>CM070772.1:111320853-112537103 GCA_036346955.1 Dipus sagitta
GAGTACTGTGAATGCCAAGACAGGAAGTCTGGATATTGTTCTGGAGATGATGGTTAGGAGGGCAAGGAGATGCTGAAGGTATTTAGTTAGGGAAATAGCATAGTTCAAACTGCACAGAACCAAATGGCTATATATACAGGAAAAGTCAAATCTCTACCATATTCTAGGTAACAAATTTGAATTGGATTAAAGATAAACATATAAGTAATAGAATCATAGAATTACTAGAGAAATATGAATGCCATCTATAGGCCAATTCTTTAAAAATATGTAGCTTTTCTGTCTCTATAACATCTGGTGTCTAGTCAGTACCCACTCTAACATGGTCAACACTAGCCACTTGCCACTCTTTTCCATCATAGTCAACATATCCTCATCTGCTTTATAGTTTGAGCCTAGTTAAGAATTCCTTGAGTCTGAGGCAGTAAGATCACCATACTTTCAAAGTCACCCTGAGCTACACAGGAAAACCTCAAAAACAAATTCAAGAAACATAGCTGGCTATGTAATGTACTTCATAAGATTGTAAGATTGTAATTGAAGGAAGCCCCATGTTTTTGTGTCCCCAGCACCTTGTAACATAGGCATGGTAGCACACAAATGTTATCCCAGCACTTAGGGGGTAGAAGTAGGAGGATCAGAAGTTCAAGGCCATCATTGGCTACATAGCAAGTTTGAGGCCAGCTTGGGTTACTTAATATCCTGTACAAAAAAACGAAGCAAAACAGAATGTTTGAGCAGAACTACCCAGTGGAAGTGCATAATGCTGTGCTTAGGAGCCACAGGTTGTTACAGGAAAATTCCCATTCCAGGAGTGAGCTATGTCCAAGTGAGTTGTTGGTCAAAAAGGTCCCTGACGTCCCCTAAACAATATAAGTTATTGCCAATGCTTTGGATTACTTGCCAGAACTAGATGATAAGATGATAAGATCCTGTTGCTGAAGACACTACATGCTTCAGTTGTAAGACACTGAGAAGTCAAGCTGGAACTGACCTGGAAGCTGTCTGGTTAGCTGTCATAGTATTGGAAAGTGCTGTGCAGGCTACCTGGGGAGAAAAGCCATCAACAGTTTTAAGAAGCATTGAATCCTGCAAAATACACAACCAGCTAGCCATGAAAGATGTGCACTGGTGCAATAATAGCATGTGTGTTATGGGGGTAGCCAACTGCTCTCTGGATTTGAGGCCTTCTCTATAAGAGGAAATTCATGCCTAATATTGAAAACCTAGTTAAAAGTGTATGGTTAGGAAGGTCATAAGCCCTAGGGGGAAAACTATTACTGTTGTTTGACTAAATGGATATATTACGCCCATTAAATTATACTCTAAATATTTACATTTATGCCCACATAATGCTGCTCTCACTTTTAGCTAGAGAAGCTTATCTTTTCAGATGGTGGTGATTGAAGGACTCTCCTCTGGCCCAAAAAAAGAAAAACAGGGCCTCCTTGAATTCATGACCCATGAACAAACATTGACTTAAGCCACCCATAAATCACAGAGAAACAATCAATCCATATCCTGACCCACAAACAACCCCTAACTGCATTGAAACTTCTGGGGCATTATACCCCAGAAATTATACTCCCTGAATCACTTTTCAAAAATACCTTCAATAGCCCGCTAGACTCCCAACCACACCTGCTTCTTTGAGCTGTACATTTATTAGCTTGACTTCAGCTCTGATGAGATACAGAGAGCCTCTAGCCTGTACAGGGGTCCCTGTCCCTCACTGTTTATTGTGTCTGCAATAAGTTTCCTTCTGTCACAGTTTGAGTCTGATGTCTTTCTCTTCAACTTTCCTTACAGTGACTAGTGGGGAGATTCAAAACTCATCAAAGAGCTAAGAAGAAGTGATAGCTGAATGTTCAGCACTGAACAAGACATCCCTATCACACCCTCTAAGGCTTAGAGAACATTGTGGAAAAGGTGGTAGAAAAAATTTTAGGGCCAAAGGATGGAAAGGAGTACTTTGGAATACTATCTCCTATATACAAGGTGAGCATTGCATTCATGACCTCACAGTGGTTGAACCAAACAAGACTGCACAATGTTGGGCCCATCACCAAGTCATCATGAATGATAGGTGTGGTAGTCTGGATGTGAAATGCCCTCCATGGCCTCATGTGTTTGTAATGAGGCCTCATAGCTCAATCCCCAGCTGGTAGCAATTTGGCAGGTGGAGCCTTGTTGGAAAAGATGTGTTGATGGAGGTGGGCCTTGGGGTGTTACAGCCTAAGCTCCCTTGAGAGAGCTAGCTTACTTTTGCCATTACTTCTTAGCTACTGCAGTAAGATGTGATGTATAGCCTCTGCTCTGCTATGCCAAGATGAAATTTCCCTTTGAGACTATAAGCCAAAATAAATCATATCCTTCCATATACTGCTCCGAGCTAGTTTTTTTTAAATTAATTAATTATTTTTTATGAGAGAGGGAGAGAGAGAGAGAATTGGTGTGCCAGGGCCTCCAGACACTGCATTCAAATTCCAGATGCATGTGCTACCTTGTGAACATGTGCAACCTTGTGTACTTGCATCATCTTGTGCATCTGGCTTACATGGGCACTAGAGAGTCATGAGTCCTTAAGCTTTGCAGGTAACCGCTAAGCTGTCTGTCCAGCTCTTTTCTTTCTTTCAAGAAGGGTCTCACTGTACCCTTGGCTGGCCTGGAACTCATGATGATCCTCCTGCCTCAGCCTTCAAAGTACTGGGATTAAAGGTGTGTACCACCATGCCTGAATGGCTAGGTGTTTAACCCAGCAATGGGAAGGTAACTGCTACAGTAGAGGCCCAGGGAAAAATAAATAAATCACAATAGAAGTGGAACTGTTGGGAAGAAGGGGTTCAGTGGAAGGATGTGGGATGTAAAAGAAAGTAATGGGATGAGATTATATCAAAATACATTATATATATATATATATATATATATATATATATATATGAAAATTGTCAATAAAAAGGTTTAAAACAAAACAAGTAAGACAGGCATAGTGGCTCACATGTGTAATTCCAGTACTCGGAAAGCAGGGGCAGGAAGATTGTGAACGTCAGACCTGCCTGGGATGCACAGTGAGTGTAAGGCTAGCCTAGACTATACAGAGAGTCTTTCAAAAACCAAAATATGGCTAGCAGATGGCTCAGTGGATAAAACACTTGTTGTATAGTACCTGAGTTCATATACCCATATATGCTGAGTACCCATGTAAAATCTTGGAGCTGTGGCAGGCTTCTGTCATCCCAGTATGACTAAACCAAGACCAGCGTAGAAACAGAAGATTCTGCCAAAAGTTTGTGTGCCAACCAGCCCAGAAAATGGAGTAGTGACCAACACCTATCTCAAATAAGGTGGAAAGTGAGTATACCTGACACTTGGCATCTGACTTCCATATGCATGGCATGACACACATGCCTGAGCTCACATATGTGACCATGCACAGATACATATTCACACATATTTTACACACACACACACACACACACACCCCAAAACAAAAACAATCTGGGTGTGGTGATTTATACCTGTAATTTCACTACTTAGAAGCAGAGGCAGGAGGTTTGTTACAAGTTAGAAACCAGCCAGGACTACATAGGGAAATCCTGCCTCAAAAAATAACATGAAATAAAACAAAATGCCTCAACAAATTACCTTAGACACCCATCTTTTCCTTCCCTGCATAACTTTATCTATCTATCTATCAATTCTTCTATCAACTTCTATCAATTCTATTTCTAAAACATATTCCAATCCTGTCCCTGACTCCTCTTCCTCTCCACTCCAGTACAAGCCGCCATTATTTATCACTTGGAGAATAATTTAATTGATCTATGATTCCACCTTGGCTTCATTATAATCCACTCTTCTCAGAGTAGCTGTAGAAACTTGTTAAAAGATCTTGTCACTCCTCTGTTTTAGCCTTCCTCCCATGGGTCATAGAACTAAGTGATTAGGAAAAAAAAGACAGATGATTTGAATAGACACTTTACCAGAGATGTAAAATGGATAGAAAATAAGCACATTAAAGAGATCAACATCATTAGACATTCAATAAATCCCAATTAAAATGACAAAAACCACAATGAGGTCTTGTCATTCCTGTGCTTAACAATCTGCACTGGATATTAGCTCTAAATGTAAAAGAGAAAGGTAAGGAGGACTGAGCTAACGATGTGAAGAGATACGAAACAAAGCACATGAAGAATGCTAAGCACCCTCAGCCACTTAGGGAAATGCCAATTAAAACTACAAGACTTCATGGGGCGTGGTGGCACAAGCCTTTAATCCCTGCACTGGGGAGGCAGAGGTAGAAGGATCTACCCAGGCCAGCCTGGGACTACAGAGTGAGTTCCTGGGCTAGAGTGAGACTCTGCCCCCAAAACAATGACAACAAAAAAAACCCTATAAGACTTCATCACTCCTCTGTTTTTTTAAAAATTTTTTTATTAATTAGTTTTGTATTCAGCAAATACAGTCAGTTTGGTACCATTATTAGGCTCATCCGTGACCTACCCCCTCCTCTTGGCCCCTCCTTGTTGAGGTATATGGCTCATGCATTGTGGAGTTAGCCTGCAGTTATGGGTAAGATAAATGTCTCTGCATATCATGACCCAACATGTGGCTCTGACATTCTTTCCGCCCCCTCTTCCGCAAGATTTCCCTGAGCCATGTTGGGTTCATTTTTGGTCTGCTTCAGTGATGAGGTATTGGGGGCCTCTGAGGCTCTGGCTCTCTGATTTGGTAGGAGTTGATTTTTCTCTGTGTTGATCTCCTTCCTCCTTGTGCTGGTATCCGGTTCATCAGGAAAACAGCACCCTTGCTTGTTTCGCCAATTTTTCTTAGTTTCAGCCGGGACCCTTTTGAGGTATGATGGGGTGGCTCTCTCCTTAGGATCTACATCTATCTGAAAAAGAGAAGCAGATTCTCCAACAGAGAGTAAGTTAGCACCAGGACAAATGAGATAACCCTTACTTTTTTTTTTATAGAGAATTTAATAGTTGTAGGCCCTCTTGTAGCCCATGATTGATGGTAGCTTGATATTGGAGAGCGGGCTTATGTTTGGATATGGTTCTGACTTGTTTCCCAGCTCCAGCTATGGGTCCCATACCAGTGAGGGGATCAGTTAGCCAAATCAAGAGCAGTTGGTTCCCCACCATGGCTGAGCGCCTCTATTGGACTTGTGTGGGCATCACAACAGGTTATTTGCTGCTAAGTAGGTTAGACCATGAGTTGCTTGGACAGATATTGGTCATTTTCCCCCAGTCGCCCATGTAGCACCTTCTAGTCTAGTGACATGCTGACTGTCTGGGGACTGACTGTTCCAACTCCAGACATGCCATTCCATTTTACATGTCAACCACATAAGGTGTCTTCAGCAGTAGGGTCTTACCACTAACCTTTGGTGAGTCATCAAGTACTCTGACAGAAATCTGTCTGTCTTTTAGGAAACCTTGTAGGTCTCTCTGATCAAACGCTCATTGTGGATGATAGCCCCATGCTGGTACTGGGAGTTACAGGTCAGTGCCCACTAAGAAAAGGAGGAAAAAGATAACTAATATACAAGAGTTAGAGAGAAGAGAGAAGAGAGAAGAGAGAAGAGAGAGAGAGAGAGAGAGAGAGAGAGAGAGAGAGAAGATGTCAAAGATACGGTTAGTCTTCATCATACCCTCTCCAGTGTCTTGTGGTTCAGGTGTTCCCTGTAAGGGCCTGGTGAAGGATCAGCCATTTGGTCTGCCTTTTAGGAGGTAGAATTTTATGGTACCATTGCTGTTTGGGTCTAGATTTGTGTTTCCCACCCCTTCGATGCCTTCCCCTCCTTCCCCTTCCATCCTAGTGTCTAGTCCACGAGATGCTTGCTGGGTATGTAAGGTATCTTGGGTAGATTCAGGTTAGGTGCTGTAGATGATCACTCCTCTGTTTATGACTCTTCAAGCTTCCTTCATTTCTCACTTGAACTATGTGGTTCTCACTTTCTCTTTCTCTGTCATTTTGAGACTTAATTTCCCTCATCCGCTCTCCTCAGTGTCCCTCATTTCACTGTTTCTTAGATGGCTCACCTTAATTCTGTATTGGATATTTTCACTCACTTTCCTTCTCAGTGGAAAGCATGTGTTGCTCACATGTTTGATTTCAACCTGAATTTAATGACCTCATTGAGGGCCTTCTCTAAATGTCTGTATTAGTTACTTTTCTCATTGCTGATACCAAATACCTGACAAGAAGCAACTTCAGGGAAGAAGGATTTATCTTGGCTCATGGTTTGAGGGTGCAGTCCATCAGGGAGGGAAGGCACCTTGGCAGGAGCAGCTTAAGGCCAAGGTGGCAGGGGCAGTAGGCTGCTTGCTCACAGCTCAGCAGACCAGAAATCAAAGATGGAATAGGAAACAGGGTTGGGCTACAAACTTCAAGGCCTGTCCCTAGTGACACACTTCCTATGGGTCAGCCACATGTCCTAAAGGCTCTACAATCTTCTACACAGTACCAATTGGGGCCAGATGGGTGAACTCGTGAGGGACAATTCATATCCAGTTCATAGCAGGGTATTCCGCTAGCCAAGGGTGACCTGGAATTCACTCTGTCATCCCAGGTTAACCTTGAAATCATAGCGATCCTTCTACCTCTGCCTTCCAAATGCTGGGATTAAAGGCATAAGCCACCACACCAGGGTGGTTTTTCATTGCCGGTATTCCTGATTGGTATTTTTGCATTGTTTCTATTTCTTTATTCATGTCTTGTATTGACCTCATTTCATTAAATTGGTGTCCTGTGTTCTCTTAGGATTTCTTCAGGAGTTTATTTTCTTCTTTGATTCCTTTGATTTCTTTGATCATAGATATAATAATTTTTTTTGAAATCTTTGTTAGTCATTTCATCTGAAAACATTTCACTGGAGGTAATTTCTGATGGATTTATAATTTTTGGTGGAATTGCACTGGCTTGATTTTTTTTGTGTGTTTCTTGTATTATAATGTGGAAACTTTTGCATCTTGAGTTAATTTGATGCTTGGGTTTTCTAATTATATGCAGTATTCTTAGCCATGTAAATCTGACTTTATATATTTTCAGGGTATGAGTTTAAGGTACCAGGTATGGCTCTTATACTCCCAGAGTAACAGCAGAAGTGACCCTAGGTGTTGAGTTTGTCTGCTATTCAAGTATTCTAGTAGGATAGGTGGAACAAATTACTGGCAGATTCAGCTGAGCAATATACACATTCAATCAAAACTAGCACCAAGCATTTATGCAAGAGTGGTGATTAAAACACGCAGATAATCTAATAAAGGTACAGTCCTTTAGGTTGCCCCATACCCTTAATCCTTCCAACTGGGAGGCTGAGATTTCTGGTCTGAAATGGGCTCTAGTTCAGCCTTGGGCCACGTAAACCCTGCCTCCAATTATGACAGAAGAAAAAGACAAAGGCCCTATAAATCAAGAAGCATCAGAGGCAACAATAGTCAACACAAAAATACAGCTTATTTGAGAATAGTAAAGCCAACTAAGAATGCATCAACCAAATCTAACACATAACATGCCCTATCATGGAAGGTCAGATTAACACTTCCAGTGCTGGCCTATGTACCTGGCTTTGTATAAGTAGGCCCTGTTACCTTTTGGGATGGCTTCCAATCTCACCAATGCTGAGTGCCCACTTCAGTCCCTCTCTGTTGTACTCTGGATTCCTTTAGGCTGCTGGGGTCACCAGATCTGGTGTTCTGATTGGCTGCTCTAGATGCTGTGTGGCTGGGAGTTGGATAAGTTCTCCAGTGGTTCACAGCACTGGTAGATGGGGAAGCAAGGCTGTACAGGGTGCCTGTAGTTGAAGCAGATCTGCTCAGCTGGTGCACTTTGTGATCTCCCTCAGCAGCTGCTCAGCTGGTCCCTGCTGTCTTCCCCTTTGGGTTTCTTGGCTTTGTGACAATGCTGATGTGAGTGGAAACTCCCTTCACCTGGCTTCTCCTCCTGTAGGTTTTGCTGCATCTGCCTGGTGTGCATGTGGATTGGGCTGCTGGCACCATGGCTGGAGCTGCTTTTGTGCTTCCTGCTTGCTAGAAGTTCAGGGTCTCTCCTGTTTCTCTGCTGTGGTTGATAATTTCTTACTCACCTTCACTTTTCAGCTGAAGAATGTATTTTGCTGTTTTTTTTTTTCTGCTTATTTCTCCTCTAGGCTGCTTTGATGTGGCTATTTCGCTGCCATCTTATTCATAAATCCTAATATGACTTTTATAAGATGACTCCATAGACCTAATTTTGTCTTTATCCTTGATGTGAGCTGAAATACTCCCATTTCAAAGTACCATATTTTCTCTATACCTCCACCCTGGTATCTAGCCTAAAGGTGAAGGGGCGATGGACAGGCTATACCAGAGGATTGGCTGGTGCCAGGATCATGCTGATGGTGCTTATGATGACAGTATAAGAGCAATGAATATATACTGTTTTACCATCTTTCCATGGATACTTTGGTTACTTTCCTGAGAAAACACTGTTTTATGGACCAGGTACTGCTATTGAGTAATGAAGGAGATGCTAATCATCTTTGCTTCCAACATATATACTGGGCCTTCCATAAAACAATACAAATGCTGGGCCTGGCAGCGCATACCTTTAATCTTGGTCTTTGAGAGGTTGAGGTTAGGAGGCCAGCCTGTGGCTACAAAGTGAGTTGCAGGTCAGCCTGGGCTAGAGTGAGACTCTGCCTCGAAAAAGGAACAAACAGGCTTGGGAGATGGCTCAAAACAAAAACAAAAACAAAAACAAAAACAAAAACAAAAAAACTCTTGCCTGCAAAACTCAGGTTCAGTTCCTGAATACCCATGCTTCTGGAGTTTGTTTGTAGTGTTATGAGGCCCTGGCATGCCTATATTCATACCCACCCCCCACCCCCTCCCACATACCTACACCCCCCCCCCCACTTTGTATCCCTCTTTCTCTTTCTGTCTCTGCTGGCCAATGAATAAATAAAAATACTAGAAATGAAACAAATCAGAAACAAAAGGAACAAACAAAAGCAATAAGGAAAGCATCAAATAGATATTGGGGTTTCCATCTTTGTGGACTGTTTCTATGATGCTCTCACTATAGTCACTCTTTTCCATGGTCAGCTCCCCAATCTTTCACCACCTCCCTGCTTCACCTGGATAGCTAACAAGATGACCTCAACCTCACATTCACACCCAGTTTCTGTATCTGAGACAGAGAACTGAACACAAAGTGTAAGAATATTCCACTATTTGGGACACCAATATCAGCTGTATATTTAATGAAGTTGGAAGAGTGCCTGGGGTTAAAGACGAAGTCATTTAATACGCAGTCACTTCAGGAATTGCCCCGAACTTATTACACTTTCCCACTGGATAAACCAGGAAAGTACCGACTCTCCTCTTCTCTAGAGAGAATTATGTCTCCTCAGCTCTGGATCTTTCAGCCTGGCTCATCAGCTATGCTCCACACCCAGCCTTTTATGAAAGCAAAATGAAATATAGGAGCAGATGCAGGCTACTTCATTTGGGGATAAGGTTTTCCTAATTTATCTGGTTTTTGCATTAGTTTCAGTTCCCTATGCTGATTTTAATATTTGTTTCTAGACCATTTAATTTGGAGTTCAGTTTGGCTTCATGAACTTCAGTTTTGCTTCTGTGGATTTAGCATTCCTTGTGGTCCTGTGAGCAATCAATTCCCACAGTCTAGTGGGAGTGGGTGGGTGGGAAATTTATACCTAAGAACTAAAGGTAAACAGTGCAAGAATGGAAGTGACTTAGCTTTTTAGTTTTTTTTAAATTTTTTCTCTTTTTGAATGGCTGGGTTTCTAATGCAGTCTGGCTTCAAACTCCCTATGTAGTTGAGATTGATCTTCCCACCTCTACTTTCTTTCTTTCCATATATATGTGTATTTGGTTTTCTGAGGTAAGGTCTCACTCTAGCTCAGGCTGACCTGGAATTCACTGGGTAGTCTCAGGGTGGCCTTGAACTCATGGTAATCCTCCTACCTCTGCCTCCCATGTGCTGGGTGTGCCACCATGCCTGGCTAAAATATTTTAATTTATTTATGACAGAGAGAAAGAGGAAGAGAGAGAGAGAGAGAGAGAGAGAGAGAGAGAGAGAGAGAGAGAATAGGTGCAACCACTCAATCAAATTCCAGATACATGCACCACCTTGTGCATTTGGCTTATGTGGGTCCTGGGAATTGAACCTGGGTCCTTTGGCTTTTCAGGCCAGCATCTTAACCACTAAGCCATCTCTCCAGCCCCCTGTCTCTGCTTTCTGCATGCTGGATTATACCCAGCACTTGATTTATGAGGTGCTGGGGCTGGAACCCAGGGCTTTGTGATGTGAGACAATTGTTCTATCAACTGGGCTATAACCTTAGCCCCTAGAGGAAATACTTTTATTTATTTTTAGCTTTTTAAGTTAGCATACCTAAGATGAATATTGAATATGCTGACTCATTGAAAAGTCAATTCCTGCATGTCTGATCTTGCCAGCCTGGTAATTGTGGGAAATGATGAGCATTTAAATGTAATGTTCCTGAACTGCTTGTGGTTCAGTTTCCTTATTGTGTTTGCTGATAATTTTAAACTGTGTGTTTGTCAGCTGTCCATTATCATAACAAATAGCTAAGATAACTCCTCTAAGAGCAAAGATTTGTGTTGGCTCACAGTTTGGAGGTGTTGGTACATTACTGCACAGACTTACTGCTTTAGGCCTCTGGTGGCAGGAGGGTAGCAGCTCATGGCAGGAGTTTGGCATAGTAAATGGTTCACCTCATGGCCAGAGGTGAATGAGAGGGAGGAAAGCCTGGGGCCCCATTATTCCCTTTGTTATTACTTCCCCTACTGGAAGACTGCCTCTACTTCTCAAAGTTTCTGCCACTTTCCAGTAGCACCAAATTGGGGACTAACACTTTAACACATGGGCCTTTGAGGAACTTTCTAGATCTAAACCACAGCAAACTGCTTTCTGTTTTGTTTCATAGGCATACATACCTTCTATGATTTCATCCAAGTTATCTGTAAAATTTGTTGAATAGGATAGGATCTGGACACAAAGTCCTCTGGGATGACAGTAAATACATAAAAACTTTCTGTTGCAGCCAGGCGTGGTGGCACGTGCCTTTAATCCCAGCACTTGGGAGGCAGAGGTAGGATTGCCAAGAGTTCAAGGCCAGTCTGGGACTACAGAGTGGGTTCCAGGTCAGCTTGGGCTAGAGTGAGACCCTATCTCAAAACAACAAAACAAAACAAAACAAAACAAAATGCCTCTTTCTGTTAGCTGGAAGATCTATTATTACACATAACTGTATGTGTTAATAACTTTCCTTTTTGTGACTGAATACCTGACAAGTAGCTTCAGGCAGGAGAACTGATTTTGGCTCACAGCTTGAGGGGATACAGCCCATCATGGCCAGGAAGGCACAGAAGCAGGAGTGTGAGGTGGTTGGTCACATTTTGTCCACAGTCAGGAAGCAGAGAGTGGATAGGAAAGCAGTGCTGAACTATAAAACCTTAAGACCCTCCTTCAGTGGCCCACTTCCTCCAGTGAGGCCCCTAAAGGGTCTACAGCTTTCTAAAACAGTGCTGCCATCTGGGAAGCAAGTGTTCAAACACATTAGCCTATGGGGGACATTTTACGTTCAAACCACAGCACTGTATATACTATCTTCTAACTCATGTTCATCAGCTTTGTCACGAGAACCTTCTAAGATACTGTGCTGAATGACTTCTGAAAAGTAAGATCTACTGGGTCTGCATCAATCCTGTCTGCTTCATTCAGCATGGAACGTAGATTTTTTTCTAAGTTCTCAGGTTCTGTCCTGGGGAGTTAAGGGAGGAGGGTATGGCCTTTGCCTTTCAATTTTAATCAGAGTAGCTCTACTCTGTTGCTTTAAAACCTGGGTAAGACACCCAGGAGGCTGAACGAAGAGGGCTGCCATGAGTTTGAGGGTAGCTTTGGCAAATAGTGAGTAGCAGGCTTGGCAGGACTAGAGAATGACAGATCGTGTCTCAAAACCAACTAACCAACCATGACAAAATGGGTAAGATTTCACTTGACACAAGGATTATTTGGCTTAAACTCTTTCCCCCCAAGATGATGATCATTGCTAAAATAAAGATAAAATGGTAATGTAACACCTCCTTTTGTGGCTCATCAGTTGTTACAGTTCAGGTGTGTATGTAGGTTATTGTCTAGATACCCTTCCAGCCTGTGATAGTAAATGTTTCTTTAAAAATATTTTTTATTGGGCTGGAGAGATGGCTTAGTGGTTAAGGTGCTTGCCAGCAAAGCCAAAGAACCCAGGTTTGATTCCCCAGTACTCACTCATGTAAAGCCAGATAAATGTACGGCACATGTATTTGGAGCTTGTTTACAATGACCAGAGGCCCTGCTGTGCCCATCCTCTCTTTCTCTATCTGCCTCTTTCTCTCAAATAAATAAATAAAATACTTAAATTTTTATTTATTTATTTATTTGTGAGGGGGAGGGATGAGAATACCAGGGTCCCTTGCTATTATGAATGAACTCCAGACACATGTACCACTTTATGCATCTGGCTTTTCTGGGGAATTGAACCTGGGCCAGCAGGCTTTTCAAGCAAGTGCCTTGAACCACTGAGCAATCTCCCCAGCCCCATGTGATGGTGCAGCTTCATTGCCAACTTGACTGGATTTGGAATTACCCAGGAGACACATTTCTGGGTGTGCTTGTGAGGGTTTTTCCAGAGAGGTGTAGCTGAGGATGGGGTCTTGGACTGAGTACAAAGGAGAAAGTGAGTAAAGAATCAGAGTTCATCTTATCTACTTCCTGACCGTGTTTAATATGACCAGCCACCTCGCAGTCCTGCCACCATGCCTTCTGTGCCATGCCGAAGTGTATCTCCTCCAACTGTGAGCCACAGCAAGCCCTTCTGGCTTCAAGTTGCTCTTGTCAGGTATTTTGTCTCAGCAACAAGAAAAGTAACTAATACATAGGACTTTATGAATGATCTTGTGAGAGTAATTGTAGTTACAAGGTGATGTCAAGGGGAAATTAATTTTGAATTTCAAGAAGTAGCATTTGGTAAAATGTACCTTCTGGAGTCACACAGCTGGTTTGGACTTTCAGCCCGCTGTACTTTCTGTTTGGCCTTTGCTTTTGGGGCAAGATACTTTCTTCTGCTCCTTTCTTTCCTTTTCTTACTTTTTTTTTTGACACTGGGTTTTGCTGTGTAGCTCTAGTGATTTGCGACTTGCTATGTAACTCAGTCCAGTCTTGAGCTTATAGAAGTCCTCTTGGCTCAACATCCCAGAGTGTTGGAATTACAGGTGTGAGCTATCATGTCTAGCTTAGGCAAGTTTATTTCTTTCTCCAAAAGCTTATTTATGGAGCCAGGCATGATGGCACACACCTTTAATCTCAGCACTCTGGAGGCAGAGGTAGGAGGATCACCAAGAATTCAAGACCACCCTGAGACTACATAGTGAATTCCAGGTCAGCCTGGGCTAGATTGAGACCCTACCTCAAAAAACCAAAAAAAAAAAAAAAAACCAAAAAAATCCACAAAACTTATTTGTTTGTGTGCATGCACTAGAGTCTCATCTTTGGCATTTGCAAATGAACTACAGATACAGACCTCACTTTTGCATCTGGCTTTACATGGGTTAGGGAACTGAACTCAGGCCAGGAGGCTTTGCAAGCAAGTGCCTTTAACTGGTGAGCCATCTCCTGGCTATCTTTTCTTTCATTTATATTCTTTTATTCTATTCCATTATTCTCTCTCTCTTTTTCCTTCTCCTCTTTCTTCTTCTCCCCCCCCCCCCCCCCGCAACCTTCCTTCTTGCTTCTCCTGTAGTTCTCATGTATCCTAGACTGGTCTCTCACTTCTTATGTAGCTGATGCGGGTCTTGAACTCTTCCTCATTTTTCTGCCTTCACTTCTAAAGTGCTGAAACTACAGGCATGTGACACCACATCCAGCTTGAGCATTTCTTTACATCTCTATGCTTCACCATTTTCATTTGTCAAAAGAGCACTATTACATCCAAAGCCTTGGGAGCAACAAATGGGATTATCATGTCCTTCATGTCACAGAGCACCTGCCAGGGTGTGTGTACAACCAATAATGGTTATTATTATGATAGGAGCTTGCTCAGAGCCACCTATGACCATGTATCATAGTTTGCTGTTTATTTATTCATGATTCTTTATAAATATATTTTTATTTATTTCCCAGCAGAGAGAAATAGAAGAAAGACAGATAATGAGAATGGGCGCACCAGGGCTTTTAGCTGTTGCAAACAAACTCCAGATGCTTGTACCACTTTGTACATCAGGCTTTACATGCGTTCTGGGGAATTGAACTCCAGTCTTTAGGCTTTGCAGGCAAGTGCCTTAACTGCTGAGCTCTCTCTCCAGACTTTATTTATGATTCTTTTGAGACCTAGGCTGGACTTCAGTTCTCTATGTAGCTGAGGCTGATCTCAAATTCTCGGTCTTTCTGCCTTTACCTGCAGAGTTCTGGGATTACAGGCTTGTTTCACAACACTGGGCTAGTTTTTATTTCCTTTAAAGTATTTAAAGTGCTTTTCAATGTATTTTTTTGGTAGATGTACTGAAAGATGAAGTTATATGAATTATTTAAAAGTCACAAGAACTATTTGAGAATTGCTTTGACAGGAACTGTGTGTCAGTGAAGGTATCATGTAGGTAAAGACTCTAGCAGATGTTTTTATCTGACTTACAGAATTGACCGTAAAATGATTCAAAAGCTAACTTTTTATTTTATTTGCTATGGAAATAAACTGGAAGGCAAAGGGCTGGTTTTATGGTAGAGGGTGATTTTAGTCTCCCAATGAAATGGAAACTTCTAGCTGATGATTTGTTTGGACTCAAGGTTGTCTTGGCTTCCTGGCTGTGCACACTGTCCAAATCTTTTCTCTTAATGCTCTGATACCATCTCTGGTCTTTGATCATATCTTTGCCTTCCCATTCCATTTGGCAAGAAGCTTTTCAAAGCCCTATTTCAGGTAGTATGCACATTTAGAACACAATCCAGACAAATATCAACTGAGAGTTTGCATTAGGGAACTCAACTACATTCTCCTAGAAATGCAGTGCCTGTTTGTTAAGCCTATGGCTTTAACAGTTTCTTTAAAAAATCCTTTTATTATTTGTTTCATCTTAACAATAGTCCTACTTTTCAGTTGACTAAATAGGTTTTCTGGTAGCTTTATTTTTTTAATGATTTTTTTTCTTTATTTTTATTTATTTGAGAGCGACAGACAAAGAAAGAGGCAGAGAGAGAGAGAGAGAGAGAGAGAGAGAATGAGAATGGGCGTGCCAGGGCTTCCAGCCACTGCAAAAGAACTCCAGACGCGTGCGCCCCCTTGTGCATCTGGCTAACGTGGGTCCTGGGGAATCGAGCCTGAACCGGGGTCCTTAGGCTTCACAGGCAAGTGCTAAGCCATCTCTCCAGCCTGGTGGCTTTATTTTGATCCATACTTAAAACTTAAAAAAAATTATTTTAGAGAGGGAGGGAGGGAGAGAGAGAGAGAGAGAGAGAGGGGCAGATAGAGAGGATTCCAGGGCCTCTATCCACTGCAAATGAAGTCCAGACACATGCATGAACCACAGACATCTGGCTTTACATGGGTACTTGGGAATTGAACCTGGGTCCTTAGGCTTTTCAGCCAAGCACCTTAACTGCTGAGTTTCTCTCCAGCCTCCTTAAAAAACAAACAAACAAACAAACAAACAAACAAAATCATTTTTGAGACAGGATCTCATGCAGCCCAGAGTAGTCTTTACAATTATGTGGCTAAAGATGGCCTTGACCAACTAATCTTCCCACCTCAGCTGAGATTTCACATGTGTGCCACACTATTCGTTTATGTAGTACTGGGACTTGAACCCATGGCCTTGTGCTTCTAGACAAGCCCTTCCCCAACTGAACCACTTCCCTAACTTGCATGCTCTCTTGCTTTATTCAATTGAAAAAATTGTTTTTAGCCAGCGTGGTGGCACACACCTTTAATCCCATCACTTGGGGGCAAAGGTAGGAGGATCACTGTGAGTTTGAGGCCACCCTGAGACTCCATAGTGAATTTCAGGCCAGCCTGGGCTAGAGTGAAACCTTACCTCAAGCCCCCCCTAACCCCCATCCCCCTGCCCCCACCTGGGCTGGAGAGATGGCTCAGCCGTTAAGGTGCTTGTCTGCAAAGCCTTAAGACCCAGGTTTGATTCTCCAGTACCTATGAAAAGCCAGATGTACTAAGTGGCACATGCATTTGCAGTTCATTTGCTGTGGCTAGAGGCCCTAGTGTGCCCATTATCTTTTTCTATCTCTTTCTGCTTGCAAATAAATAAAAATAAGTATATAGGGCTGGAGAGATGGCTTAACGGTTAAGCGTTTGCCTGTGAAGCCTAAGGACCCTGGTTCGAGGCTTGATTACCCAGGACCCACGTTAGCCAGTTGCTCAAGGGGGGGGGGGTGCATGCATCTGGAGTTTGTTTGCAGTGGCTGGAGACCCTGGTGCGCCCATTCTCTCCATCTCTCTCTCTCTCTCTGCCTTTCTCTCCTGTCTGTCGCTCTCAAATAAGTAAAAATAAACAAAAAAATAAGTATATAAAATAGTTTAAAATTGTTTTTATTTGTATGTGTGTGTGTGTGTGTGTGTGCGTGCACATGTGCATACACATACCAGGGTCTCTTGCTGCTACAAGCAAATACCCATCCAGCTTTATGTGGGTGGCTGGGGAATTGAACCCAAGATGGCAGGCTTTGCTTTGAATCACCTTCTCAGGCCCACACATAATTTTTTTCTTTTTTTTTTTTTTTGCCCATAACCACCCCATTTTTTTGCATGCCCACAAATGTAATTTTTTAAAAAAATTGTTTATTTATTTGAGAGAGAGGGAGAGAGAGAGAGAGAGAGAGAGAGAGAGAGAGAGAGAGAGAAAGAGTAAGTAAGGGCATACCAATGTCTCCTGCCACTATAAATGAACTCCAGACTTTGTGCATCTGGCTTTACATGGGTAAAGGGAATTGAACCTGGGCCTTCAGGCTTTGCAAACAAGTGCTTTTAACTGCTGAGCCATCTCTCCAGCCTCCATAATGCTCTTTTTCATGTTTGAAATGATCCCTTCTTCTTCCATTTTTGCTTCCTTTCTTTAGTAATCATATTTTCCAGGTTGTCTTCTTCCCTAGCTCTAGCCTGGTAATTAAATTGCTGTTCAATGTGATCTTGTGATAAGCTCTACTTGTTCCCATTGTAAAAGTAGCTTCACATCTCTGGACTACTGGGGCTGTTTGATCTCTCTTAGAGTCTCCACTCCCAAGCACAGATATAATTTAAATTAATTGAATCCATAAATAATTTACAGAACTTTGATCAGATTTCCAGCAAATCTAGTAACTTATAAAGCTCTTACTTTTCTGTAAAGACTTTTTTTGGGTGGGCTGTAGAAACCAAAAAGACAAATATTTTTTTGCATGAATTTTGGATTCTTAGATGTTAATGCTTTAACTAATGTCATTTAAAAAGTACTTGGAGTTTGTCTTTAATATGAGAAGTTTGGAGTGGATGATGTGTAAAGTTCTTTCTTACTTTAAATGTTTAGAAAGGTTATTAAAAATTTTAGGTCTCATGTAGAGTTCATGCCTGTGATCTCAGCATTCAGGAGGTGAAGGCAAGAGGATCAGGTGTTCAAGGCCAGCCTTGGCTGTATAGAAAGTATGAGGCCAGTCTGGGCTTGAAAACATTTCAAACAACAATAACAACAACATACATATCTTAATCCCGGGAATGGGGAAGGTGGAGCAGGAGGATTACCATGAGTTTCAGGCTATCCTGGGCTAATTGGCATTATTGTAACCACTACATAACCAATAAAATATAAAATAAAGCATTAAAAATGGAACAGATATTCCTAAACAGTATTTTTAAAGTGTGGTTTCTATTTTTTTTTTTTTAATTTTGGGTTGGAGAGATGGCTTAGTGGTTAAGGTGTTTGCTTGAAGAGCTAAAGAATCCAGGTTCAATTCCCCAGGACCCATGTAAAGCCAGATGCACAAAGTGGCTCATGTGTCTGGAGTTCATTGTACAAGATAAAGGCCTTGGTGTGCCCATTCTCTCTCTCTCTCTGTCACTCAAATAAATAAAATAAACTTAAGGACCAGAGAGATGGTTTTGCAGTTAAGGTGCATGCCTGTGAAGCCTAAGGACCCAGGTTTGATTCTCCAGGTCCCATGTAAGCCAGATGCACATAGTGGTACATGCGTCTGGAGTTCATTTGCAGTGGCTAAAAGCCCTGGCATGCCCATCTCCCTCTGACTGCAATAAATAAATAAAAATAAAATCTTAAAAAATAAATAAAAATAAAATAAACTTAAAAAATAAATATTTATTTATGTGTGAGAGAGACAGAAAGAATTATATATATATATATATATATATATATATATATATATATATATATAGAGAGAGAGAGAGAGAGAGAGAGAGAGAGAGAGAGAGAGAGAGAGAGAGAGAGAGAGAGAGAGAGAGAGAGAGCGCGAGCGCACTAGGACCTCTAGCCATTGCAAACAAACTCCAGACACATGTACCATCTTGTACATCTGGCTATATGTGGGTACTGGGAAATCAAACTCAGGTCCCTATGGGCAAGTGCCTTAACCATGGAGCCACCTCCAGACCCTTAAAAGTATTTTTTTTTTTTTTTTTGGTCTTTTCAAGGTAGGCTCTTGCTCTAGCCCAGGCTGACCTGACATTCACTATGTAGTTTCAGCATGGCTTCAAACTCATGGCAATCCTCCTACCTCTGCCTCCTGGTTGCTGGGATTGAAGGCATATGCCATCATGCCTGGCATAAAAGTTTTTTTTTTTTTTTAAAGAATATTAAAAAAATCAGTTTCAAGGGCTGGGAAGATGGCTCAGCAGTTAAAAGCTCTTGCCTGCAAAGCCTGCTGGTCCTGGTTCTATTCCCTAGCCACCCACATAAGCTGGATGGCCATTCTTTTGCCAGGAAGAGACCCTGGCATGTCCATAACAAACACACACACACACACACACACACAAGAAATAAAATAATCAGTTAGGCATGGTGGTGCATGCTTTTAATCCCAGCATTCGGGAGGCAGAGGTAGGAGGATCACTGTGAGCGCAAGGCCACCCTGAGACTATGTAGTGAATCCCTCCAGGTTAGCCTGGGCTAGAGTAAGACCCTACCTCGAAAACCAAAATGAAGAAACCCTTAATTTCTCAGGTACTGTTTAGGTCATAACCCACATTTTAGAAAATATAAGCAATCATGATAATTATGACAGCCTGCTAACACTGCACTTTTGTGTAGCTGGTGTCCATACTTCCCTTAATAGGGCTTCCATATTGGGTTCTTACAAGTTCCATCCAGAGATGGGGGTGGTGGCATACATGTAATCCCAGGACTCAGGAAGATCTTGAGTTTGAGGCTGGCCTAAGCTACATTTTCAGTTTGAGGCTCATCTGAGCTACATGAGCTCTTTCCTATCTCAAAACAAAACCAAACAAAAAAACTAAAACCAACAACAAAAAACACCCACAAATATAAAACAAGAAAACAGTGCCAGCCAGTGGACAAAAGTCTCACTGCTTCGACCTTTCCAAGGAAGTTCTTGGAGACTTTATTTCTATTAATTTTCATACACGGTCAAAAATAGAGCAAATTTGGCTTAATTACTCATATTCTTAGTTCTTTGTCCTCTGACCCTGGAGATGAGGAAGCTCTTTCAGGAATATCTGGGATGAGGTATAGCATGGGTAATGCTTTGGTGACATGCCATCTCACTCCCAGTATGGGAAATCTGTTATAATGTCTGTATTTCAGCTTCGTAGGCAACGTGGATGGTATTATGTGGTGCTGGATATGAAAGCTGGGGCCTTGAACATGAGACAAATACTCTCCCACTGACCTACATTCTAAATTTCCTGAGCCCTTGTTTTTCAATTAATTTGTGTGTATGTGTGTGTGTGTGTATATGTGCTTGCACACTTGCGTGCACGCCATGGCACATGTGTGGAGGTCATAGGACAACTTTCAGGTCTGTTCTCATTGTTCCAGCTTATTCAAGACAGGTTTTCTGGATCTCAGTCTACTGCTATTCTTTTTTTTTAGGTTTCTTGAGGTAGGGTCTGACTCTAGCCCAGGCTTACCTAGAATTCAGTATGTAGTCTCAGGGTGGCTTTGAAGTCACAGTGATTCTCCTACCTCTGCCTCCCAAGTGCTGGGATTAAAGGCATGCACAACCATGCCTGGCTCTACTGTTATTCTTTTTTTCTGGGATCACAAAGAGCTTCCAGAAAATTCTTCTGTCTCCATACCATTATACATCTCACATAAAGACATTTGCAAGCAAGTGCCTTTAACTGCTGTTTTGGGATTAAAGAATTTGCTACAGTTTTTTTAAAAAAATTTTTTGTTCATTTTTATTTATTTATTTGAGAGTGACAGAGAGAAAGAGGCAGATAGAGAGAGAGAGAGAATGAGCGTGCCAGGGCTTCTAGCCACTGTAAACGAACTCCAGACGTGTACGCCCCCTTGTGCATCTGGCTAACGTGGGTCCTGGGAAATAGAGCCTTGAACCCGGGTCCTTAGGCGTCACAGGCAAGCGCTTAACCACTAAGCCATCTCTCCAGCCCTGCTACAGCTTTTTACCTGGGTTCTGAGGGTTGAACTCAGACTCGAATGGTGAGCACTTTATCCAACCAGTTATGTCTCCAGTCTATTTTTCCTTTTTTTGAGACAGGGTTTCATGTATCTCAGCATAGCCTTAAATCATCTATATAGCTGAGGACCTTGAACTCCAGGTCACATTGCCTCCATCTCCCAAGTGCTGGGATTACAACTGTGTGTCACCACACCCAACTAAGAATTTTAATTAATGAATTAACTAATGGGAGAGAGAGAGGGAGAGAGAGAGAGAGGGAATGGACATGTCATGTCAGGGCCTCTTGCTGCTGCAAACAAACTCTTGGCTTTTTGTGGATTCTCGGGAATCAAACCTTGGCCAGCAGGCTTTGCAAGGTAGTGCCTTTAGCCACTGAGACATCTCCCAAGCTGAATTTTTACTTGTTTATTATTATTATTATTATTAATTAGAAACCTTGTTGTATGGATAAATCATGTGTTGGTCCCATTCTTCTCCTCCCTGCCCCTATTTCATTCAGTGCCTCCTCAATAGGGTTACTGGTATTCATCAGGGGCAATAAGTTACGAGTTATGACAGCAGCAGTCAGTCATTGGGGTGGGAGGTAATTCTTCTGGCTACTCCTTTGCATCCTGAGGCTCTTACATCCTTTCTGTCCCCTTTTCTACAATGTTCCATGAACCTTGGCAAATGTGTTATAACTCTAGTTTAGTGTTGAGCTCTCAGCACCTTCTGGATTTCTGCTTTGATACATTTTGAGTGTCATCAGTGTTTATCACCATCACCCTAGTGCAGGTTGTCAGGCTTGCTGTGAGAGCAGCACTCATACTTAACATGCTAATTCCTTTGTGGTTTCACCTGGCTGATGTGCCAGAGTTGGCTCATTTCATGATAGGGAGTCAGCTATCTTTTCTTGTCATGATGATGGATTTTAGTTCTCCCTGGTTTTCACTGCCTTCTGTAAAAGGCAAACAGATTTCTCCAATGGCGAGTGACAGCAGCATGGGTTAAGAGGGATAGATATAGTTAATTTAGAGAGATTTTGAAGCCGGCCATGGTGGCATATACCTTTAATCCCAGCACTTGGGAGGCAGAAGTAGGCGGATTGCCATGAGTTCCAGGCCACTCTGCGACTACATAGTGAATTCCAGGTTAGCCTGGGCTGGAGTTGAAACACTACCTCAAAAAACCAAGATAAATAAATAATAAATAAATAAATAAATAAATAAATAATAGAGAGAGGTTTTGGTGGGTGTAGTCTCTCATTTGGCCACTAGTGGGAGCTTCTCACTGGAGTTCATGACCCTCATTTCCATAGGATTCTGACTTGGTTCCCAGTGCCAGCTATGAGTTTCTTCCCACTGAGAGGGTCTCTTATCCAATCTGAGAGCCATTGTACCCACCTAGGCTGTGTGCCACTATTGCACAGGTGTGTACATCTTGTGCTGCTGGTTGGTTTCATATCTAACATTACCCCCTGCTTGTTCACAACGTTGGTAGTCATTTTCCCCTAGCAGCTCATGTACCACTTTCTATGAGGACTAGCCATCAGGGAGCTGGCTTCTTTCCAAATCTCAGCCAGAAATTAAAAAAAAAAAAACCTTTAAAAATTTATTGATTTAGAGAGAACATGGGTATTCTTAGGCTCTTGCCAATGCAAACCAACTGCAGACATATGCACCACATTCTGCAACTGGCCTTATGTGGGTGCTGGGGACTGGAACCTGGGCCTACAGGCTTTGCAAGCAAGTGCCTTTAACCACAGAACCATCTCCCCAGACCCTCTCTTTTCAGAGATAGCTGCTATGTGCCCATGCTGGCCTGGAATGGAGGATGCTCCTGTTTCAGTTTCTCCATTACTAAGATTACAGGTGTATACATGGGGCTTGGCAATGGCCATTTGTATGTAAACTTAAAAAAACTTTTTTTATTTATTTATGAGAGAGAGGGTGGGGGTGGAGAGAATGGGCACTGCAAAGGAATTCCAGATGTATTCACCACTTTGTACATCTGGTTTTATGGGAGTACTGGGGAATTGAACCCAGACTGGTAGGCTTATGCAAGCAAGTGCCTTTAGCTGTTGAGCTGTCTCCCCAGTCCCAAGTACATTTTTATAAAAATTTTAAATTAAAGGAGCCAATTCACTTTTTTTCTTAATCTCCAGGACGTTTTGTTTCTGATTTTTTGAGGTAGGTTTTGTTTCTGATTTTTTTTGCCCTAGCTCAGGCTGACCTGGAATTCATTATGTAGTCTCAGGGTGGCCTCAAATTCACATGATTCTCCTACCTCTGCCTCCTGAGTGCTGGGATTAAAGGTATGCACCATCACACCTGGCTCCAGGACTTTTTTTTTGTTTTAAATAATTAATTAATTAATTTTTATTGACAACTTCCATAACGATAGACAATAAGCTATGGTAATTCCCTTCCCTCTACTTTCCCCTTCACAACTCCACTCTCCACTATATCCCCTCCCCCTCTCAATCAGTCTCTCTTTTATTTTGATGTCATCATCCTTCCCTCCTATTATACATTTAGAGAGATTTTGTCTTGTGTAGGTAGTGCCAGGCACTGCAAGGACATAAATATCCAGGCCATTTTGTGTCTGGAAGAGGGCATTGTAAGGAGTCCTATCCTTTCTTTGACTCTTATATTCTTCCTGCCACTTCTGCAATGGACCCTGAGCCTTGGAAGGTGTGATAGAGATGTGTCAGTGCTGAGTACTCCTCTGTCACTTCTTCTCAGCACTATGTTGCCTTTTGAGTCATCCCAGAGGTCACTGCCATCTGAAAAGAGAAGCTTCTCTAGGCAAAAGTGAGACTAGCATTATATGGGTAAGAACATTAAGAAAAGTGCTTCCCGGGAAGTTTGGTGAGCATAATATATGCATATGAATTTAGCCAGATACCAGCAGGCATTACATCGCTAGGGCTTATGACTTTCCCCATTATAGGTTTTCAGTATCAGGGATGTATTCCTTCCTATGGAGTGGGCCTCCAGTCCAATTAGAGAGTTGTTGGTTTCCCCCATATCAGACATGCCACTATTGTACCCGTTGGCCCATTTGGCCTGGCTGGCCCAATTTAAGGCTTGCAGTGTCCACTGTTGTTTATCTCCACTGATGACTTCTGTCTCCTACAGGGCTGCATGCAGTGTAGTTTTTTCCAGCTTTCTATCAGCTGGTCTACAGGGAGGAGGTTTTCAGCTCAGCTCCAGCAAGATGTCTCAGTGACCTTGCAGCCCACTCATGTGGAATCCAGGACTTTTTTGACACAGGATCTCATGTAGTTCAGGCTTGTCTTGCTTGCACTATGTAGCTGAGGATGACCCTGAACTTCAGGTTCGCCTGCCTCCATCCCCCAGGTGCTAAGATTACAGGCATGTGCCACCACACTCAGCTTGTGCAGTGCTGAGATTGAACTCAGGTCTTTGTGCATGCTAGGCCAGATTCAGTCTACATTCAATTTACAATCTACACTAAATTTATTTATTTAGTTTTATATATTTAAAGGTTTTATTACAGATCATGGCTGGTGAACACCAAAGCCTTCACCTGTAAAGACAGCTCTCCAGCTTGATCCTGGGGCACTGTTCTGAGGAGAGCTGCTCCAGGAAAGTGGTGGCCCAAAAGGCAGGACCCTGCAAGGTCCAAAGTCCAGGGGGAAGGAGGCAATGGCCTCCACCAGAGCGGTCCTGACAGCCACAGTGCATATATTCAATGATGCAGCGGGGCCCACTTCCAGCTTGCTTTGGGAACCTGGCAAATGCAGTTTGTCCCAAAGTTGGTGTCTCAAGTCTGAATGCAGCAAAGGCAGCACAAGTTCTCATAGCCTTGCTTTTCCCACTTTGCAATCAGGTTTTTGTCTGCATAGCCTTCGTTAATGCAGTACTCATAGAGTTCTCTACTTCCGACTTTCTGCTTGTAAAACAGGTCAAATATGTAGTGGGTTGTTATGGTTGTGGACACTGAAAATGGGCCACAGAGATTCCACTTTCCTCTTTCCCTCATGAGGATTGGTTTCAGCTCCTCTCATCTTTTGATCTAATTCATCCAGTGTTGGTTCAATCAACTCCCAGCCATCTGGAGGTGCTTTTCGACTTCTTTTGACTTTGGGCATTTTCACTACCAAATATCTGAAAAGATCATGCCTTCTACAGAACAAAAAAGTCGCCGACTCCTCTGTGTGTGTGTGTGTGTGTGTGTGTGGGAGCTCCAGCCTCTCTGTCTGGGCTGCTCAAGTCACCTCTCTCGGCTACTACTGTTGCCAAAGGCACCGGTCTGGGGCTCCCTCCACCCACACCGAGGTAGGGTTTCATTCTAATCCAGGCTGTCCTGGAATTCACTATGTAGTCTCAGGTGGCCTCCAAGTCACGGCGACCCTCCTACCTCTGCCTCCCTAGTGCTGGGATTAAAGGTGTGCGCCACCATGCCCGGACCTCTGGGACATTTTAATCAAAAAAATTATGCACAATGTGGAGTATGGAAACTCTAGAATTAGAAACATTCTAGAAAACATTAAACCATCTGAAATTCTTCTACCAAGAAACAACAACAACAAAAACCAACAAACCCACCTCTGCTGATACTCTATTGCATCCATTCCCTGGATTTGTCTTTCTTGTGTAGTGTTTGGTGTGGTGTGGTGTGGTGTGGTGTGGTGGTGCGTGTGTGGCATATGCATGTCTGTGTGCTGATGTGTCATGCTGTGTGCTCACCTGTGGTAGCAGGAGGAGAATGTCAGGTGTCCCTCTCTACCAATCACTCACCTGTGCATTGTAATGCAGTCTCTTATTATTTCAGAGCTTGCCATTTGGGAACCCTAGTGATTGTCTGGCCTCCACACCCCACAGAGCTGGGTTACACCTGCATGCCCACACCCGGCTATTTACTACGTAGGTTCTGAAGATTCAAACTAGGGTCTTAGGCTGCCTCAGACCCTCAAGCTTGTGAAGGAAGTGCACTTAACCACTGAGCTATCTCTCTAGGCCCTGAAATTTCTTCCTTCCTTTCTTGCTTCCTTTCCTTCCTTCCTTCCCTTCCTCTTCCTTCGTTCGTTCATTTGTTCCTTCTTTCCTTTCTTCCTTTCCTTTCCTTTCCTTCCTCCCTCCCTCCCTTCCCTCCCTCCCTTCCTCCCTCCCTTCCTCCCTCCCTTCCTTCCCTCATTTACTTCCTTCCTTCCTTTCCTTCATTCCCTTCCTTCCTTTCTTTCCTTCCTTCCTTCCCTTCCTCTTCCTTCCTTCCTTCCCTTCCCCTTCCTTCCTCCCTTTCCTTCCTACCTTCCTTCCCTTCCTTCCTTCCTTTCCTTCCTTCCCTTTCCTTTCCTTCCTTATGCCCTTCCTTTCTTCCCCTTCCTTCCTTCCTTCCTTTCCTTCTTTCCTTCCCTTCCCTCCTTTCCTTCCTTTCTTCCTTCCCTTCTCCTTCCTTCCTTCTTTCCGTCACACTGAGCAACAACTCACTCTGTAGCTCCAAGCTGGCCTTGAACTCATGTCAATCCTCCTACCTCTGCCTTCCAAGTGCTGGGATTAAAGGTGTCACCACACCCAGCCCCAAAATATGATTTTAATGGTTACAAAGTAGTTATTATATACATATCATATAATTTAACATTTTTCCCATTGCTATTCAATACGCTGTTCAAGTTTTTCCCTTGAGAGACAGGTGTGTTTTGCACTGCCTATCTCAGCAGTTGGGAAGTGGAGACAAGAAGATCAAGAGTTCAAAGCAATTTTGAGGCCAGCCTGGGGTATACAAGACCCTTCCTCAGAAAACTAAAACGCATTTTTCTTCCTATGATACAATAAGCTTTATTACATATCCAAGCCTTTTTATGCCTGAGGAAACTTGCATTTAACTATGAAGAATAAAAGCAAATAGATTTGTAGAAGGAACTCGAGAGAATATTTGTGATATGTGATATGATTCATGTATGTGTGTATTAGAAATTTAATATATTGGTTAGTAATTGTTAGTACTAGTATGTAGAAAATTTTATCATCATCATTATTACTTGTACTATTAATATGTAATCAACTTACCATGTAAGGGAAAGATCATATTTACTTTCTTTTTGGAATTTTTTTGATGCAGGGTCTCACTCTAGCCCAGGCTGACATGAAACTTACTCTTCAGCCTCAGCTGAACTTGAACTCATGGTCATACTACTATTTTAGTCTTCCAGGTACTAGGATTAAAGGTGTGCATCACCATCCCAGGTTTATATCTACTTTAATAATGAGCTAAATCATGAACCATAGACTTGGTGACACATTTACAACAATGCATTAAATAAAAAACAATATCAGAGAGCCCTGATTGTCAAACTAGGTGTCAAGCTACTAGCAACTGAAGAGATTTCATTGCTTGTTACAGCATTGTTTTAGGAAAACAGAACAGAAATATATGAGTGTATTCTTTTGTTATTACAGAGTGAGATCCAGGCATGGTAGTACACACTTGTAACCCTAGCACGTGGGGGTGAATTCAAAGCTAGGCTGGGTTACATAGTGGTCCATGTTAAAAAAAAAAAGTGAAACCCATTAGTATGGTCCATAGGGAAGTTTATTCTTTTGTAACCACTAGAGGGAGGTAGATTACATTAGTTTTTTTTTTAAATGTCAGACAACAGTTTAATACAAGTTGCCTTCATTTTATGACAGATTCTGTCAGACGTAATATTTTAAAAGAGTGTGGCTGGGTGTGGTAATGCATGCCTTTAATCCAAACACTTGAGAGGCAGAGGTAGGAGAATCCATGTGTTTGAGACCAGCCTGGGACTACAGAGTAAGTTCCAGGTTAGCTTAGGCTAGAGTGAAAAACAAAAACAACAGCAAAATAAAACAAACAAAACAACCAAAAAAAAAAAAAAAAAAGAGAGAGAGATTGAGAGAGAGAGCCTAGGGATGGCTCAGCCTTTAGAGGCGCTTGTTTACAAAGCCTGCTGGGCTCTGTTCATTTTCCCAGCCACCCATGCAGAGCCAGACGCAAAAAGTGATGCATGTGTCTGAAGTTTATTTGCAGTGGCAAGAGACCCTGGTGTGCCTATTCAAGCACATAAATAAAAATATTAAGGAAAGAGTGTACTAACTCTTCAAGTAACAACAAATTAAATGTTACACATTCACTGGGGAATACAATGGTGAATAAAATAGTCCTGTAATTTGTTAAGAAGACCACTGTGATAACACTTGTGGTCTTGGCATGATTCTTTTTTTCCGGTTTCATACTCTGGCCCTTCTCAGCTTTCAAACTGAGCTGCAGGCATGCTGAGCTATTTGTATTCGTCTTACACATGCTATTCTGTCTTATTGCTTGTGTCCCTCTTTATCTAATGAACCCCAATTTATACTTCAAGCACCACAGCCTGTATTTCCAGAGATAAGTGCAAGTGTGGACTGTTGCCACTCCACTTCTTTGGGGCCCAGTTTAGCCCTCCTGTGGGTGAGTATGTATGTCTCTCATCCCTGGGAGCCTTAACTACTAGAGGGCAAGGGGTATATTATTCATTTCTCAAGCTGTGTTTCTAGCTGTGGTGCAAGGTTTGGCACACAGAAAGTGCTTAAAATTCCTATTTAGAAGCTAAGCAAGTAGAAGTATTACAAAGAGATGCTTTAAGAAGAGAAGTTCCGGGCTGGAGAGATGGCTTAGCGGTTAAGCGCTTGCCCATGAAGCCTAAGGACCCTGGTTCGAGGCTCGATTCCCCAGGACCCACGTTAGCCAGATGCACAAGGGGGCACACGCATCTGGAGTTCATTTGCAGTGGCTAGAGGCCCTGGCGCGCCCATTCTCTCTCTTTATCTGCCTCTCTCTCTCTCTCTGTCACTCTCAAATAAATAAATAAAAATGAACAAAGAAAGTTAAAAAAAAAAGAAGAGAAATTCCTACCTAATCTCTCCATTGATCCTTCTAGGAACCTTTTATTTTACATATACCACTAAGAAATAGCCACCTACTCTCCAATACAATTTTTTCCCCCTAAGGTAGGGTTTCACTTTAGTTCAGGCTGACCTGGAACTCACTCTTTAGTCCCAGACTGGCCTGGAACTCATGGCGATCCTCCTGCCTCTGTCTGAGTGCTGGGATTATAGGTAGAACCACCATGCTGGCTGTGAGCAGACTGTGTTGATGATGATGAGGGTCTTTGTTAAATATGAAAGGGTAAGAAAATCTGGGATGATGATTTAGTATTTTAGACTTTTTTTTATTAGTGTGACCAAGTACCCAAGAAAAATAAATTAAGGAAGTATTTTTATTTATTTATTTATTTATTGAGGTAGGGTCTTGCTCTAGCTCAGGCTGACCTGGAATTTACTATGTAGTTGCAGGGTGGCCTCAAACTCAAGGTGATCCTCCTACCTCTGCCTACAAAGTGTTGGAATTAAAGGCATGCCCCACCATGCTCAGAGGAAGCATTAATTTTGGCTAATGGTTTTAAGCACGTGCCTTTAACCACTGAGCAATCCCTTTAGCCCCATTGGCTCATGATTTCAGAGGTTTCTTGGGAAGGGTGTGGCTGAGCAGAGCTCTTCACCTCATGGTAGAGAAAGAGCCAAGTTCCCAGGGACCCACACCCTCCAAATAGACCCCACTGCTTAAAGTTTCCACCATTTTATAAAAGAGTGCACCAACTGGGGGATCAAGTGTTAAGCCCTGGAGTGTGAGGAACACATCCCATAATCAAACCATGATATCTAGGTTTCTACAAAATTCCCCCATGATACCTTGGTGTATGATATCCGCTTTAGAAACCCAACCATAAGACTAGATTACATTTGTTCTTCCATTTCTTCCTTACACTAGCAATACTTAGTCAAGGAGGTGAAGTGGTTTTGTTTGGCACTGGGCAGCAGGTAATGACCTTACTCCTTTATTAATAAGCCATTCTGCCTGTGCTTTCCACTCACAGAAACAAAAGCCTGAAGGGTTTAGAGTCAAGTTTAAACATGTCCTAAGTACTCATGGGGTAAAGTAATCAAGTATCCATCCAAGTAGCATATGCATTTGTTTATGTATTTTTTTGTGATTTTCTATCTTAGTTATGTTTGTAAAAAGTACAAAAAAAAACCCCTTGTTCTAAATTCTTGTAAATACTATACCAAAATATCTAGAGAATTCTACTGTATAGAGAGATATTGTTATACATTGTCAGGGTTAAGCCAGCTCAGAAGTCAGACCAACAGACTTTGGTCTGAAGTCTGCTTGTGTCTTTTTCTATCCTGGTGACCTTGGGCTCAACTCTGCTGTACATCAGTTCCCTAATTTCAGCTATGGGAACAGCAATAATCCTTACCTTGTTGGGTTATGTTTTGAGATTAGTCCAGATCTTGCATGTAATGAGCTTTGCACCAAGACTTAGAATATCGTACTTTCAATAAATGTTAGCTATTATTACAAGTTAAAGGTTTTTATTGCACGATAGAAGCATCTTTTCTTGGCATGTAGACTTTTCTCCTTCAAATAATTGAGAAGTTAATGGATTGTTTCCTCACTGTGGCAGTAAACAGGAATTTTCCCTTCTATAATTTTAATAAGACATGTCCTTGGGAAATGGCAGGGGGCCAGATGAACCTTGTCAGCGAAGCATGGCCTGTGGGAAGCTGCAGCTGAGGGAGGAAGGGGTGAGGCGCTCCCACCGCCTTTCACCAAATTCTCAGCCTTGCTGTACAGCTGCACATGGAGTTGGCGATGTATGTTGCCATGCGCTGGACACTCTTTGGTGATTGTAGGACCCAGAGGTGGCTAAGATACAGTACGACAGTTCTTAGGATATATGCTATTTGTGTCCCCACCCTTTTCCTTGCTAGAGATTGGGGAAGGGACAATTTTTTTTTTTTTTTTTTTTTTTTTTTTGGTCAGCTTTTCTTTTTTTAAAAAAAAATTTTTGTTTTTTTATTTATTTGAGAGCGACAGACACAGAGAGAAAGATGCCAATAGATAGATAGAGAATGGGCACGCCAGGGCCTCTAGCCACTGCAAAGGACCTCCAGATGTGTGCGCCCCTTGTGCATCTGGCTAACGTGTGTCCTGGGGAATCAAGCCTTGAACTGGGGTCTGTAGGCTTGACAGGCAAGTGCTTAACTGCTAGGCCATCTCTCCAGCCCGGTAGACAGCTTTTCTTTGCTTCTCAATTGCTTTTAGATAAAAATTATATGTTTAAAAATTTTCTTTGCATATGTGTGTGTGTGTGTGTGTCTCTGTGTGTGTGTGTGCATGCACACGTGCCAGGGCCTCTTGCCACTGCAAACAAACTCCAGACACATGTGTAACATCTTTCATCTGGTTTTACATGGTTGCTGCGGGAATGAAACAAAAGCCACTAGCCTTTGCAAGCAAGTGCCTTTAATGGCGAGCCATCTCCCTAGCCCCCAAATAATATTTTGATATCATTTAAGAAGGCATCTTTTGGGGTAGCATTTTGATCTCCTATAAGGCATTGTGTTTTTCTCTCTTGTTACAACTAATATTTTCATGAAGTTTTTATTCCTTGGTGTGTATTGTGGTGTGTGTATTGTATATACACATGTGTGTGCAGACACATAGACCCTATATGCCTGTGTGCAGAGATCAGAGGAGAACGCTTGATGTCCTCCTCTATCACTCATGTGTATTTAGACAGTCTGTCTCACTGAACATGAAATGACCACTGCACACCCCTACCCTCCCATAAGACTGGCTGACCAGTGATCCGCAGTAATTTTTCCATTTCTGCTCCCCACACGACTAGTGCTACAATTGTGTGGGGCCAGTTATTTTGTGAGTGTTTGGAAATGGAACTTAGGATGCATCAGGCCCTCTCAGGTCCTCATGCTTGCATTGCACAGCAAGCTCTCTTACGCTAAGCCATCTCCATTGCCGTTTTTAGGACCTTCCTTATTGGCATTTTGTTTGTTTGTTTTTGTTTTTCAAGGTAGGGTTTCACTCTAGCCCAGGCTGAGCTGAATCCCTCGTATTCTAGGTGCCTTGAATTTACAGCAATCCTCCTACCTCTTGAGGCTTGCTATTAAATGCACTATTTAATTTTTTTTCTTGAGGTAGGGTCTCGCTCTAGCCCTGGCTAGCCCGGAATTCACTATGTAGTCTCAAGTTGTCCTTGAACTCACAGTGATCCTCCTACCTCTGCCTCCCAAGTGCTGGGAGTAAAGGCATGTGCCACCACACCTGGCCTACTTTAATTTTTGAGAGTATAAAAATAAACAGAAATCTACCTTCCAAGGAGCTCTTGACCCGGAAGAGACATGTATGTACACAAGCAAGTTCAGGGTACAACAAGCATCATTTGTTTAGAGCAGGTACTACTAGAGATGATTATTAGGAAAACATAGAAAAAGATCTGAACAAGATCTAAAGCAGTGTATAGATGTTTTGTGGCAGATTGAATGTGTGCCCAGCTGTGGGTACAGTGAATGAATGGCAGAGATGTATGCAATAGCAAGTTTTCCCTGGGAACTGGAAGGGGTTTGCCATTACTTTATGGTGGGAAAGGTGGGAAATAGGATGCTGGGACAGCAAGGCACACTAGAATATGGAGAGTCCAATAAGCCACGCTGAGTGCAAATCCTCTCTAGTTGTGCAGGGGAGGCTTTTAAGATTGGATTGACTTAGTGGATTTCACTCTGGTACTGAATCCTCACTGTAAATATGTCACCAGAAATAAGAAAATCAGCTTGAATCATCTGGATGAGAACCTGAAGTAAAAGTAGTGGGGGGAAAATCAAAAGCTACAGGGAGTTTGCTACTATATTCCAGAAAGTCAGCTTCTAATACAAGTTTGATTTTACAAGATATTGCCATGGGGAAATATACTTAATAGAGAACAAGTTATACAGTTTACTTTTCATGTTTACCATTTGATCCCTTTGAATTTTTCTTTTTTTAAAATTTTTAATTTTTTTTATTAACAGCTTCCTTATAAAAAATGCCCCATGGTAATACCCTCCCTCCCCCCACTTAACCCTTTGAAACTCCACTCTCCATCATACCCCCCCCCCCATCTCAATCAGTCTCTCTTTTACTTTTGATGTCTTGATCTTTTCCTCCTCTTATGATGGTCTTATGCAGGTAGTGTTAGGCACTGTGAGGCCATGGATGTCCAGGCCATTTTGTGTCTAGAGGGAGCATGTTGTATGGAGTCCTGCCCTTCCTTTGGCTCTTACATTCTTTCTGCCACCTCTTCCGCATTAGACCCTGAGCCTTGGAAGGTGTGATACAGATATTGCAGTACTGAGCACTGCGGTCATTTCTTTCCCTTACCATCTGCCATCTGAAAAGAGAAGATTCTCAACCAAAAGTGAGAGTAGCATTAATATAAGGGTGTGAACATTAACAGAAGTGCTTACTGGGCAGTTTGATAAGCATAGTATATACATTTGGCCAGACAACAGCAGACGTTACACCCCTAGGGCTCATGACTACCCCTGTTTTAAGTTTTCAGTATCAGGGATGTATTCCCTTCCCATGGAGCGGGCCTCCAGTTCAAGTAGAGGGCAGTTGGTTTCCCCCATAACAGATGTGCCACTATTGCACCCGTTGGCTCATTTGGCTGGGCTGGCCAATTATAAGGCTTGCAGTGTCCACTGATGAGTATCTTCACTGGTGATTTATCTTTCTCCCATTGAACTGCATGCAGAATGGCTTCTTCCAGCTTTCTGTCAGCTGGTCTACATGGAGGAGGTTATCAGCTCAGATCCAGCAAGATTTCTCAGTGGCCTTGCAGCCCAAGTATATAGAGTCTTCAGCAATAGGGTCTTACCATCTATTTGTGGTGGGAAACCAAAGGCCTTGGCAATGGCCTATAATGTTTTGGGGGCACCAGGGACCTCCCTGGCCAACAACTCACAGGAAGATATCCCATCACTGGCACTGAAAATTTTCTAGCAACAATCTACGGCTCCTTAGTGTTCCATTGTCCAAAAAGGTAGGATTACATATGTTTTATTTATATCCTCTTAGATTTTGATTAGCTGTCCCTCCACCTTTCCTTTACTCAATCTCTTCCCCAGACCTCATTTTGGGCCTTTTCACCCCCATTAATCTATTCTTCTACTTACATATATACAATACCATCCTATTATGTAATCCCCTCCCTTCCTTTCTCTTCCCTTTCTATCTAAGCAGAGGCTTACTGGCCTCTGCTACTGGGTTTTTCCTTCTCACACAGAAGCCCAATCATCTGTAGCTAGGATCCACATATGAGAGAGGACATGCGACACTTGACTTTCTGGGCCTGGGTTACCTCACTTAGTATAATCCTTTCCAGATCCATCCATTTTCCTGCAAATTTCATAACTTCATTTTTCTTTACTGCTGAGTAGAACTCCATTGTATAAATGTGCCATATCTTCATTATCCATTCATCAGTTGAGGGACATCTAGGCTGGTTCCATTTCCCAGCTATTGTGAATTGAGCAGCAATAAATATGGTGTACGTCTAAGGACATGAGATGAGTCCTTAGGGTATATGCCTAGGAGTCCTATAGCTGGGTCATATGGTAGATAAATTTTTAGCTGTCTTAGGAACCTCCACACTGATTTCCACAATGGCTGGACCAGATTGCATTCCCACCAACAGTGTAGAAGGGTTCCTCTTTTTCCACATCCTTGCCAGCATTTATGGTCATTTGTTTTCATGATGGTAGCCAATCTGATAGGAGTGAGATGGAATCTCAATGTAGTTTTAATCTGCATTTCCCTGATGACTAGGGATGTAGAACGTTTTTTTAGATGCTTATACGCCATTCATATTTCTTCTTTTGAGAACTCCTATTTAGTTCCATAGCCCATTTTTTAATTGGCTTGTTTGATTTCTTATTATTTAATTTTTTGAGTTCTTTGTATATCCTAGATATTAATCCTCTATCAGATGTATAGCTGGCAGAGTTTTTCCTATTCTGTAGGTTGCCTCTTTACTTTATTCACAGTGTCCTTTGCTGTACAAAATCTTTGTAATTTCATGAGGTCCCAGCAGTCAATCTGTGGCTTTATTGCCTGAGCAATTGGGGTTATATTCAGAAAGTCTTTGCCAAGACCAATATGTTGAAGGGTTTCCCCTACTTTTTCCTCTAGCAGTTTCAGAGTTTCAGGTCTGATGTTAAGGTCTTTAATCCATTTGGACTTAATTCTTGTGTGTGGAGAGAGAGAAGAATCTATTTTCATCTTTCTACAGATAAATATCCAGTTTTCCTAGCACCATTTGCTGAAGAGGCTGTCTTTTCTCCAATGAGTATTTTTGGCATTTTTATCAAGTATCAGGTGGCTATAGCTACCTGGACTTGCATCTGGGTCCTCTATTCTGTTCCATTGATCTACATGTCTGCCTTTGTGCCAGTACCATGCTGTTTTTGTTTATGGCTCTGTAGTATAGGTTAAAATCAGGTATAGTGATACCACCAGCCTCATTTTTGTTGCTCAGTATTATTTTAGATATTTGAGGTTTTTTGTGATTCCAAATGAATTTTTGGATTGTTTTTTTGTATTTCCATGAAGAATGTCATTGGAATTTTGATGGGGATTGCATTAAATGTGTAGATTGCTTTTAATAGAGAACAAGTTATACAGTTTACTTTTCATGTTTACCATTTGATCCCTTTGAATTTTTCTTTTACTTTTTAAAAAATATTTTGTTTATTTATTTATGAAAGAGGGAGGGGGGAGAGAGAGAAAGAGAGAGAGAGAAGGAGAATATGGGCGTGCTAGGGCCTCCAGCCACTGCAAACAAACTCCAGACGCGTGCGCCCCCTTTGCATCTGGCTAACGTGGGTCCTGGGGAATCGAACCTGGGTCCTTTGGCTTGCAGGCAAACGCCTTAACCACTCAGCCATCCCTCCAGCCAGAGTTTTTCTTTTTCAACTAGCTTATGAAGTAGTGGGCTCCTTCATTACATTCTCTTGCAAACTTTGGCTTATTCTCTCCCCCAATCTCCCTGTCTAACCATTTTTCTTCTATGGCCCGTTACCCTCAGTATTGCCCTTTCTCCTTTAACATCTCATGTGTTTTGCTGTCTCTTCCCCCACTCCCACCTTAAAGCCTCTTTTCTCCAGTCTCATGGGCCCCTTTCTAGTTTCCTTACCTTTCCCTTTGAAAATTCTTTTGAGGCACCATGCTTGGGAACTTAGGCCCTTGCACATATAAGGCAAGTGCTGTACCACTGAACTATACTCCAAGCCCCTCTTTGAGTTTTTCAGAGCCTAATCAGATGACAGTATTAATTGCTGAGCATGCAGAATAGATAGGACCCTTTTGGTAACATCTACAAAGTACAGAGGTCTTGCAAAGTCTTAAATGAATAGTCTTATTAGTTATAGGAGGTATTATTAGTCATAAGCTTCTTATATCACTATACAAAATTTTATTACAATTAGGAATTTCAGAAAACAAAGCATAACTATGCCAACACATAATCTGAATAATAAAATATTCTTTTATTTTTTTAAATAGAACAAATTTATATCCAGTAGCATGCTTACTGAAAACAATGAAATATTTCCATTCATTAAAAATATACATGTCAATAAAATACATAATAAAGTGTACTTTGTAGCATTAATGTAAACTAGTCAATTTCTTTACGTTACCTATATTATGATCTAATTTTATAGTTATAGCATTTTTAAATCATTAATAAGTATAGAAATACATGAGATATTTACAAGAGATTCTCAAAAATAATGATTCCATTAAATAAGTCACTGTCATATTTCACCAGTATTTTCTTTGCAATCGGGATCTGACATCAGGAGATGTACTGCTCCTTGGCTGGCTATTCTGGAAGACAGTTTCAGAATTTTTTTTTTTAATTGTAATGGTCACAGACTTAACTGGTTAATCACCTTGTAGAATAAAATTTATTTATTTTCTCCATATTTTATATTTTCATATATACATATATATATTTTGATCTTATAACCCCCAATTTCTCTCTCTTGTCCCTTTCCAAGAACAAATACCCTTCTTACCCATTCATCCCCATCTTCCTTTCATGCCTTCTTCTAACCCACTGAGTTAAATTAGGGGTGCCTGAATGTCCATGGGTAGAAGGTAATTTACTGTGGAGTGGACAACCTCCCAGTGGCTGAGTTCCCCCTTCCCAGCAACCATGAGCTGCCATTAAGGCATTCTGGGTAAACTGTGGCTTTCCATTTAATTTATTTATGTATGAGAGTGTGATGGTGGGGGGCAGGGAGAGAATGTACATACCAGGGCCTCCTGCCACTGAAAACAAACTCCAGACACATGTGGCACTTTGTGCATCTGATTTTATGTGGGTACTGGGGAACTGAACCTGAGCTAGCAGGCTTTGCAAGCAAGCACCTTTAACTTCTGAGCCATCTCTCCAGCCCAAATTACAGTTATTTTTTTCTTGGGTTTTCAAGGTACGGTCTCATTCTTCTAGCCCAGGCTGACCTGGAATTCACTCTATACTCTCAGGTTGGCCTCAAACTCATGGTGATCCTCCTCCCTTTGCCTCCCAAGGCATGTGGAGCCACGTCTGGCTAGGTTTATTTTAATTTTAATTTTTTAAATGCTGGGGCCTTGAGCATACTAGGCAAACACTCTACCACATAGCTCTAGCTCTAGCCTTCCTTGAAACATAGAAAACTTTTCATAAATACACAAGAATTGTACATGTTTAGGAACTCAGGAAGAGGATCACTTGGCAAATGCTTGCCTCACAAGCATGAGGCATTGAGTTCTGATACCCAACAGCCATGTAAAAATGGGCTGGGGAGAGGGTTCAGCTAGAGGTTAAAGGTGCTTGCTTGTAAAGCTTGTTGGCCTGGGTTCAATTCCCAAGTACCCATGTAAAGCCAGATGCACAAAGTGGTGCTTGCGTCTGGAGTATATTTGCAATGGCAAGAGGCTCTGACATGCCCTTGATCTCTCTCTCTCATACATAAATTATTAAAAATGGGGAGATGGGGGGCTGGAGAGATGGCTTAGCGGTTAAGCACTTGCCGGTGAAGCCTAAGGACCCCAGTTTGAGGCTAGATTCCCTAGGACCCAAGTTAGCCAGATGCACAAGGGGGTGCACACGTCTGGAGTTCGTTTGCAGTGGCGGGAGGCCCTGGTATGCCCATTCTCTCTCTATCTGCCTATTTCTCTCTCTGTCTGTTGCTCTCAAATAAATAAATAAACAAAAAAATTTTAAAATATGGGGAGATGGCTCAGAGGTTAAGGCATTTTCTTGCAAAGCTTGTTAGCCCAGATTTGATTCCACAGTACACATGTAAAGCCAAAATGGCAAATGCATATATAATTCATTTGTAGCAGCAAGAGGCACTACTGTGCCCATTCTCTCTCTCCCTCTGCTCATAAGTAAATTAATATTAAAAATAAAAACTTGAGGACTGGGAGATGGATCAGCAGTTAAAGGTGCTTGCTTGCAAAGCCTGCTGGCTTAGGTATAATTCCCCAGTACCCATATATAGCCAGATTCACAAAGTGGCTCATGTGTCTGGAGTTTCTTTGTAGTGGCATGAGGCCTTGGTATGACTGTTCTCTCTTTCATTCAAATTAAAAAAAAAAAAACTTGGGATCAACAAAAGTTTTTATCATTATTTATGTGCATTCAATATCAGGATATTTCTTAAAACAAGCAAAAAACAAACAAACAAACAAAAAAGTTCTTCAACTACTTACCAGAAGTGGTACTAATTGTAAAGCATTTTTGATGGACGGGTTTTTGCAAATGGTTTCTTGTACATCTGAAAAATATCATACCATGACACAGAATAATTAGTCTCATATATACAGAGAAGAACGACTAAGAACTTATTATTAAATTTTGACACATCAAGATATTAAAAACTGAATAAGAGACTTTTTTTTTGGTATTGACCCCAGAAATGGTTCTTACATATTAGGTCCAAGATAAAAGCAGTTTAGTTATAAATTACACAAAAATTTAATACTATATAATAATTTTCATTCCAATATTATGTTTCTTGTTCTTTAATTTCTTTTTATTAAAGAAAAACCACACATATCAACTTTGTGTTTTCTGTGTGGGTGTGTGCGTGTGTATGTAATGTGTGTGTATGTAATGCGTGGTGGCCAGAGCAGGATGCTAGGTGCCCTGCTCTACTGCTCTTCTGCCCATTACTGTTTGAGTCAGAGTCTCCTACTGCTTGCTTTTCGTGAGCCCTGGTGATTTTCTGGTCTCCTCTTTGTGGCACTGTAATTACAGGTGTGTGTGAACATGCCCAAATGTTGGGTGAGTTTTGAAGATTCAAACTCAGGTGATTTCAGGCACCCTTGGGCCCTCATGCTTGTGCAAGAAGCGCATTTGTGAGCCTACAAACTTTAACTTTTGAGTATCTCAGGGAACAGCAGATTTTTTTTTTTTTTTTGGTTTTCTGAGATAGGGTCTCACTGTAGCTTGAACTCATGGTGCTCCTTCTACCTCTGCCTCTCGAGTGCTGGGATTAAAGGCATGCACCACCACGCCTGGCTCGAACAATAGAGTTTTAAAAATATTCTTTCTATATACTTATGACAGAGAAAGAGAGAGAATGGGTGTGCCAGTGCCTCCAGTCACTATAAACAAACTACAGAAGCAAGTGCCACCTTGTGCATTTGGTTTATGTGGGTACTGGGGAATTGAACCTGAGTCCTGAGACTTTGCAGGTGTGTTGGGATAGACAGTGTGCCACTTTGCATCTGTCACACATGCAAGCAAGCACCTTTAAATGCTGAGCCAGCTTCCAGCTTATAATAATTATTTGAGGACTGGAACATAGCGAGGTTTCTCCAGAAGGGTATAAATGTATTTTTTTCATCTATTGTACTTCCACTTTGAGATCATTCTAAATTAAATATCTTCAGGATAAAAGCTAATTGCAATATTCTCTGTATTTTCCAAAGTCTTCATTTATCTTTACTTCCTTTTTTAAAAATTTTTTTTGAGGTAGGGTCTTAGTATGTATCTTAGGCTAGAGTACAATTTGGTAGGTAGCCCAAGTTGGCCTTGAACTTGCATTATCTTACTGCTTTAGCCTCCCACGTGTTGACATTACAAGCATGTGCCCCATGCCCTTATCTTTACTTCTTAATTTTAAGAATTCCTTATATTTTACTAGCTCATTATAGATTTTTAAACTACTTACTCAAGAATTTATAATTTTTAAATCTTTTTAAATATTGTTTATTTATTTGAGAGAGAGAGAGAGGCAGATAGAGGGAGAGAGAACAGGAGGGCCAGGGCTTCTAACCAAACAAACTCCACATTCATGTGCTACCTGTGCATTTGGCTTAAGTGGGTACTGGGGAATTGAACCTGGGTCCTTAGGCTTCATAGGCAAGTACCTTAACGGCTAAGCCATCTCTCCAGCCCATGAATTTATAGTTTTTTTTTTTGTTTTCTTTTGAAATAAGGTCTAACTCTGGCCCAGGTTGACCTGGAGTTTACTATGTAGTCTCAGGGTGGCCTTGAACTCATGGCAGTCCTCCTACCTCTGCCCCCTGAGTGCCGGGATTAAGGCATATGCCTCCATGTCTGGCTAAGAATTTATAGGTTTTTTTTTTTTTAATGCTGGTTAGTATAGATACCTAGTCTGTTCATTTTTAAAATAATGGTAACATATTTATATATTCCTAAAAGACAGTAAGGCAGAAATTGGTATCATAACATATGGTATATCTGAAATAATATGAAATATTAAGCATATTCTATTTTTATATGCTCCATTAAGTATTAAGTGATAACTGAAACATTTTAAATTTTTACTTCTTTTTTGAATTAAATTAAAAGTTAAAATTCGTTAAGTAAAAGTACCCTATTTCTTACATGCATGCCCTTCCATACTTACTGTACAGCCTTTCATTGAGACGGCTGAGGGACTGCAGGATCTTCTGTTCTTCAGCTGACAGTGTGCAGACGTTGAACTTCTGGGTCTTGTTTAAAGAAATATTTGGTTTCTGCAGCTTGTTGCTTTTCATGGCAGTTAAAATTTCATCCTCAGGCACTGAAACTTTCACTAGGTTTTCGGCCATCAAAAAATCCAAAATACTATCTGAAACCATAGAAATGTTCTATCAGTTAATCTTTGATCCCTCTTTGTCTTTGGGGTCAGCCTTAATACCTACTTAATAGAATTTTGGTTGTATGCAGTTTTAAAATATCCTAACATGATAGAAGTGAGATAATAAAATTTCCTAGTGTTACCTGAACTAAAGAAAAACATATTATGTTTATACAAGTTTTGTTTTGTGTTTTTGTTATTCATTGGTGGTACAAAGACAATCTGTCTGTTGTCCTTATAATAGTTGTTTAAATGAGTTATAAATAAGAGTAAGATAAAAGCAATTTAAGAGAAGCAAATGATAAGGAACATACAGATACCCTCCATTAGACTAAGACAGAAGGATCAAAGAAACTTGCAGGGCCTGAGAGAAGGAGAGATGACCACCAGTTCACTGTTTATAAAGGACTTACTTCAGTTTCACATCTCACCATTCACTTAAATAAATCAAAGAGTTCAATCTAAATAAGGCAGCTTCTTTTTTTTAAGTCACAGGAAACGTTATTATTTGCAAGCAAAGACAGGGAGAAAGAGACAGAGAAAATGGGCACTCCAGGGCCTCCAGGCATTGCAAACGAACTCCAGATACATGCACCTCTTTGTGCATCTGGCAATTGAATCTGGGCCGTTAGGCTTTGCAGACAAATGCCTTAACCACTGAGCAATCTCTCCAGCCTTAAGTACACTATTTTTTATAATTTTGTGTGTGTGTGTGGGGGGGGTTGGTTGTGTATGCATGCATACACATGCATGGGTCAAGGTCTCTTGCTGCTGCAAATGAATGTCCACCTGGACTTACTTAGGTGGCTAGGGAATTGAACTCCAGGCTGGAAGACTTTGGAAGCAAGTGCTTTTAACTGCTGAGTCATCTTCCCAGCCACCAGGAATCAAACTGTTTTAGCTACCCAAAGGAAAAAGAAACAAGTACTTATAAATTGCTGTATTGAAAAAGTTATTTGAGTTTTATATTTATTTTTACTTTTTGTGGCACTGGGGATTGATACTAGAGCTAGATACGTGTTAGGAAAACACACTGTAACTGAGCCCTATTTCTTACTCTCTCTCTCTCTTTTTTTCCCCTTGGTTTTATGAGGTAGGGTTTTTCTCTAGCCTAGGCTGACCTGGAATTTACTATGTAATCTCAGGTGGCCTTGAACTCACAGTGATCCTCTTATGTCAGCTGGGATTAGACTATGCACCACCACACCTGGCTGGCTCTTTTCTGGTTTTAAAATAGGATCTCACTAAGTTGCCTGTGGGTTGGATTTAACCCACTCTGTAGCCTAAACTGGCCTTGCACTTATACTCTTTACTGCTTCAACTTCCTGAGTAGCTGGGATTCCAGGTATACACTGCCAGGCAGGCATCTTTGATTTCAAAAGTAATGAAGAGATCATTAAGACAAGACTACATCATATCATTTCTTTAAGGTCACCAGTCTTCCCTGATAGACTACATTTCTGAAGGGCAAGACTTTACGACCACACATCCACTATCTACTTCTAAATAGTAAATTAGCTTTCAATAATCATTTATTGAATTAAGAAATAAAACCAAAACTTACATATGTAAAAATACAACATAAGTGGAATAAGTGAAAATAATAAAAGTCAAGAACATTCACAACTAATATAAGGATTAGAATCCTTGATATTGTAAGAATTTGTAGAAATCAATGAAATGAAAACTTACCCTCTACGAAAAAGAATGAGAACAGGCAAGTTACCAAAAAGTGCACACAAAAACCACTAAGTATATTATTGATTAAACATAAAAATCAAAATATGATATAATTTCTTGGTCTATCATATAAGCAAACATTAAAAGTGATGGATGAGGGGTTGGAGAGATGACTTAAAGGGTCAGAGCATTTGCTGTGTAAGAATGAGAACGTGAGAGGGCGTGATTTATCCAGTTTGATTCCCTAGCATTCAAGTAAACAGTTAGGCATAGACATACATGCCTGTAACTCCAGCCCTGTGGGGATCATGAATACATCTGCACACATAAATGTGCATGCACCACACATCATATCATACCATACATGCAAAGAAACAGTGATTGTACTTCAAAGTTAACATATACCACTGGAAAAATTTGAATAATAATTCTTTTTAGGAAAATGCTTCAGCAATATGTATGAAAAGCTTTATCAGTGCTTATTTTAACTCAGTATTCATTTAATATACAGAGTTTAGTTCAAAAACTGGGTGCCAATTATATTCCACGTACTATAATTTCACTTTGGGTTTACTCTAATGGAATAATTGACAAATCAAGAAATAGCTTGATATAAGAAGATGCTTAATATATTATTATATAAAATTAAAAAGAACTGGGAATGAACTGAATGTTCCAAGGTGAGGGAAGTCCAGGTCCAAATAATTACATACTTCATCATGCCCTGAGAAAATCCATATGACAAAACAAATCACTAGGAACAATGTTCTGAGAAAATATTTAAATTTAAACGTACCTTCTTCAGTATTAGAGGAACCCCTTGTAGTTTGTTTTGGTTCACTTGAACTTAGCTGGACACTTTGTGCAATCTACAAAAATAGAAATTCAGAATATAATTCCACATTTTAAAGTTCATGACATGACTACGGACTTGAAAGCACTTGGAGTTGTATGCATCACTTTGTGATCGTTACTCATGTTGCTTGTTGTCTACTTTCTTGTTTTGGAGCAGAAAACAAGAATTACTGGATTAAGATTTTTCTGTGCTAAATGAATATTCAAACAGGTTTTATGTCTTTAGACCAGGTGACAGAAAGCTAGAATAGCTATGCTGCATGCAGTTCCATAGGAGAGAGAGAAATCAGCAGTGGAGATAAACAACAATGGACACTGTAAGCCTTAGCTTTGGGCAGCCAGACCAAATGAGCCAAGGGGTACAACAGTGGCATGTCTGTTATGAGGGAAATCAACTGCTTTCTAATTGGTCTGGAGGCCTACTCTATGGGAGGGAATACATGCCCAATACTGAGAACCTGTGTCAGGGGAAGTCATTAGCCCTGGGTATAATGTCTGCTGGTGTCTGGCTAAATGTATGTACTATGCTCACCAAATTCCCTGGTGAGAACTTCTCTTAATGTTCATATCCATGTATTAATGCTACTCTCACTTTTGGTTAGAGAAGCTTCTCTTTTCAGATGGTAATGACCTTGGGATGACTCAGAAGGCACCATGGTGCTGAGAAGAAGTGACAGAGGAGTGCTCAGCACTGAATTATCTCTATCACACCTTCCAAGACTCAGGGTCCATTGCAGAAGAGGTGGCAGAAAGAATGTAAGAGCCAAAGGAATGATAAGACTCCTTACAGTGCACTCTTTCAGACACAAAATGGCCTTGATATCCATGACCTCACAGTGCCTGACACTACCTACACAAGACCATCATAATAGGAGGAAGATGACATCAGAATAAAAGAGAGACTTATTGAGAGGAGAAGGGGATATGATGGAGAGTGTAGTTGCAAAGGCAAAGTGGGGGGAGGGAGGGAAATACCATGGTTTATTGTTTATAATTATGGAAGTTGTCAATAAAAAAAGGTTTTATGTCTCATGAAAATTTCAGGTTGCAATGTTGTTGTCTTTAGAGATTTGCAAGAGCAAAAATAAAATAAGCTGGTAGCAGCCAAAGTTATGGAATAAAGGGAAGGTAAAAATTTACATTAAGGTTTATAACTTACTTGGTATATCTCTGTATATCACACTAGTAGTACAAATCCTCTGACTGGCTACTGTCATGGATAGGTAAGGATCTCAATTACCTACTCCAGGGCTGTGTAGAATAAGGAAATCTCTGAGCAGTGGAAGTAAGTAGGCCCATCAACACTGTATGGACACCAGCTCCCCCTCCATGAGCAGAGTCTTCTTTTTTTAAAGTTTATTTATTTATTTATTTGCAAGCAGATATCTATCCATATATATATATGGAGAGAGAGAGAGAGAGAATGGGGCACCAGGGCCTCTAGCCACTGCAAACAAACTCCAGTTGCATGTGCCACTTTGTGCAACTGGCTTTACATGGGTAGTGGGGAATCAACCCTGGGTCATTAGGCTTTTCAGGCAAGCACCTTAACTGCTAAACCATCTCTCCAGCTCCTATTCTTCATTCTTGTTCTATTTCACTTAATTGTTTACTTTTAGTTAAAATTGCTGGCTAGGACTATATACTTTGTCTTTTTTCAGCCTGCTCCAAAGAGTAGCTAACAGACTTTTGCAGCATCTATCCCTGTCTAGTTCTCATAGTCTGCCTGTTTCCATTGCACATGTGAGACCTTGGAATGAAACCCTGTTACATTTCATTTACCTCTTTTGGATTCTTTCTGCATAGAGTTGAGCAAAATGCAGAAAGATAAAATCTACTTCGTAAGACAAGATGACAAAGGCCTTTGCTATAGTATCTGAATATTTGATTAGGTTCTCTAATAAAAAATAAAAACAAAACAATGAGGGTGAAAATTTTTGACTTTAAAACTTGATTTTGATTCTAAGGTTAACAAAATGTTGGGGGATATTTAAAAAGACATGCTGGCTTTAATCCCAGCACTTGGGAGGCAGAAGTAGTAGGATTGCTGTGTGTTTGAGGCCTGAGACAACATAGTGAATTCCAGGCCAGTTTGGGCTAGAGCAAGACCCTACCTCAAAAACCAAGCCAAACAAACAAACATACAAACAAACAAACAAAACCTGTGTGTGAAAGAGATTTGTATTGAAAGGAGAGGTAAGGATTTTTGGAAAGAAGGACAAAACTAGACTTGGAAGACAGTAAGACAGGATGAAAAGCAGCAAGAGAGAAAATATAATAGAACCCCCCAAAATAAATAAAATTTAGAGAGGGTAGTAATAACAGGCATTTAAAATTTAGTTTATTCATTTTTATGATTATAACTAGTATATATTACTTTTATATTTGTAATATTTTAATAAAAATAAAGAAAATGGGGCTAGAGAAATGGCTTAGTGGTTAAGGCAATTGCCTGCAAAGCCTAAGGACCCAGGTTCAATTCCCCAGTACCATAAGTCTGATGTACAAGGTGGTGCATGCATCTGGAATGAAGTTTGTTTACAGTGGTTTGAGGCCATGGTGCACCCATTCTATCTGCCTCTCTCTCTCAAATAAATTAATAAATAGCTTACAAATAAATAAAGAAAACTGAAGATAAGCTGGGTGTGGTTGCACATGCCTTTAATCTAAGCACCTGGAAGTCTCAGCTAGAAGGACTGCCATGAGTTTGAGGCCACCCTGAGACTACACAGTGAATTCCAGGTCAGTCTAGGCTAAATCAAGACCTGAGACTCTACCTTGAAAAAACAAACAATACATATATATATATATATGTGTGTGTGTGTGTGTGTGTGTGTATATATTTGCTTTTCATATATATATATATATGAAAAGCAAATGGTAATATATTCACATTTTAGGTTTTTTTTTTTTGGTTTCTTGGTAGGGTCTCACTCTAGTCCAGGCTGACCTGGAACTCACTATGTAGTCTCAGGGTGGCCTCGAACTCACGGCCATCCACCTACCTATGCCTCCCGAATGCTGGGATTAAAGGCGTGCGCCACTATGCCTGGCTGCATTTTAAGTTTTGAGATGACTGGTGGAAATAATACAGAGGTTTAGAAAAGAGCATTAGTTATTATTCCATTTGTAATTAGAAAATTCTGTTTATGTTTGTTATCAAGTACTAAGACTATGCTGATAATTAAACTATGATTTATATAAATCATAGCTAGATGGCTTGGTTTTCTTCATAAGCATAGATCATGGTTGGCTGTTATATATTAAGAATGAACACTTCTTGGGCTGTAGATGTTAAAAATGTGTTAAAAATGCTTGCTTAACATGTGAGAGGTCATGGTTTTTCATCCCCAGCAAAGGGAGAAAGGTGCATACAATATGCAAATAACAGGACCCTCAACTTACACCTCTAAATGTACTCTCTTTATAGGTATCCTATCTCATTTCTATTAAAAAATTAGAAGTGATATTTAAAGTAGTTCCAAGTAAACTGCTATTTACTTATCTATTTCATATATAGAATATTTTCAATATTCTAAAATAAAGCCTTAGATCATGTTAGGTCTTTAGGAAATGTCATACTAGACCACATTTATTTATTCCTCACAGGATTTTCTACATCATTTAAAAATTACAGTTATGCTTTTGGCTTTTATTGACTATTTCTGTCTCAAACAGCCACACTAGTTTGTTTTTAACTGCTGAACCATCTCTCTTATAAGAGACACACCCATGTACTTCAAGCTCTCTTATAAAAGGTCCTTTGGGCTGGAGAAATAGTTTAGTGGTTAAGGTGCTTGCCTGAAAAGCCAAAGGACCTAGGTTCAGTTCCCTGGGACCCATGTAAGCCAAATGTATAAGGTGGCACATTTGTCTGAAATTTGTTTGCAGTGGCTGGAGGCTCTGGCATGCTCATTCTCTATCTGGGTCTCTCTCTTTCTCTGCTTTTCTTTTGTTCTTTCTCTCTCAAATAAATAAATAAATAAGCAAAATATTTTTTAAAAAAGATGTCTGAAGAAAAGGTCAAATCTAAAAAAAAAAAAAAGGTCCCTTTTAAATATCTTTAAGGGCTGAAGAGATGGCTTAGTGGTGAGGGCACTTGCCTGTTAAGCCTAAGGATCCAGGTTTGATTCACTAGTACCCACATAAGCCAGATGCACAAGGTGGTGCATGTGTCTGGAGTTTGTGCCCTGGCACACCATTCTTCCTCTATCTGCCTCTTTCTCTCTCCCTTTCCCTTGCTCTCAAATAAATAAATAAATTTTTTGAGGTAGGGTCTCGCTCTAGTGCAGGCTGATCTGGAATTCACTATGTAGTCTCAGGGTGGTCTCGAACTCATGGCAATCCTCCTACCTCTGCCTCCCAGGTGCTGGGATTAAAGACGTGTGCCCCTACACCTGGCAAATAAATAAATATTTTTTTAAAAAAATAAATATTTTTTTAAAAAAGAAAACATCTTTAAAAATATTGTGCCACATGCAATATCATTACCAATGTCTCTTAAAAACTATAGTCTTCCTATCTTTCTTCTTCTCTCTCCTCTTTCTTCTGCCTTTACAAATGTATACTTTAACTTTATGGAATTTGTTATGAATTGCCTCTGTTTCCAGAGTTGGTGATAAACAGTAATAGGTAAAATAGTAATCTCTTGGGCTGGAGAGATGGCTTAGCGGTTAAGTGCTTGCCTGTGAAGCCTAAGGACCCCAGTTCGAGGCTCAATTCCCCAGGACCCACGTTAGCCAGATGCACAAGGGGGCGCACGCATCTGGAGTTCGTTTACAGAGGCTGGAAGCTCTGTCGCGCCCATTCTCTCTCTCTCTCTCTCTGCTTCCTTCTCTCCGTAGCTCTCAAATAAATAAATAAACAAACAAAAAAATTAAAAAAAAATAGTAATCTCTTACAGTTAATTAGAAATCTTTATGGCAACTGGTCATGTAGACACATTCAAATATAGTAAACAAGTACAATAAATCTTAGCACAAGATTCCCAGACTCTGTTGCATGAGGCTTTGGCCATGTTCATACTCATGCTGTGGCGCACAGTTTACAGTAAAAGTCCAGTCTTGTAAGAACACTTGGCCTTTCTTTCTTTCCTTCCTTCCTTCCTTCCTTCCTTCCTTCCTTCCTTCCTTCCCTCTTTCTTTCTTTTCTTTCTTTCTTTCTTTCTTTCTTTCTTTCCTTCCTTCCTTCCTTCCTTCCTTCCTTCCTTCCTTCCTTCCTTCCTTCCTTCCTTCCTTCCTTTCCTTCCTTCCTTCCTTCCTTCTTTCTGTCCTTCCTTCCTTCTTTCTTTTTCTGTTTTTGTTTTTTGAATACTTTTATTTATTTGAGAGAGACAGATAGAGAGAAAGGGAAAGACAGAGAGAGAGAGAGAGAGAGAGAGAGAGAGAGAGAGAGAGAAAATGGATACTCCAGGACCTCCTACAAATGAGCTCTAGACACACGTGCCACTTTGTGCATCTGGTTTTTATGTGGGTACTGGGGATTCAAGCCTGGGCCATCAGGCTTTTCAAGCAAGTGTTTTTGACCATTGTCAGCCCACACTTTACTTTTCAAGAAAATTTTACCACTGAAGAGAGATCTTTGTTGAGACCATACTTGCAACCACTCACTTGTTCAATGGACTTCATACCTATGACCACTCACTCATTCACTGGACTTCATTCTTATAAGTACTTACTTGTTCACCAGACTTCATTCCCACCGATTCAGAAGTTTTTCTCTTTTGATCTAAAAGGGTTTTCCACTTATTTCCAACAATTCGTTTTCTTCTTGTAACAGCAGAATCTTAAACAAATTCAGTATAATGTCAAGAATTATACAAGTTGAGTTTGTCATCTATATCCACTACCAAATTTAAAGTTATTTTCAAACCTTACAGAAAACTGTGGAAGCTTTGTTCATTTGACCAGAAATTTAAAAAACTTATTTATTTATGACAGGGGGAGAGAGGAGGGTAAGAGAGAGAGAGAGAGAGAGAGAGAGAGAGAGAGGGAGGGAGGGAGGGAGGGAGGAGGAAGGAGGGAGGAGGAAGGAAGGAAGGAGGGAGGGAGGGAGAGAGAGAGAGAGGGAGAGAATGGGCATATCAGGGCTTCTAGCCATTGCAAACAAGCTCCAGATGCAGGCCTCACTCATCATGTGCATCTGGCTTACATGGGTTCTGGGGAATTGAATCCTTAGGCTTTGCAGGTAATCATCTTAACCTCTAAGCCATCTCTCTAGCCCCAGAATATTTTTTATTCAGTTCCTACAAATTTCATACATGGCATAGTTACAACAATGAATTCAACCAAATTCTTGCTAGGGGGGGTTAGGGTTTAGAGCAGTGACCTCCAAAGATACCAAAAGCATTGGGAAGGTGTAATACGATACTAGTGTAGAGAAAGAACATTTACAATTCCAATTTATATTGACCAAAAAAGAAATTAAACTTCACTTATGTCTTTTATGATCCTGGAAACCTTGTTAGCTGGCAATGCCATCCATTCTGAGTGAGAGAGCTTGGCATTTACTAATGCTCTTTGCTTTCCTTCACTAATGCTCTTTACTTTCCTTCGGTGTAATAAATTTGTGTGTGCTCAGGTAAGTGGATTTAGGTATCTCATGTAGTATTTGAAGAAGTCTCATAAAATGAGAAAGTAGAAGAAAGCATTTTTTATAGGCCTTTAATATTTTAATATTTAAGGTGAGAGGTGGGTATATGGATGGATATGTTATTTTTGTAATAACTAACTAAAAACACATTCTTACATAGTCACATATCAAAGATAATACTAGGCCAGGTATAGTGGCTCTCACCTATAATCCCAGCACTTAGGAGGCAGAGGTAGGAGGATCGCCTTGAATTCAAGGTTAGCCTGGGATACAGAATGAGTTCCAGGTGAGCTTAGACTAGAGTAAGACCTTGCCTCAAAAAAATCAAAATAAATTAATAAATAAATAGGATAAAACTAGTAAGTGAACAACAAACTACTGGCAGAATGGTAGAATTGACACACTTATTATAAACTCCTGGCCATATAATAAGAGTGACATTTTAAGTGTGTTATAAACTCAAAAATTATCCAAAAACTATAACATATCTTACCTTGAATGTGTATTTTACCATGAGATTAGCTAATGATATTATGTGTAAAAAAAAGTTGCCATAATTTAAAATTTTATTTATTTGAAAGAGAGAGGAAGAGAGAGAGAGAGAGAGAGAGAGAGAGAGAGAGAGAATGTGTGTGACAGGGCCTCCTGCCACTGTAAATGAACTCCAGACACATGTACCACTTTGTGCATCTGGCTTTATGTGGGTAATGGGGAATCAAACCCAGGTCATTAGGTTTTGCAAGCAAGCACCTTTAATCACTGAGCTATCTCTCCAGCCCAAAGTCCCCATAATTTATAAGATATTTGAATGCTATGCAATCAGAACATTTAAAAATGTTATTTATTTATTTATTTATTTATTTATTTATTTATTGAGAGAGAGAGGGAGAGAGAGGGAGAATGAGAATATACGGCACACCAGGGCCTCTAGCCACTGCAAATGAACTCCAGATGCATATGCCACCATGTACATCTGGCTTATGTGGGTACTGGAAAATTGATCCTGGGTCCTTAGACTTTGCAGGCAAGTGTCTCAACCACTAAGCAATCTCTCCAGCCCAGAACAATATTAATAACAATGAGAGGAAAATAATTTTATGTAGTTAGTACTTATTTTTATAATTACTTAAAATACATGTATAAAATCTAAAAAATATTTTAAAAGTTTGTATTTCATCTTCATCTCATACTTTAAAAATTGATTGATGGGGCTGGAGAGATGGCCTAGCGGTTGGGTGCTTGCCTGTGAAGCCTAAGGACCCTGGTTCGAGGCGCGATTCCCCAGGACCCACGTTAGCCAGATGCACAAGGGGGCGCATGTGTCTGGAGTTCATTTACAGTGGCTGAAGGCCCTGGCGTACCCATTCTCTCTATCTGCCTCTTTCTCTGTCTGTTGTTCTCAAAAAAAAAAACAAAAAAATTAAAAAAAATTGATTGATGATTAATATTCTTAGTGTACATAACTAATATACATATATGCTGTGCATATGTATGTTCAAATTTTTATTAATAGTGACACAATAAAGCAATCTCCAGTCCACTGACTTAGATGAAAGGATATAAAGTTAAATGGTCATAGTAATTAAGTTATTGATTTTTGAAGTGGAGAACTTACAGATATTGAGAAGAGCCAGGATATTAGGGGGATGGATAGTTGAAGTGGAACAGTATAGAAGGTCATTCATTAGAGATGAATAAGGATGGAGAGAGATCAATATGTTAGCTTGTTCATACTTATGAATTATCCAGTGCAATGGGAGGGGCTTTGCATGAAAATGAGGCTGAATCAGGTGCCAAAGTCATCTTTTTTCATTATCTTTTGTAGACTGGCCTCAAATTCATCATCCTCCTGCCTTAGTGCTCTGTGTGTGGAGTTACAGCATGTACCACCATGCCCAGGCAGAATTATCTTTAGGGGAAAATGACTTGAGCCATCATGTTATGCGGTGGCATACTGAGCGTTGAGGCCTCATGAGAACACAGTTTTTCCTGACTAGCTCTCTAAGTGCTAACAGAGAGCAGAATGCCCTCCATAATGCTCACCTCTAGGCACATGAGTGTAACAGAACTGACCTGGTAAATAGGAGAGGAGAGAATGAACAAAATCAACCCTCACTGAGCCAGAATTCATTAGTGAAAGACATAATTTTTTTAAAATCCATGGGCTGGGGAGATGGCTCGGTGGTTAAAGGTGCTTGCTTAAAATCTAGATTTTTGTAGGCAAGCACTGGATATTTTTAGTCTGCAGTCTTCTCATTTAATTTCCCATTTGCTAATGTGGCTTGTGTCCAAACATTTTAAGTTTGAGGGCTGCAGAGATTGGCACAGTGGTAAAGGTAAACATTTGCTTGCAAAATCTGATGGTCTGGGTTCAATTTCCCCATAAAACCAAGCACACAAAGTGGCACAATGTGTCTGGAGTTCCTTTGCAGTGACAGGAGGTCCTAGAGCGTCCATACTCTTTTTTTCTCTATCAAATATATATTTGAGGTAGGGTCATGCTCTAGCCCAAGCTGACCTGGAACTCACTATGTAGTCTTAGGCTGACCTCAATTTCACAGCCATCCTCCTACCTCTGCCTCCTGAGTCCTGGCATTAAAGGCAGCACCACCATGCGTAGTAATAAGTATTTTTAAAAAATCCGTTTCACTTAAAAAAAAAGAAAGAAAAGTTTGAGTACTTACTAATGTTCAAGCCCTGCTAGGACCCGGTACAGTGATGCATTATAAATAACATCCTTTGCCTTAAAAGCTCATGGTATAATTGAAGAAGACAATGAATATTTGATTTTAAACTACCTCTATTTTTTATTTTTGTTTTAAATTTTTTATTGCTTATGACAGAGAGAGAGAGAGAGAGAGAGAGAGAGAGAGAGAGAGAGAGAGAATGAGAATGGTGCACCAGGGCCTCTAGCCACTGCAAACTCCAGATGCATGCACCACCATGTGCATCTGTCTTATGTGGGTACTGGGAAATTGAACTTGGGTCCTTTGGCTTCGCAGGCAAGTGTCTTAACTGCTAAGCCATCTATCCAGCCCTGTTTTTTTTTTTTTTAAATTTTATTTATTTGAGAGAGAAAGAGGCAGAGAAAGAAGACAGAGAGAGCAAGCAAGACAGAAAGAGAGAATGGGCATGCCAGGGACTTCAGCCATTGCAAATGAACTCCAGATGCATGTACCACCTTATGCATCTGGTTTACATGAGTACTGGGGAATTGAATCTGGGGTCCTTAGGCTTCACAGGCAAATGCTTTAAATGCTAAGCCATCTCTCCAGTCCTTGTTTTTTTTTTCGAGGTAGGGTCTCTCTCTAGTCCAGGCTGATGAATGCACAGAAATCCACCTTTGCCTCCCCAGTGCTGGGATTAAAGGCATGCATCACTACGCCATCTAATTCTCTGTGTATTGATATTTGTTTATACTATTGGAAAAAGGAAAGAGTTGCTTTTCTGTTCATCTCCATCACTCATAGTTTTAACTCTTTCTCAATAGGAAACTGAGTCCTACAGGCAGCAAAATTTATGGGTTTATAGAACACTCCCTAAGAAGAGGAAAGTAGCTTCATAAGGAGTCAAGTGAGGGCATTTGCATTCTAGAGAATTAAATATTCAGAGATTAAGGCAATGGTATCATTTCTTTCCCTACATCAAAAGAGAACTATATAGCAGATAGAAACAGGAAAGTCCTACTGTTAGAAAGGCATGGGGAGGTCAGCTACATCTATTACTAGCATATAGTAATACATACAATAATTTAAAAAAGAAATGAATATATTATAACATTTATTCACCTATTTAGAATAGTAGGTGAATAACATTTAAATGCTATTCAATTAATTATTATATTCAATTAAACACTAAACACTATTTTACAGGCTTAACTTCACAGAAAATTTGACCACAATACTGGGGATGGAATAGTCTAAGTGGGATGAGGGACAGGGATGGAAGACAGGAGGGAGTGGGAGGAAGGTTAATCAAAATTTGAGATGTTATGAATAAGGTGTATGGAAACCTACTTAATTACTAGCATACTTGTATTATATGTTAAAAGAGAGTTTAGGCTGAAGTATCTTGCAGAGGTGGATAATGTTATGCCCAGAAGCCATAGGTTGTTACAGAAAAATTTCAGTGCCAGGGATGGGGTTGTTGGCCAGGGAGGGTTCTGATGCCCCCAAAACATTATAGCCTATTTTCAAAGCTCTTGGTTGCCACCGAAATTAGATGGTAAGACCCTATTGCTGAAGACTCCACATGCTTGGGCTGAAGGTCACTGAGAAATCACATGGGAGCTGAGCTGGAAACCTCTTTCCTGTTAACTAGCTATCAGGATGCTAGAAACAGATATGTAGCATGCAGCCTTTTAGGGGAGAAAACTAATCAATAGTGTTAATCAGCAGTGGACCCTTATAAGCCTTATGGCTGGTCAGGCAGGCCAAATGTATCAACTCATGCAATGACGGCATGTCTGTTATGGGAGAAATCAACTGCTCTCTGATTGAACTAGATGTCTGCTCCACAGCAGGGAATTCATGTATGGTATGAAAAACCTAGTCAAGGGCTGGAGAGATGGCTCAGCAATTAAGGCACTTGCCTGCAAAGCCAAAAGACCCAGGTTTGATTCCCCAGTACCCACATAACACCAGATTCACAAAGTGGCACATGCATCTGGAGTTCATGTGTAGTGGCTGGAAGCCCTGACATGCCCATTCTTTCTCTTTCTCCTTGCAAATAAATAAATGAATAAAATAATAAAGAAAAAAACCTAGTCAAGAGCCTATGGCTGGGGAGGTCATAAGCCCTAGGGGAAACTATCACTGCTGTCTTGCTAAATGGATAGATTATACTCACCAAAGTCTATACACTTATATTTATGTATATATAATTTTTTTCAAGCAGAGAGAGACAGAGAGAAGAGATATAGACAGAGTATAGGCAACACCAGGCCCTCCTGCCACTGCAAACGAACTCTAGACACATGTACCACTTTGTGCATCTGACTTTACATGGGCACTGGGGAACTGAGTCCAAGTCATTGGGTCTTGCAAGCAAGCACCTTAACTGCTGAGCCAGTTCTCCAGCCCCCATGCCCATATATTAATGCTACTCTCACTTTTGGTTAGAGAAGCTTTTCTTTTCAGATGGTTGTGATCACTGAAGTGACTCAGAACTCACTACAGTGCTAAGAAGAAGTGACAGTGGAGTGTTCAGCACTGTGAAACATCTCTATCACATCCAAGGCTCAAGAACTATTGTGGAAGAGATGGTGGAATGAATGCAAGAGCCAAAGGTAGGGGAGTCATCCAGACACAAAATAGCCGTAAGATTATTCATGACCCCACAGTACCTGACACTGCTTACATAAAACCTGCATAATAGGAGGGACAAAAATGGTGCCATTAAAATAGAAGATACTAAAGCTGGGCATGGTAGTGCACACCTTTAATCCCAGCACTTGGGTGGCAGAAGTAGGAGGATCACTGTGAGTTTGAGGCCACTCTAAGACCACATAGTGAATTCCAGGTCAGCTTGAGCTAAAGTGAAACCCTACCTCAAAAAGCAAAACAAAACAAAACAAAACAAAGCAAAACAAAACAAAACAAAACAGAAGAGACTAGTTGGAAAGAAGGGATCCAGTGAAAGTGGGATTTGGGAGGGGAAGGAAAGGGGTAGAGGACAGGGAATATGATCATGGTATATGGTATACTGTCAATATTTATGGAAGTTTTCATTAAAAGTTCCAAAAAAAAAAGAAAAGGAAAATCTTACTCTAACAGTAATGATAAATAATAATATGGCACAAGAATCAAGTTCTCTCTACTAGATCAAGTTATAATATTGAGAGGTAAATTTTTTATAAGGCTAATTTATAACTTGATATTTACAGTGCACATTGCCATCTGTCAATGAGGAAAACGTCACATGAATTAAAATAAGTTTGCCCATTGGGAGGTGTACATCTTATCTTACCAGTGACCTTCTCGTTTTGGCCCAGCCTGTTTCTCCCTCGTTTCCACAAGAGGATTGACTCTTCTTCAGTATTCCCATGAGTCACAGGCTGGGAACTTTCCTCACCAACAGGACTTCTTTGGGTGCAATATAATGTCCCATCTTGCTGCAAAACCATTTGAGTTCTATTTAAATGATTTGGTTTGGCTAAAGTTTGGCACTCAGAATAATAATACGATGGTATAGATGGCATCACAGTGACCAGGTCAGAAGAAACATCTGAGTGTGGAAGACTGCTTTCTTCATTCCACTGACTTGACTTGTGTTCACTTGGAAGCACATACACTGAATTAAAGCAGTTCTGTGACATGATGCTTTGAGAATTTTCAGGCATTATTGATTGACACTGAGATACTTGCATATTTTTACCACTTCTAATGTGTGACGGTGGTTTAGGGGGAGGATGAGGTATAATTAGCATACCCTGAGTTTCAGCAAACATGTTGGCTTTGCTTGCAGACTGTGGCTGCATGACAGTGCCTTTTGTGTTCACGCATGCTAAGCCTGGTTGGACTTTTTCAGACCCTATTCTTCTAATTCCTTTTGCCGCACCTCCGTGGGGCTTAACTTTCTGAGTCTTAGGGTCACCATTATATACAGGGGTTTTGCTTTCTCCTCTTTTGCATGCTGGCCAGGCTTGTTTAGTAAGGGTATGATCTGAATATATGAAAAAGTTCAAAGGCACACTGTCATTTTCAGATTCTCTTAAATTAGCAACATTTTCCAAGACAGAATCAGGCTGGGATGCTTTCCTATCAAGAGTATTTATAGCACAATCAGGAATACTCCGTGTGTTGCTTCCAGTTTCACTTTTAATGTGAAGTTGCTGAGACACTCCTGGACTGCTCTTCAATGAGTGACTGTTACCAGCACTGTTTTCTGTGTTACCAGTTTCATCAAACCACCTCAGTTTTTTAATAGTCTTTGGAATTTCTGCATCTTTCCCCTTTTCTTTTGTTAGTTCAATACTATCTCGGATAGCTTCAGCTGTTTTATTTCTGAACATAAAGGCCTGATTGATAATTAGTGTCTTAAGATAATCGTGTTCATATTTAGATTCTTTCTTTAAGATACTTTTAAGAAACCTCACACTGTTTCGCTCATGAATGTTGTATTTCATTTTCTTATGCCGGTCATGTAAGTCATCACCAGAAGTTACTTTAGATGATTGTGCCGATGTTTTGGCTGGTTTTTGTTTTCTATCTTTCAAATCAGAATTTTGGGGTATACTGGTGGCTTGAAGATTTTCTGAAAATAAAGGTGACTCTTTTTCATTACAGTTAAAATATTTTGTCTTTTCATTTTTAACATCTTTCAGTTCCTCTGACTTATCAGAGCACTGAACTGGGTCAACTTCTTTAATGTGCATATTGCTCTTTGCGAAAGGCCTGGCAGACTGTGCTTTAGATGATGGAATAAGAGGTATTACCACTGGTACAGATGAAGCGGGATATGAAGAGGTTCTGTTCTCTTGAGTGAATTCAGGTTGTTTGCCTGGGCTTGAACGTGGACCTGCTTTCTGTGTGTGAGATGCTGGAGTAGTCCAGGCTTTGATGACTTTAAATGTTGTTCTCTCAGTGACTGATGGCCTCTCCCTTTTGAGTGTACCAGGAGTGGTGTTACTTGTCCTCATAGTACTAGTTGCTGAGGCTTTTTCACTTTTTCTACCTAGTGCAACTAGGGGTGGGCTGCATACAAAGACTACTGATTCATTCGCAGTGCTTGGGACTCTCTGTATAGTTCTACTCAAAGTACATGGAGTTTGTTCTTTATTTCCAAAACATTCCCATGAAGACAGAACACTAGATTTATTTAAAATATCTGAGTAAGGTGTGAGAGACTGAGTATTATGAACATCTAGATTTGTGAGCCAGTCATTTATATGTTGAGTTTTAGAGACTGACAGTTTGTCTTCATCAAAGCAGTTGAGAGTAGCTGACTGAAGATGTGCTGACTTAAGGGAAACTCCAGCATTTTGTTGTGTCCATGCAGTGGACTCCTTATCAAGTGCTACATATATTTCTTCAAGTTCTCCAGCCTCAAGACTGTCTATACTGGAGAGAGTTTCAGAATTTATCTGATTAACTTCATCACAAAATTTCTGGGGAAAAAAAAGAAAATTGTCTTATGCCTTAGAAATTTTCAAATGGCAAAATTAATGATATGCCATTGCTAGAGTTCAATTCTCCTTGGAATACAAAATAAATTGATATGACTATAAATAGTATAGGTATATAAACTATATCTCTGCAAAAGTACTCATGGTAAAACAAAGGAAGGTAGTAAGTATGTAATAAACATTTTTGCTTTAGTTTTACCTCCTAAAGTAATTACTTAATTATTCTAGCCACAATTATAGTGTAGAAATAATTTCTATTCTATGAAGGATATGGACTTTCTTGAAGGTTTCATAATAGTAACTGAATTCTGAAAAAGAGGCTTTTTGTTTGTGGTTCTAGGGGTTGAACCAAAAGAGAATTAAAAATACTTATTTATTTGCTCATGTGTATATCTTACCACTGCATGGGTGCTTGGGAATTGAACCCAGGTCTGGAGGCTTGGCAAGCAAGTACCTTTCACTGCTGAGCCATCTCTCCAGACCTGAAGAGACTTTTAAGAGTTCTGTGATCTTATTGTGAACTTCCTGTTGGTAAAGGATATATCCTTTTTATAAAGGTTTGTCTCATGTTATATAGTAAGGCTTTCAGCTCTGGTTGTAAGAACTACAGAAGGACCTTCATAAAAACATCTATGTCTGGGACGATCAGGAGTTCAAGGATAACCTTAGCTATAGAGTGAGTATAAGGCTAGCTTGGCTACAAAATTATAAACAAAATACAAACAAACAAAGTCTATGCCTGGGGCCTGCTAATTTAATACTTACATGAGGGCTGGAAAGACTGACCAGTGGTTAAGGTGCTTGCCTGTAAAAGCCTCACTGAATCTGGAGATGCTACTTGGCCAGACTGGCTAACCAGCAAGACGCAGTGATGCTTCAGTCTTGATCCCCTACCCTGAAGAAGTGGGGTTATAGGCATATGTGGCTATAACCAGCTTTTTACACAAGTACTGGGGGCTAAACTAGGCCATCTCAGATTCTTATGTTTGTGTTACAACTGCTTCTACTTGCTGAACCAATTCTCTATCCCCTTTAAAATCTTAAGAGAGTGTTTTAACTGGAATCTGGGTTTCCAAGGTTTATCCAGAGATTATGTGTAGGTAGAAAGCCTAGGAGACCATAAAGCTTAGCTGTTTCCATTTTTATTATTTAAAATTTTATCTGCCTACCAACCTACCTACAGAGAGAGAGAGAGAGACAGAAAGAGAGAGAGAGAGAGAGAGGGAGAGAGAGAGAGAGAGAACATAGACCTATAAATTTTTATCTATTTATCTATCTAAGAGAGAGAAAGAGCACAGACTTATAAAATTTTATACCTTTCTCCCTATCTATGAGAAAGAGAGAGAGAGAGAGAGAAAAAAAAAAAAAACATGGGTATGCCTGGGCCTCTTGCCACTGCAAATGAACTCTAGACGCATGTACCACTTTGTGCATCTGGATTTTCATGGGTATGGGGGAATTTAACTCAGGCTGGCAGGCTTTGCAAACAAGTACCTTTAGTGACCCATCCCCATAGTCCATTTCCTTTTTTAAAAAAATATTTATTTTACAGTTGAGCGAGAAAGAGAGAAGGAGAAAGCAAAAGAGACAGAGAGAGAATGGGTACACCAGGGCCTCCTGCTGCTGCAAATGAACTCCAGATGCATGTGCCACTTTGTGCATCTGGCTTTACACAGGTACTAGTGAATTGGACCTGGACCATCACACTTTGCAACCAAGTGCCTTTCATTGCTGAGCCATCTCTTCAGCTGTTTCCATTTTTTCAAGATCAAATCCTATATTGTTATTGTCCAGTCTGTATAAACAGTTGTATTATATATGTATATTATTTAGAATTGTGGCTATTTATGTTTCATATTTATCTATTAGAGAGAGGAAGGAGAGAAAGAGAATGAAAAACCAGGCGTGGCAGTGCATGCCTTTAATCCCAACACCTGGGAGGCAGAGGTAGGAGGATTGCCATGAGCTGGAGGCCACCCTGAGACTACATAGAGAATGAATATGGGTGTGCCAGGGCCTCTAGCTACTGCAAAAGAACTCCAGATGAATGCATCACCATGTACATCTGGCTTATGTGGGCTCTGGGGAAATGAACCTGGGTCCTTAGGCTTTGCAGGAAAGTGCCTTAACTACTAAGCAAATTATGGCTATTTATGGCAGAAAGGCATATTATTATTGGCAGCAGAAATCTGTTTTTTCAGCCTTCCCATTATGAATTTAATCTTGTCACTGTCTTCATAAGAACCTCATAAATGTGTGCAATTATTCATGAGAAATAAAGTTTATGAACATGTAGAAAAATCAGTAGAAACTATATTCATTTATGGAAAAACATTAACAAAGTAAATGCCTACTAGGGATAGGCTAGAACCATTATTTCTAGCTAATTCTACTATATCTCAAATTCTTTCAAAAAGTTTTTGTGTTTGTCAGAAAATACTATTCATAAAGTATGTTTTGAAATAGGAGATGGGAAAAGTTTAGAAGAAGCCTAGAGAAAAATGAGTAAAAGTAATGAAAAAAAAACTCAACTAAGTTTTTCTCCATTATCTGGGATGAATTTGTGCTGATTCATTCAGTTTTTTTTTTTTAAGGACTCCATTAAGCTGATGACATACATTTCTTTAAAAGAGAACACTGAAAACTAGGGCAGAATTATTACCAGCAATTAAAATATCAGCAACATATTTATGGTTTCATACTTGCAAACTACTTAAATGCTGATCTTCTAGGAGTTTCTGAGTTTCCTCCAGCTTAAGTTGGAACACATTTTTGTTAGCAGCTAGGCTTGTCATTTTGTTGTCCTGTGGAGTTTCCTTATCATAGAGATGTTTCTGATGCTTGAGATCATTTTTTGACAATGCTGAAGGCAAGGCAGCTTCTACAGCTCTGTGAACCAGATGTAAAAATATTTAGTACACTTAAATCAAACTTATTCTTCTAAGTTTATAAATGACATATCTGTAATATGCTTGCATGTGTCCAGGTAATGACATACAAGGATATTGGAGAATTTAGGTATAGTAGAATTGGAACGGAAAACAAGCAGTAGTTCCATAGAAATATTTGTGAGACTACAGTACCAATAAAGAAGAGTTTCCTGTGGGATGCTCAACTACTCATGACTTTGATCTTTACAGTCCATTCTCCTATCATTTGAGAATTTACAGTCATTCTTCAGTTCTCTAGGTATATCCTCTATAGGCAATAACATTAATTATCCTTTGTTATGTGTTGATGTCATGGTGAATAGCTCTTCATTAAACCCTAAGGGAGCTGGTTGAAGATTCAAGCAGATGGAAATTATATTTTACCTAGGCAGGCAGGAATTCCTCCCTACTTAACTGGGCTTGGAGCCTGACTTTTACACAATGAAGAGAATATGCAATTGTTTTTAGTTTGTTTCAGGAATAGTCAGAGATAAACAGTTTTTTTAAGCTGCAGGAACAAGTATCAATAGAGTTTAGTCTTAGGGTACAAAAGTACCATCCCCAAATACCAGTACACAACATCATATTGTATCAGAATGTTGTATATTGTCTGGAAACTGACAGTATGGTACTTTTCAGCATATGTACAAAGTGAAAAAGCCAAAAGCTTAGGAAGATTTCTGGGAAGATGGCGTGGGATGAGTTTATCAGATAGCCAGCTGCTGGGCTAGAGCCAAGGTATTTTATCACCAGTTCAGTTAAATTAATCTCAATCAGGATAAAAATGTTTTGGAGGGTGGCACGTAGCCACATGTGATATATACCTATCTCCAATACCCATATATGTCATTATTTAGACAAAATAGTCCAGGTCAATGATTACTAGATTCCTAACTATTCCTTTGTTATCACAGGAAGATCAGGAAGAGCAAACAAAAAGGGTATTTAAGATAAGTTCCTGAACATTGAGGATATATTTCTGCCTCTTCCTTTCACATTTTTCTACTCTTACATAATCCTTCCCCTTTGATCACTGGTCCCAAACAAAATAAAGCTAAATCTACAAAATGTCTAATAAACTCAAGTGATTTACCTTTAAAGTTGTCGTCTCTCAACTTTTTCTTCTCTATTCCTTTCTTCTCTACTCCACTTTCTTCTCTCCTCTTCTCTACTTTCTTCCCCCAGTGAGGAGGGTTGAAGGGATGGATAGGGATAAAAGGAGATGGGGAGATGGAAAGAGAGGGAGAGTGAAGCATGGGGGGGAAGGAAGAAGAAATCATAGAGGAGGAAGAAGCAGGAGAAATTGGAGAGGGAAAAGCTAAGTAAGTTGGAGGCAAACATGGAGAAGGAGAGGAATGCAAAGGAGAGGGAACAAGAGGTAAGGATGCAGGAGCAGGAGAGGAAGAGGAAGGAGAGGCAGGGATGGATGAAGAGGAAGAAAACAGGGCAGAGGGTGAAGAGGATGTGGAAGTAGAAGGTGATGATGGCAAGGAAGAGGATGAAGAATTACAGGGAGGTGGGTGGGAGAAAACTGAGGCAGGCAGATGGTCTTCAAAGGCCTTGGGCTGATCTGACAATGTTGTGCTTTGTGGAGCAAATTGCTGAACTGACTGAAAAGCATTCAACCTAGCAGAATGTGCAGGTAATGGAGTGGTAAGAGAGAGAGGGGGGACTGGTTGAGGAGGGGGATGATTGGATAAACAGGATGGCTTCAAAGCAGATAGAGCTTCCAAAGGGGTTGGGGAAACAACTAGTCGAGCTGGAAGGGAACGACGAATAAGGGCAGGCATTAGAGTAGCTGGGGTAGATCGCTGTGCAGGAAGGAAATGTTTGGGTCTGAAAGTTGTATAAAACAGCCTGTTCTGTGAATCAGGATCACGAATAACTAGGGGACTTTGGGATGGTTTAGAACGATGGTCAGGTGGGCCAGAAGGAATGGGGGCTGGTAGATGAGGAAAACTGCTACGAAAGCTGGAAATAACTGGGGTTGGAGGGCGAGGGCGATACTTGATTGGATGAGAAAGTAGTGGGGCTGGTAAAAAGGTCTTTGGGAGAGTAGAGGGGACAGATGGAAGGATATGGGTCTGGCGGAGGGGAGAAATAACTGGGTAGCTAGGAAGAACTTGGAAAGGGTGGTCTAGCAAGGGGGCTTGTGAAGCGGACAGCTGATCAGGTAAGAAGGGGTCAGCAGTGGAGACAGCTGGACAGGCAGGGATGGATCTGCACCGGTGGGAAAGCATTTGGACAGGCAAGTAGAAAGAACCTTATTAAGATTTTAAAAATGTGTTTGTCGGGCTGCCTCTAGGTTTTTGATTCATCTTAGTGTTTAGAGGTGCATGTGTCATCCCCATTAATCAGCCAGGGTCATTTCATACTGACTAAGAAATACACACAGCTCATTCAGGTCCCCGTCCTCATTCTCTGCTCTTAAAGAACATTTTCAGAAGTCTATTAGTCACACAGATACAAGAAGACAGATACATGGAGAATCTAGGTTAAGGCACTAGTGAGGAGAACAAATACCAGTCACACAAACAACTGCTCAGCACTGACCACACTTCTCAGGGCAGTATATGTTCACAATCGACTAGCTCATCAGAAACACATGGATATTGGAGATAGCTATCAAATAATATCATTCAATAAAAGAATAAGTAGTTAATACAGGAGAGAATATGCCCTCGTCTAGTAGATTAGCTTTGTGATGATGATTTGATTGTGATGGAAGGTTACTTATATTTTTAACTTTAGTCCCTTATTAATATTCTTATATATCATTGTTTCCTGAGGTGGTTTCTATGTTCATAAGAACATATTTTTGACTTTTCTTGAGGCATAAGCACTAAGTAGTTTCAGTTTTTATACAACTTTCTGTTTTAGATTAGAATATTATCAACATCTTAAACTTTTTCTTGATCATTAACACTTTCCATGTTAGAACAATGTCTTGAGCTTGAGACTATAGCTCAGTACTAGAGTGATTGCCTAACATGCACAATAGCCTGTGTCCAGTTTCCAGTACCATGAAAGAAAATAGAAGAAGAATTTCTCAGGAGTATTGCTATACCTCTCCTTCTTTGAAAACTCTATCACTTTATTTCCTAACCCATTTTAGGGTTATAGTCCACTGAAAACTTATTTATTTTTAATGTGACAATGGTTTATTACTATTTGTAGCTTAATTATATTTATAATAAATATACCCATTTCCATAAACTTAACCCTTGATCCCGAATATTCCAGTGTCTCATATTTGTACAGCACCTTTAGTTTACAGAACACTTAATACACATTATTTAATACTTTCAGTTATCTGTGGAGATAAGTTCAACTTTTATTTGTAAACCTTAGTGTTTTCTCTATAGCAATATATATGTATATATGTATTTATGTATGTGTGTATAGATATATTTGTTATTTTCCAAATGTTACACTTATATTTTATATATATGTATATATATACACACAAATAAACATAGCTATCATTAAGTCATAGTCATAATAGTACATTATAATAATATAAAAAGTAAATTGGCATTCTGATACAGAATGGAGGTTGCTCTCACAAACAAAGGTGATTGGTTCTAACACAGATTTGCTGACATGAAAACCACATTTGTTTGCTTCAAAGTAATTGAAGTTATTCTGTTAGCTTAACTCTTCTGAGACTTTAAGTGAGTGAACATTGATGAGCAAGAAAAATTCTTGTTTTCATTTATTGCATAAAAATTATTTAAAATTGAAAATACCTAATTAGCACAAAGTAACTGATACACAGAAAATAAAAATAAATGGGAAAGTGAACAGGCCTATATTAAAAATCTATATTACTTCTATGCTAAATAGTTTAGATTTTTTTTTTTTTTTTTTTTTTTGCTTTTCAAGGTAGGGTTTCCAGGTTGACCTGGAATTCACTGTATAGTCTCTGGCTGACCTAGAACTCACAGTGATCCTACTACCTCCACCTCCTCAAGTCGCATACCACCATGCCAATCATAGGTTAGATTTTTAAATATCAGTCTAAGTTTCTTTTGAAACCTACCCATTCCCCTAATTATATGTCATATTTTTTCAGACAAGCTTTTCTAAAGAGTATTCACATGGTCTCAATTTCCATGTGTTCATTAACACACTGCTAGCTTATGCCACTTTCACACAGCTTTCCTTTGCTTGTGATTAACTACTTAGTGATCATAAAAAGAGACACATGACTACTCTCTTTAACGACTTTAATTTCCTTGGTCTCCATATCATCATGTTTTCTTACTTCTCTTACTGCCCCTTCTCAGGCTCTTTCTTCAACCCTGCTTTGCTGGCCTATCCATTATTTGCTAGAAATTTTGAGTATGTAACCCTCTTCTTACTGGAGCCATGTTCCTTGTGTATGCAACATTGGGTGTACTGACTGATGTAATGTATCTGTGGGTCAGTAAAGGGCTACCAAATCCATTCTCCTTCACAATGGACCACCTCAGTGTTGGGTTACCTTTCACAGTTGGTCCTCCTGTCACCCGTTGTGACAGTGGTGCTGTCATTTGTGTGAGGTAGGGACATAGCAAAGACTGTTTTGTGGCCTGCCTTGAGGAGTCTTCTTACTGAGGAATGTCTTACTTAATGAATTTTTATCTTTCTCTGCTAGAATCCAAATCTAGCCTATTGTAGTTATTTAGCTGAACTCAAGACCACCACAGGTAGTAGACGTGGAGCCATTGCTTTTTCATCAGTTGATGACTGTCATAACTGTATTTGTAGTCCAGATTTCTAATGAAATATTGGTTTCTGAATATCCTATGTTTCAAATTTATAATCTATCTTCCTTTTTTGTTTTTATTTTTCTGGCTTAAATTTTTTTATTATTGACAACTTCCATAATTATAGACAAGAAACCTTGATAATTCCCTCCCCCTTATTTTTCTATTTTTATTTTTTTGGTTTCTCAAAGTAGGGTCTCACTGTAGTCCAGGCTGACCTGGAACTCACTATGTAGTCTCAGCCTTGAACTCACAACAATCCCTCTACCTCTGCCTCCTGAGTGCTGGTATTAAAGGCATGTGTGCTACTATGCCCAGTGTATCTTCCTTTTAATTATGCTCTCTCCCAAAACTGTTCATTCCTTCCTCATAGTCTCATTTTTTATTGTGGTATATACTTAACACGAGGTCTGTTTTCTTATTCTCACAGTGCTGATTTTGATAAATGGTTTTATCATTCATTTATTGACCAAATCTAATCTCTGGAGTAATCCATGACTCTTCTCCAGCACCTTCTAGTTATTTCCTAAATAGTTATTAAGAGATCGTCATTTTTATTAACTAAAGTAGTACTTTAGGTTAGTCTTACCCTATTCATTCTATTTGGACAACATTTCCAAAATAAAAATATGTAAGGATGATTGAAATCTTTCAGTAACTGTCTCTAGAACATATTACTTAATGAGTTGTTTATGTTTAACTCTTGGCTTTCTTTCTAACCTGCCTGCCTACAGCTGTCTTCTCACTACATATAAGCCAAATTAATCTATGTGTTCTCCACATCCCCTGGAACTCCTGATCTTCTTGCCTCCACTTTCTAAGTACTAAGATTACAGGTACTACCATGCCTATCTCAAAACAATGTCTCTCTGCATCAATCTCCATATTCTTATACCTGGAATACATGAAACTTTCTATTATTCTTGGACTTTGCACATGCTCATCACCTTCTTTATAATGCCATTCACCCACTTTTTCCATCATTAACTCCTATTTTCTTCAAAGCTTTGCTGAACCATTCTCTGTCTCACAAGGTCTTTCCTGAACTCTAATGAAGACTAAAAACCTTAGTCTACTTTTTCTTCACACTAATCAAGGTAATTATTGGGCTGAGAAATTAAAATAATGGAATAATGTTATGTATAGAAAAATATTAACATAATTTACCATTTGAATTATTGATAGCTTCATACATAAATGTTGTAATTATCATTATTCATTCTATACTTTTATATGTGGTGTTGGGATTCAATCCCAGGTCCTTGTACATGATAGGCAAATGCTCTACCATTAAGCTATACTCAAAGGCTCAGTGTCTTGTCATTTTTTTCAATTTTATTTTAGCGAAAGAGAGAGAGCGAGACCTGGCATGCCAGGGCCTCAGCCACTGCAATCGAACTCCAGATGGTTACGCCACCTAGTGGGCATGTGTGACCTTTTGGTTACCTGACCTTTGTGCGTCTGGCTTATGTGGGATCTGGAGAGTTGAGCATGGGTCCTTAGACTTTGCAGGCAAGCACCTTAACCGCTAAGCCATTTCTCCAGCCCTATAAATCTGTTTTTGAGGCAAGGTCTAACTCTAGCCCCAAATGACCTGGAACCAACTTTGTAGCCCAGGCTAGCCTTGAACCATGGCAATCCTCCTACCTCAGCTTCCAGAGTGCTAAGATTATAGGCCTGAGCCACCACACCTGGTTCCTGATGCTTTCTGAAGCACTATTTTTCCTTTCTCTTATATACAAGGGATCATATTTTACAATAGAATACTTCTCCACATTTTCTTACAATGCTTCATCTTCTACTCCTTTCTATGTAATGACATCAGTAAATACATGGAATAATTAAATGGAAAGTTCAGGATATCAGAAAAACCAAGTTGTTAGTTGGTCCATACTACTACTTTTGGATGATTCACTTATGTAATTCTGGAGAGAAACCATGAGACTCTGTAGTCTTCCAGAGGTATTCAGAAAAGATTCTTAGTAAGTAAAAACTCATTTCAACTGTAAAATGACTCTTTTAAGCTACATTTGTATCATTACAATTTAAAACAATTCTATCTTTTCAGTAAAGATAATAACATCAATATATTACAAATAATTTTCATGATATTTTCCACAAAGTAGTATTCAATATTATAGTATTTGGAATATTAAGGACTCTGAATTAGAATTCTGATTAACTATTGTAGAAATTTATATTCTCCCATACTTAACTTAGTTTGTGAAAATAAAGAACAAACTCTAAAACAGAGGTGAGGAGTAACTGATGAAAATACCTACAAATTCAGCAAGTAGAAAGCTATATAATTATTATACATTAAGTAATAGAAGTATAATTTTAATATAAGAATAGGTTACTTACTTCCAGTTTACAGTTGATCTGTGGGAAAGAGGAAGGTTTACTTCTGATTTTAAGTTGGATTCTTGAATTTGTTTGAGGGCCTCTTCTAATGGAGGAACTGGTTTTTGAAAAACTAAGGGGAGAATAAAGAGCAAACAGTAAAGAATTGCCCTACCTTCAGCAACAGCTTTAGATATACTTTAATTTGTCAATAATAAAACATTTCAGAATACATGTAAGAGGAAAATGTATTAACAATAGCATAAATATTTTAAGTTTTGATACCTCAGTTCCAAAAAAGAAATTGTTACCTTGAAATGTTTATTATCAATTTCAAGATTATAATTATCTAGAAAGAAAGAAACTTCAAAAAATATTCAGTGAGGCAGGATCTCCCTCTAGGACAAAATGACCTGGAACTTACTTTAAATAAAGATCTCACTTTAACAGGATCTTTACTCTGCTAGGTAAATCCCTCTATCGTTGATCTCATAGTTCCATAATTATGATAAAATTTATAAATATTACAATGATACAAGGGAAAGGTAAACTAAGTATAGACCTTATCTTAAGCACTTTGTAAGTATGAGCATGTTCATCCTCACTACGGCTGGTAAGGAAGATGCAGTTCACATTTCACAAGGAAGCTAAGTAGTTCAAGCTAACACAGTGTTATGGTGCTCATCCACACAGTATTCTGTTCAAGCTTTAATCCATCATTGCGACCTATATGCATCTATTTTTGCAAAGCCCTTCAATATGCACTTTAGCGCTATATCTCCTACTTCTCTTTTAATATTCTCTTCACCTGTCTTATAAGAATATTGCCTTTCCTGTAGCCCTCCCATGTGGAGACATTATATTTCTTCCACCATATGCTCAATATAACTCAAGACCTGTACATCAGATAGGTAATTTTATATCTCTTCATGGAAACCTAAAATTTGTTTTTCCCCTTTTCTCCTTTAAAACACCCAAATATCAACATACTTTTCCATGATTCCATGTCTGCTGTTTAGTCTTAAAATTTTTATACAAATTCAGTATATTAGTATGTGAGGGTCAGTTCAAGCTTGAACTACAGACACAATCTATTTTCCTAATAAATTGGTAATAACATAATGTACAGCTATTGGATGGTCTGCTGCTATTCCAATCAAATAAGAATTTGAGGGCTGGAGAGATGGCTTAGCGGTTAAGCACTTGCCTGTGAAGCCTAAGGACCCTTGTTCGAGGCTCGACTCCCCAGGACCCACGTTAGCCAGATGCACAAGGGGTGCATGCGTCTGGAGTTCGTTTGCAGTGGCTGGAGGCCCTGGTGCGCCCATTCTCTATCTATCTCTATCTGCCTCTTTCTCTCTTTGTCTGTCTGTTACGCTCAAAATAAATAATTAAAAAAAAAAAAAGAATTTGAATCAAATGGTACATAAGATGCCAGAATGAATGTGATACTCATTTCTTGAACCCTACATTCTTTTTCTGTTGTTACTTACAAAATAATTTTAAAAAGACAAAACTCTGTAAGCCAGTATAAAGTTGAAACAAATTTGTGAGTAAATAGTTTACCAAGAGAGTCAACAAAATATTCTCCAAATTAAATTTAAATCAAATTACTGCTTTTCATTTGCTGATAGTCTACTCAAAGGGCATATCAGGTCTTTCTGTTTCTACTTTGTTTCCCCATGTATCATTTAATTGTTTATTTAAGTCAAATGTGATTTAAGTTATTTTTTGGTTTTAATTGCTATTCTCATAATCTCTGTAGAAATACCTGGTCTCCTTCTCTGAGAGAGAGGAATATGTGCACGTTGAAATTTCTCAGTAACCTCCTCAAACTTCTGTTTTCTCTGCTGAAGTATCTGCTCTCTCATTTGGTATTCTTTTTCTTCCTGTTCTTTTCGTTTCTCTTCAAAAGCTCTGTATTTAAAACATAAAGGAAATAAGAGAAATAGACAATAAGTTAAAAAAGAACACAGAAAATGGTTTGAAAATGATACTATTTGTTGAACAACAGTGTTTTCAGATTTAAAATTTTAACTAAAGACAACAAATCTTGGTTTTATAAGCAAGTACCTTTAGCCACTGAGCTGTCTTCCCAGACTCAAAATCACAGAGCCAAAGGAAGGGTAGACTGCTTACAACACAATTTTCTAGACACAAATGGCCTTGATATTCATGACCTTGCAGTGCCTGAAACAACCTACACAAGACCTTCCTAATAGGAGGAAAAGATGATGACATAAAAGAGAGAGAGAGAGACAGACAGACTAATTGGAAGGGGGAGGGGAGTCTATGCAGGAGAAGGGGGAAAATGAGAGTGGAAGGAAGGGATTATCATGGCTTTCTTGTCTATAGTTATGGAACCTGTCAATAAAAAGCTTAAAAAACCCCAGATTCTTGTCAAGGAATTAAAATATACTTGTAAAATGGCAATTTTAAAACTTCATTCTGATCTTTTGCATCTAAGAGAATGCTCTGTAATGAGGCCCTTTCTAATTTCTGGCAGGCCTGCTAACCTGGTTCTGCCTTCTAAACTCTGATATGGAAGACTCCTTTCATAACTGCTATGCTAGTTCTGGTAACATGAAGAAATGGTTCACTGGTGAAAAAAGCAGCCTCACAAAATGTGGGGAAGTCAGAGAAATATACTGTATTTTCTTTCATCAATTTAGATCCAAAGCTTAAAAATTAGTTGCCATGTTAAGTCTTAAGTATTCTAAAATTCCAGACAATTTCCATTTTTTTATTTATTTATGAGAGAGAGAGAGGAATAGAGAGGGAGAGAGAGAGAATGGGCTCACTAGGGCCTCTAGCTACTGAAAACAAACTCCAAACGCATGTGCCACCTTCTGCATCTGGCTTACATAGGTACCGGAGAATTGAATCTGGGTCCATAGGCTTCATAGGCAAGTACCTTAACTACTAAGCCATCTCTCCAGCCCCCAGATAATTTCTATAAAAATGTTGATTTCTAGGCTGGGAGATGGCTTAGTGGTTAAGGCACTTGCCAGAAAAGCCAAATGACCCAGGTTTGATTCCCTCAGACCCGTGTAAACCAGATGTACAAAGTGACACATATGTCTGGAGTTCATTTGCAGTGGCTAGAGGCCCTGGCATGCCTATTCTTTCTCCAACCCCCTCTCTTTTTGTGTATCTCTCTGCCTCTTTCTCTCTCAAGCAAATAATAAAAAATTAATAAAATGTTGATTTCTGGCTTTCCTGGTAAACTTAAAGACTTGGAAACCTTGAACTTTTTATCAAATATGGCTATAAGCACCCATATTACATTCCTTAGTCTTCTTAACTTTCCTCTTGTCTTTCCTCAAAACTCTCCTCAAAAAGAAATCAAACATTTATTTTAGAGTGCCCTTTGGTACTTGAGTTTATATTATCTAGTGTAAACTCTATTGCCTCAAAGAATCAATTTTGTCTTTGGAAAATACATGTATTTGTATTATTCAATAATTATTTGCCAGAAATGAGCAAAAAAACAAAAAACAACAACAACAACAAAAAAGCAAATTGGCAGCTCACTGATAGAAAAGCCTCGGCATGGTTAGTTCGGCATGCACAGGACTGGGGGATAGTTGGTAAGAATGCTTTAAGATTTTGTTTGTTTGTTTATTTTTATTTATTTGAGAGTGACAGACAGAGAGAGAAAGAGGCAGAGAGAGAGAGAATGGGTGCACCAGGGCGTCCAGTCATTGCAAATGAACTCCAGATGTGTGCTCCCCCTTCTGCATCTGGCTAATGTGGGTCCTGGGGAATCGAGCCTTGAATTGGGGTCCTTAGGCTTCACAGGCAAGCGCTTAACCACTAAGCCATCTCTCCAGCCCTGCTTTAAGATTTATGTCATAGGTTACTGTCAACTATTGTTCTAAAGAGTACCTCTGTATGGATCTTTACTCTAAGCCTAAATAACTCAGATCCAAGGAACTCTACTTTTGGTTGATAGATTTTATTTTTTATTCATATTTGCAAGCAGAGAGATAGAAGAGAGACAAACAGAAAGAATGGGCATGCCAAGGCCTCCAGCCCCAGTAAATGAACTCCGGATATATGTGCCACTTTGTGCATCTGGCTTCACGTGGCTACTGGGGGAATTGGACTTGGGTCATTAGGCTTTGCAGGCAAGTTCCTTAATCGCTGAGCCATCTCTCCAGCCCTGACTGATAAGTTTTAGATCTTCAAGTGGTCTACTCCTGGTGGTGGGCAGGATGTAGTGGGGTAGTGTCAGTAAAGGTATGTGCCATGTGCCTTTACACCCAGCCTGAACTTACATAATTATAATATATATATATATATTACATAAATATACCAGTATCTATCTGTCTGTCTGTCTGTCTATCTATCTTATCTATCTATCTATCTATCTATCTATCATCATCATCATTATCTATCTATCAATCATCCATCTATCTATCTATCATCTATCTACCTATCAGTTCAATAAATATGAATTATTGTTTAAAATCGAATTCCTTCTTAGTCTAAGAGTATGTTTTTTATACTTTATAGGCAAGCCTGAACTACATTAGTCTCACAAATACTGCAGTTATCCATACTTTGTGTTTACCAGGTAATTAATTTCATTGGTCTTTTAATCTTTTAATCATTTCTGCAATCAGGTTATTTGAGAAATCTTTATTTTTTTGAGGTAGGGTCTTACTCTAGCCCAGGCTGACCTGGAATTAACTATGTAGTTTCAGAGTGGACTTGAACAAATGGTGATCTGCCTACCTCAGCATCCCAAGTGTTGGGAATAAAGGCATGTGCCACCATGCCTGGATAGTAAGCTTTTTTTATTATTATAAATTTTAGTTGGGCTCAAGAGATTGATTAATGGTTAAGGCACTTGTCTGCAAAGCCAAAGGACCCAGGTTCGATTCCCTAGAACCCACATAAGCCAGATGCACAAGGTGGCACATGAGTCTGGAGATCTTTTGCAGTGGCTGAAGGCCCTGATGTGCCCATTCTCTCTCTATCTGCCTCTTTCTCTGTCTGCCTCTCTTAAATAAATAAATAAATAAATAAATGGCTGGGATTGTAGTGCTGTGGCAGAACTCTTGTAAAAAAAAAACACATTTTAGTTATTATTCTGAAGTGTTTTTCCTTCATTGTTAATAGCTTTTCTTCTTTTGGCAATTTTTTCAATTTGGTCCATGTCTTTCAAGTTACACAGATGTTTCACCATCTCCATTTTTAAGTTTACACATGCTTGCATTATAGTGATTTAAAACTTTCTGAATTCTTTCTTTGGGATCGATAATTTTTTCCCCCTGAAGGTCTCACTCTAGCCTAGGCTGATCTAGAATTCACTCTGTAGTCCCAGGCTGGTCCTAACTCATGGTGATCCACTTACCTCTTGGCTCTCAAGTGCTGGGATTAAAGCCCTGTGCCACCACACCTGGCTGGGATCCATAATTCTTAAAAATTTCATTTTCATTTTCTTTGGCTCTCAAGGTCTCATTAGTGCCCCTTTCCAAAGTTTAATAGTAGAATGACGAGGTGGGAGGGTACACCTGCAGTCCTAGCCACTGGAGTGAGTCTGAGGTAGGAGGATCATTTGAGCTCAGAGACCTGCCTGAGTATAGCCTGAATAATACAGTGAGACTCAATCTCCGCTCTCCCCTCTCATGACTCTCCGCAAAACCCTAGTATCTTGTTGATTGACAAGATAAATTCTTCTCCTTACATGATGCTGACTCACCGGCACTCAGTTACTTATGCACACTGAGTGACTAATTTTCCATTTACTTATTTACTAAAGGTAGTTCTGAGTAGTAATAAGTTGTAGACTGAATATAATGTAGGAAATAAGTTAATTTCCTTTGTATGTATCTGAAAATAGTTGGTTTGCAAAAAATCATACTAAAAAGTTATTTTAGAATATACTCCAGAAAACTAACTAAAAGAAATATTAGAAAGTAGTAAACAGGAGAAAATAAATGCATAATTTTAGTGGAAATAAGGAGCACTTAAGTCTAGGGACATATTCCTTTTACAACTGCTGGAGACACAACATTCACCATGTTAAAGTATAACTGACAAGCAGCGCAATGAGATGGTCTCTATCTGAAGGGAAAAATACTACAGGGGCTGGGGAGATGGTTCAGTGGTTAAAAGACACTTGCTTGCAAAGCCTGCCAGCTTAGGTTTGATTTCCTAGTACACATATAAAGCCAGATGCACATGGTTGGGTGTGGTGGCACACACCTTTAATCCCAGCATTTGGGAGGCAGACGTAGGAGTATTGTCATGAGTTAGAGGCCACCCTGAGACTACATAGTGAATTCCAGGTCAGCCTGAGCTAGAGTGAAACCCTACCTTGAAAAAAAGGGGAGGCACACGCATCTGGAGTTTGTTTGCAGTGCAAAGAGGCTCTGTATCACCCCTGCCCTGCTTATAAATAAATATTAAAAACACAGTAAAATAAAATCCCTAAGATTCGATGATTCCATATGTGCAGACAATATAAACTTAGATGAATATTTGTCATGTGCCCTTTTTAGTCTTAAGGAGTCAATAGGTAAGAAGAGAAACAAATAACAACAAAAAAGCTTTACTATTTTAACAATGTTGGGCAAAGAAACAGTTAACCTCAAGAGATATAATGTCGGAAAGAAATTATAGGTAAACAACTTTGTATTCCCTAAATGGGATTTGCAGCATATGACCAAATGATGTAGTTAATTAGCTCTAGGGGTTTTTCTGCTCTTCATGGATTATAGGAAGATGGACAAGGTAGAAAAAACAATAATAATATTACATCACTATTTTGTCTTGAAAATCAAGTAATTTAAAAATTCTAAGAATAAGCCAGGCATGATGGTGCACGCACACCTTGAAACCCAGCACTGGGAGGGCAGAGGTAGGAGGATCTCCATGAGTTTGAGGCCAGCCTGAGACTATATAGTGAATTCCAGGTCAGCATTGGCCAGAGTGAAATGCTATCTTGAAAAACAAAAACAAAAACAAAAAAAACCCAAAGAAACAAAAAACCAAAAACAAAACAAAAACAAAACCTAAGAATTAACCAGAGATTGGATACACTTCATTGTTACTTTTAGTGACAGGTTTTAATGTAGTCATATATAAAATTTTTATTTTTGATGTTCTAACAGTATTCATATTTCCCCCTTTTTTGTAATTGAATGAATGAGGGTGGCACATACAGGAAAATTACATAAAGTGAATAGTAATATTAGAAATTAAATAACGTCTTGGGCTGGAGAGATGGCTTAGCGGTTAAGCGCTTGCCTGTGAAGCCTAAGGACCCCAGTTTGAGGCTTGACTCCCCAGGACCCACGTTAGCCAGATGCACAAGGGGACGCACGCATCTGGAGTTCGTTTGCAGTGGCTAGAGGCCCTGGCGTGCCCATTCTCTCTCCCTCTCTCTATCTGCCTCTGTCTGTCGCTCTCAAATAAAAAAATTTTTTTTTCAAATAAATAAAAATAAAAAAAGAAATTAAATAACGTCTAATCTTATAATGCTCCATGAAATAAGACAAGGAAGATAGCACAATCTGTATCCATTTTAATACATGTACATGACAATGCAACCAGCTGTTAGACTACAAGACTGCTATGGTATGTCAATAAACTCGATCATACTCACTATCATGATGCTTCAGGAAGAAAAATACAATTTACAAAGCCATGTGAATCTTGGTCACTTGTTTTATAGACAAAACACTATCATGACCTAGGTATATAGGCCACAAAACAGAGAAACTGCTAGTTTGTACTGACTTTGAATTGTCACACTTTTGGATCAAATACAGTTACTTACTTTTTTCTCCGGTTTGACTCCACAAAATATTTCCGTGCTCGATTTCGACATATTCTTTGTTGCTGTAGTAATATCTGGCGTTCTTCTTCTAAATTTTTCTCTAGATAGATTTTCATATCTCTGGTGATATCATTAAGTCAAGAACAACAGTTTACATCTTTAGTGGGTGTCATAATTCCAGCCTTGTGCTAATGGCATAATGATGCCTTGTGGAACTATTAGTATGTGTATGCATTAGTGTTAGCATGTGACCAGCAAATGTTCTATATAAAAGCATCCAACTTGAGACTGAAGAGATGGCTTAGCAGTTAAAGGTGTTTGCTTACAAAACCCAATGGCTTGGGTTTGACTCCCTAGTACCGATGTAAAGCCAGATGCGCAAAGGGGTGCATGTGTCTAGAGTTTGTTTGCAGTGGCAGGAGGCCCTGGCATGCCCATACTTAATTTTGTCTCTCTCTCAAATAAATAAATTAACAAAACACACACACACACACACACACAAAACCCAACTAGGTATTAGGTTTTAAGGTATCTCTTACTTTCCCTGAGGGAAGAGACATCATTTTTAGGACTCATGAGCACAAATAAGGAGAATGGATCTCTTCATTCCCTCTACAGACATGTATTTGAATACTTACTAACAAGCTGCCTTCTGACGCGTGTAAGGAAATGAAAGAAGACTGCATTTCAGTAATAGGATGTACATGAGCTAAATGTTTCAACAGCTCCTCTAATCATTAGCATGAAATTCATATTCAAATATTAAAAATTCAAAGAGCAATATAACTGAAATCTTTGGGAATGTATTTATGTTTTCTCTTCATAGTACACATATCCACTTAATGACTTGCTTATAGGTTATATAAAAGTACTCAATAATGTCTAGTCATCTGTTTAAGTTTTCTAGAGAGGAAATGGAATATTTTGGTTATCCTAATAATTTAAATTTATATATAAACTTTCCTTACATTTAATTGCATTGATATGTTAGTTGTTTCCCCAATTTGTGTTTTGACTGTTTTTGCCAAGTTTATCATAGAAATTTTTATCTTTATTTTTTTGTTTTTGTTTTTGTTTTCTGAGGTAGGGTCTCACTCTAGCCCAGGCTGACCTGGAACTCACTATGTAGTCCCAGGGTGGCCTCGAACTCATGGTGACCCTCCTACCTTTGCCTCCCAAGTGCTGGGATTAAAGGCATGCACCACCTTGCCCGGCTGAAATTTTCATTTTTTTTTTTTTAATAGAGTGGAGGGTTTCAGCCACAGGGCTTGACAGTTAGTTTTTTTTTTTTTTCTGTTTGTTTATTTTTATTTATTTATTTGAGAGCAACAGACAGACAGAAAGAGGCAGGGAGAGAGAGAGAGAGAGGGAGAGAGAATGGGTACGCCATGGCCTCCAGCCACTGCAAACGAACTCTGGCAAATGTGGGTCCTGGGGAATTGGGCCTCGAACCGGGGTCCTTAGGCTTCACAGGCAAGTGCTAAACCATTAAGCCATCTCTCCAGCCCTGAAATTTTCATTTTTTAATATCTGGATTTCAATAAATGGTCACAAAATCACACTTAACTATTCAGTACCTCACCATGAGACACTAACTCATTTTCAGAGCTTGGAGTAAGTAAGAGGCAATAGCAGAGCACAGCTAAGAGAATTCTTATAATGTTTATAGCCTGTAGAGAAAGGCCATTAAGAAAAATTGAAAGTTAATTATAAGGAAGGTGTAATAATTTGAAACCCAGTACTTCTGAGGAAAAGAAAATAGATGGATAGGAGTAGAAGTGAATGCATTCACTCTCTATAGTAAAAGTGGTGTCACATCAGTGAGCCTGTGGGTTTGTATTGCTTGTTGGGAGGGACCTGATAGAGTTCATGCCATCTGTTTTATGAAGTGGTAAGATGACACTGACAGTGGTGAGACCTAACATAGATATTAACAGGAAAAAGATAAAACTTTGCTCCTATTTAGGTGAAAGTGAAAACTATTAGTTTTTAGGGGTACCTATCTGTACTGTCATGCAAGTATCCCCACTTGCCCCCCAAACATTATTACTATCCACAAGAGGCAGTTTCTCAGGGCAGGGGTGTGAATTACCATGGATAGTGGTGAGAAAATATGTGTAAATAATCAAGAATATGGTAGATGTTGGGTACAAAAGAGGCAAATGTCAAGTTTTTGGATACAATGGGAGATATTTATGAGGAAAGAAAAGGCAGAGTACAAAGATATCTCTTTTTTTTCCTTAACAAGTTGATTTCTAGGAAGTCTTATGAGAGATTGAAATGGAACTTGAATTAGATGAACTTTGTTCTGTTATTGGCTTTATTCAGGGCATCCGAACTCTAGCTAGACTATATCTTCAGCAGAAAGCCCGAAGGCTTTTGGATAATGTGTTTGTGTTTGAGATCACATCCAACATTTTTACCAGACACTTGCTCATTTTAAAACTATGGGTCTTTCATTGGTTTTCTTTTTTGCCCATTCATTCATTTAATATATTTGAGTAACTATACTGCATTAGAAATCCCATACTAGGAATATGAATATAATATTCATACTAACGTGTTTATCCAAGTAGAAAATAATATTCTTGAGTTAATGGTATAGCTTTAATCCCATTTAAATATTATATATACATGTATTAACAAAAATATAAAAATCAAAAAATATACATACACAAGCAGCAGTTTTTGGATTTTATCCAAGTCCCTTGGTCATCTACTGAAACAACCTTTTACAACTTGCTTACATTTAACTATATAGCCTTTCCGTATACTTTTAGCAGTAATTTTTACTTTTTAAATTAATTTTTTGACAATTTTGTACATGTCCATATGTATTTTAATCACATATATTCTCTATTATGCTCCCTTATTCTCTCCCAAGTAATGTATTTATTTATAAGAAATCATAATAATTCTAGAATAAAGTATTTTTGGATATATTTATCTACCATATTTATGAAATTCATTTATTTTTTGTTCTTGGTTGATTACTTATATCACATCTTTTTACAAAATGAAGTATATGATCATTTCATTAGTGAAAATGATGGGAGAGAGACATATGCTTTATAAATGAGTCATTTCCCTGCATTTCTGATTTAGAGATGAATGAGGGTCAGTGTGATGGGAGTTCACTATACAAGAAAACACACTGTCAAGGAAGAAGAAGCAAATTCAAATACAAGATGATCCTATTCATTTCAGAGCACGTCTCTGTGGAGCCGACTGAGGAGAGCAGCAAGGGCAAAACAAACTGAATGGCGTTCTGAATAGATGAGAGGAACTGGAGGCTGCTATTGCTGGGCCCCTTTTGAGAACCTGACTCAAGAGAGAAAAGACAGAAGGGATGAAAGCTTGAGGAAAGCATAACCAGAGATGGGAGCATTCTATCTCGGGAACACAGAAAAAAGTTTGCCAAAGAGCACTCAATGCAAATTGTTCGATGAGTTGCTGTTAAAATTGTAACCCAGTATGAAAAAAATCTGAAGTTGGAGACAATGAGGCTAGGGGTGAGGGGAGCAGTGGTTGTGGGAGCCCAGTTAGCTTGGAAACAGAAGACACACCATTCCCTGAGCAAAATGGAGATTACTATACACCATCACTGCCAACCAGAGTCCTTTGAGAACAGAAAGACTAAATTCTGATTATAAGAAAATAAACAGACATCATATAGCAAAAAAAAAAAAAAAAACCAAAAAACAAACAAACAAACAAACAAACAAAAAACAAAACTCACTTTCAATTTTCCGTGTTACCAAACATTAACATCAAATGTAGGACCCAAACAATTCTTGGTGGTGGTGGTGGTGGGGGGTCAGGCATAAATTAATTCAGATCGTGAAGGTCCAGGTTCCTTGTTTCTCATTTCCTTTCAGGTATCTGACAACAGACTAAGCAGAGTCAGAAAACAAAACAAAATGACCAAATGCGCCAAGGTTTAGCGGCAATGAGAAATAGATTAGATTGTGACTTATTTGTGCAATTTCTGTTTCCAAGAAGCAACATTAACCACGAAGCGCTTTATATGTAAATAATTCTAGATGACAAATCTTCGCCTGACGAATACCCGGCTGATGCATTTTAAAACACACACGCACATACAAACTGATAATGAAGTTGCAGAATGGGTGTGGGAGAAGGGTTGGCAGGGGAAGCAGCCACAGAATACGATAAAACGGTATGATTTTAGGTCCAAACGGGGTTTATAATGCCAGCTGCTCAAGCAAATAATGCGCACTCTAATGACTGGCTAGTTTCCATCACCTTGCGTCAGCGGTCCTGGGACTACTAGGACAAGGATGGCACCCACTTCCAGCACCGCTGCCAGGCAGCCCCAGGCTGGCAAGGATACAGGTAAGCGCCAGATCGGTGGCGTCCGCCGCTCTCCCGAGGGCCGAGCGTGCCCGAGGGGTCCGCACCCAGGCCGGCCACCGCGCCCTGGGCTCCGGGGCTCCCGGCCAGCATCCTTCACCTCCGCGCCGCCGCCCGGCCCGCCCCTGGCGCCTCCCTCATGGCAGCTCGGGCACGGTCCTCCCGTCGTCTCTTAGGCCCGCGTCACGGGCCTCGGAGGCTCGGCCCCGGCAACCCCGGCTTCGCAGCGGCACTAGTGATGGTGGTGGCGACTGCAGCGGCGACGGCGGCGGTGACTTGGCTCGGCAAGAGCAGAGGTGGCCACCAGGACGCCGCCGCAGCCATCTTGACAACCAACGGACGCCGCGTCCGTCGCGACGGAAACCAGGAGGAGCGCGAGGCGGGGCTGCGAGGCTGAAGCAAGCAGCCAATAGGAGGCGCCGGCGGGGTGGGGCGGGGCTTCGAGGCCAATTCATCCAATAGGAGACTCCGGCGCCTCCCCTCCCCCCCGCGATGCTCTCAAGCTGCGCAGAGGCAGGCGGGTAGCAACCCTGGCATCCTCTGGGACGCAGGGTGGCAGGAGAGCACAGCGAAACTGCGTTACAGCATTTTGTTTTAAAAGACTGTGCTTTCTTGGCGGGGGCTTGGGGGGTGGGGGGTGGGGGGTGGGGGTAGGGGGGGTGGAGGGGAGGGGCCCCAGGAGCGGTCTGAGAGACAAAAGACAGGGAATTGGGAAATCCCCTTATACAGGCGCATATCAGTGGCAGTCTCTGAAATGATACTTTTGGAGATAATTTGGGGTTGGGTTAGTTAAATATGGAATCCTGTGCTGAGGTTTTAAGTTGTGAGACTTTCTAGGGTATCACTGTTTCCAGTCACCATCTCTTAAAAAAAAACGTTGTGAAGTGGAAAATTCCTTTCCCTGCATGCTGTTCTCATTCAGGCTATGAGTCTTCTGCCATCTTCTTGTCATTGCCCTACTTATAAAGTCTACATTTCAAAGGCTCCTAATGGTTTCTTGTCTTGCTGCCAGATTGTGGAAATGGAACTCTCACAGCAAAATCGGCCTGAAAAGAATTCCAGATTTAGCTTAGAATTCTCTTGGGAAGATATGCCAAAGCAGATAGATCATCGTGAAGTTGTTTTGAGGGGTATGGAAAATGGAGTTTTGAGTCACTAGTTTAAAGGCTATATAAGAGAAAATTTGGAAAAAGGATGAATTTTTTTCTTTCATTTCAAGTTGGGACACGTTGTAAAGGCTTATATAAATTTTGAGTATATTTTAGCCAGTTTTGTGTGTGTGAGTGAGTGGTGAGTGTGTGTGTGTGTGAAACTCCTAGGCTGGAAACAGAATGTACAGACCAAATGAAGATCACTCACCCACCAATCAAATGTCTCTGCTTTTCTGAACCCATTCGTTCATGTTTAGAATTCAAATAATAAACTTTTCTGGCTGAAACAATTTAAAACAGTTTTTGAAAATTTCTTATGATGATATAATGATTCATATTGGGATGTGTTATGGGAACTGAGATTTTTAAAGTACCACAGCAAATCTAGTTTTGACTTTAAAAAAATACCCAAGGCTCCCTCAAGTGCATGCCAAAAGACTAAACATACAATCCTAAGAAAGACTAAATGTGGAAGACTGGACAATTAGCTAGGTTGGCAACTTTGTAAGTGGTCTAGCCACAGGCGTTGGCCTTGATTCTATTCCCACTGCTATCTTTCATTACAACTCTGTCTCCCCAGGGTTGACTTAACCATTAGCAAAGTAGGGCAGTGAAAAGGGCAAGTAAAAGTGAGATGATGGTGGCTAATGTTTGAAATTTATTTTAAAACAATCCTTTGATATGCATATCACTTTACCATTTCATAAAGATGAAAGCAAAACTTCATACAATGATATGGATGAGTTTTTAAAATTTTTTTTAGCCTTTCTGAAAGTTTAGCTTTTTCCTTGTTGTTAGTTTAGTAAATGGTAGCTTCTGGCTGCATTATTTTTTGCATGATATGCTAATTAGCAATAAGAATTATGATTTAAGCTGAGTATGGTAGTGCTTGGGAGGTAGAGATAAGGAGGATCAAAAATTTAAGGTCTTTTTCCCTTTCTCTCTCCCTCTCTTTCAAATAAATAAATAAAATAAAATACTTTAAAAAGTGGGCTGGAGAGATAGCTTAGCACTTAAGGCGCTTGCCTGCAAAGCCAAAAGACCCAGGTTCATTTCCCCAGGACCCACGCAAGCCAGATGCACAAGATGGTGCATCCACCTGAAGTTTAGTTGCAGTGGCTAGAGGCCCTGGCGTGCCCATTTTCTCTTTTTCTGTCTGCCTCTTTCTCTTTCCTTCCCTTTTTCTCGCAAATAAAATAAAATATTAAAAAAAAGAGTTCTAGGTAAGATGGCAGCATAGGAGCCATGCCAAACCAGCCTAGCCAGGAATTTAAGCAAAACCACAGCAAAATACACTCCTCTTCTGAAAAGTGAAGGTGTATAGGTTGTTTATTAGCCACAGGAGAGAAGCAGGAGAGACCAAGATCCACCAGCCAGGAGGAAAATGGCCAGAATCCCACTGAGCCACTTGAGGCCCCGATCCACACTGTCTGCGGTGTCGTGCACCTGCCTGGAGCTGCCCACCCACCCAGTGCTGAGCTGCAGGGGCAGAAACCAAACGGGATTTTCCAATCTCATCAGCTACCTTGCAAAGTCAAGAAACCTGAAGGGGAGACAGTGGAAAACATCTAAGAAGCTGCTGAAAGAGATACAGTTGGGACCAGCTGAGCAGTTCCAGTACAACTCCAGGCTGCCTGCACTCTCCCATCCCCAACCATCAGAACCACAAACCTCTGGAGAACACATTCAGCCTCCAGTGTCAGGGCATCCAGCACAGCTGATCAGAAAACAAGCTCCACAGCACAACACTGAGGGATCGAGGTGGACACTCAGCATTGGTGAAATTTGAAGCCACCCCAAAAGGTAATGAAGCTGACTGACAAAAAAGCAGGTACATAGGCCTGCACTGGAAGTACTAATCTGTCTTTCCATGTCAGGGTAGATTACAGGTTACATATTCTTGGTTGGCTTTACCATTCTCCATTAAGCTGTACTTGGGGTTGACTATTGTTGGATTTAATGCTTTCAGATTTAGAGGTCCTTTGTCTTTTGCTTCTGTCATTATTGGGGGCAGTGTTTGATTCAGATCCAGGCTGACCTGGAACCCAATTCAGAACAAAAATCTTAACCTCCCAGTTGACAGGATTAAGGGTATAGAGTAACATACACCCTTAGGGATTTTGCTTTATAAGGTTATTTGTGTATTGTAATCCGCACACTTGCATACTCTATGCTTTTATTTATTTATTTACTTAACAGAGAAAGAGGGGGAGAGAGAATGGGTGTGCCAGGGCCTCCAGCCATTGCAAAGGAACTCCAGACATGTGTGCTCCCTTGTGCATCTGGCTAATGTGGGTCATGGGGAATTGAACACAGGTCCTTTGGCTTTGCAGGCAAACACTTCAACCACTAAGCCATCCCTCCAGCCCTCTGCTGGTTTTTACTGAATGTGTATATTGCTCAGTTGAATTGTAGAATTTGCCAGTAAATTGTTCCACCCAGCCCGCTAGCATACTTGAGTAGCAGGCAAACTCAACAAATACAGGAAAATTGAAATAGTACCTTGTACCCTATCTGACCACAATGGGATTAAATTGCAAGTCAGCAACAAGAAAAGTTACAGAGAATACAGAAACTCATGGAGACTAAACAGTACACTATTGAATGATCAATGGGTCATTGAAGCAATCAAAAACGAAATCAATAAATTCATAGAATCAAATGATAATACAACATACCAAAACCTTTGGGACACAATGAAGGCAGTTCTAAGAGGAAAATTTATAGCTCTAAGTGCCCATATTAAGAAATTAGAGAGTTCACAAATAAAAAATTTAATACTTCACCTTAAGGCTTTGGAAAAAGAACAAGACAAACCAAAAATCAGTAGATGAGAAGAAATAATAATTATTAGGGCAGAAATTAATGAAATAGAAACAAAAAAATTCAAAGAATCAATGAAATGAAGACTTGGTTCTTTGAAAGAATAAACAAGATTGATAAACCCTTAGCAGATTTGACCAGAAGAAAGAGAGAAGAGACAAAAATTAATAAGATTAGAGATGAAAAAGTCACCATTACAACAGATACCAAAGAAATTCAGACAATTATAAGGTACTTTAAGAATATATATGCCTCTAAGTTTAAAAATATGAAAGAAATGGAAGATTTCCTTGATTCATATGACCTACCAAAATTAAATCAAGATGAGATAAATCATTTAAATAGACCTATAACAAGTATGGAGATCCAAGCAGTTATAAAAAGTCTCCCAACTAAAAAGTCAGGCCCAGATGGATTCACTGGTGAATTTTACCAGACCTTCATGGAAGAACCAACACCACTGCTTCTCAAAATTTTCTATAAAATAGAAAAGGAAGGAATTCTACCAAACTCCCTCTATGAAGCCAGCATCTCCCTCATACTAAAACCAAAGACAGAACAAAAAAAGAAAATTACAGACCAATCTCCCTCATGAACATAGATGCAAAATTTCTGAAAAAATATTGACAAACAGAATAAAAGAATATATCAAAAAGATTATTCACCCCAACCAAATTGGCTTTATCTCAGGGATGCAGGGATGGTTCAATACACTCAAATTAATAAATGTAATACATCATATAAATGGTCTGGAGGACAAAAATCACATGATCATCTCAATAGATGCAGAAAAGGCATTCGACAATATCCAACATCCTTTCACAGTAAAAGTATTAAAGAAACTGGGAATAGGAGGGACATATCCCAGTATAATAAAAGCAATTCATGACAAACCAACATCCAAAAGGGAAAGTGCTGAGAAGAAGGGATGGAGGAATGTCCAGAACTGAAACACCTCACACCCTCCAAGGCTCAGTGCCCATTGCAGAAGAGGTGGCAGAAAGAATGTAAGAGCCAAAGGAAGGGTACCATTCCTCATATACAAGTATCCTGACAGAAATTGGCCTCAATATCCAAGACCTTGCAGTGCCTAGAAATACCTACACAAGACCCTCCTAAATGGAGAAAAAGATGATGACATCAAATTAAAAAAGAAACTATTGGAGAGAGCAAGGGTATATGACAGAGAGCAGTGACCACTTGGATGACCCAAAAGACAACACAGTGCTGAGAAGTGACGGAGGAGTGTTCAGCACTGAAACATCTCCATCACACCCTGCAAGAGTCAGGGTCCATTGCGGAAGAGGTGGCAGAAAGAATGTAAGAGCCAAAGGAAGGGTATGACTCCTTACAATGCCAAGTGTCCACACAGAAATTGGCCTTGATATCCATTACCTTGCAAGGCCTAGTAATACCTTCACAAGACCCTAATAATAATAATAATAGTAATAATAATAATGAAAGACTATGGCATCAAAATAAAAGAGAGACTAATGGAGAGAGGGAGGGGATATGATGGAGAGCAGAGATGTGAAGGGGAAAATGGGGGAGGGGCATATCATGGTTTATTGTCTGTAAGTAAAGAAATTGTCAATAAAAAATGTAAAAAAAAGAGAATTCAATTCAAGAATTCAAGAATTCAACATACTATATATATGACTGGGTCATCCCCAGTCATATATATAGTACGTTGAAGATTAGTCTTGACTCTATGACATCCCGTCTCAAAAAGCTCCCCTCTCTAAAATGTATGGCTTGGTTTTGCAATTGTCTATGAATACTTGCTTACGTAATCACTCTTTTTTTTTAATGAGAGAGTACGTGTGTGTGTGTGTGTGTGTGTGTGTGTGAAAGAGAGAGAGAGAGAGAGAGAGAGAGAGAGAGAGAGAGAGAAAGAGAGACAGAGAGAGACAATTGTTGTCCCAAGGCCTCCAGCCACTGTGTTTGAATTCTGGATGCATGTGCCACCTTGTGCACATGTGAGACCTCGTGCCCTTGCATCACCTTGTGCGTCTGGCTTAGGTGGGACCTGGTGAGTCAAACATGGGTCCTTAGGCTTTGCAGGTAAGTGCCTTAACTGCTAAGCCAATTCTCCAGCCCCATAATCACTCTTTATTTAATGTTTCCTTTACAGGGATAGCCAAAAGCAAAAAAACCTTGAACTTAAGCTTGCTAGCTTCTTGTAAAATCACAGAGTTGTTAGTGTCTAGGTCTTTCTTTCTTTAAAATATTAAAAAGGTTTTCCACATTCTATTCAAGTGGTATAGTTCTAGATTCTAAAACTAAGGTGAGGGAGAATGCTTCAAGATTAACGGTAAATATTTGGATAATAGATAACTTGAAGATTTTATAAACGTTGTCTTTTAGTAGGAAAGGCAGAATATGATTTAAACAATATAGAATAAACCAAAATATTGATATTTTGTTAGAAAAGACATATGAATTAAATATAATACTTAATTCTTTTATCCATCCAAACAATAAACTCAGTATTAAGGAAATATATATGTTGAACATCTTATATGCCAAATAGTTGCTGGGTATTCGGGATTTAATGGTAAATACAACTTAAAAACCTTAGAGCCATCCTGATTATATTTATTTTTCCTTCAATAGAATATATTAAATGATGAAAGTAGTTCTAAGGGAAAACTGGAGTAGTGTGGGAGGGAAAAGACTGATGCAGATCTATTTTAGATAGAGTGCTCAGGAATGATGTCTAAGGAAAGAAAATTAGATCAGAGGTCTGAATAAAGGAAAGAGATTGTGGATTACAATGGTAGTGATAGAGATGACAAGAAGTGTTTGAAATTTGAACTTTGATCCATTAGGTGTGTTCATAGCTGGGTGTGGCAAGTATGAGGGAAAAATAGAGTCAAATGTGACCTTCCAATTTGGGGTTAAGTATTGTGGTTTAGACGAGGAGAAGCAAACAGAGCCTGGGAGAATGGCAACAGGTAGGCTTCTATAGGTTATTATAGGAAAATCCCAGTGCCAGGAGTGGGATACTTCCCAGTAAGTTGTTGGTCACAGAGGAAAACAGTAACTGGCTATTGTCAGTGCTCTCAGTTGCCCATGAGAGCTAAACAGTGACTGTTGACGTAGACAGTGGGAACTGGGTTGGAAGCCTTATCCCTGCTGGCTAGCTGTCATAGTTCTGGAAAATGCTATGTAGGCTTCTGAGGGAGAAATGTCATTAACAGTCTTATGCCACTTTGAATCCTAAGAGCTAACCATCTGACTAGCCAGAAAAGATGTGCCCATTGGTGCAAAGCATTACTGTTTGGGTATAACCAACTGCTGTCTGATTAGATTTGAGGCCCATTCTACAGCAAAGGAATTCACTGCTTGGTAACAAAAATTTAGCCAAAAGCCCATGGCAAGGAATGTTACAGGCTCTAGGGAGAAACTACTGTTGTTGTTTGGTTAAGTGGATATATTGTGTCTATCAAAATGCTCTCTAAATATTTATGTTAATTCCTGTAGATTAGTGCTGCTCTAACCTTTTGGTCAGAGAAGCTTTTGTTTTGTAGTTGTCAGTGACTATTTGGGATACTCAAAATTCATCAAAATGTTAAGGATAAGTGACTATTGAGTGATTGGCACTAAGTGAGACAGCTTTATCATACTCTCCAAGGCTCAAGGAACACTGCCAAAGAGGAGGTGAAAAAATGTAGGAGCCAGAAGATGGGGAGGATTAGTTGGGGAGAAGACTTACAGTGGAAGGGGAATGGGGGACAGGGGACAAGAGAGGTAACAGGAGAGGATTATGAACAAAATACATTATATACATGTATGAAAACTGAGTCAAATGTTAAAATATATATAAAGCTTTATGGCCTGGAGAGATAGCTTAGGGGTTAAGGCCTGCAAAGTCAAAGGACCCTGGTTTGATTCCAGAGGACCCACATAAGCCAGATGCATAAGGGGGCACATGTGTCTGGAGTTTATTTGCAGTGGCTAGAGGCCCTGGTGCATCCATTCTCTCTCTGCTTCTTTCTCTCTCTCAAATAAATAAATAAATAAAAATAAAAAGAGGAAAAATGGGCTTTAACTTCATTAACACAATCTCATAAATTAATGGTACTTTACAAAAGAAACTGATAACCATTTTATAGTTACAAAGTATGCTCATATAACTGCTAATAGCAAAACCTTAGACACATTTAAGAAGAGTTTATTTGAGCAAAATGAAATTCATGAAATCAGGCAGCACTCAGAACCAGGAGCCATCAAGAGAATTACAACCAGCAGCAATGCCAGCTCAAGCTTTCAGAGGCTCCACCCAGAAGCAAGGTAAGGAATTCGTCCTATTGGCTGCATCTGTAGCATTTGTCATATTGCTCATGATCTATTCAGTTGGCTGTGATTGTCTGAACCTTGACTCTTTATGTTGGGCTGAACCACAGCTTACAAAAGATGCACTCCTAAGGTAGGTTACATTTTTTTTTTTTCGCAGAGGAAAACAAAGTCTTAGGTTGCCGTATGAATGGCTTCTTGCTTATTCAACTTAACAGCTGTCACAACCTTGCAAGTCATGTGGCAGCCTGTGATGGACTTTTTTTCTGTGTTTTTCCTTTCATCTTGGCTGAGGATTTTTTTTTTTCCATTTTCTGCAGAAGTATCTTCTTGTGCAAATAAGAATTTTCTGAATCTATCTTTGGGCAAGCTGTGAAAGAACAAGGAATATTGTCTGGTAGATTTCAAATGCTATAGGTCAGTCTTCTTAATTTCAGTTTCATAATATTTCAACTAGAAATTTAAAATTAAAGGTGTATATTCATCTCTTAGCATTGATTATTATTATTATTATTATTATTATTATTATTTTGGTTTTTTTTTTGAGGTAGGGTCCCACTCTAGCTCAGGCTGACCTGGAATTCACTCTATAGTCTCAGGGTGGCCTTGAACTCGTGGGGATCCTCCTACCTCTGCCTCGGGAGTGCTGGGATTAAAGACGTGCGCCACCACACCCAGATTTATCATGGATTATTAAGGTCATCACTTTTGTCAACAGCGTTAGAATTGCATAGAGATTACATGAAAGATAAGCAGAATGACAATGTCTCCTATTTGCTGGCTGGTTGTTTTTCATACATGGTACTAAGGGTTTGCATGTATTAAAGAATTAACCCATACAGTTCTCATTCTACAAAAGAGGCAACTGAGCCATAGCAATATCAGTAATATAATCTTTCCCAAAGTTTCAGAATAAGGGAATGGTGAAATCAAGATATAAACCAGGCAGTCTGTATGCTCAACCACTTAGCTACCTTGCAGAACTGTGAGAAAGTAGTTTCAGGAAATAAGAGGTAATAATGTTGGGGTTAGGTAGTGAGGGAGTGATGTCAGGAAAGAGGTAATTACCTAAAGGTATTTATTTTTTAAATAATTTATTTATGAGAGATAGAAAAAGAGAGAGATAGGGGCAGATAGAGAAAGAATGAGCACGCTAGGGCCACCATCCACTGCAAACAAGCTCCAGATGCTTGAGCCTCTTTGTACATGTGGCTTGGGAATCAAACCTGGGTCCTTTGACCTTGTCAGCAAGCGCCTCAGCTGCTAAGCCATCTTTCTAGCCTGGTATTTCTTTATTAAGTAAATATTTTTGTGCCTATTGTATGTGTGCCACTGTGCCACCATCACAAAGTTAACGTAATCCTTGCCTTCCAGCTCTGAGACTCAGAAAGAAGATGGACAAGATAATATCTTTAAAAAATATTTTGTTTTTATTTACTTAGTTGAGAGAGAAATAGGCAGAGAGGAAGAGAGAGAGAGAGAGAGAGAGAGAGAGAGAGAGAGAGAGAGAGAGAGAGAGAATGGGCACACCAGGGCCTTTAGCCACTGAAAATGAACTCCAGATGCATGTGTCACCATGTGCATCTGGTTTATGTGGGCACTGGGGAATTGAACCTGGGTCCTTAGGCTTCACAGGCAAATGCCTTAACCACTAAGCTACCTCTTGAGCCCAAGATATTATCTTGAATCAGAAGCCAGATTCAGGGAAATTTTGCTTTGCCTTGTAATTTTAAAATTAATGAAGTCTTAGGCATGTTATCAAAATGAAAAAAAGAGCCACTATAAAAGAAGAATTAAGGCTCAGACCAAGACATTGCTCTATTAACTTTCAGAAAGTGGTCATTTTAATAGCAATATTTCTGTTATTCTTAATTTCGAAGTTTCAATAATATGGCTGTAAAACATATAGATCAATTAGATTCATCGAAATTGGGTATTGGTATGGATAATATGACCATTAATGATTGCATCTATTTAAGAAAATGCTGAGTCTAATTATCTACTTTGGATGTCTACACTGAACAAATCTCTGCTTGGCACTTGGAAATATTTCCAAGGTAATATTTTTTACCACTCCGTCAGTCATTTATACTTCCAACCCCCCTACCCCCCCAAACAATTTTTTCCCCTAGGTTAGGTCTCACTCTAGCCCAGCTGACCTGGAACTCACTCTGTAGTCCCAGGCTGCCTTCAAACTCACAATGATCCACCTACCTCTCCCTTCCAAGTGCTGGGATTAAAGGCATGCACTACCACACCTAGCTCATCTATCTATCTATCTATCTATCTATCTATCTATCTATCTATCCATACATACATACATACATACATACATCTATCATCATTGTCTATCATTGATCTACTACCTACAGAAAAAAATATGGTTTTATAATGCAGGTATTAAGAAATAAAAAGGATTTGTGTCAGTTAAAATGTGAGCATCTTTAGAGGCTACCTTGTTTTTCACATGAAGGGTGTTTTGTTTCAGATGAGGGCATGGAAACTAGTAGGAATTGGAATCTATTTTTGTTGTACTCCATCCAGAAGTTTTTAACTGAAGACTCCATGCACTGTAGTTCTTTCCACAGAAGGCTGACTGATATTTGAAGAAGATTTTTTTTCATTTATCCGAGGAAATATGATGTATCTATCCAAAGTTTCATTCTTGTTCTTAAATGTATGTATTTTTATTTGTGGAGAAGCTGCACAAAATAACTGTGTACATCATTCTAAGGTAAGAATTTTAGCAATATTATTTTAGCTAGGAAGCCTTACTATCTTTCAAAATATATTAGGAACTTGAAAACATAGATTATGTGACAAAGTAAAATATATGGAAAAATTAAATGCTTATTTAAAAAATATTGAGAGTTCTTAATGTACTGTTTTTCATATTACTCTTTTTCAATTAAAAAAAACTTAGGGCTGACTTTTTTTTTTGTTTCCAGTTGGATACTAAAATTTCATTTTATTTATTTAACTACTATCACAGAGAATTTTCCTTGTCATCTGCAATTCCCTCATGTCTTTTTTTTTTTTTTTTTCCAGGACTGAAACACCATTTATTTCTCAGCAGTCCTTTTTATTTTTTTTCCATTTTTATTTTTTATTTATTTATTTATTTATTTTTTTACAGTCAGTTTGGTACCATTATTAGGCTCATCCATGACCTACCCCCTCCCCTTGGCCCCTCCTTGTTGAGATATACGGGTCATGCATTGTGGAGTTAGCCCACAGTTATGGGTAAGCTAAATGTCTCTGCATATCATGACCCAACATGTGGCTCTGACCTTCTTTCCGCCCCCTCTTCCGCAAAATTTCCCTGAGCCATGTTGGGTCTGCTTCAGTGATGAGGTGTTGGGGGCCTCTGAGGCTCTGGCTCTCTGATTTGGTAGGAGTTGATTTTTCTCTGTGTTGATCTCCTTCCCCCTTGTGCTGGTATCTGGTTCATCAGGAAAACAGCACCCTTGCTTGTTTCTCCAATTTTTCTTAGTTTCAGCGGGGTCCCTTTTGAGGTATGATGAGGTGGCTCTCTCCTTAGGATCTACATCTATCTGAAAAAGAGAAGCAGATTCTCCAATGGGGAGTAAGTTAGCATCAGGACCAATGAGATAACCCCCCATTTTTTATAGAGAATTTAATAGGTGTAGGCCCTCTTGTAGCCCACAATTGATGGTAGCTTGATATTGGAGAGTGGGTTTATGTTTGGATATGGTTCTGACTTGTTTCCCAGCTCCAGCTATGGGTCCCATACCAGTGAGCAGTAAGAAAAAATGACACAATGAAATTTGAGGAAAAATGGTTGAACCTGGAACAGATCATTCTCAGTGAACTTACCCAATCACAGAAAAAAAATCGCCACATAGTCTCACTCATCTACAGCACCTAAACTGAATCTACCCAAGACACCTTACATACCCAGCAAGCACCTCCTAGAATAGACACTAGGACGGAAGGGAAGGGAGGGGAGGGCATCAAAGGGGTGGGAAACACAAATCTAGACCCAAATGGCAATGGTACCATAAGTTTCTACTTACTAAAAGACAGACCAAATGCCTGATCCTTCACCAGGCCCTTACAGAGAACACCTGAACCACAAGACACTGGAGAGGGTAAGATCAAGACTAACCTTAATCTTCTACATCTTCCCTCCCTCACTTCCCCTCTCCCTCTCTCTCTCTCTCTTATCTCTAACTCTTGTATATTAGTTATCTTTTTCCTCATTTTCTTAGTGGGCACTGACCTGTAACTCCCAGAACCAGCATGGGGCTATCATCCACAATGAGCTTTTGATCAGAGAGACCTACAAGGTTTCCTAAAAGACAGACAGATTTCTGTCAGAGTACTTGATGACCCACCAAAGGCTAGTGATAAGACCCTACTACTGAAGACACCTTATGTGATTGACATGCAAATTAGAATGGCATGGCTGGAAGTTGGAAGAGAGTCAGTCCCCAGACAGTCAGCGCGTCTAGTGCCAGAAGGGCTGACTTTTTAACAAATTTGTCATAAAAGTCACTTAAATAAACTTTAGGTCTACATAAAAAACCAATCCATGACTTTCCTATTAACTTTGATAACGAAATAGCTGATGCATAATAAAAATCATTTTAAAAGAAGCTATTCTGTAAACTTTTGCATTTCATGTATAATCCTATGAGTGGTTACTTAGGAAATGAGAAAATGTCATCCAAAACAATATCAGAATGATAGCTACTGTGGTATATGCATTTCTATGAGTAGCTGGGGATTTGAATCCCTACATATTTAAAATGTTAGTTTATGATTTTAAATGTTGCAAAATGTCTTTACCATTGTATTAAATTCAAATCCTAAGTTTGTGTGGTTTAAACAAGAAAAATTATAAGATAGTCACCGCAATATTAATTCCTTAAAATACTTCCCAAAATTTAAGATCTTTATTGAAAAGAGGATACAAATAATCTCATTTTCTTTAAACATCAAATATTCCCATCATGGTAGAAGTAGAGAGAAAGAACAAGAAGCACAAAAGAAATCTGTGTAACAAAATATAAGTGTTTTTTTCAGGGGCAATTATCTTCATAACATGGTCAGTTCTATGATATTCTCTCAATATTTAGGCTAAACAAGGCAGAGTTTGTTACTGTTTTCATCTCGAAATACTAAATATACATAACTTCTACCAAAGACTATTATTTTGGTCTATGTTTGTGGTATATGCATGAGTGTTGTGTGCACGTGTGCATGCATAGGTGCTTATAATGTGAGCACACATGCAGAGGTGCGGGATGGCTAGAGGACATTGTATGTCCTCCTCTGTTACTCTTCTGCCTTATGTCCTTGAGACAGGGCCTTTCGCTGAACCTGGGGCCACCCTTTTTTCATCTAGGCTGGCTCATCAGTGAGCCCCAGTTGTTCTGTCTCTGTGCCCTTGGTACTAGGGATACAGGTACACATAGCCAGGGTTAGTTTACTATGTGGGTGCTGGGAATCTAAATTCACCTCTTACTGCTTGTGCAGCAAGTGTCCTTACTGACTCATCTCCCTAGCCCCTCAAAGAATTTTTTTTTTCTGGTTTTTCAAGGGAGGGTCTCACTCTGGTTCAGGCTGACCTGGAATTCACTATGTAGTCTCAGGGTGGCCTCGAACTCACGACGATCCTCCTACCTCTGCCTCCCGAGTGCTGGGATTAAAGGCGTGTGCCACCACGCCAGGCTCAAAAAATGTTTTGATATAGAAGAAACCTATGGTTTAACCAACAATATTTTATCTTTGAAATTGGTTATTGTCCTTTTAATGAGATCTCTTACTGGCTTTGTAAAACAAAATTCTACACTTATAGATTTTGTTATGGATAACTTCCAAATCTATGAAAACTTAACCTTTCAAAATTTTAAATACTGTATACAAAGGCAACAGGTTTCCTACACATTCTTCCTATACTTTCTAATAAGTGGTAGCTGAAAGTATAATTTGCCAAGAGAAGAGGATATCAGGGGGAAATTTTCTCAGTCCTTCTTCACATTCTAGGAGGGAATTTCAATTGCAGGATTCTTGGAAGATAAGTGATTTAATGCTGTATTATGCATATAAATTTGCAAATGCCAAAAGGCAAGGTCATAGAGTCATAGGAATATAAATAAATCCTAAATAAATTCATTTGGAATTTGAGAAGAAAGAAGATAATGCAAGTATTGGATCATCATATGTTTATTATCCTTATCCAAAACTTACCCATAAGGTTTATATGTGGAACTTTAAACTAATCAGTTCATTGTATTTTTAAATTTATTATCTTCATTGTATACCCTGATTATTACAATCTTTTTTATGGTCTTGTAATTTTTTATATATTAGGTCTTAGAACATTATATATATATGTATACACACACACACACACATATATATGTATGTATGTACACATACATACATACATATATGTTGTTGTTATTTTGAGAGAGGGTCTCACTCTAGCCCAGGCTCACCTGAAATTCACTTCATAGTCCCAGGCTGGCCTGGAATTTACAGTGATCCTCCTACCTCTGCCTTCCAAGTGCTGGGATTAAAGGCATGCATCACCATGCCTGGCACCTTAGAACATATTGTTTTTATAGAGAACTTTAACATATGAACATATTGTAATTTGATCATATTCCCATCTCCTTATCCTCTTTTGTCCCCTCTCTCTTGTTCACCCCATCTCCAACAGGACCCTCCTCTTCTTAGGTAGTCCTTTGTTTCATCCCTTAGGTCCTCATCCATCCTATATGTTAAAATGCTGATGGCGGGCTGGAGAGATGGCTTAGCAGGTTAAGGTGCTTGCCTGCGAAGCCTAAGAATTCATGTTTGAATCTCCAGGTCACATGTAGCCAGACACACAGTGATGCAAGTGATGCAATGTCGCACATGCTCACAAAGGGGCTCATGTTTCTGGAGTTTGTTCATAGTGATTGAACGCCCTGGCATGTCCATTCTCTCTGTCTCACTCAAAATAAAAAAATAAAATAAATTAAATTAAAAAAAATGCTGATGGGCTCAGAACAGAACAGATCTTGTGGGGGCATTGGCAACTTCTGTGGGGTCATGAATACTAGTTGGTTCATGTGGAGGACAGTACCCCAAAGTATGTTTTTGTACTTATTGGCTCTTATATTCCACACCCCTCCTTCCCCCACCTTCTGCAATGTTCTCTGATCCTTGGAGAGCATGACAGAAATCACCTTTAATTTTGAGCTCTCTACATCCTTTTATTTTCTTCTTTAATGAGTTTTTGTTTTAGAAACTTAATTTAAAAATATTTTATTTTTATTTATTTATGAGAGAGAGAAGAGAGAAGGGGGGGGAGGCAGATAGATAGAATAGGCACACCAGGGCCTCTAGCCACTACAAATGAACTCCAGATGCGTGCTGCACTTTGTGCATCTGGCTGGGTTCTGGGGAGTAAAACTTGGGTTCTTTGGCTTAGCAGGCAAATGCTGTAACCACTAAGCCGTATCTCCCATCCTGATGAATTTATAAAAAAAGCTTTTAAGCAGGTTGTGGCGGCATACGCCTTTAACCCCAGCACTACAGAGGCCAAAATAGGAGGATTGCTGTTAGTTTGAGGCTAGCCTGAGACTACATGGTGAATTCCAGGTCAGCCTGGGCTAGAGTGAGATTCTACCTCGAAAAACCAAACCAAACCAAACCAAAACAAACCCCCTCAAAAAACAAACCAAAAAATTTTTTATTTTGTTGACAACCTCAAAACATACAGACAAAAATACCATGATGGCAATCCCCTCCCACCATTCTTCCTTTTTCCCTCCACTGAATCCCCTTTTTTGATGCGCCATCTTCATAGAGAAGGTTCTCTGGCTGGTAGTGAGATGAGCACTCATATTCATTCAGACACTTCCTCTGCAAAGCTCCCTGAGCCCTGGCGGGTGTGAGGCTTTCTCTTCTCCTTGTCATTTTGGTGAGGTTTGGGTCACCTGGGTATTTACTGCCACTGGGGGCAGGGACTGGTGCTGATGGGCGTGCTCCTCCTGGCTCCCTGGTGACCTACACACCTGTGGGTTGGAGGGAAGGGGGACCTAATCCTTACAACAGAGTCTTATTATTTCTGTTTTTCAAAAAAAAAAGGACTCTCCAGTAATTAACAATGTGGAAGATGCGGCTAGTGCAAAAGATAGAAGCCAAAGTAAGGATGCTGCTTATAAGGAAGAGTGTGAAGGATCACGTGACGCTAAGGCCAAAAGTAATCGAGAAGAGAAGCATTTCATGTGCAGTAAGGATTCAAGTTCTCCTCTGACCTCCACAGTGAGCCATGGCATTTGCAAACCTGCACTCACATTCATATGCACACACTAAATTAATGAAGAAATAAGTTAAGTTTTTGAAAAATTTAGAGATGAAGCTGGATGAGGTAGAATTAAACCATCAGAAAATAACAATGTGATCCTACTGCTAGGGCAAAAGAAAAGTAGATATAAATAATATCTTAAAAGGTGGTACATGCAATAATGTGTGGGTCCTATAGTTATCGAGGGCATCATTGCTAACATAGGTAAAACTTAAGCCAGGCATGGTAGCGCATGCCTTTAATCCCAGCATTTGGGAGGCAGGAGTAGGAGGATCACTGTGAATTCGAGGCCACCCTGAGAGTACATAGTGAATTCTAAGTCAGCCTGGACTAGAGTGAGAACCTACTTAAGAAAAAAAAGAAAGAAGGTTGATAAACTAGGTAAAATATTCCCAAGGTCTGAGAAACAGACATAGTCAATTCATATTTTCTGATGTAATGATTGTATTGCTGAGGATGTCTTTGGTGTAAGAAATAAGAGATTAGAAAACATCTTTTAAGAGGACATCATATGGCAACATGATTTCAAATGCCTTAAGGAAAAATTCCTTGCACTTTTAAATCTTTTTTTAAAATAAGTAATATTGAATTTTTTAATAAATATTTTTATTATGATTAAAGGAAACCTGCAAAATTCAATTGTTTCTTATACACGAAGTACCAAAAAACTATTGAGAAATATAATGGAAGAGCAACAAGCATCTCTGGATTATTTATCTCATCAGGTATGGATTATTCAGCAGTGTTATTCTTGCATGTGCACTCTGGTTTAGATGTGTCTGAGAGTATAATAGTTTCATTTTCTATGCATTCATGTTTAGACATCTACTTAGTGAGAAGCACCATAACAAGCCTCAACCAAACTCAAACTAAAGAAAACAATGGACTTTTGTTTAAGCAGCATAAAGCTTAGTAGAACCCACCCCCCAAAAAGTATTGAAAAATATAAATAAGGTACATACTATTAGAATCTAAGACACAGGAAGCTTCTCAGAGGGGAGAGCCTATGAACTGAGTCATAAGACATTAAAAATCATAAAGTTTGGGTAAGAAGGGTAGGACACTTATGACTTGGTGCTGGAATGGGGGAGCTGATGACGTTGGGCGTAACGAAATCTAACTAAAGAAATAATTAGGGGCCATTGAGCTGTTTGAGCAAAGAAACAACATAGTCCAATTCAGGGCAGGTATGGAGGACGATTTGAGGAAGAGCAGTGGGAAGTGATAAGAGATTGTAACCTTGGCTCTAGCACAGTAGGAACAGATCTGCAAGAGCAGTTAAATGCAGAACGGGAAAGAGAATTAGTCCTCAAAGTAGACACCATTGAGTATGATGGTTGTTAGTTTATCCATGCCTCTATTGCTTTGTTAAAACAGTAATAATTCATTCAACCTAGGAATGGGGACATCATTATGTCTTTCAAAGTTGGATCTGAGAAGCTTAGGACAGCACTTGTATAATTTAGCTAAAGAAGGTTTGTCCAATTTCCTTAAATGTGCCTGAGTATGTACATGTTGTTTAGGTTAACGAACTTACAAATCGAGTTCTCCTTTTGACTACAGAAGTTTTGAGAAAACAGCTGGACCCTTTTCCTCACAGACCAGTTCAATCACATGGTGAGCGCATGGTATTTCAGCCTTGCTTGCATGTTTCCTGGACAACTTGGTGCATTTTAAAAGTTTTGTTTAAAAAACACAGCTCACTGTTTTCTAATAGACAGGAGAGCTAATACATGCCAGTTGCACAAAGTACAATATGTACTTTCCTAAACTGGGAAACTTTTCCAACCATTTGAAAACCACAGCTGTAAAAAGATATTTTGAATCTGGTGAAAATCAAATAGTTTTAAGTTCCTTTATTCTGGGCTCTCCACCCTTTGGCATTTTATTGATAATTACTTTTCAGACAGAAGAAAGTTTTAGAGTTCCTCCCACCTGTGAAAAATGTTTTTGACATGTTTCAAACGAATATAAAATTTGAAAAGAAAAAGTAACTTAAGACAGAAATATATAGAAAGTTAATAAAAATCTTTAACTAAAACATAGCATATTAATCCCACATGCTCAGACTTCTAAAAGAAATGTTCTAAAATCCTTACAAATATACCAAAATGTTATAAGCAAATAAATATTATTGAGGGCTAAATATGTGATCTTTAGCTTTTTCTTAGAAGGGGGAGGGAATTAACTCTGCTTGAGAATCTTCTTGCTCTAGCTAAGAAAGGCAATGCTATTTTTCAGTTATTTAATTGCCTCATTTACTTTCCACAATTTTCTGTCAGTAGGTAGTGTAATTTGGTAGTTAATAGCATGAACTCTAATGGCAGACTGGCCTGATTTTTTTTTTTTTTTTTTTGGTTTTATGAGATAAGGTCTCACTCTAGCCCAGGCTGACCTGGAATACACTCTCTCTATATTATCAGGGTGGCCTTGAACTCATGGAGATCCTCCAACCTCTGCCTCTCAAGTGCTGGGATTAAAGGCGTGTGCCACCATGCCCAGCTGGCCTGAATTTTTAAAAAATATTTTATTTGTTTGAGGGAGAAAGAGGGAAACGGGGTGGGGGTGGGGGTGGGGGAGAATGAATGGGCACTGCAAACAAAATCCAGACACATGCACCACCTTTGCATCTGGCTTACATGTGTACTGGGGAACTGAACTTGGGTCCTTAGGCTTTACAGGCAAGTGCCTTAACTGCTAAGCCATCTCTTCAACTCTGGCCTGATGTTTTTGAGCTGTTGCTTCCTTGATACCAATTTCTTTATCAGTAGACTGTTTATGTCTTTTCTTATTGCTGTGACCAAATACCTGCCCCCTTCCCCCAAAAACAAACTTAGAGAAGGAAGGTTTTATTATAGGTGCTAAGAATGCGAGACTTCTGGTCACATTGTGTTACAGTCCGGAAAAAGAAAAAAATGAATGCTGGTGCTCAGCTCACTATGCCCTTTTTTTCTTTATTTTGTATTTATTTATTTTTATTAAGAACATATTTTATATGGTACATCATGTGTTGGTACCATCTTTTCTCTCCTCCCTGCCCCCATTCCTCAGGAGGCCCTTGTCAGTGGAGTTGCAGGCATTCCCCATGGGGTTGTGGGTTATGCCTTGTGGGAGCAGCAGTCAGTTATTTGGGGGGAGGCAATGCCTCTGGGCATGATGTTTCAACCTGTGACTCTTACACTCTTTCTACCCCCTCTTCTGCAAAATTCCCTGAGCCATGGTGGGTATGTTTTAAATCTGATTTAGTGATAAGCTCTTAGGAGCCTCTGGATCTCTACTTTGGTAGATGTTGCGTATCCTCAGTGTCTGTTTCCTTCCCCCTGGCACTGATTGTCAGGCTCACCATGGAAGCAGCACTCTTGCTCCTCTTCCCAGTTCCTCTGTGGCTTTGCTGGGCCTTGGCTGAGATGTAAGGGATGGTTTATCTCCTTGGGTCTCACTACCTTCTGAAAAAGAATAATAGGTTCTCCCACAAGAGTGAAGTCAGCATAGGTTAAATTGGCTTTTAAAGTTTGTGATGAGTAATCTGCTGTGATCCTATTACGCTGGCCTTTATAGGTGACTTGCTTTTTCTCTCTAAATGCTTTCAATATATTTTCTTTAGTTTGTATGTTTAGTAGTTTAATTATAACATGGAGGAGAGGTTCTTCCCAGGTTTTGTCTGGTGTTCTAAAAGCTTCCTGTATCTGCATTGGCATTTCTTTCCCAATTTGGGGAAAATTTTCTTCTATGATTTTTGTTGAAAACACATACTATGCCTCTGCATTGAGATTTTTCTCCTTCTACTATACCCTGAATTCTTGTTTGATCTTTTCATAGTATCCTGGATATCTTGAAATTCACATTCATACCTTCCTATTAGCTTGTCTTTCTCTTTGTTGGATTTTATTAGATCTGCCACCTGGTCTTCTAGTTTAGATATTCTGTACTCTCCTTCATCCACTCTACGGTGAGACTTTCCACAGAGTTTTTTTTTTTTTTAAAACATTTTGTTCATTTTTTAATTAATTTATTTGAGAGTGACAGACAGAGAGAGAAAGAGGGAGAGAGAGAGAGAGAGAGAGAGAGAGAGAGAGAGAGAGAGATTCCTAAGGGAAAGAGAATGGGCACACCAGGGCCTCCAGCTACTGCAAACGAACTCCAGACGCATGCGTCCCCTTGTGCATCTGGCTAACATGTGTCCTGAGAAATTGAGCCTTGAACTGGGGTCCTTAGGCTTCACAGGCAAGCACTTAACCACTAAGCCATCTCTCCAGCCCTCCAGAGAGTTTTTTTATTTGACTGATTGTGTTTTTCAGTGCTAGAATTTCTGCCTGGTTTTTCTTCAGTATTTCTATGTCTTGTAATGACCTCCTTATTTCATTTATCTGGCTTCCTGTGTTCTCTTGGAATTCCTTCAGGAGCTCGTTTTCTTCTTTAATTCCTTTTTTCCCCTTTGATTCCTTTGATTTCTTTGAGTATAGCTAAAATCATTTTTTTAAAAATCTTTGCCAGGCATTCCATCTAAAACAGTCTTATTGGGGGTCATTTCTGATGGATTTATAATTTTTGGTGGGGTTATATTGTCTTGATTCTTTGTGTTTCTTGTATTATAATGTAGTGATTTTTGCATCCTGAGTTGATTTGATACTTGGGTTTTCTAATTGCCTGCAGTGCTTTTAGACTTATAAATACAACTTTATGTACCTTTACAGTAGGAGTTTAATGTGCCAAGTGTAGCTCTTGTACTCCAATCCAATGGGAGAAATAATTCTAGGTGCTGAGTTTGCCTGCTATTCAAGTATTCTAGTGGGCTGCGTGGAGCAATTTACTGGTAAAATTCTAAAATTCAACTGAGCAATATACACATTCAATAAAACCAGCACAGGGCATGCAAGTATGGGGATTGAAACACAAAAATTACCTTAGAAAGTTAAAATCCCTAAGGGTGTATGTTGCTCTACACCCCTAATCCTGTCTGCTGAGAGGTTGAGATTTCTATTCTGAAATCAGTTCCAGATTAGCCTGGTTCTGAATCAGACCCTGCCCTCAATAATGACAGAAGAAAAAGACAAAGGCCCTATGAAACTGAAAGCATCAAAGGCAACAATGGTTAGCCCCCAAATGGAACTTTTTTGAGAATGGTAAGGCTAACCATGAATATGTAACATATAACCTGCCTGTGACATAGGAAGAGAGATTAGCACTTCCAGTGAAGGTCTATGTACTTTTTTTTTTTTTTTTTTTTTTTTTGTCAGTTGGCCTTGTTACCTTTTGGGGTGGCTTCCAATCTCACCAATGCTGACTGCCCACCTCAATCCCTCTGTATTGTGCTGTGGAGCTGGTGCTGTCAGCATAGGTTAAATTGGATAAGCATTACTAATTTAGCACTCTCTCTTTGTTTTCATTATTAAGAGTTTTATCTATGATGTGCCTTGAAGAGTTTCTTCTTTGGTCCTCTCTGAACTATGTGGATGGGCCTCTCTTTTGAGAGATTGAGAAATTTTTCTTCAATAATTTTGTTGAATATGTTCTTTTGTGCCTCTGGCCTGGGTTTCCTCTCCTTCTGGTATACCCATGATCCAGATGTTTGGTCATTTTAGGGTATTCTACATTTCCCTTGTAGACTGTTCACATTATTTTTTGAACTTAGGAAAGTCTGTGTACTCCTGACCAATTTCTTCTGGCTTATCTTCCAGCTAGAGGTCCTGTCTTCCACATGAGTAACTCTGTTAGAGACGGGGTTCTAGAGAGGTTTTTTAAAGTTCTATTTGTTTTCTGTTATATGTATTTTTTTTATCATGTCTATCTCTTTCTTTGAAGTTTGATTTCAGTTTGAGGTCTGGTTTTCTTGATGCTTCCTTGAATTCATTTCTGCATTTGATCATGTCTTCATCAAGCTTAATCAGCTGGTTTTTGAGAATCTCTGTCTGTTGACTCACCTTCAATTCATTTATCTCTCTTTTGAGGCTTTTCTGGTTTTCTTCAATTAAGGTAAGCCTACTGACAAAAGCTGAGTGCTGTAAGAGATAATTCTGCTCAATTTCATTGATGTGATTGTTGGTTTTTTGATCCTTTGCTTCTAGTTTAGTAATTATCTTGATCAGGGTCACATAGGTTGTTGTGTTTTCATTTTGGAATTCAATCTAGGTTGTTTTCTCTATGTTTTAATTGGAGGCTTCCATTGTGGGACTAGGCATCCTTGGTGGACAGCTTTCAGGTTTTTGAATTTTGTTGGTTTTATTACATTGTGGTATACTTATGTTGGGGAAATGTTTTATTCTATTGAGGGGGAAGCAAGTATCTGTCCTTGTAGGATCTTCAGTGAGTGTTCTGTTTTAAATGTGAACTGGATTGGGGTAGGATGGGGTTATAACTGCAGTTGTGAAGATTGTGGACATTGCAAGTACATCAAAGGTACCTGGGGAACTAGGAGGTGGGGAATTGGGAGCTCAGGCCTATTCACTCCCTTTGGGTACACTTAGGAATCAGGGATTAGGGAACCAGGAGCTGGAAAGCTGGGGAGCCAGGGACAAGATGCCAGCTCCCACAGTGGCCAGGGGAATAGGGAGTTGGGGACACAGGGGATGGTCAACCAGGAAGCCAGAGCAAAAGGCCTGCTTCTACAGCACACATGCAGAGTCCAGGCCACCCCAAGCCAGCAGCAGGGGTACCAAGACCAGGGGACTGGGAAGTGGGTGATGAATTGGGACCTCTGGACTACTCACTGTGTGTGTACCCTCTAGAGCAGCTATGCCCTTTCTTCTATATGCACAGTCTGGGGTCCCAGCTCATCCAGATGGTGCCACCGACATTCAGGATGGGTCTTCTCATTGCTTCCACATTGCTCTGGGAAGACCTTCATAGACACACCTGTTGATGTATCTGTAGTCAGTTTGACTGTGAAGATTAAACATTCCACTATCTGAGGCAGTTACTATGAAGAAGAAAGAGATAAATACATGAAAAGCTCCTAAAATGTTGCTTGATGTAGGGGCTGGAGAGATGGCTTAGTGGATAAGTGCTTGCCTGTGGAGCTTAAGGACCCTGGTTTAAGGCTCGATTCCCCAGGACCCACTTTAGCCAGATGCACAAGGGGCGCACTCATCTGGAGTTCATTTGCAGTGGTTGGAGGCCCTGGCGTGCCCATTCTCATTCTCTCTGCCTCTTTCTCTCTCTGCTGCTCTCAAATAAATAAATAAAAATGAACAAAAAAATTAAAAATAAAAGTTAAAAAGTTGCCTGATGTAGAGTAAGAGCAGCGTAAAGATTTTCTCTCCTATCCAAGGACTCACAAGGCCTGACCCTGCTTAGCTTCTGAGATCAGATGAGCTCAGGTAAGTTCAAAGTGGTGCAGCCTTAGACATAAAAATGTTCTCTGATAATTATTAACATCAGATAGGAATATACAGTCTGGGAAATCAAAAAATAATCTATTCCCATTCATTGGAAGGTAATGGCAAGGCAAATCTCCCTCCCCAGATTGTTCACTATGAACTTCGGTCATATCTGTGAACATAGATCATTATAAGAATGTCTTCACAGTTCAACAAAGCAGCAAAACTATGTCTCCTGGAAATGAAGTTCAGGAAAGTAAAACATTTTTATAAGTAACTATTTATAATGACATTTTCCACATATTAATATGTGGTAGAGGGGACTGGAGAGATGGCCCAGTTCTTCACATATTTGCTGCACAACTGTGAGGACTGAGTTTCGATTCCCAGTACCCATACACAATGGCGGGAGCTGCAGTGCTGGAGAGGTGGAGACAAGAGGATCCCTGCAGCTTGCTGGCTAGCCAGTCAGCTAAAATTGGTGAGCTGTAGGCCAATGAGCATCCTTGTCTCAATAAACAAGTAAGAGCAATTAAGGAAGACATCTGGCACTGACCTCTGGTCCTTTTACATTCATACACATGTACATGAGAACCTTCCCACATGTGCACCCATTGTCATGCACACACATCATACATGCAAACATCAGCCTAAAAAGAGGAGAAAATATGTGGTAGGTTTTGTGCTGAGGGCATTGCATAATGCCTTACCATGTAAATTAACAGAATGACACTATGAAGTAGATCATATTATTATTCCTATATTAAATGAATATTGTCACAGTCAGGTTCACATTGCTGGCAGAAATCACTTGACCAAGAGCAGCTTTTGGACAAAAAGGGGTTTATTTTGGCTTACATACTCAAGGGGAATCTCCATGATGGCAGGGGAAAGCTGATGGCATGAGCAGAGGGTGGACATCACCCCCTGGTCAACTTAAGGTGGACAATAGCAACAGGAGAGTGTACCAAACAATGACAAGGGGAAGCTGGCTGTAATACACATAAGCCCACCCCCAACAATACTCTGCCTCCAGGAGGCATTAATTCCCAAGTCTTCATCAGCTGGGGACCTAGCATTCAGAGCACCTAAGTTTATGGGGGACACCTGAATAAAACCACCACAAATATGCTAAGACCTTGAGTGATTAGTCAACAGAACAAAAAATTCTAAGTCAGTTATCTGAATAACTGATGATCTAAAAGTTGAATTTTTAAAAAATAGTTCTGAGGGTTGAGCTCATACATATAAGCTCTATCACTGAGCTATATCCCCAGACCTCTTTTTAAAATTTATCTTTCTGACTTTGTGGATTGGGCTTTGTGTGGGTACTGGGGAATTGAACCCAGAACAGCAGACTTTGCAAGCAAGTGCCTTTAACTGCTGAGCAATCTTTCTAGCCAAACAGCCCCCTTTTAACTTTTTTTTTTTTTTACTTTTTAAGTATTTTAGTCATTTATAAGAGATGAGAGATGAGAGAGAGAGGAAGAGAGAGAGAGAGAGAGAGAGAGAGAGAGAGAGAGAGAGAGAGAATGGGTGCACCAGGGCCTCCAGCCACTGCAAATGAACTCCAGATGCATGTGCCACCTCATACATCTGGCTTATGTGGGTCTTGGGGAATTGAACCTGGGACCTTTAGCTTTGCAGGTAAATGCCTTAACCGTTAAGCCATCTCTCCAGCCCTTAACTTTTATTTATTTATTTATTTATTTATTATTTTTATTTTTTGTTCATTTATTTGAGAGCAACAGACAGAGAGAGAAAGAGGCAGATAGAGAGAAAGAGAGAGAATGGGCACGCCAGGGCCTCCAGCCACTGCAAATGAACTCCAGATGTGTGTGCCCCCTTGTGCATCTGGCTTACGTGGGTCCTGGGGAACCGAGCCTTGAAGCGGGATCCTTAGGCTTCACAAGCAAGCACTTAACCACTAAGCTGTCTCTCCAGCCCCTTAACTTTTATTTTAAGACAGGTCTCATTAAGTAGCCCACGCTGGCCTTGAACTCAGTCTGTAGTATAAGCAGTCCTTGACCTTGTGATCTTTGTGTATCAGCCTCCCTTGTAGCTGGGGTTATAGCTTGACCACTAGGCCTGGCTGAGAATTAATTTTAGTTTATCACACTTATAGAAGATAGAGTATCTCTAGGTGAAATGTAATATCCCTTGGAACTGCCATATCCACATACAGTCTCCTGGGACACTGAATATGGGGTGGGGGAGGTATAGCTGTAACTCCTGTAAACAGACAAGCACTATCCCCAAGCTTGATTTCTTGTGGAAGCAAGTGATTTATCCTCTCTTTGTGGTTATTGGCATTAGTGATTTTAAAAATCTCAGCATCTTCAGTTTGGAATGTGGCAGTCAAGGATGCGTGTTGAAGTTAACCTACTTATTCCTTTGCATTACTTCCTCCTCACTCATTCTTTTATACATTGTGCCCTGTAAGATAAACCTGGATTCCTTAGAAAAGAGAATGCCTAATTATAAAATATATTAAGTAAGTGCTGATCCCAGCATAGAACACTAGTTGCTAACAGTGATGCTATTGGTGAAGGTCTGTGGAAGCACACATTCTTTTATTTTTATTTTTATTTATTTATTTGAAAGCGACAGATAGACAGAGAGAGGGAATGGGCACACCAGGGCCTCCAGCCACTGCAAAGGAACTCCAGACACATGCACCGCTTTGTGCATCTGGCTTGCGTGGCTCCTCGGGCAGGGTCCTTAGGCTTCACAGGCAAGTGCTTAACCACTAAGCCATCTCTCCAGCCCCCAAAATTCTTTAATTCCTGTTCTTCCATATATTTTCTCCTGATTTCTAGCACTGGGATATTTTTTCATTTCTAAGGAGTTGTAATCATAATATAATTAATGGAAATTATAGCCACAGTTTCAGATGGTACTATCAATTCTGCATAGTAAAATGATTCTCTTCAATGTATAACTGAATATATCCCAAATAAACAATTTTACCTTCCCAGGTTTGGACTGCACTGATATTAAAGATACCATTGGCTCTGTCACCAAAACACCAAGTGGTTTATATGTAATAATTCCAGATGGCTCTAGTTACCCATTTGAGGTAAAGTTTTCCTTTACTGTATAAGCTAAAGTAAACAATCAACTTAATACTTAAATTTTAATTGTTTTAATATTTTTTGTTGAAAAAATTAAACTAGTAAAAGTTCCAGTTTCAAAGTTCTTGTCCTCTCTAAATTTGCTACTCAAACCATTAACCAATGAAGGAACTAGAGGGTCTTTCACTTTTCTATTTGTGTTTCCATGGTTGAACTATTTAAAGTGAATCCATGTGGTACAAGATTATTGTATTATTCTCATAGTAAGCAGATTATGCAATATCAATCCTTGCTTCAATGAAGCAAATGGACATTAGAAAACAATGGTATGCTTTGCCATGGAGCTACTTAAAGTACTGTTGACTTCCTTCCTACTTATAATTATGCTCTCTTTTGATGATAATTAAGTTCATGTGGTTGTACAAGGAATTAGTAGTAAGAAACTGATAAGATGATCCATTTTTAGATTTTTTAAAAAAATTTAAAAACAGGGAGAGAGAGAGAGGGAAAGACACAGAGAGGGAGAGAGAGAATGAGCATGTCAGGCAGTGCATGTGCATATGGCTTACATAGGTCCTGGGGAATCAAATCTGTGTTCTTTGGCTTTGCAGGCAATTGCCTTAACCACTGAGCCATATCTCCAGCCCAAGATGATCCATTTTTAATTTGTATATTGTCTGTCCTTAGTACTTCTATGCTTGTATTTCTACTAGAAACTTCTACACAGGTTATACATATTGATGAGATAGATGCATGTGTATGTATCTTTTTCTGGAGACTTTTTCTGTGTGCATGAAATGTTTATGATACTTGTGCCTTATTGCTAGTCTTTGATGTATAATAAGGTTTTTTTCTAAGTAGATACTACCAGTTTCTCTTTTTGGAGTCACTACCATAACTTCCCTTGAAATCTATTGACAAGATGTCAAAAATTGGGAATTAGGTGGGAAGTAATTTTAAAATTACTTAAATTACTTTGCCTACACATTCAAAACGGAATCTGAACAGCTGTATAGAGGAAGGCTTCTAATTTTGTCAAGAGTGGGACGCATCATTACTTCTGTGGAAAAGTGTTGGTTGCCTAACTTCCTCCACATTGGTTTTTTCCTTTTCTTTTCTTTTCTTTTTTTCTTTTTTTTTTTCTTTTTTTTTGGTCTCTGTGTGGGAAGTCTCATGGAGGAGACTGCTCTGATTTCTTCCCTTGTGACTTATACAGGTCCCCAGCAGGGACATTTACACAGTACCAATGGGTACATCTGTGAGCACCTGCTAAGTGGGCACAGATCAAGTCCGTCTTTCTCACAATGCCAATCTGAACACAGGCTGTGGGAGAAGAGAACAAGCAGAGGCAGGCAGACAACTTTTTTTTTTTTTTTTTTGGTTTTTCGAGGTAGGGTCTCACTCTAGTTCAGGCTGACCTGGAATTCTCTATGTAGTCTCAGGGTGCCCTTGAACTCACAGTGATCCTCCTACCTCTGCCTCCTAAGAGCTGGGATTAAAGGCGTGAGCTACCACGCCCGGCCAGGCAGACAACTTTAATGCTTTTTAAAAAAACCAGCATTTGGGGCTGGGGACATCCTCAGTTATTAAAAGTGCTTGAGAGCCTGGGCTCTTGATTCACTAGCACCCAGGTAAACAACTGGGCATGGCCATGCACACCTGTAACCCCAGGCTTGTGTGGCAGAGACCAGAGACATGCTGAGGCTTGCTGACTGAAAAATAGCAGCTCTGAGCTGAGAGGCTCCATGTAAGGAAACAAGAGGAGGAACAAAAAAGTAGGACACCCTGAGTTCTCCTCTGGTCCACACATCACACATGTGCGCGTGCGCACACACACATACATGCATGTGCTACATACATATTATACACCATACCACACATAATCTATACACATGCACACACCTACACCCCCCACACAAACACACACCAAAAAAACCCCCCAAAACCTCAGCCCTTTAATTCAAAGAAAAAGTTTATTTGTAAAGTGATTCATTTTGCTGCCACACCATTATAGTATCATTGAACTAAAGTTGATGTGCTTAAAATACTACAATTGTGTTCTTTCATACAGGGCTATAATTATGTTAGTTATGAATTTGTTTTACAGTGAATAGTATTAAAATAAAATACAGCAAAATCAGATGTGGTGGTGCAAGCTTGTGATCCCAGCACTCCGGAATCAGACACAGGAGGATCACCATAAGTTGGAAGGCCAGCCTGGTTTACACAGCAAGTTGCAGGCCAGTCAGGGAAACATGGTAAGACTGTGTCTTACAGACAAAAAAAAAAATAGGAATGTTTGTAGAAAATTAAACATCTGACTATATTAATGGTATACAGGGCATTGAAAACATTCAACAGAAGTATTCTCTCTCTTTAAAAAAAATTTTTTTTTGAGGTAGGGTCTCCCTCTAGGCCAGGCTGACCTGGAGCTCATTCTGTAGACCCAGGCTGGCCTTAAACTCACAATAATCCTCCTATCTCTGCCTCCCGAGTGCTGCGATTAAAGACATGCACTACCACACCTGGCACGCATCTTCTCTTTCTCTAGGCATATGGGTGAGTTTAATAATGTCGAATAATGAAAATAACAGTGTATTATTTTGGTATCTTCTGGGCCCGTTTTAGGTAATGTGCGACATGGATTTCAGAGGAGGTGGATGGACCGTGATACAGAAAAGAATTGATGGGATAATTGATTTCCAAAGGTTGTGGTGTGATTATCTGGATGGATTTGGCAACCTTTTAGGTCAAATTTTATGTATTTGCTCTGTTTTTTTTCTTCCTTTTTAAATGCCTTCCTACAGTGCCTATATTGGTCAAATCTCTACTAAGAATAGAAAATCTATGTGAATATCAAATATGATTTAAATCAGTTTCTTTTCACATTGAAAATTTACGTTTAGAGATCTGTTGAGCCAGGTGTGGTGGTGCATGCCTTTAATCCCAGCTGAGGTAGGAGGATCACTCTGAGTTCGAGGCCAGTTTGGGACTACAGAGTGAGTTCTATATCATCCTGGACTTAGAGAGAGGGACCCCTCCTCAAAACACAAAACACAAAACAAAATAAAACAAACAAAAGAGATTTGTTGAAATGTGAGTTGGATGTTTATTAGGTATCTGTTCCAAGCATAGTTCTTCAAGGGGCTCCTCAGCTATTTGTAGAATGAAGAAGGAACAGGTAGGGTTATCTTATACCACCCTTGAGATACTTGTCCACATAAATAAGCTGAACTAGAGAATTGAAGCATATGACTATGCAAACTCAAATTACTTGAACTGTGTGTAATACCTTATAAAATATGAATATACATCTCTTCCTCAAAATTTGAAAGTTTTAAACTCCAGGTAAATTGTAAAACCTTCTGTATGTTATTGTAACACAGTGGTATTATTTTTGCTTGTAAACAGGAGCGCCAGTATTTTTGAACCCTTCAAACCTTTATGCTAGTTGAAACTTCTGCAGTTGATGTTGATATTACATATACACTACTTTAATGGCTATTACTATTGGAATTTAAAATACCTAACCTCCCATAATGCCATCCAAGGATTCAGTAAGTGGTGGTGTTAGTACTGATGATGGAAACCCCACTTCATTCATGCCAATGATTTTGGAAGGCATTTAGGGGCTAGGAAGATGGTTAAGTTGATAAAGTGCTTGCTTGGCAAGCATGAGGACTCAGTTTAGATCCCTGGTACCCATGTAAATGTAGGGTGGGTGTGGTGGCCACTTGTAAGATCAGTGCTCAGTAGGTGGAGACAGAGTATCTCAGGAGCAAGCTGGCTGGTTAGACTATGTGAATCTGAGCTCTGAGTTGAAGTGAGAGACCCTGTCTCAATAAATACAGTGGTGAGGAATCAAGGATGACATCTGATGTCAACCTCTATCCTCACATGTGTGAGTACACACAATGTATGCCCATGAAAACGCATACACAAGCACACGAGTACACAACACACACACACACACACACACACACACACATGCATACATGCAAAACAATGAAACTTTTAGCCAATAACCTGATATCTGCCGGTCTATAGAGAGCAGTGAAATACTTGCATTTTTCTCAGCACTGTCTCTATGAACTAAGTAGTCATAGATTGACATTTGTGCTTCAAATTGTCATTTTTTCTTACTTCATGTTTATTTCTATGGGGAAATGATATAAGTTTTGACTAGCAAAGTCTTCAGATAAAACGAGGCTGCTTTGTAGTTAGTGTGTTCTATAAATGTATTTGAGGTCAAGTAAAACATGTACTAACTCTTAAATATGAGGTTCGAATAAAGCTGAAAGCAACAAAGACACTTCACTGGAAGAGTTATAAATCTTGTGAAGCCAAACAGCCCCACCCCATCCTACTGTGTCCACTTTCTTCCTGTACTTATTCAGGACACTGTAGTTCTAGCTGATGGCACCTAAAATACTGCAGGAAAAGGTCTTTAACCAGTTACAGTCCGACCCCCTCTCCGAGATAGGGGGTCGCTCTAGCCCAGGCTGACCTGGAGTTCACTGTGTAGTCTCAGGGTGGCCTCAAACTCACAGCAATCCTCTACCTCTCTCCCCCGAGTGCTGGAATTAAAGGTGTGTGCCACCATGCCTGGCAAGCTTTCCAGTTACAGTTTTTTTTGTTGTTGTTTTTTTTCGAGGTAGGGTCTCACTCTAGCCCAGGCTGGAATTCACTATGTCGTCTCAGGGTGGCTTCGAACTCACAGTGCTGGGATTAAAGGCGTGTGCCACCATGCCCGATTTCCAGTTACAGTTTTAATGCCATCTCATTATCTTCTCACCTTTTGAAGTTTGCCTAAACTCTTATGTCCTTTGGTAATTCCATGATTTGGAGATATATCTATATATCTATATCTATCTATATCTATATCTATATCTATATCTATATCATATCTATCTATATCTATCTATCTCTATCTCTATCTCTATCTATCTCTATATCTAAATCTATATCTCAGAGGTGTCCACATTTAGTTATGCCATGGTACTTAGGGGGAGGTAGAAAACCATTGGCTGAAATGTGCCTGCAAGAAGAACCCTGTCTGGGGCTGGAGAGATGGCTTAGCGGTTAAGCGCTTGCCTGTGAAGCCTAAGGACCCCGGTTCAAGGCTCGACTCCCCAGGACCCACGTTAGCCAGATGCACAAAGGGGCGCATGCATCTGGAGTTCATTTGCAGTGGCTGGAGGCCCTGGCGCGCCCATTCTCTCTCCCTCTCTCTATCTGCCTCTTTCTCTCTCTGTCTGTCACTCTCAAATAAATAATTAAAAATAACAACAACAACAAAAAAAGAAGAACACTGTCTAAATTAGAGTTCTGCAATCCACCCTAGATCGACAAGCAACTCAGAAAGACTGACCCTAAATCTGGGGATGGCTCAGTGTTGGCTACATGTTATTTCCAGTCATAGGTGATTATAGTAAGCTGCATTATTTTTTTAAGTATTTATTTATTTTGAGAGAGAGAGAGAGAGAGAGAGAGAGAGAGAGAGAGAGAGAAAGAATGGTCATGCTAGTACTGTAGTCACTGCAAACAAACTCCAGATACATGTGCCACCTTGTGCAACTGGCTTATATGGATTCTGGGGAATTGAACCTGTGTCCTTAGGCTTTGCATGCAATTGCCTTAACTGCTCTCATTTGTCTAGCCTAGCAAGCTGCATTTCAACAAACATACATTTGTCTAGAAAGCACTCCCTAAGACAGAAAAAGTAATTGCAGGGCTGGAGAAATGGCTTAGTAGTTAAGGCACTTGTCTGCTAAGCCTCAGGACTCAGGTTTGATTCCCCAGTACCCACGTAAGTCAGATGCACAAGGTGGTACAGGCATCTCGAGTTCGTTTGCAGTGGCTAGAGGTCCTGGAGTACCCATTCTCTCTGTCTCTGTCTCTGTCTCTTTCTCTCTCTGTCTCTCAAATAAATAAAATAGTTTTAAAAAGTAACTACAACTGAGCATTTTCAGGACATGTTTCTTTAGGAGTGGCTGATTTGGAGGTGAAAGCTTCTATATTTATTGGTATGTAGCTTCTTTAGCCAGCACAGTGTTTCAACAAGTTTTCTGTTGATGTGCCTTAAGTTGAAAATTAACTCTCAGTTTAGTTTTTACATAAATGTTTAAATTTAATTCGGGGAGATAAAATGTAAAAGTCTGTTTTTCTTCTTCAGCTTAGTGAAGTAGAAATCAGAGGATATTTTGTTTTTTGGTACATTAGATAAACACTGTTAATTTGAGCTAAGTCATCTAGTCCCTATAATTCTTTATGTGGATCACCTCAGTTATTGAAACACCCAATCAGATCAAAATTCAATAACAAAGGATTGTCCTAATTTGAACTAAATGTATTAAAACAAAGAATTTTTTTTTTAACAGGAGAATTTTGGCTAGGACTGAAAAAGATTTTTTATATAGTAAATCAAAAAAAGACCAGTTTTATGCTATATGTGGCACTGGAATCTGAAGATAACACATTTGCTTATGCATCATATGATAATTTTTGGCTAGAGGATGAAACAAGATTTTTTAAAATGCACTTAGGACGATATTCAGGAAATGCTGGTAAGTTTTCAATTCTTACAATTATCCAGAAGATTGAAATATCACAGTGACCCTTCTACCTCTTTCTCCCAAGTGCTGGGCTCATAGGTGTGAGCCACCATCAACAAAATACAACTTCTGCTTTCTTAACGTATTTGTTAACTGGATTGTCTTGGCAAATATACTTTATCTTTGGAGCAATCTTATCAATAACAGGCATACTGCTCATACAGTATCTATTGTAAACCCTTTAAAAATGGTTGGTCTGGCTGGGTGTGGTAGTGTATGCCTTTAATCCCAGCACTTGGGAGGCAGAGGTAGGAGGATTGTCTTGAGTTGAAGGCCTCCCTGAGACTACATACTGAAGTCCAGAATTTAGCCAGGGCTAGAGTGACACCCTACCTTGAAAAACCAAAGGGGGGGGAGAGGGAAGGTTGGTGTTCATGGAATGTAAAAGGCGATGAAGAAAAACAACTCAGGAGTACATCTAAAGTTTTCTTGAGGGCATTAAGCATTCTAGATAAATTTTATACCCTTCTAAATAAAACTAACCAATCTTGGAATTATAAATCTCATTTACTTAAAGGTACAAGTTTCAACTTCATCCACAATACTTTTCTGAAGTTTTGTAAATGTTGAATATAGAAATTTACCATGTTAACAAAAGAAAACCTACTGTAAGTTATTTTCTTTCCTGAAATGATCAATCATCATATAAACCATTTCAAAATATGACAGACCTGTATGCCATCATTTTGGGATTAAATTACTTGAGAGAGAGAAAGAAAGACAGAGGGGCAGGGAGAGAGAGAGAGAGAGAGAGAGAGAGAGAGGAAATTCGCATGTCAAGGTCTCAGCCACTGCAATTGCATTCAACACTTGCGCCACGTAGTGGGAATGTGTGACCTTGCGCTTGCCTCACCTTTGCATCTGGCTTACATGGGGTCTGGAGAGTTGAACATGAGTCCTTAGATGTCACAGGCAAGCACCTTAACTGCTAAGCCATCTCTCCAGCTCCAAATTACTTGATTTTTGTCTGTATATATAAGCTTTCATTTTGAATGGTCTATCTTGGTTGGGTCCATTTAAAGATGCCTATCAATTCATCAGCATATTTTAACACATTTGCAATCTGTGTAAGAGATTTTAACACAGTAAGTAGGAAAAAAAGAATTAAAAGCTAGTTTGAAGCCGGGCGTGGTGGCGCACGCCTTTAATCCCAGCACTCGGGAGGCAGAGGTAGGAGGATCGCCGTGAGTTTGAGGCCACCCTGAGACTACATAGTGAATTCCAGGTCATCCTGGGCTGAGCGAGACCCTACCTCGAAAAACAAAACAAAACAAAACAAAGGAAAACAAAAAAAGCTATTTTGAGATGCAATACTTTTGCATAATCAGCAGGTAATGATAATGGTTGATTAAAATAATAAAAGGTTCCTATAAATTCAGTCTTTTGAAAAAAATGTGTTTTTATGCAGGTGATGCGTTCAGGGGTCTCAGAAATGATGATAATCAGAATGCGATGCCTTTCAGCACAGCTGATGTTGACAATGATGGGTGCCGCCCTGCTTGCACGGTTAGTGGTAAATCTGTGGAGAGCTGCAGTCACCTTCATAATGACACTGGCTGGTGGTTTAACCAGTGTGGCCTCGCCAATCTGAATGCCATCCACCACTCCCCTGGAATCCAGTGGGGAACATGGACCAATAACAACTTACCTGTCAAGATTAAATCTGTTTCAATGAAACTTAGAAGAACGTACAAACCATATTTTAAGTAATCTCATTTTAAATTGTGTTGCAATTTCCTCAATTGTTTTTGACAATATATTTAAAAGTTCTCATATTTTCTCTTAGGATTTCAAGTACTTTAGCCAAAATTTGAGTGTAGATGGCATTTTGTTTTGGTTTCATTAGTGGACTCCATTTTGTAGCATTTTATAAAAGAAATTATGGTATATTGTATGCTTTTTTTCCTACTAACTACACGAACATTACATAATTCAGTGCATTTTGAACAAACTTATAATGCTTTTAAAGTTTTTTTTTTTTTTTTTTTTTTTGTGAAGCATATAGACCATAGTAAGTTGTTAGGAAAAGTGAACGGATTATTTTACTTACTTCTATAATCATTTTATATGCTTAATTATATAATCTACAGATAATTCCTACTGAGGTCAGTTGTAAGGAGTAATTTATGCAAATTAATATGATAACTATATTTTTAAGAATTTTACTATATTTGGGTGATGTGACAATATTTTAAAGGTAGTAAGAGTTTGCTACTAAAATAAAATATTTTTTGCTATCATATTCTATCATGGTTTATAACTTTATTCTTATTTGTAATATATTTGCTGTACATTTATATCCTGATCAGTTGCATTCTAAAATAACCTATGTCAGGTTAGTGAGATGGCTTAGTGATTAAAAGTGCTTGCTTTCAGAGCCTGACAACCTGTGTTTGATTTCCCAGTACCTATGTAAAGCCAAATGCACAAAGTGGCACATGCATCTGGAGTTTGTTTGCAGTGTGGAAAGAGGCCCTGGCATGCCTGTTTTCTCTCTCTCTCCCTTCCTCTTTGCAAATAAACATATTTGTAAAATAAAATAACCTGTATATGAAGTATTTTTTTGCATACTTTTATTAAGAGCATACTTTGTATGGATACATCATGTATTGGCACCGGATCTTAAGAATTTTAATTTTTTTGAAACAGGATCTTATTTGGTAGTCTAGGTTGGCCTGGAACTAGTGGGCAATTCTCCTGCCTCAACCTCTTGAGTGCTAGGATTACAGGTTTGAGATAGCACACTCGACTCTTATTATTATTATTTTTTAATCCTGAGGAATAATGTGGATTTTAAGTAAAGAACAGGAGAGAAAGAGCAATGAATCAGTGCTTTAGATGAGCTTGGGAGAATGCTGGTTCTCTCACTTTTACTGAGTTGGGCAGGTGGATGTACAGTAAAGATACAATGGGAGAAGATAGCAGGGGACATTTTGAATCAAGTTAATGATAATGGAAAAAAATTAGTTTTGAACAGTTAATAATGTGTGGGACGTAGAGGAGGCAGAAGAGGCTGAAAAATGAGGAGGGAAGATGGTTGAGTTAAAAGTAGGTCTGCAGACACTGATGTGAGAGTGTGAGATGCCCGAATTCAGAGTAGAGCTAAGCTTTATCTAAATACAGAATCTGATTTGGTTCTTGATGGGCAAAAATGATACTGAGATCATTGTGCAAGAGGACTTTTGCTTTGATAACCCCTGACAGCAGAGAATGAATCATGACCAAGTTGGTGAGATAAGGTGGCGGTGGGGTACACATGGTTCCCTATGGCCTGTGCATCTCAGAAATGCAGGTGAGGCTTTGTGTCCTGGCAGTGGAGTAAACACCTGCCTGGCTGGAGGATGGGAGGCTGTGAATTCATGCTCCCTTTTATCTACAGTAATATGAACACCAGAAAGCAACCTAATCTACAAACTAAAGTCATAATTTTGCTACTTTGCAAGCCACGTCCACTGCCCGGGTCCTGGATCTTGTAATTCTTGCTGAGCCTTCACTGAGCAAACTCCTTTATGGCACTACAAGGTGTAGGGGGCTTCACCTTTTTAACCCATCATAAAGACTATGGAGAGGATGGAAACACTGAGGGACTGCTGGTCTCCTTACCTGAGGCTTGCCCCTCTGGGATTTACTTTCTAAGCATTCCATTACCTGTGGTCAGCCTCTATCTGAAATTTCATGCAGCATAACAAGATGTCTTGAGAGGGAGATCCCATTCTTGCAGTTCATTTAATTATTCCATTATATATGTTCTAAGTTATTATTAGTTATTGTTGCTTATTTACTGTAGATATGCTTCATAGAAAAAAACCAAAATGGCTGGGCATGGTGGTGCATGCCTTGAATCCCAGTGCACAGGAGGCAGAGGTAGGAGGATCTCTATGAGTTCAAGGCCACCCTGAGCTACATAGTGAATTTCAGGTCAGCCTGGGCTAGAGTGAGACCCTACCTTGAATCAAAAAACAAAACAAAACAAGATAACACAAAACCAAACCAAACCAAACAAAAACAAAAACAAAAATGTGTAAGGCATATACATAGTTCTGTCTTAGCTACGGTTTCTTGGAATGTATTGATCACAGATAAAAGGGGTCTGCTGAACATCCAGTAACTGGAAGATGTGTGCATAGCAGGAGTCAGAAATTCTGGAGAACATTTGAGAATGTTGCCTATCACAAGAAGGCTACAAAACTGAAACATTTATGATGACACAAAAAGAATGGTCATGAGGCTAGGAATTCTATAATAAGATATGTAAGTTGATAAAATATGTAAAAACTTGTAGTACATAGGAAAACTAGAGCTTTATGTTATATACATGCAGATAAATGGTCACAGGGAAATGGTCAATAATGTGAAAATAAGAGGAACATTAAGAACATTTTATTGCCGGGCGTGGTGGCGCACGCCTTTAATCCCAGTGCTCGGGAGGCAGAGGTAGGAGAATCGCTGTGACTTCAAGGCCACTCTGAGACTACAGAGTGAATTCCAGGTCAGCCTGGGCTAGAGTGAGACCCTACCTCGAAAAAAAAAAAAAAAAAAAAAAGCAACAACCAAAAAACAAGAACATTTTATTGACAACTTCCATATATATATATATATATATATATTACCATGCTCATTCATAATCTATCTCAGGAAAATAAGGCTGAAGAGTGATAAAGGAGGACTCTTTCACCTGTGCACTGGCACATGTACATTTGCACACATGTATGTACACACACCACAATACTACACACAAAAAATTGATTCCAGATATGATTAATATTTTGAGAAAACAAAGTTGTTTAGCATTAGGCAAGCATACAAGTAAATATTTTTACTTCAGAGGCATAAGGAACTCATTTAATTACTTGAATACTGGAAACTTCAATATATCCCAAACACAATAAGCAAAATTAGAGACATGTGAAGAAGTAAAAAAGTTTCTTAAAAAGTGACAAGTTCAGGGCTGGAGGGATGGCTTAGTGGTAAGGCTCTTGCCTGCAAAGCCAAAGGACTCCAATTCCCCAGGACCTGCATTAGCCAGATGCACAAGGGGGCGCACACGTCTGGAGTTTGCAGTGGCTGGAAGCCCTGACATGCCTATTCTCACCGCCCCCCCCCCAACTTCTCTAACTCTAATAAATAAATTAAAAAAAAAAATGACAAGTTCAGTTAGGCGTGGTGGCACACGCCTTTAATCCCAGCACTTGCGAGGCAAAGGTAGGAAGATTGCTATGAGTTGCAGGCCACCCTGAGACTACATAGTGAATTCCAGGTAAGCCTGGACTAGAGTGAAACCCTATCTCAAAAAACAAAACAAAAAACAAAACAAAACAAAAAAATGTCAAGTTCTATGATTTTATATGTGATGCATCCTAAAATACAGAAAAAGAACATCCTTATAAAATAGACAAATGTCAGAAACAGTGGTTGACATTATGTAAATGGCCAATCAACATAAAATGGTGTCATTAATCGTTAGGAAAATTGACCTAATTTGTCAGTTTTAACTCAGTTTTTTTTTTTTACAGAAGCTGGGAGTAAGATTACTTATACTTTTGTAGTATGAACTGATAGAACCTTACTGAAGTCAGGGGGAAACAGCTCATGTCAATTTCATAGACCACCCCCACACATACTTATGAATGGTCAACTTAGTTAACAACTATTACTTACTAAGTATCTGACAGTGTTCTGAGTATTGTGCATGAATCTCAGTTTTTAGAGCAGTGAATATTTTATTCACTGAGCCATCTCTCCAGCCCAACATCTCAGTTCTTAGAAAAATCTCATGAGGGTGTTGTTTTCCCTTTATTGATGAAGACAGTTGAATTGGATATAGAGCCACAGCAATACCATCTATGTGTTATGGATCTGAAATTTGAACACAAGATTTCCCTTCCCTGTTCTTCCTACTCCAACAGCTGGTGTAAGGGCAGTGTGGAGATTCACATATGTGTGGCTCCGCCTTGATCTGCTCCCACCACACCCTGTTATCACGCACAGTATGCTCTTATGTGTAGGAACAAATTGAATCTCCTGTTAATCTTGAGAGAAATTTTTATTTATTTATTTTCAAGGGTAGAGAAAGAGACAGAGAGAGCCCTCAGGTTCTCTAGCTGCTACAAACAAACTCCAGATGCATGTGCCACTTTGTGCATGGGTACTGAGGAATCGAACCTGGGTCATTAGGCTTTACAGAAAGCACCTTAACCACTGAGCCATCTCTCCAGCCCTTGAGAGAATTCTTTTTTTTTTTTTTCTTTTTGGATTTTCGAGGTAGGGTCTCACTCTAGCCCAGGCTGACCTGGAATTTGCCATGTAGTCTCAGGGTGGCCTCAAACTCTTGGCGATCCTCCTACCTCTGCCTCCTGAGTGCTGGGATTAAAAGTGTGCTCCACCACACCTGGCTCCTTGAGAGAATTTTTAAGTGATATTATAAAAGAATAGTTCAGGAAGACATATGCTGATGTAATTTCAGGAGAATGAAGGCAGATAAGAGGAAACAAGCACAGAATTTTGTCTATTGAAATAGATTAAAAGCAGGCTTGTCATCAAATTGTACAGTGGCTTTTTATCCAAGGAATCATGTATGAGGTTCACAACATCCGTGCTTTCAATTTAAATAAGCATAGCTAGAAAACTACAGCTAGAAACAGAAATGAGAAGTTTGTATATCAAACCATACAGAAGCCATTTTCATTGCATTGTTCCTAGAACTGTACATCAAACATATTCATGTTTTTTGTATAAAAGCTGAGCTTAAGAAATCAAATATTTGCTATGTGGCACCTAAGAATTTAGTGCAATACTTGGGGAACATAATGGAAGAGGGGGCAGAAAGAATTTAAGAGCCACAGGGTGGGAAGGTGTACTCTGAGGCTTTGTTCCCTCCACAGAGAGTGACTGGTGCATTCATGATTACCAATAACTCCACTGAGGAGGGCTATCAGTGGAATGGGGGTAGGGAAGAGGGGACATAAGAGTATAACCTGATGGGACTATGACCAGTTTGAAAAATCTTCATGTAATAAAGTTATCAATAGAAAGTAATTTAATGCACTAAATAGCTGGAAATAATAATTGAGGTTTTTCATTTTCCATAAACAGTGAAGCATTTAAAAATATTTTGTTTTTATTTATTTATTTGAGAGAGAGAGAGAATGGGTGTGCCTAGCTCTCCAGCCACTGCAAACAAACTCCAGATGCATGTACCACTTTGTGCATCTGGCTTACATGGGTCCTGGGGAATTGAACCTGGATCCTTTGGCTTTGTAGGCAAGTGCTTTGACCACTAAACCATCTCTCTAGTCTGAAGTTTTTTTCTTTAACAAAGCTAGTCTTCTCTGAAGCTGGAAACAAACAATATAATGAAAACCTTGCTTCAAAGTTATACAAAATTTCTGAAAACACATTTGAAAATATTTAATCTAACAATATTGTAATTTCACACTTTATAATTTTTATACGAAAATACACTTATAATCTATAGACATCTCAAACACCTGTCATATCTACAAGAAGTAAACAGAGCAGCTAAAAATCCTGAAAAGTAAGAAGATTGTCAGTCTTCTACCATCTGGACAATATTACTTACATTTTTCTTTTTTCTTTCTTTTTTTCTGTTTTTGAGGTAGGGTCTTGCTTTAGTCTAGGCTGACTTGGAATTCACTATGTAGAATCAGGCTGGCTTCAAACTCATAGTGATCCTCCTTCCTTTGCCTCCCAAGTGCTGGGATAAAAGGTGTGCACCACCACTCCTAGCCCTACTTAAATGGTTTAAAATATTTTTATTTATTTACTTGAACGTATGTGTATTAAGGTCTCTTGGTTCACATGAACTTTGTACGCTTGAGTCAGTTTTTGGTATCTGGCTTTATGTGGCCATTGGAGAATTAATCCTGGTTGACAGGCTTTGCAAGCAAGTGCCTGTAATGGCTGAGCCATTTCTCCAGGCCCCTAGTTAAACTTTTATTTTAAACAAATATTCACATAAAATAATACATAAAATATATATGTATATTCTATACATATACACATACAGTATGTATATTATATATATGTGTATATATTTATCATTTGTCTATGTCTTCTTTCATGCCATAATGATAAAGCTGAAGAATCCCAAGTGAGACTCTGTATGGCTTCCTGGGTTCTTGCTTTGGGCTGACCACGGTTTCCCCAAAGGCGTCCCCGGAAACCATGGTTGTGAGTTCGTGAAGAGAGAACACACCTGGGAGATAGTTCCGGTGAACAGTTCTCTGTTTATTATAAGGGAAAATGGGTTTATAAGCATCTGAGGCAGGAAAAGGACCCTAAGGGGATGGTGGATTTAAAGATTGCTGGTCTATGGGGACATTTGTTCCAGCATGTAGGCAATGGTGGGTCAGGTGATCTAGGATCTGAAGATAAGCAGTTTCCTAGGCAACTGGCCAAAGGCCACAGAGTTATGGGCAAAGCCTAAGTCTTATGTGAAAAAGTCCAGGTATCCTGTGCTTGGAGAGGGAGTGGCCTTACTTCCTGCTGATCTTGGGGTCCAGGATTTTGTCCTGGGGTCCAGGCTTACTGTGACCCCCAAGGATGGGGGGAGGAGCTACCCTGCCAGTCCAGTCCCCAAGATATGACCCCGGTTCAGGCTGCTGAGATCCCTCCATAGCCTGGGGCCTTCGTGTCAGACAGTTTAGGTTTGCTTTAACCCAGGGCTCTGCCAATGTCCGGCAGCTCCCCCTTTGTTTTTATAACAGGGAGGTGTCATGTCATCATATTGAGTGAAATCCTTATAGTCAGGCATAGGCTCAGATAGGGCTAGATGGTGCACGAGAACCTGATTAGTAGCAGCCTTAGTAATATTAGTTACTTGTTGTCTGAGAAATTTGATGAGGCAGGGGTCTACAAGTAATAGGGTTCCTATAGCAAGGATGGGGCTAAGGAGGGAGAGAAGCCAAGTGACTAAAGAGTTAGAAAAACAGGTGATGGGATCCTCAGCTTGTGGTGGTCAAGCAGCTAGTTGTGGGTTTTTTTTTGAGAGTTTTAACATCTTGTCCAACAATATTTGACTCATTAATGAAAAAGCAACATTCTTCCCGCAAGACCATACATGTCCCCCCATATTCAGCAGTAATGAGGTCTAAGGCTCCACAGTTTTGAAGTACCACACCCACGAGAGAGTTCAATTGTCTCTAAAGAGATTCCAGGCTGTCGGTGGTGGATGTCATGTCCTGGTGAAGCTTGTCTCAGAAGTCTCCCGTGAGGTGGCTGGTCTGGGCAAGAGCGGCTCCTGCAGCACTGAAGGCACCGAGGGACAGCATCAGGCCGAAGCCCACCAGCAGAGGGATGAAAATCTCTCTCGGTTGGTGCAGATGGAGCTGATAGGTGGCTTCTTCTTCCTCGTAGAGATACACCTGTGGACCAATCAAGACTGGGGAACAATAAGTGGGAGAGGAAATATTTATGCACGGGGTGGTTAGCCCTTCACACCATAGGAGAGCAGGTGTCTTGACACAAGTGGTCCTGGTTATGGAAATATTGAGGAGGCATTCAGCTCTGGTTGGCTTAGAACTGGACAGGCAGAGAGGCATACCTTGACCGGAATCAAAAAGGGGGATATCAGTAAGGCAGAGTTGGGAATAGTTTGCTATAGATGTAGAGTATTCTAGGGTGGCATTATTGGAACTCCAGTTAGCAGGGGACGGGTAGGAGATGAACAAAAGAAGCAGTTAGAAGCATTAGAACAGTTAGTAAAGGGGAAAAGGTAGGCTACATATTGGATATATTGTGTGCATGTTATAGTAGCTTGTAATTTCTCTGTGACTTATTTTTCCTGTGAGAGAATATGATGGTTAGTTTGCACTGGGTGGGAAGCAGGGATATACTGTCTAGAAATATGAAGAGTCCCAGAGGGAGACGAGTAGTAGATACTAGCATAGAGTTTTCCATGAGCCCTATCCTCCAGCATTCATTCCTGGGGTCCTGTATGGAGAGTGTATGTTCTCTAGTTTTCTAGGAGGCTTTGAAGACAGCATCTGGCCCCTAAAAGTGTCAATGACACAGGGATTGTATCAGCATCCTCCAAAATAGTCCTGGTCTTTAAGGCACTCTTTGTTGGTTTGATGATAGGCAAAGCACGCCATGCTATTTGTACAAACCACAGACTTAGGATAGATATGGAAAGTGACAGTGTCTTGGTAGCCCTTAGTAGGACAATATCCTGTACCAAAGATTTAACTGACCCCTTGATAGGTCTCTTGGGCTTCAAAGCGCCATCCTCCGGTGGTGGGGGGGGGATGAGAGAGGCGGTCTGAGAGACATTTACATTGGAATGTAAGATTGTTAAAGCCACCAGCAAAATGGATGAGAAGGAGGCCTGTGGTGGGCATATGGCTTTGGCTGCATCCACAACATCAAGGACATTCCCCCAGGGGGCTCCCTTTTTCAACCGGTGGGGGCGGTACTTTCTCCATTCCTTCTGTCTCTGATTTGTCATGTGAGCCAATGTCAGGTGAGCCATCTCTTTGTTTGGTGGGGCAGAATCGGACATTTTGAGCCAGTACCCAAATGGGCCTGGGCTGGTCCTGTGGGAAGACACAAGCAAATCCCCTTCCTGTGATGAGGAGGGGGTCTGGTCCCTTCCATATTCCATCTAAGGGATCTCTCCATTGCACCATAATGGGAGGGGCAGTCTTTGGTGTATGCCAGTGGAGGTGATGGGGAGGGTATTGGGAGTTTTTGCATTTATTGAAAATGTTTAAAGTAGGCAGAGCCATGGCTAACTGAAGGTTGTGTGGATAGGTATTGGGCTGTTGTTTTTTAAGTTGGGCTTTTAAGGTTTGGTGCCTTCTTTCTACTATACCTTGGCCTGTGGGTTATGTGGGATTCCCGTATTATGGGTAATCTTCCATTGCATGCAAAAGGCTTTGAGTGAGGAACTGACAAAAGCTGGATCATTATCAGTGTTTATTTGGTGGGGGACACCCATGACAGCAAAGGTAGACAGCATATGATGTATAAGTTTTTGAGTTCTCTCCTGTTTGTGCTGTGGCCCATATATAATGGGAGTAAGTACCACTGCCACAAAGACGTATTTCAGACGACCAAATTGGGGAATATGAGTACGTCAGAACAAACCTATACTGTCTGACAACTATATGATCTATAAGAGGGAAGCACCCTGTGTTAGGAAGGCTTCTTGAGTGAGATGCTGAAGTGAGTGGCATGTCCCATCTGTGCTCCCTTCAGCACATGTTTCCTGTTGTCTTGTGAAATCCTGGAAAGCTTCTGTGGTAGTTTGAATGGATGGCCCCCAATATATCCAGTATTTTCCTAAAGTTTGTAATTTACATCTGCAGCCTCCTGGCTGGAGGAGGTGTCACTGTGGGTGGATACTAGTGTCCAGCTCTAAGGCGCGTGTGGGGGAATTCTTTGACTTCATTTAAAAATTCCAGAACTGAGCAGAAGAGATGGCTCAGTGGTTAAGGCACGTGTCTGCAAAGCCTAACAAATGGAGTTTGATCCTTCAGTACCCAAGTAAAGCCAGAGACACAAGGTGGTGCATTTATCTGGAGTTCGTTTGCAGGAGCTGGAGGCCCTGGAGTACCCATTATCTCTCTGTGGCATGGTGGCACACACCTTTAATCCTATTATGCAGGAGGTTGAGGTAGGAGGATTTCTGTGAGCTGGAAGACAGCCTTATACTACATAGTGAGTTCCAGGTCAGCCTGGGCTAGAGCGAGGTCTTACCTCAAGAACAAACAACCAAGCACTGCTGCTCTCACAACTCATAACCTACAATCACATGGTGAACACCAGCAATCCCAGGAAAGAGGGCCCTCAGTGGAGTGGGGCAGGGAGGAGGGAAATGATGGCACCAACATATGATGTGTCCATGCAAAAGTTTATACTTAATTAAAAAAAAAAAACCAAGGAGAATTGAAAACAAAACAAAACAAGACAAAGTTCCAGAGCTCTCTGTACTTGGATTTTCACTGTTAGGCCCATGGGTGATGGTCTTTCTGGATGGGTCCTTGCCTGGATCTTCACCTCAGGTCCTCTTTGGTAAGAAAGGCACCTGCTTTTACACATTGTTATGGTTAAATGTGAAATGTCCTTCATAGGCTCATGTGTTTGCACACTTGGTTCTCAGATGTGCTATTTGGAAAGGTTGTGGCACTTTTAGGAGTTGGAGCCTTGCTGGAGAAAGTCTGTCACTGGGTTTTGTAGCCCAGCCTTACTTCCTGAATGAGGATGCAATGTGATCAGCCTGCTTCCTGCTCCTGCTGCCACGTCGTTCTTGCCTGGATGGAGTGTAGAAGTGGAAGCCCCAAATAAACCCTGCCTCCTCCTCCCCAGTGCTCCCCAAGGATGGTCTCACTCTAACCCAGGCTGAACTGGAATTCATTGTGCATGTGTACTCTCAGGTTGGCATTGAACCACAGTGTTCCTCCTGCCTCAGTCTCCCAAGTGTTGGGATTGTGCCACCATGCCCATCTTACACACTGCCTTCTTCTTTTTTTTAAGGCAAGGGCAACAGACTGGCCATTTTATTTTTGAGAGAGAGAGAGAGAGAAAGAGAGAGAGAGGATGGGTGTGCCAGAGCCTTTCAGCTTTGAGGATGGCGAACTGTTGCGTCTGGTTATACGTGGGATCTGGAGCATTCAAACAGGAGTCTATCTCGAAAAAACAAACCAAACCAACCAACCAGCCAACCAAACAAACTAATAGGAGTTCTTTGGCTTTGCAGGCAAGCACCTTAACCGCTAAACCATCACTCCCACTCCATTTTTTTTTAATGTGAGGGAGAGAGAGAGGGAGAGAGAGGGAGAGAGAGAGAGCGAGCGAGCAAGCAAGCAAGTGTGAGATAGAACTGGCCACAGCAATCTAACTAGAGATGCGTGTGCCCCCTAGTACGCGTGTGCGACTTTGTGCTTGCGTCACCTTCTGCATCTGGCTTACATGGGACTTGGAGAGTTGAATATGGGTCCTTAGGCTTCACAGGCAAGTACCTTAACCTCTAAGCCATCTTTTTAGCCCAGCCCTGCCTTCCTTTAGACACACTTTGTCAGGTATTTGGTCACAGTAACAAGAAAGTAATGAATACAGTTGTCAGCCATATCTGATATAAATGTAAAAACTGTCTATGGCTGCCAAATATTCATCTTTTAAAATATTTTATATTTATTTATTTGACAGAGAAGGGGGGGGGAGAGAGAGAGAGAGAGAGAGAGCGAGCGAGAGAGAGAATGAGAGAGAAAGACACACCAGGGCCTCCAGGAACTGCAAATGAACTCCAGACGCATGCGCCCTCTTATGCATTTGGCTAACGGGGGTCCTGGGGAATCAAACCTGGGTCCTCTGGCTTTGCAGGCAAATACTTTAACTGCTAAGCCATTCCTCCAGCCCAAATATTCATTTTTTGAACAAAAATGGCATTTCTACTTGAGGCTGGTCCACCTATTCTTGTTTTCCCCCTTCTCAGAATATACAGCAATGAGCTTTGGAGACATTAAGAGTGTGAGGCTTGGACTCCTGTAGTGCCTTGCTGGAAAGAAGGGTGGAACAGAGTGAACCTGGAGCGGTGAGCAGCACTGTGCTAAGTACCACACTGCGGGGTTTCATTGTTCTTTGCAGTTCTTATTCTTGTATTCTTGTTTTCTAACTTTTTACTGACATTTTTCATACATGTATATAGTGTATTTTAATCATAATCCCCTCCTGTTTCCTGTTACCTTCTTTTGTGCCCCTTTCCTTCCACTGGATCTCCTTTCTAACTAGGCTACCTTTTTTTTTCTTTTTTTAGGTAGGGTGTTTCAGCCTAGCCCAGGATAATCTGGAATTCGCTATGTAGTCTCTGGGTGGCCTCAAACTCACGTCGATCCTCCTACCTCTCTCTGACTCCCAATTGCTGGGAATAAAGGTGTTTGCCACCACGCCCTGCTCTCTTCTATTTTGGCATCTTTAAAAAAAAATTTTTTTTAAAACCCTCCATCATCCATGATGAAATGTTATCAGGTCTTGGTAGGTAATGAAAGTTGCTGGGAGGTCATAGAAGCAGTAGCCGCTCAAGTCTGGAAGCCCGAGTTCCAGTGCACTCCTCCACATGCTCCTCTTGCTCTTGCACTCTCCGCCCCCCACTTCCTCAGTGCTCCCTGTGCCCACAGAGGCTTCTCATGCAGTGCTGCGCACTGACACTCACTTATTCTCAGCACTTACCTGAGCTCTATGCTTCCTCACTTGTCACGGCCAACTGCAAAAAGAAGCTTTTCATTTCTAGGCTTCAGAAGGTTTCGTGTGGCAGACTTTGAAACACAATAGGTCTTTGAAGACAGTAGAAAGGCAGTTGACAAAAATTTTGAATAGTCTGCTTTAGAATTCCCTGATCGTTAGGGGAGCTACTGCCTGCAACTCTTGGGATGGTGGTCGGAGAGGTATGTCACAGGGGCTATATTATTTCTCAACTCATTGAATTGGTGTGTTGCTAACTTGCTAACCTCATGTGGATATTGGGGATGCAAACCCAGGCTGTCAGGATTTACAAGCAAGTGCTTTTAACTGGTGAGACATCTCTCCAGCCCCCAGACATTTAATGAGAAAACAGACAATTTATATAACTACACTGTAAGTGTGGTCATTGGAGTTTTTGTTTGTTTACTTGTTTTAAAATTTTTGTTATACCTGCTTTGTGTGTGTGTGTGTGACCCAGTAAGTTGAGTTAGAGTTGCTTGCATGTACATGGGTGTGGATGAGTTATTTACAGGATCCTGAGCAGTTCCCCAGTGACTGTACCACTGACCAAAGTACTCCTCCTTTCCCCAGCAACCCATTCAGTGCCCATAGCTCCTCAGGGAAGCATGGGGCCTCATAAACCCCTCTCCACTCTTAGTGGCATGTTAATGGGTACAATATTGTGTAGGTCACAGTTGCTGTAAGTTCATGAGTGCAACTATCATGTTATATCCAGGACACAACATCTCATAGCACTCCTCCCAATCCTTTGGCACTTGCATTCTTTCCACTCCTAGTCTTCCGTGATGTTCCCAAGGCCCCCCTCTGTGTGTGTGTGTGTGGTGCGCATAGGTATGTTTGTATGTGTGGGTGCATGTGTGTGCATGTGCATGTGAAGGCCAGAGGTCAATATGAGGGTGGGGGGGTGGGGCAGTGCCTTCTCTTTAACAGATTCATTTAAAAATTGCCAAATACATTATTATCAACTTTCTGACTATTGTCTTTTTGTATTTGAGGTTTTGTTTGAAGCAACATTCAGTTATTTCTGGTGTTCAAAGATTTGAATTCTCCCACATTTTACTGGATTTGCATGTCCAGGGAGCAGGCCCAGGTCAGCTCAGTGCACGAGCTCTGCTTCCTGTTCTAGGGAGGCTGGGAGGTATATGGAGTACTAGAGAAGACAGGAGTGCTGAGATTTATGATGCAGGACACCAGCACAAGATTGAGGAGTAGTTTCATTAGATACATAGGTGTAGAGGTTGTCCAGATTAAGCCCCTCCTTATAACCAGAATTCTTTTTACTGGCCAGTAAATTCATGTTTTTTAAAAGACTATGTCTGAAGTTTCATTTGGAATTATAGCACTTCAGAAGGACTCAGTGTCAGATAAATTGTCTTTTTGAATAAACATGAACTGCTTATTAGTGGTCTTTGGAAAGCAACTTTATAAATGGCTGTAAATTGGGTAGGGCACAAGCCTGTAGTCCCAGAAGCTAGGAGGCTAAGGTCAGAGGATTGCCATGAGTTTGAGGCTATCCTGGGTTCCATGGTAAGTTCCAGGCCTGCCTGGGTTAAAGAGTGAGACCTTATCTAAAACAAACAAACAAACAACCCCAAAACAACAACAACAAAAATCCCAACAGCAACCAAGGGACCAGGGAGATGGCTCAGTCAGTGAAGTGCTTGCCATGCAAGTGTGAGGACTTGTTTGGAAGTCCAGCACCCACATAATGCTGAGTGCGTGGGGCCACTCAACTGTCATTTCAACACTCAGGAGTGAAGATGGGATTCCAGGGGCAAGCTGGCTAGCTATTCTAGCTGAATTGGCGAGCTCTGAGTTCAAATGAGAAACTTTATGAATAAAATAAAGAGTAGCTAGGTGTGGTGGCACACGCCTTTAATCCCAGCACTCAGGAAGCAGAGGTAGGAGGATCGCTGTGATTTCAAGGCCACCCTGAGATTGCATAATGAATTCCAGGTCAGCCTGAGCTAGAGCAAGACCCTACCCCCAAAAATCCAAAACACGGCTGGAGGGATTGCTTAGTGGTTAGGGCGCTTGCCTGCAAAGCCAAAGGATCCAGGTCCAATTCTCCAGTACCCACATAAGCCAGATGCACAAAGTGGCACATGCACATAGAATTTATTTGCAGCTGCTGGAGGATCTGGCTTATCCATTCTATCTGCCCCTCTCTCTCTTTCTCAAATACATAAATAAAAATAAAAAACAAACCAATAAACCAACCAAGAAACCAACCAACCAACCAAACAAACAAACAAAACAAAAGGTGAAGAGTGATGTAGGAAAGCACCTAACATCAACCTCTGACCTCCATGTGCACACACATTTGCATTCACACACGTGTGCACCCACACATGCCATGTATGCATGCACATGCACGCGTGCGCGCGCACACACACACACAAGGGAAAACCCTAACCAAACCAAAACAGAACAATCCTCTGCCCTCAACAAACAAAAAGTAAAATCAGATGCTGGGCGTGGTGGCGCATGCCTTTAATCCCAGCATTTGGGAGGCAGAGGTAGGAGGATTGCCATGAGTTCAAGGCCACCCTGAGAGTACATAGTGAATTCCAGGTTAGCCTGGGCTAGAGTGAGACCCTACCTCAAAACACAAAACAACAACAACAACAAAAAATCAACAAATGTCTATAATAGAGTGCTTGGTTCTCTGATGGAGAAGAAGTAGAGAAAATACTAAGGCTGAACAAGTATAGCTTTGATATACAATTGCCCAGGGTCCTTTCCATGATGAGATTATAAGAATGATTTCTTCTCTCAATAATTAATTTGGTTGTTGGTCAAAGTTGTGGACAAGGGATGTAGTATGTGGTTACACCCAGAGGTGAGAGTACAGAAGCTATACTAGGAGATATGGCTGAGGGACATGGTCTGTACAAATAGGTTGGGCAGACATAAGAGGGATTTAGAAACTTAGGGGGTAAAGACATCTAGAGAAAGTTGAGCATTTCTCAATTGTGGACCTGGGCTTCATCTGTCTTTTCTCATATGTGTCATCATAAGATCACCATCAGTTTAACCTCTCATCATGTCCACCATATCAGGTGGGATAAAGATCATTATCCCAAAGTAGTATGAGCTTCTTGAACACAGTGGTAAGTAGTTTTCATAACTCATCACCAGTGTTTAGAATAGTACCGGGCATATTGGAATTACACAGTGAATGTCTGCTGAGTGAAGAGCCATTCATTTTAGGATTCAGTTCTTATATACTTAACCACATTCATGATACCATCATATATTAGTCAAGCAACCCCATTAGGATGTGATGATGACCAAATGATTTAACAGAAGGGGAAATCATTCTCATAATCTCTTATCATAATTAGTCAAGCAGGCTAGGCTTCTAGGTTTTTAAGCAAATCCTAGTGAAGGAAAAAAAAAACAGGAAGAGACCTTAGTTGGATGTTTTGAGTCAAGGTTTAGAAAAGGTGGAATGGAATGAGTAACCATTCAGTGTGTAAAGATCAAGTTCTCACTCTTGTCCTGTAAGAAGCACTTTGAGGAATTTTACTCCTCCTACACCCTTGGCCTTGAGAGAAAATTCCACAGACATTCCCTTCTACTCCCCATTTTCGGATTCAATTGTCTTAGCATTCCTTAAGCTTTTCAGCAAGCGTTGACAATGGAAGTGCTCACTAGGTCTGCATGTCTGTACCCCTTTAAAATTAATATGCTAAAGTTGTAATCCTCATCTTCCCCCAAAGTGGTGGTTTTAGGAAGTGAGGCCTTTGAAGGCTACTAGGTCATGAGGATAGAGCACCTACATATGGGATTAGCACCTCATAAAAGAGTCCAGAGATAAACCCTTTGTTCTGTCCACCACATATCTTCACACAATAAAAAGACAGCAGAATGTTGACCTCACTAGGCACTGAATAAGCCTTAGTCATGGACTTCCTGGACATCAGAACTGTTGAAGAGAAATTTCTGATGTTTATAAGCCTCTCAGCTTGTGGCATTTTGCGATAGCAATCTAATGAGATAAAATGTAGGGTGGCTTAGTCCTTCTTCCTGGGAGATGTTCCAATGGTTTTTATTTCACCTGACTTACATTGCTGTCCTTATACACATCTTATCTCTTTATTGCCTTCCTCGATACCTCATCAGCTCCAACTCGCCCCATATTAATTTATGTGTAGAAGTTCAAATTATTTTACACCTTTAGAAGATGTGACTCAAGACTCTGCCTTGCAAACTTTGCTTATTTTCTTAGCAGGAAGGAAGGACTAACATCTGTCTGAATTCATGCATCTAAAAGTTGAATAGCTCTTTGTAGTGAAGTCCAGAATATGGTCAAGGACACATTGAGTGGTGACTATAAATGCATAGGTAGTCTTTGTCAGAGAAAGAAGGTCTGAGAACTACGAGTCTTGTTGTCTTGTTAAATTCACTAAGATGGTGGCTACCAATGGCATCTAAGACACAATGAATGAGCAGGTGACCACACAGGCTGAAAATCAACCTGAAGGGGTGGATATACTAATTAGCTTCCCTGGTTGCCTGAGTACTTAAGGCTATGAGGATATGATGGCATGGACCCAGGTGCCTCTCGTATTATATCAGTGTGATCTGAGAAATTTGAATATCTGTGCAGAAGAGCTGGGATTATGCATGAGTAAGGCTCTGGTGGTCTATAGGAACTAGTTGAATGGTGTGGGTAAGAGAGTTTGGGATTTCTGTCCTTCTGAGCTGAATACCAGGGTTGTTCTGGTAAATTTCCACCCCAAATCTTTCTTTACTCATACTTTATCATGGATGTTGCCATGAATTTGCTGGAGTACCTTAGCAGATTATCAGAGGTTGGTCTGGACTTCTTAAATTTATTCCATCTATGATCCCCTTTTATCCAATAAATTTTTGCATGATCCTGGAAATATAAATATATAAAATAGGTATATAAATCATTTATCAGTAATAATTCATAAATTTATTATCATATGTAAATCATAAAGAAATTTATTTTAAAACACATTATTGTATCAAGTATTACAGACAAAAATGAATTTACATCCTAATGAGATGGATATGCATGCTTATTTTTACATAAAGAATTAAATCTTGGCTAAATATTTGCTACTGCAGGACACAGGGCATCTTCAATGTTTTTCAGAGTTGATGGATATGTTGATTTTATAATCCTTGTTGAGAACACTGCTTCACATAAATACAATCCAAAATGACAGAAGAATGTTTAGGGCTATTTCAGAAATTGTTGGAAATTATATCCTCGCCCCAAGTCAAAATTCATTTAACTTTTTATGAAACTCAACTCAGCAACTCAAACAACAAGTTTTAGAACCAGACATTAAAGCAAAATACAGTCCAAAGACATACTCTCTGTATGCTTACTGAGAAATGTTGATGGAAAAATATTAAAAGTTTTTCTTAGCTAGGCGTGGTGGCGCACGCCTTTAATCCCAGCACTCAGGAGGCAGAGGTAGGAGGATCGCCATGAGTTCAAGGCCACCCTGAGACTCCATAGTGAATTCCAGGTCAGCCTGGGCTAGAGTGAGACCCTACCTCAAAAAACAAACAACCAAAAAAAAGTTTTTCTTTTCCATAATTAATCCATTGTTTCTTTTTAAACATTTTATTGACAACTTCCATACATATAGCCAATATAACGTGATTATATTTCCTCTTCCTGAATCCCACTCCATTGAATTATTTCTTCTTTCCAACTAGTCTCTCTTCTATTTTGATATCATCATTTTTTTCCTGTGTAGGTAGTGTCAGCTGCTGTAAGGTCATGAATGCCATGGTCCCTTTGTGTCTGGAAGACAGTGTTGCAAAGCACTCCTCCTTTTTTTTTGGCTCTTACATTCTTTCTGCTACCTCTTCCCCAGTGTTTCCTGAGCCTTGGAGAGTATGCTAGAGATGTCTCAGTGCTGAACACTTCACTGTCACTTCTCAGAACTTTGATGAATTTTTAGTCATCCCACTGGTCACCACCACCTTAAAAGAGAAGCTTTTCTAACCAAAAGTGAAAGTAGCATTAACATAGGAGCATAAATATAAGTATTTCTGGGGCTGTTTGGTGGGCATAATATATCCACTTAGCGAGACAACAGCATTAGTTTTTCCACAGGGCTTATGGTCTGCCCAGCCCTAGGCTTTTGGCTAGGGTTTCAGTACCAGGCAGGAATTCCCACCTGTGGAGCAAGCATCAAGTCCAATCAGAGAGCAGTTGATTTCCCCCATAACAGACATGTCACCATTGCACCAGCTGGTGTGTTTGGCCTGTGGGACAAGCTGTAAGGCTTGTAGGGGCCACTGCTGGTTCTCTGTTTAAGACCGCTGATGACTTTCCTAACAGTCTGCATAGCTCTTTCCAGCATCCTGACAGCTAGTCATCAGGGAGAAGGCTTCTAGCTCAGCTTCAGCTTGATTTTTCAGTGTCCTTCAGCCCAAGCTCAGGTATCTTCAGCAATAGCATTTAAATTTATTTTATTTTTTTTTAGCAATAGTGTTTTACCATCTAGTTCTTGTGGGCAACGAAGAGCCTTAAGAGCCTTGCAATCACTCCATTATGACTACCTGAAGAACGCTTTGTAAGTACACTCAAAACAATTCATGACATACAGCAGGTCCAATCTGAAACAAGTGATTCAGGCAGTGTTCACTGGCACTGCAGGACATGACGACATGCACCACAGTGCAAAATGCACAGGTTGTGTGCTCATGATCAAGGCAGCTGATACAGCGTGGAAGGTCAGTGCTAGAAACACCTTGGACTCATTACACATCGAGTTTCAATTAATTCTTGGTTGTTGCATATTCAAAAACTTTTTACTATTGGCAACCTTTTCAAGATACCCCCCCCCCCCACATTCAATTATGTGACCCCACAGGTGTCACAACACACAGTTTAAGAAGCTGGGGTCCAGATGATGTGGTCTAGATGGTGTCTAGATGATTGACACTTTAGCCATATAAATGCTGACATGTTAGTGTTTGGGATTCATAGATTCTGACACCTGCTGCCTGACTCTTGCTTCTAGGCCTTTGTGCGAAAGGTCTTGAGTAGTGTGAGCTTCTTTTCTATAAACATAACTTCTGCATTCCTGTCTTTGGAACACACTGATGTTGATGGGTTTCTGTGTCCTGATTCCTAACACAATTCCTTCTTTTGCCTTTTGAAAGATGAATTTATTATTTATTTATTAGAAAGAAGGGGGAGAGAATAGGCATGCCAGAGCCTCTAGCCCCTGCAAATGAGCTTCAGATACTTGTGCCACCATGTGCATCTGGCTTTCATGGGTACTGGGGAATTGAATCTGGGTTCTTAGGCTTCACAGACAAGCACCTTAACTGCTAAGCCACCTCTCCAGCCCCTATTATTCTTATTGTTATTATTATTATTTGCAAGAGAAAGAGGCAGATAGGACAAAGATTAACTTTTAAAGTTAGCAAAGTGATGGGTTTCATTATAGTATTTTCATACATATTTATCATTATACTTTTTTTTTTTATTTGAGAGCAACAGGCAGACAGAGAAAGAGGCAGATAGATAGAGGGAATGGGAGTGCCAGGGCCTCCAGCCACTGCAAATGAACTCCAGACACATGGGTCACCTTGTGCATTTGGCTTATGTGGGTCCTGGGGAATCGAGCCTTGAACTGGGGCCCTTAGGCTTCACAGGCAAGTGCTTAACCACTAAGCCATCTCTCCAGCCCTACTTTGTTTTTTATTTATCCTTCTTTCCCCCCTTTTTCCTGTTCTCCTCTTGCTAATTACCTTTCTCCACACCAAACAGCCCCTCCTTCTGCTTTCCTGGCAAGTGAACTTCATTATCCTTTCTCCCCTTGATAGCTCTTCCTCCCTCATGGTCTCCTGTTGCAGTCAGGTTGGCATTGCTGGTAGAAATCATCCAACCAAGAGCAGCTTGTGGGATAAAGAGGTTTATTTGGCTTACAGAAGCTCCACAATGGCAGGGGAAAATGATGGCATGAGCAGAGTGTGGACATTACCCCCTGGCCAACATAAGGTGGACAATAGCAAGAGGAGAGTGTGCCAAACACTGGCATGGGGAAACTGGCTATAACACCCATAAGCCTGCTCCCAACAATACAATGCCTACATGAGGTGTTAACTCCCAAATCTCCATCAGCTGGGAGAACACCTAATATTCAGCATTCAGAACACCTAAGTTTATGGGGGACTCCTGAATCAAATCACCACATTCTGCTCCTGGCCCCCATAAACTGATAAACATCCATGATATAAAATGCAATGCATTCAGGCCATCTTTAAAAGTCCCCATAGTTTTTATTAATCCCAATGATGTTCATATATCCCCATAGTCCAAGATCTTTTAACTTACTCACAATACCAAAAAATCTCCCCAAACCCATAATGGCACAGAATAAACATTCACACTGCAAAATATGGCATTGGGCATAGCAAAGAAATATTCAGGCAATACATGATTTAAATAGGGCAAACACCAAACTCTGTAGCTCCAAGTCCAACAACTCTAGCCAGTGACAAGTCTCCAAGTCCACTAATTCTAAGCAGCAACAAGTCGCTGGTATTCCAATTCCACCCCTCCAGTTAGGCTACTTGCAGTCCTGGAAAACTTCCTTGGAGCGGAGCTGGCAGCTTTCCTTAGCAGCCATCTCGTGATCCTAGCATCTCCACTGGGTGTCCACTGCAATCCACGGTTCATCCTCATATCCCCATGGAGTTTCCATGTAGGCAACCATCAAAACCTGCTTCACACTGCCCATGGCCATTTCTAAAACACAAGACCATGTTGCAAACTCAATGACCCTCTCTTTCCTGCATTTCTTATACTCCACAATACCAGGTAGGGTGCCAATTTGTTAATCCAGGGGGAAATAAAGCAAACTTTGAAGAACAGGACACTTGAGCACTCAGGCTTCTCCAAAAGAGTCTACATTCTTCCTGTTGCCCCAGTGCAGGTCAGCTAGCCCAGTCTCAAAGGTTGTAATCTTCCAATTGCAGCTGAACAGGCAACAATTTGCCCAAAGATTTTTCATTCTGTGCCATATCCCTCTGCTCACACCAGTTCGTTTCTACACAAAGCAACCCTGCACAACTTCTCAGGACACAGGCAAAAGAGCAAGCTTCTCACACAAACTGCTAACCCAGTCCAAGCAAAGCTCTTTCTCACCCTTATAAGCCAAACCTCACAGTCAGTAGTTCTTACTGCATTCAGGCCTTTCAACTCTGGCCAGAATAGTCCACCAAGCTGTACTTTACAGCACTGGAAGGCATCTCTTAGGCCAAGGTTTCAAATCCTTCCACATTCCTCTTGAAAATCAGCTCCATAGGGCCAAAGCCACACAGTCAGGTGTCTAGCAGCAATCCATTCCTGGGTACCACTTTACTGTTGCAGTCAGGTTCACATTGCTGGTAGAAATCACCCAACCAAGAGCAGCTTGTGGGAAAAAAGAGGTTTATTTTGGCTTACAGGTTTGAGGGGGAAGCTCCATGATGGTAGGGAAAATGATGGCATGAGCAGAGGGTGGACATCACCACACAGCCCACATAACGTGGACCATAGCAACAGGACAGCATGCCAAACACTGGTATGGGGAAACTGGCTATGACACCCATAAGCCCATCCCCAACAATACTCTGCCTCCATGAGGTGCTAATTCTCAAATCTCCATCAGCTAGGAACCTAGCATTCAGAACACCTAAGTTTATGGGGGACACCTCAATCAAACCACCACATCTCCTTTCTAATTTTAACACACCCACACACACACACACACACACGAATTTAAGTCTAGATTTTTCTCATGAGAGAAAACATCCACTATTTGTCTGTTTAAGAAATGGCTTAGTGGTTAGCACTTGCCTGTGAAGCCTAAAGTCCCTGGTTGGAGGCTCAATTCCCCAGTACCTACACAAGCCAGATGCACTAGATGGCGCATGCATTTGGAGTTCATTGCAGTGGCTGGAGGCCCTGGTGTGCCCATTCTCTCTCTGTCTCTCTCTGTGTCTCTTTCTCTCTCTGTCGCTCTCAAATAAATAAGTAAAAGAGAGAGAGAGAGAGAATGAATATGGGTGCACCAAGCCTCCAGCCACTGCAAATGAACTCCAGATGCATGCATTACTCTCTGCATTTGGCTTACATGGGTACTGGGGAATTGAACCCTAGTCGTTAGGCTTTGTAGGCAAGTGTCTTAACTCCTCAGCCATCTCTCCAGCCCAGTATTTGTCTTTCTGAGTCTGGCATGTCCCTTAATATAATGATATCCATTTCCATCCATTTTCCTTCAAATGATATGATTTTGTTTTTGTTTATGCTTGAAAAATTCATCATGTGTCCATGCCACATTTTCTTTATGCATATTCAGTTGTTGATGAACATGTAGGCTCCGTGCATTTCTTAGCTACATGTTGGCATCTTTTTACACAAACAACTTTAGGGTATCTTGGCACTGTCCTAGGGTTGGAGCTATACTCTGCTTATGTTTACTCACTGGGTCTGAGAGCCTCGTGCAATAGGATTTCTGAGGCTGCTGCTCATTACTCAATTATGGAAAAGTTTGTGGTACGGAATGCATTACTCATGCTAAGAGTGCATTAGGTTGGTTATGTTAAAGATTTACAAGCCTCACAGGGCATATTCAATAAAGGCGAATGATCTAACACGGTGGGAACATAGAGATCTAAGAACCTTCCAGGTGCAGCTCCCTTGTGCCATTTTGATTCGTGCCAGGGCAGCACTTTATTTCCAGATCAAACTGCCAAGAATTCTGTGGTGATGAATCTTTGTGAAGGGGAAGGAACTTAACGTTTCCAAAAAGTGTCTTTCTTAGTCAAAGTAGGCATTTTACTGGTTCTACTGGGTATAAGTCATCAGTAAATAAGCTGGTCCTGACTGCTACCAGGAGATTTTGAACTTTGAGCAGCACATCACAAATCTTTAGCTTACTCTCCTTATCTGAGTTATGAGTCATTGCCAGACTCCTAGACATCCTTGAGATAAGCCAAGAGTTATCATGGCCCAGCTGTAAGATAACTTATTCTTTTAAATTTCATATTGCCCATTCTTCTTCCTATAAAGAAAAAGAAGACATTTTTCAAAGTAGTAACCATCAGCCAATGAGGTATATATATATATATATATATATATATATATATATATATATATATATATATATATATTTGACTTTTCAAGGTAGGGTCTCACTCTAGTCAGGCTGACCTGGAATTCACTATGTAGTCTCAGGCTGGCCTCGAACTCACAGCAATCCTCCTACCTCTGCCCCCGAGTGCTGGGATTAAAGGTGTGCGCCACCACACCTGGCTTAAGATAGATATGTTTTAAAGAGATATTTCAGCTTACCAAATTTCCAACACAAATGTGAATCTGAGGCTTCTTTTTTTGGGGGGGGTTCAAGGTGGGGTTTCATTTTGGCTCATGCTGACCTGGAATTCACTATGTAGTCTCAAGGTGCCCTCAAACTCACAACAATCCTCCTACCTCTGCATCCTGAGTGCACGGATTAAAGGCGTGCACCACCATGCCTGGCTTTATTTTGAATCTGAATTTTTTTAATGAGAAGACAATTATTTTTAAAAGCTCAATATATTTTACATGTCACAAAGTTCACCCTATAGTGAGTTAAAAAATATATTCCCCAAATTGTTCCATTACCAGTATTTAATTGTGGAAAATCTGCATCACTCTGACAAGTCCCATACATATCATTAGTTACTACCAACTGTTCCTTCTTTTGAACCCCTGCAAACTCAAGCACACTGTTTTTATGAAATTGTATTCTAAGCTGGGGACATGGATCAGTGGTTAAAGGCACTTGCTTGCAAAGCCTGCAGCCCTGAATTCAATTTCCCAGAACTCATGTAAAGCTGGATGCAAAGTGGCTCATGTGTTTGGAGTTAATTTGCAGCAGTAAGAGACCCTAGAGGACCATTACACACACATATATACAAACTAATAAATTAAATAAACTGAGTATGAAATTGACTACTATGCATATTTCATATAAATGGATTCATACAGTTAGTATATGTTCTTTTCTTGTAACCAGTCTTTTAAACTTAGCATGTTTGGGAGGGTCATTTGCATTGCAGCATGTATCAGTATATCATTCCACTTTTAAAAAAGATTAAAGCCAGCTTTATTGAGATGTAATTCACTCACCATAAAATTTTCACAGTTAGAGAGTAAGTCAATGGCTTTTAATATAGTTACAGAGGTATATCACCCCCATCACTATGAATTTTAGACAAATTTCATCTCCTCCAGATTCTGTGGATTCTATGAATGTATAAATTAATGATTTTCATCAGATTTGGAAGGTTTTTTGTCATTATTTCTTTGCATATTTTTTCTGCCCCTGTCTCCTTCTCTTCCTTGGATTGCCATTATACATGTTTTGGTTACTCACTCACGTGTCCCAGGACTCTGAGCTGTTCATTTTTTTCATTCTTTTATTCTTTCAGTACTTACAGTGGGTAATATCAACCTGTTTTAGAAGTTTGCCCATTCCTTCTTTGTATTATTATTTTTATTTGTATGGGCACATGTGTGCCACACACACCCACTTTGCATCCAGCTTTGTGTGTGCTGTAGGTAATTGAACCCGGACTGGCAGGCCTTGCACTCAGTGCGTTCGGTGCTGAGCCAGCTCCCCGGCCCCTGCTCCCTCTCTTCTGCAAGCCCAGGTCTGCCATGGAGCTGCTCCAGTGGGTTTTTCACTTGGATTACTTTTCTTTCAATTACAAAATTTCTAATTTTTCTTTCTTTATTGCTGTTCTTTATTTGATAAGACACAATTCTTATTTATTTATTCATTTGCGAGGCAGGAGAGAGAGGGAGAGAGAAACAGAGAAAGAAAGAGAGACTGCTAGGGCCTCCACCACTGCACATGGTCTCCAGATGCGTGTGCCCCTTTGTGCATCTGGCTTTACATGGGTACAGGAGAACTGAACCCAGGAGAGCAGTCTTTGCAAGCAAGCAAATAACCATTCTCTCTCCAGCCCAAGACATCCTTTTTTTTTTTTTTTTTTTTTTTTAGGTAGAGTCTCACTGTAGCCCAGGTTTACCTGGAATTCATTAAATAGTCTCAGGCTGGCCTCTGACTTAAGATGATCCTCCTACCTCTGCCTCCTGAGTGCTGGGATTAGAGATATATGCTACCATGCCCAGCTCAATTGTTTTTTGGCAATAAATCTTTGAAAGATTATATTGACATGGGATCCCAAATGGCCTTTGTCATTTAGTGAGTACCATTTTTCTCTAAATATGAAAACCATAGTCAAGTTTAAAGGGCATCCTATTCTAAGTAACTGCCTTCTCATTTCTTATTGTAAAAGTGCCCCAGTGTAGGAGAAGTATTCCCTACACAGTTCCACACATTCTTCATTGATCCGGGGCATTGATGGAGGGGCGTGGTACTTATTTGAACAAAGTTTACTCTTTCAGCAATTTATATCATTTTGGGAGAGCCTAGGTCAGGGGTATAAAGATAATGATCACCCAAATGTTTTTTATTTTTCCCCATTCTGGGAATCATGAAGAAGCTCTAGCCTAGGCTGCCTGTATCCATGGGCACAGATAGAAACTCTTGATGCTGGGAATTCTCAACAGGTATCCTGGGAACTGACTATAGTGTTAGGGACTGTGAACCCAAGGAAGGGGGGCAACTTATCCTCCAAATCTTTCTTTCTTGAAAATAATATTTTATTCATTTATTTGCAAACAGAGAGAGATAGAAGAGACACAGAGAGAATGGGAGCACCAGGGCCTCTAACTGCTGCAAAGGAACTCCAGATGCATCTGGATTTGCATGCGTACTGGGGAATTGAACCCAGGTCCTTAGGCTTTGCAGGCAAGTGCCTTAATGGCTGAACCATCTCCCCTGGCCCTCCACCAAATATTTCTTTGAACTATCTGGAACATGTTTGTGTCCCAGTGAGAGAGACAGGAAAAGCTAGCTTCTTCAGGTACTTAGCCAAGGGCAGGAGCCCAAAGCAAGAACCAGATGTCAGCCCGTTGGCTTTGACAGAAGTTCAGCCTCATGCACAATGGCTGCAGCACCCCCTGTCACTTCCCCAATCTATCACACCACTCTGGTGGGCTAGTCTTTGGGTCAGCCCACTGAATTCGCAAACCAGCCAGGTCTTCGCTTTACAGACCTGAGTCTGAGGACAAAATCCATTCTAATGAACACTAAAGGCATATCCTGCCTCTTCCTTCCTTCCACTTTGGCCACCTGTTTGACTTCTGGCTCCTTTCCTCTGAGTTGTGAGGAAGTGTGTCCCCTCCTTCAGCGGCCTGCATGTTGAGAGAGGGGAGGGCCCCCTTTACCTGTCTGGGCGATCTTCTGTCCTGCACACATATGTTCTATTTCCAGGTGCCTTTTCACTTTGATTTTCCTTTAAACTCTGGGAGTTTAAATAGTACCCACATGTGTAATTCTTCTCCACTCGGGTCTGCCATGTATGTCAGCACTCTCTTGACTTTCTGTACTGCTCACTTTTCCTGTGCTGAATTCTGGTCTCTGCTTTGGTGCTTCCCCTGCTACCCTTCCCTAAGCTCCGAGTCCATCACCACTCACTGTCGTCGCTTTCTCCTATGTGAGGTACAGCGCTGCCGCTCTTTGCTCCCGTGACAGTACCTGAATGTTTCCTCTAAATCCTTCAGCATGGGCCCCTAGGTCCTGCCTTCCCCATGCATGTGTAACTTGCAATTCATAATTTCTCCCTTAATAAGCTCAGCAACTCATAATTTATCCGTCTAGCTTTTTTAAAATTAGTTCTTTGTTTAAATAGGGTAAGGAAGGACCCAAAAATTGAGGTTCACAAGTCTGGGGAACCTCTCCTGCACCCCAAAATCTTGCATCACTAGTAAGGGCACCTTTAGAATTTTTGGTTATAAGTAAAAAAACATTTGTGATAACAGAGACAATGGTACATATGCAGAAGTAACATTGAATTGGCAGCAAGGAGCAAAGCAGCCTAAAAGGGATAGCAGGTTCCTGCCCTATTAAGGTTCAGTCCATTCATAGTGGTTTTGCATGTCATTCTGGGAATTGTGGTCCACCGTCATTAAGGTTGTACTCCTTTCCTGAGAAAAGATGGATGACTTCTTCAAACTCTTCCTCATGTCTCAAACACCCAGACCTAGATTCTTCACAGACTTTTCTTTTTATTATTTTTATTGACAGTTTCTATACTTACAGACAATAAACCATGATAATTCCTTCCCTTCCCCCATTTTCCCCTTCACAAATGCACACTCCATCATATCCCCTCCCTTTCTCCATTAGTCTCTCTTTTATTTTGATGTCATCATCTTTTCCTCCTAATATTAGGGTCTTATGAAGGTAGTACTGGTACTGCAAGGTCATGGATATTGAGGCCAATTTCTGTCTGGATAATTGCATTCTAAGCAGTCCTACCCTTCCTTTGGCTCTTATATTTTTTCCACCACCTCTTCCGCAATGGACCCTGAGCCTTGGAAGGTGTGATAGAGATGTTTCAGTGCTGAACACTCCTCTGTCACACCTTCTCAGCAGTATGGTGTCTTTTGGGTCATCCCACTGGTTCACTCTCTGAAAAGAAAAGCTTCTCTAACAAAAGTGAGAGTAGCATTAATATGTGGGTATGAACATTAAGTAAGGGCTTATAGGGCAGTTTGGTGGGCATAATATATGCATTTAGCCAGAGAAGAGCAGGCATTACACTCCTAATGCTCATGACCACCCCACCATAGAGTTTTGATTAGGTTTTCAGTATCAGGCATGTATTCTCTCCTATAGAATGGGCCTTCAGTCCAATTAGAGATCAGTTGGTTTCCTCCATAGAAGACGTGCCATTATTGCACTCATTGGCTCATTTGGCCTGGCTGGTCAAACTTGAGGCTTGCAGTGTCCACTGTTGTTTATCTCCACTGGTGAATTCACTCTCTCATACGGATCTGCATGCAGCACAGGTTTTTTTTTTTCACCTTTTTGTCAGCTGGTCTACAGGGAGGAGGTTTTCAGGTCAGTTCCAGAAAGATTTCTCAATGACCTTGGAGCCCCAGCATGTGGAATCTTTAGCAATAGGGTCTTACCATCTTTTCCTTGTGGGAAACCAAGAGCTTCAGCAATAGCCTGTAATGTTTTGGGGGTATCAGGGACCTCCCTGGCCAACAACCCACTGGAAGGAATCCCATCCCTGGCACTGAAATTTTTCTAGTAACAGTCTATGGCTTCTGGGTGTGCCATTATTCAAAAAAGTAGGTTATCATGTGGCTTATTCACGATAGCTTGAATTTTGATTAACTCTCCCCCCACCATTCTTTTACTCAATCTCTTCCCCTGACCTCTCTTAGGCCATTCCACCCACAGTAATGTGTTCGAGGCTTTTCTTTTTTTGTAGTCCTTTTCATTCTTTTTAAAATATTTTTATTTATTTATTTGTAAGCAGCAAGATACAGAAAGAGAAAGAGAGAGAGAAAGAAAGAAAGTACAGGTGTACCAGGGCCACTGCCAATGAACTCCAGATACATGCGCCACTTTGTGCATCTTGCATACTTGGGTACTGGGGATTTAACCTGGCTAATGGGCTATGGAGGAAAGCGCCTTAACTGCTGAACCCTATCTCCAGCCCCGCATGTTTCTTTTTCTTTTCTTTTCTTTTCTTTTTTTTTTTTTTTTGAAATTTGTTTATTTATTTGAGAAAAAGATCCAAAAGGGGGGGGGCGCATTGGAGTGCCAAGGCCTCCAGCCACTACAAATGAATTCCAGACACATGTGCTACCTTGTGCATCTGGCTTAAACACAGGTACTGGGGAATTGAACATGGATCCTTAGGCTTTGGAGTCAAGTGCCTTAAAAGTGCTAAGCCATCTCTCCAACCTATTACTTTTTTTCCCTTTATTAGTTACTTTTGTATTCAGCAAATACAGTCAGTTTGGTACCGTTATTAGGCTCATCCGTGACCTACCCCCTCCCCTTGGCCCCTCCTTCTTGAGGTATTCTTTTGTCTTTTTTTTTTTTTTTTTTTTTTTTGAGGTAGGTTTCCACTCTAGCCCAAGCTGACCCGGAATTCACTATGCAGTCTCAGGGTGGCCTTGAACTCAGTGATCCTTGTATCACTGCCTCCCAAATGCTGGGATTAAAGGCGTGTTCCACCACACCCGCTATTTCCCCCCTCCCCCCCTCCCCGAGGTAGGGTTTCGCATGTTTCTTTTGATGGTCAGGGCTGATTAGAAATGCCAATCATGTCACGTTTGGGCAGCTTGCATGCTTCTTAAGGAATAGCCCTATTGTGTGAGCCTGATACTATCTTTCTCGTGAGCAGTCCATATATCTATTACTTTTCCTGTGTTATCAATCTGTGTCTGCAATCTTCCTCAACTCCCATAACCTCAGTCCACCAGAGAACATTTTCCAGACGTCTTTTCCAGAATTTAGCATAACTGCACTCATGCTCCCTCTTGTGGCATCATGGTGAATAACAGTCTGTGTGTGATTCCAGCAGCTAGGTGCTTTGGTTTGAGGTTGCTTCACAAGCAGGAGGATACTCACTTTTCTTTCCCCTTGTGCCTCTGGCTTGTTTTGTCTTTTCTTATGCCCATATTCTTTCTAATAACTCATTTTGGTAATAGATATACATTCAGTGTGAACAGAATTATGCTCAAAGTTTGACAATGATGCGTTTTTCTTGTGCTCATAATGCTATTTTCAGTATTAATCTAGGCTTGTTGGGTCTTCATTTGCTGTAGAGAGGGACTGTGGTGACATGTTTATAGGTATTAAAGTATGAGCTTATGATAGAGGGTCCAACCATGCGGCATGAAGGTCCAGGGGCAGACGGAGGGCATTTCTTGGCAATGTCTCTACTCTCTTTGATAGGATACCAGTTGTGGTGGTTTGATTCAGGTGTCCTCCATAACCTTAGGTGTTCTGAATGCCATGTCCCCAGCTGATAGAAATTTGGGAATTAAGCCCTTCTGGAGGCGGTATATTGGTGGGGGCGGGCTTATGGGTGTTATGGTCAGCTTCCTCTTGCCAGTGTTTGACACTCTCTTCTTGTTACTGTCCATCTGATGTTGGCGAGGAGGTGATGATGTCCACCCTCTGCTCATACCATCATGTTCCCCTGCCATCATGGAGCTCCCCCTCTAGTGTTTAAGCTAAAATACATGTCTTTTTTTTTTTTTCCACAAGCAGCTCTTGGTTGGGTGTTTTCTGCCAGCAATGTGAACCTGACTGCAACACCAATAGAGTCTGAGCCTTAGGGTGTGTGTGTGTGTGTGTGTGTACACGCGCACACGCGCATAAAGCACAGGTTTCCAATGTTCATCCATTCTAAGGTAGATCAGAGCTCATGGACATTATCAATAAAATGAATGCCTTGTCTAGCTCAAATGAGCTTGAGTTTTTATTACTTTCACATGACAATTCGAGTCTCATCTTTACCATTGTTATCTCTTCAATCACATCATAACAGTTGCATAAAGTTATTTAATATTTATTTAATATAATCTCACTGTGCTCCTAAGCCCCAGTAGAATAGGGAACAAATATTTGATTTGTTCAGGTAGTACATGCTAGTGAAAAGTAGTAGTATTTTTTAACATTAATGTTAAACCATGTTACAGTTCAATTTTGGCTCATTTTACTAATTGCTTAGGTGTACATATTTTATGTTCATCTTCCTGCCTCTTGTTGAGGGGCTAGTAGATAGCAGATACACAATTCCTAGATTTTAGACTTGCTTTCAAAGTCAGAGTATCTGGCTGTCTTAGAGCTAGCTGTGCTTGGTAATGAAATTTGGGTCTGTGGTTTGAATGTGAAATGTCCCCCAAAGCCTCATGTTCAGTGACTAAGCCTCCTGTTCAATCATCAGCTGGTGGCAGTTTGGGAGGTGGAGTCTTGAGGGAGGAGGTGTGTCACTTGGGTCAGGCCAAGCCCCCCCCCCCCCCCCCCCCCCCCCCCCCCCCGTGCCAGAGCTAGCTGTTATTTCTTAGCTGCTGTAGCAAGATCTGATGCCTATCCTAGGCTCTGCCATGCTTTCTCCACCATGATGAAACTTTCCCTGAATACTATAAGCTAAAATAAACCCTTTCCTTCCATATGCTATTTTGGTTGGGTGTTTGGTCCCCTATGGGCAACTGGGTCTACATTCTGCTGGAGAGCTCTGCAAGGGATCGAAGAGGTGATTACTTCCTCATTATTCCAACCAAGGGCTCCTATAAGACATTGTTGGTAGCTGATCCATGGTACATAAACCCCTCATTCTTTTTTTTTTTTTTTTTTTTTGGTTTTTAGAGGTAGGGTCTCACTATGTAGTCTCAGGGTGGCCTTGAACTCACGGCGATCCTCCTACCTCTGCCTCCCGAGTGCTGGGATTAAAGGCATGCGCCACCATGCCCGGCTAAACCCTCATTCTTTTTGTGTGTTCTGTTACTTGGTCAAGTGGGTTATAGTACCCAGAAAAAAACTCTTAGACAAATTGACAGTTGTTATCAGGTTTTAATGCACAAGAATAAATAAGGGGAGTCTCTGAGTAAGTTTAAAACATTTCTCTCCCATTTTCTAAGCACCATCTTAGAGCTAATTCGGAAACTTAAATGGGATGTGAAAAGAATTCTGAATCACAAATTTCTCCAAAGCTTTGGAGGCATAGTACTGATAGGCATAAGGTATTGCATGCAATTTATTTTTAATGGATTCTGAATGCAGACAGGGTATTTGTTTATTTTCCTGCTTTAATGGCAATTAGTCCAGAGGTCTTAAATTATTATGTAGATTATGTCAATTGTTGAGGACATCTATTTCCATGAATCAGTGTGGAACTGGCGAAATAACCATATCATATCTTCAGGTCCCTGGGGGCTTATGAGAAAGCGGTCTTGGGTCAATGATCCAGTTGTTTTGGTTCCTACAGATCCTCACTATGAAAGAATACCCTAGTCACATTCAGGTTCCCTAGAAATTAATTGCAAGAACCAATGTCTAATAATCCCTGAAAGGTTTGGGTGTTTCTCTTTCTCCAAAGTCCAGTTTGCCTTGACAAGCTCCATAGTATCCATTGTGAAGGGCCTAAGAAACAGATACCTACTAACTGTAATGTTAGGTGGGGTTCTCCTTTGGGTAAATCTGGATTTCAGTACTGACTTTAGATAGATTAGAACACAATACCCATCCTAAGATACTTTATTGACCAGGGCTGAAAACTTATTCTAATGGTGAATGATAATCTAAACTTGTGTAGTGAAGTCTGGTGATCTGTATTTGGTCTTCCTTATATTCAAAGAGCCCTAGCCAGGCACAGTGGCAAAAGCTTGTAATCATGACACTTGGGAGGCTGAGGCAGGAGGAGCATGACTTTGAGGGCAGCATGGATGACATCATGAATCTGAAGTCAGCTACATAGCAAGACCCTGCCTAAGACAAATAAACAAACAAAAACTCAAAAATATAAAAGAGAAAATTCCAGAGTGTTCTTCGTTCTAGGAACTTGATAAAGGCCTATGGCAGACTCCACTGTTGGCTTAAATCCTCCACTTGTTCTTAGTAACACAGGATGTTTGTTATATAGACAAAGCTGGATATTATTGGATATATTAAAACATTTTTATTGACAACTTCCAAAATGATAGACAGTAAACCATGATAATTTCCTCCCCTCTTCTACTTTCCCCTTTAAAACTCCACTCTCCATCATATCCCTCCCTCTCTCCATTAGTCTCTCTTTTATTTTGATGCCATCATCTTTTTCTTCTAGTATGAGGGTCTTGTGAAGGTGTTGCTAGGCACTGTAGGTCTTGGATATTGAGGCCAATTTGTGTCTGGATAGTTGCATTGTAAGGAGTTGTACCCTTCCTTTGGCTCTTACCTTCTTTCTGCCATGTCTTCAGCAATGGACCGCAAGCCTTGGAGGGTGTGATAGAGATGTTTCAGTGCTGAACACTCCTCTGTCACTTCTCAGCACTATGTTGCCTTTTGGGTCATCCCAGTGGTCATCACCATCTGAAAAGAGAAGTTTCTCTAACCAAAAGTGAGAGTAGCATTAACATATAAATATGAACATTAAGTGTATTGCTTACAGGGCAGTTTGGTGAGCATAATATATGCATTTAGTCAGACAAGAGCAGGCTTTATACCCCTAAGGCTCATGACCTCCCCTGCCATAGGTTTTTGATTAGGTTTTCAGTACCAAGCATGTATTTCCTCCCATAGATTGGGCCTCCAGTCCCATTAGAGAGCAGTTGGTTTCCCCCCAAGAGCAAACATGTCACTATTGTACCTGTTTGGTCATTTGGCCTGTCTGGCCAAACTTGAGGCCTCCAGTGTCCACTGTTTTCACTGCTGATGACTTCTGTCACCCACAGGGCTGCATGCAGTGCAGCTTTTTACAGCTTTCAGTCAGCTGTTCTATAGGGAGAAGGTTTTCAGCTCAGCCTCAGCTTGATTTCTCAGACCTTGCCACCCAGGCATGTGGAGTCTTTAGCAATAGGGTCTTACCATTTGTTTCTCATGGGAAACTAGAGGCCTTGGCAATAGCCTATAATGTTTTAGAGGCAACAGGGAGCTCCCTGGCCAACAACTTACAGAAAGATATCTCATTCCTGGCACTGAAAATTTTCTAGTAACAATCTATGGCATCAGGGTGTGCCGTTATCCAAAAATGTAGGCTTTCATGTGTCTTTTTCAGAGTATCTTGAAGTTTGATTGATCCTCCCCCTGACTCTTCTTTTACTCAATCTCTTCCCCTGGACTTGCTTAATGATTTTTAGATTGGAACTCTTTTTTTTTTTTTTTTTTTTTTGGTGGTTTCTCAAGGTATGGTCTTTCTCTAGCCCAGGATAACCCAAAATTCACTATGTAGTCTCAGATTGGCCTCGAACTCAAGGCGATCATCCCACCTCTGCCTCCCAAGTGCTGGGATTAAAGGCGTATGCCATCATACCAACTTTAGTCTCTGCTATTTTGATATCATCTTTTCTTCTTTTGTTTTAAATTTTAATTTTTTTATTGACAACTTACATAGTTATAGACAATAAACCATGGTAATTCCCTCACCCCTCCTCCCACATTCCCTATTCACAAGTCCACTCTCCATCATACCCCTTTCCCCTCTCAATCAGTCTGTCTTTTATTTTTGATGCCATTACCTTTTCCTCCTATTATTATGGTCTTGTGTAAGTAGTGTCAGGTACTGTGAGGTCAGGCCATTTTGTGTCTGGAAGAGTTCACTCTAAAGGGTCCTACCCTCCTTTAGCTTGTATATTCTTTCTGCTACCTCTTTTGCAATGTATTCTGAGCCTTGGAAGGTGTGATAGAGATGTTTCAGTGATGAGCATGCCTCTGTAACTTCTTCTCAGCACTATGTTGCCTTCTGAGTCATCCTAAGGTCCCTGCCATCTGGAAAGAGAAGCTTCTCTAACCAAAAATGAGAGTAGCATTAATATGTGGGTATGAACATTAAGAGAAGTGCTTACCAGGTAGTTTGGTGAGCATAATATATGCATTTAGCCAAACACCAGCAGACATTACATTCCTAAGGCTCATAACCTCCCCCATCATAGGATTTTTACTAGGATTTCAGTACCAGGCATGTATTCCCTCCTGTGGAGCCAGCCTCCAGTCCAATCAGAGAGTGGTTAGTTTTCCCCATAACAGACATGCCACTATTGCACCCATTGGCTCATTTTGCCTGGCTGGCCAAACTTAAGACTTGCGGTGTTCACTGTTGTTTATCTCCACTGATGACTTCTGTCTCCCACAGGGCTGCATTCAGTATAGCTTTCTCCAGCTATCTGTCAGCTGGTCTACAGGTTTTCAGTTCAGCTCCAGCTTGATTTCTCAGTGACCTTGCAGCCCAAACATGTGGAGTCTTCAGCAATAGGGTCTTACCATCTATTCTTAGTGTGAAACCAAGAGCCTTGGCAATGACCTGTGATGATTTGGGGGCATCAGGGACCTCCCTGGCCAACAACTCACTGGAAGGTATCCCATTCCTGGCACTGAAAAATTTCTACTAACAATTTATAGCTTTTGGGTGCACCACTATCCAAAAAGGTAGGTTTCCATATGGCTTATTCATACCCTGGTGCAATAGTAGCATGACTCTTATGGAGGTTACCAACTGATTTCATGGTCACTCCAGAGAATTCCAGGATGGAATTCATGCCTGGTACTGAAAACCTAATCAAAATCTTATGGCTGGGAAGGTGATAGGCCCTAGGAAGCTCTTAACCATCGTTTGGCTAAATAGATATGTTGTACTCATCAAATTGCCCCTTAAATATTTGTTTATGTCCATAGGTTATGTTGCTCTTACCTTTGGTTAGAATTTGGTGGTGGCTACTGAGGAGACAAAAAACTTGTCAAAATGCTGAGAATAAGTGACTATGCACTGTACAGAACTAAATGGGACATCTATATCATCCCCTCCAAGGTTCAGAGAATATTGTAGAAGAGGAAGAAGAAAGAATATAAGAGCCAAGGATCAGGAGGAATGCTGTAGAACACTATTTTGGACATGACATGGCTGGTAAACAGGGGATCTGCCTGTCTCTGCTTGCCCAGCACTAAGATTACAAGTGCACCCCATGCCTGGCTTTTTTTTTTTTTTTTCTAGTGCTGGTATTTATTGACTGCCGTGCAGAAGGGCTATCTTTCTACTCACATCAAATCTTTCGTTGCGTGTGTTTTGTTTGTTAATACTTTAGGTTTCTGATTTGTGGAAATAGACCTTGTAAATAACCACTATTCACAGCTGTGGCAGGATGATGATAAAACAAGAGGCCCCCTTCCAGAGGAGCCTAGAGCAGAGCAGGGAATTGGCACGGCCAGCCCAGCTCTGTGACCCCGGGAATGACCACCCAGGAGTAAGCTAGTCAGCACAGCCTGGGCCTACAAGCCTTGGGAGGGAGGCAGAGCTGGCTGGCTCAGCTAGCGGCACAATGACGCATGAAGGAGATTGCGTTGTGCTCTTTATTGCCAAAAATAGAAACTTTTAAAAAGACAACTACTGTTGATCAATAACTTTCCCTTCCTTTCTGTGCTGATGTCTGCTTTTCTCCAGGCTGCCTGAGGACTGCTGGGTTGGATGTGTTCTTGCCTGGAGACAAAGGATGGGGCTTAAACCTTTCCAAGAGAACCGGAAATGTGGGAGGGGCCTCTGCCTCCTCCCCATCCCCTACCTCAATGGTGAAGTCTGGGAGTAACACAGCAAGCTTACTTGTGGGACGAGCGGACAGCAAGAGTTAATGCTATTCCCAAAGGGTTACTTATAAAATCAGGGACAATTGAAATTTGCAGAGCCAGTAGGCTGGCCTTGGCCCTGTCAGAGGGCAGAAATGTTCATTGGCTGCCTCAGTGAAGGTTCTAGCACTCGGTAGTGACACAGAAACCTAAGGCAGAGCTGTGAAAACTCCTTTCATGTGTATGGCCATACCCTGAGCAAGCCTGATCCCTGAAAACTGCTTTTGGGCAGAAAGGGGTTCAAGAGGTGCTGAAGTCTAGCTCAGTGCTTCTCAACAGGGAAGCAGTGCAGCCCCCTACTGGTGAGCTAGGAAACAAGATAGGACATTTGGGGTTCTGAGAAGAACTGGTGACCAGTAGGCAGGTCCAGGGATACTAAATGCCCAGTGACAAACCGCCCTGCCTAAATACCAGTGGCACCACTGGTAATCCATCTGCGACCCCTTCTTGATGGTGCTGAGAACCTGCTAGGTAGCTTGAGCAACTGTAGTCCAGAGCCCAGAATAAGGGCTCCAGAGACCTTAAATCTAGCTACTGCCTCAAACCCCCACGTCCACTGCAACAGGCCCATGGCCACTAATTTATAGTGAGTACGTCACTCTGGATTTCGTGGCTCAATTGAGTCTGCAAATCACTCAGCTTCTTCAATCCCGAGAGGGCTGAGAGGACAATGGTTTCAGGGCGCAGTGAGCCACACGACTCCACATTGTAGTAAAACCTCTCGGGGGCTTGCCATTGGGGTCGTAGGGAGCCTGGGACTCGTCCTCATCCAGCTCCGAGTTCTCACTCTTCGGCCATTCCTCGGGTTTGGGATACACTGTATGCCTCAGTGCATTGTCAGGATCGTCCTCAAAAGCCACCCCTGCAGTAGGGTTCCCCTCGGCATGTTCCTTGCCAAAGCCCTTCTTGGCATAGGCTCGAGGTCTCAGCTTCTGGGCCTTCCTCAGCTTGACAATAAGGATGTCATCCAGCTCCACACAGTCCCTGGGGTCATTGTCTCGGTTCCGGGATGTCACCGGAATGACCCCGGGGGCTGTTGGAGATAAGGTCTCGAGAGGTGACATGACGCGTTTGGTCTTCATTGCACCGCGCATCGAGCGTGAACTGCACGGAGCACTCGGGGCAGAACTCCTCACATGTGCAGTCCCGGGAGCACTGCAGCTTGTCCACAATGTCATCACTAGTGAGGGGGACTAATCCAAGCCTGTGAGCCATGAACTCATCGTGAAGGACTGAAGAATTGGCAGCGACCTGAACCCAGTCAATGGCTATGATGGGCACCTCGGCGATGAAGACCCTCCCAATGGAATTGGCCACTGCCAGGTCTGTGTTCTCGATGATGAACTTGACATTTTCGTCTGTGAGCTCCGTGATCCGCACCGTGGGCTGATTGGCGTACGGCCTTTTTTTTTTTTTTTTTTTTTTTTTTTAAGACAGTGTCTCATGTATCCCAGGCTGTAATTGAACTTGCTGTGTAGCCTTAGGTGACCTTGAACTTCTGATTCTCTTGCTTCTACATTTGAAGTGGTGGCCTTAAAACTGGCCACCATGCCCAGTTTTATGCAGTCCTGAGGACAAAACCCAACACTTTGCACGTTCTAGGCAAGGTGTCGACCAACTGAGCTATATGTGATAATTTGTTATAGAACCCCAAACTGAGTATTGCAATCATCCAAAATAAGCAAGAGGTGGGTAGCATCCAGTAGGACTTTACAGTAGGTATCTCAGGGAGTGGCAGATAAACTGTTAAGATTCAGGTTCTCACATCCATGAAATTTTAGGCACTCAGTGTTTGGAATATTCTAGGATGTCACCAAAGTAAAGGATAAATCATTACATTTTATACTTGTTGTAACAGACAATAAGCGTAATGTCCAAGAGAACAGGTCTTCAAGCATGTGCCACTTTATAGAAGCGATTCCTGTACACTGACTTTCTGTGCAAGAAAGTAATAGCACAGTGATTAGGTGAAGAAAAGGTGCAGATAGGAAATGTAATGTGTAACCATCTGATAGTGATGAAAAATGCAAGAGCACTTCTTCTTTTTTTTTCCTTTGTTTTTTTTTTTTTTTTCCAGGAAGGGTTTCACCCTAGCTCAGGCTGACCTGGAATTCACTATGTAGTCTCAGGGTGGCTTCTAACTCACAGTGATCCTCTTACCTCTGCCTCCATAGCACTGAGATTAAATGCATGTGCCACCATGCCTGGCTTGAAAAAGTATCTTTAACTTTATATGAATACATTACTTTGTGTATTAATCAGAATTCTCCAGAGAAACAGAACCAAGGAGAGGAGAGAAGAGAGAGAGAGAGAGAGAGAGAGAGAGAGAGAGAGAGAAGGAGAATAGTCTGCTGATTGAAGTCTGTTTTTACTGGGGGAGGTCTGTCTTTTCTGGTAGGCCTTCCTGTGATCAGTTAAGACCATCTGTGTTTTCTGAAGAATAATCTGCTTCACTCAAAACCCAATGACTTAAAAGCTAATCTCACTTAAAAATACCTTCATAAAAGATTAGGAGTAATGTTAGACCAAATATTTGAGTGCTCTGTTCTAGACAAGTTGACACTTAAAATCAGCCATTTTACTATGAATCCTAGCTATCTTCTTTAGTGTCATAAATTTCTTTATTTTACAGATGAGAAAACCCAGATATAAAGTGCCCTGCATCAGATGACATTGCAAGCAATTGGCAAGCTGGTGCCTTTAACTCTTTGTGTGATGCTGTAGTTGCTAGATGCATGTAGAATGTGAGTGTATTCACTTTATGAAGTGGAATTTTCTCCTTCTCTACAATATCACTTAGATTACACACATAGGTTCTCAACATAGGATGGCAATATTTACTACTGGCATACAAACAAGAAAACTGGATGGGAGAGGTGGCTCAGTGGGTAAAGTACTTGCTATGAGGCACAAGGGCCTGAACCTGGAATCCTCAGCACTGGCATAAAATGCTGGGTGTGGTGACCCTTGCCTATAATCCCAGCGCTGGGGAGGTGGAGACAAGCAGGTCTTGGGTTATTGGCTAATTGCTCAACTGAATAAGGTGAGCTCTAGGTGCAGTAAGAGACCCTGTCTGAAAGGATAAGGTGGAGAGGGACTGGGGACACCGACATCTGATACTCTGGCCTCAACACGCACATGCACAAACCGTTGCACTCGTATGTATGCTCACACACATATGAACCACATACACACCTGCACACCACGCAAACAGGTGCAAAAAAGAAAGTCATAGTTTATGAAATAACAGAGTTCATAGCTCATAACTTACTAAGGGTTTGTTTTCATCCAACTTGCGCTAATTAGCCATTCTGTGTACATAAGTCAACATTGTGACTTTTGTAGTTGGATATATACCTAGAAACTGGCCATGAGCACCAGCAGTTTCCCATGCTTCATTTCCATTAATGATTGACACACATGTTAATGACATGTGGTAGGTGACACAGTCTATTCTAAATGTCTGCATCAGTAGCAACAGTGTTTACATGCCTTGCCAGAGGTCTGGGAATGTTCCACTTTTTGGAATCTGGGACATGTCTTGTTCTCTTCTACAGTTCTGTGTACAGTTTCCTTAGAAACAACCACATCCTGAGAGGTACAATAATCTACGTTTTTGCATGTGAACACTAGCTTTACTCCTAATATTTCTATGTAAACATATATTCCTATGAAATTGCATATCTACTTATACAATTATATACTTATACACACACACTACATATATATATATATATATATATATATATATATATATATACATATAATGTTTTCTGTTTCTGCCCCTTCCTATTTTTTTGGACTAGTTGTTTTCATGTGAGTTCTGCACTTTTATGGTTCCCAAAAATCCTGGCCTTGCCTGCTTTCTTTCCTTAAAGGCCTTTGCAAAAGAATGATCTGTGTCCCTACTTCCTGATGACCTCAGCTTTCATGACATGGCTGGGTCCTATAGCCTTCGAACTGCAGATGACAATGGACTAAACTCTGAATGCCAGCAGATATTCCTCACGAAGCCTCAGTTCACGTTTTTCCTCAAAGTCTATCTGCAACATGCTTATACTATGTTACAGAATCATAACCAGTTAGAGGATTTTTTATGATTTTTTATGAGAGACACAGAGAGAGAATTGGTACACCAGGGCCTCTAGCCATGGCAATCAAACTCCAGATGTATGTACCACCTTGTGCACATGTACGACCTTGCACTTGTGTCACCTTGTATGCCTGCCTTACATGGGATCTGAAAAGTTGAACATGGGTCTTTGGGCTTTGCAGGCAAGTGGTTTAACTGCTAAGCCATCTCTCCATCCAAATCAGTGTTTTTAATCTTAAGAGGTTTTAATATTAAAGTGAAATAGATCTGTGGTAGAGTGCTTGCCTGCAAGTTCTAGGCCCTAGGTACAATCCCCAACCCCACAAGAATCAATTAGTCAGTCAATCAATTAACTAGCCAAAAAACCATTGTCAGCAATGGAGGAATACTCCTGTCATCCAGAACATGGGAGGTGAAGACAGGTGGATCAGGAGTTTAAGGTCATCCTTAGCTGTACAGTGAGTTTGAGAGCAGAATGGGCTCCATGAGACTTTATTCAAATACCAAAAACAAGCCAAAACAACCCCCCTCCAAAACAAAACCCAACCAAACCACCACAAAACTAAACCAACCAAAAAAAATAATCTGTCCTCAAAGCCCCCAAACATCTTTGAGATCAGTAGCAAAAAAATAAGTTTAATTTAAAATAAAGTGTTACATTATTATATAATTTAAAAAGTTCTACCAGAAGATGGCAACATACTCTTAAATATTACTGGCAAAAGACAATTACATACAAACTATGGAAACTGCATAATAAATTCATAAATTAAATTCAGTTTCATTCATATGACTTTCCTCAACTGTCTTTTCTATTATCTATTTAAAATCTATAAAACAATTAATTTTATTATTTAATATATATTGTATTATTAGAATACAACTTTAGAAAATTGAACTAAACAAACTTCATATGCTTCTAACCTTGTAACAACGCAAATGTGGTTTATATGTAAGTATTATTGATACATAAGGTTTGAAATGTTCCCTTAAATGTTAGGACCTTATTTACAAGGGGTTTTATAGTCCAGCAAAAAAAAAAAAAAAATTCTTAGGGCTGGAGAGATGACTCAGAGGTTAAGGTGCTTGCCTATGAAGCCTAAGGATCTAGGTTCAATTTCCCAGTACCTAAGAAAGCTATATGTACATTGTAGTACATATGCCTGGAGTTTGTTTGCAGTGGCTGGAGGCCCTCTTTCTCTCTCTCTCAAATAAATAAATAAATAAAATATTAAAAAATAAATTCTCGGAAACTGTTGCAAGTGAAAGCTAATTTTCAGATCTGGACATTTGTATCACTTGGAGAGCTAGCATATGTGATGTAATTTTAAATTCTTAAATTCTATTGTTTACTCCTGTAATCTATGTTATAAACCAAGCATGAGAACATGAATAAAAGATAATATTAGTAAAATATTTCTCAAATGTCCTACAGTTTAAACCAAATTTCTTCAGTTATATTTGTTTTTACTTTCTAGGACAAATTATCAAAAAGTCCTTCTTAGGTAGGTTAATTTACAAAACAGGAGTCTGGAGTTCTACCAGCAGATGGCAACATACTCTTAAATATTACAACATACTGTTAAATATCAGAATTGCTTAGAGTAGTATTTATCAACTTGACTGTCTCTTAGAATAACCAGGGAAGCATCAAAATCTCCTGAGTCCAGGCCTCCCCGATATTAATGAAGTATCCAGGTAAAAGTGAAGCTAGGGTGAGGAGCTACCGGTGATATTGGTTCTTGTTAAGTGTCTCTGAATCACGTAGGAATCTATGAAGGCACAGGTTTGCATTCAGTGGTGTGGGTGGGCTCTGAGCTTTTGCCTTTCCAACCACCTCCTAGGTGATGCTATGGCTTGTTGTGACCCATGGTTTTATTATTATTATTATTATTATTATTATTATAATCAATATATTTCATATGGATACAACATGTATGATACCCTCTTTTTCCTCATTCCTGCCCCCATTCCACTGGGGACACTCCTCATTGGGATTGCAGGTATTCCCTATGGGGTTGTGTTTTATACATTGTGGGAACAGTAGTCAGTTACTTTTTGGGGGAGGGAATGCCTCTGGGCATGGTGTCTCAACCTGTGGCTCTTACAATCTTTCTGCCCCCTCTTTCACAAAATTCCCTGAGCCGTGGTGGGTGACTTTTAAGTCTACTTCAGTGATGAGCTCTTAGGAGCCTCTGGATCTCTGCTTTGGTGTGCGTTGATTATCCTCAGGGTCTGTCTCCTACATCTTGGCGATGATTATCAGGAACAGCATGGAAGCAACACTCTTGCTCATCTCCTCAATTCCTCTGTGGATTCAGCTATGGCTTGGCTGAAGTGTGAGCGGTTGTTTATCTCCTCCAGTCTTGCTTCCTTCTGAAAAAGAAGAACAGATTCTCCAACAGAGAATGAAATCAGCATAGTTTAAATGGGATAAGCATTATTAATTCAGAGAGAATTTGACATATGTAACTCTTATTTTAGCCAAAAACTAGTTTTTTTTTTTTTTTCGAGGTAGGGTCTCACTCTAGCCCAGGCTGACCTGGAATTCACTATGGAGTCTCAGGGTGACCTCGAACTCACAGCGATCCTCCTACCACTGCCTCCCAGTGCCGGGATTAAAGGCGTGCGCCACCACGCCCAGCTAACCAAACACTAGTGAGAGCTTGACACTGGAGAGCTTAAGCTTTGTCTGCACAATATTCTGATCTGGTTCCCAATTCAAGATATAGGTTCCTTTACACTGAGCAGAAGAAAGAAAGAAAGGAGGAAAGAAAGAAAGAAGAGGAAAGATTTTGGGGGTAGAGGAAAAGGGGCATGGGGAATACTCAAAACTAATGGCAACATGAATCAATTCCATAAAAACCTTCTTCCTGGATACCATTCTACAAGTCATTACACTCAATAAGAGGGAGGGGGGCCCAGACAGCAGAGCCTCTAAAAGGTAGCGAAAGCATAACCCTAAAATCACAGGCTCTTGTTGGTAATTCCCAGGGTCAGAATTGGGTCCCCCTGCCACAGTGAGCTGTTGGCCAGGGAGACACTTGGTCTCCAAAGTAATACAGGCCATTGCCAAAGCACTTAGTTGCCTGCAAGAGCTAAAAGGTAAGTCCTGGGCTGGAATGACGGCTTAGTGGTAAAGGTGCTTGATTGTGAAGCCTAAGGACCCAGGTTCAATTGACCAGTACCCAAGTCAGCTGGTGGCACATGTGTCTGGGGTTCATTTGCAGTGGATAGAGGCCCTTTTGTGCTCTCTTGCTTTTTCTCTCTGCCCCCTCTCAAATAAATAAATAATACAAATAAAACAAAAGTTTAAAAAAATTCCCTATTGCTGAAGCCACCACAGCCTGTAGCCACAGGACATTAAGTGACCATATTGAAAGGGAAAGGGAATCAAGTTCCCTCCTGGCTAGCCATTACAATGCTGGAAAGTGCTATTAGAGCAGCTGGAGAACAATGGTTGGCAAAAGATTGAATAAGTATGAGATCCTGCCACATACAAAATCAACCAGATGAGCAAGAAGTGCACACTTATGCAATAGTGGCACACAGCTGATGCAGGCAAGTAACTGTTCAGGGATTGGACATGAGATCTGCTCAGTATAGGAGAACTCATATCTGGCTCTAGGAACCCAGCCAGACTCCCTAGGACAGGAAACCAGAGAGAGCATCCACTGTTCTTTAACTAAAAAGAATGGGCATACACATCAATAAATCTTTCTAATAACTAGGCTTATTCCCTGTAATTCAAATTGCTGTCACTTTTGGTTCAAGAATCTGTTTCATCTTACAGATGGTGGAGAATACTGGGAAGAACCAGGATACATCAATACATCAAGAATAGAGAGCCAAATCTTTACTATGGGATAGGTCGCCTCTACCTCATCTGCCTGGGCCCAGAAGTCATTACAGAGGAAGTAGTGACACAAATACTGCTCTCACAGCTAGCCTGAAAACCAGTTCTAGGGAATCAGTAGCAGACATTGTGGCCACTCAGATCTCATCAAAACAGAGATCCAGAGACTACAGAGAAAGCAACCCTAAGTCAGATCCTTCTCTTGTCCATGAAGACTTGGGAACATTGCAGAAGGGGGTGGGCAGAAATATTGCAAGTCTCATGATGGGTGGAATAGCCTGAGGTACTATAAGTTCCCCCTACTCCTGCCACATAAAGACTTACTGAGGCCTCTAAACCCCACTGAAGGAGACCCTCAGCAGAACTGGAGTGGGGGAGTGAGGGTCTAGGAGTACAAGATTTTTTTTATTATTATAAAAATCCAATAAATATGGCTTCTCTCAGTTTCCTGGTCTTGATTCTGTTCTTTTGCTGAAGGTAGCAAGACTGGAGGAGATAAGTTACCCCTCACACTTCAGCCAAGCCACAGCTGAATCCACAAGAGTGCAGCTTCCATGCTGTTCCTGATAATCAGCACCAGAGTGTAGGAGACAGACCCTGAGGCTACTCAACACCTACCAAAACAGGGATCCAGAGGCTCCTAAGTGCTCATCACTGAAGTAGACTTAAACTCGCCCACAACAGCTCAGGGAATTTTGCAGAAGAGGGGCAGAAAGATTGTAAGAGCCACAGGTTGAGGCACCATGCCCAGAGGCATTCCCTCCACCCCAATATAACGGACTGCTGCTCCCACAACAAATAAACTACAACCCCACGAGGAATATCTGCAACACTACTGAGAAGGGTCCCTAATGAAATGGGGGCAGGAACAAGGGAAAAGAGGGTATGAACATATAATGTATCCATGTGAAACATATTGTTAATAATAATAATAATAAACATTAAAAATAAATAACTAATCAAAAAATAACAAAATTGAATGCGGGAAATGAAAATGTCAATTAATCAAATAAAAACCTCAGTGACAAGCACCCTCAGTAGACTAAAGCAAGCCAAAGAAGACCACAGACAGAGGAAAAGGTCAGAGAATCCTACACTGACCCATCAATAAAGAGAGAAACATTCCCACAGCATCCAAGAACTCTTGGACATAATGAAGAGGCAAAACCTCACCATCTACCTAAGGGTAGAAAGAGCTGAGATGAAAACTAAAGGCAGAGGGCATATATTCAATGAAATAATAGGGAAAGGCTGGACAGATGGCTTAGCAGTTAAGGTTCTTGCTGGCAAAGTCTAAGGACCCAGGTTTGATTACCCAGTACCCACATAAGCAAGATGCACAAGGTGGCACATGTGTTTGGGGTTCATTTTCAGTTGCTAGAGGCCCCAGCATGCCCATTATCTCTCTCTGTCTCTCTCTGTATTTTCCTATTTATCTGTGTCTCTCTCAAATAAATAAATATTTTTTAAAATTCTCAGAAAAAAAATTGTAGGAGAAAAATTTTCCCCTAATTGGAAAGGAAATAGACACTCAAACACAAGAAACATTTAGAATCTCAGAGAAGTTTACTATAACACACTGTTGTCAAAATTTAAACTACAAAGCAAAGACATAGGATTAAAAGTTGTATGGCATGGAAAATATCAAATTATTCACAAAGGCAAGCCCATAAGAATAACATGAAGTCTCTTGCCAGAAACTCTGACATGTAGGAAATCATGAAATAATACATTTCAAGCTGTGAAAATGAGTGTCACCCATGATTACAGTATACTATAAAAATATCTTGTGAGATAAAGGAGAAAAAAGAAGAAAAACATCAGCACTTCCAGTTAAGATGGTGGCATAGTAGCCATGCAAAAGCAGCCTAGGGAGGGAAATAAGCAGAAAAACAGAAAAATACAGTCTTCTACTGAAAACTGAAGGTGTATGAGGAACTAACAACCACAGTAGAGAAGCAGGAGAGACCCAGAGCTTCCAGCAAGCAGAAAACCAGCCACAATCCCACCAAGGCCCTGGCAGCCCCAATCCATGTGCATGCCTGCCTGGCTTGGCACAGAGTTGCAGGAGCAGAAGCCAGTTGAAGGGATTTTCCACTCACATCAGCCTCCTCACAAAGTCAAGAAACCCAAAGTGGAAGACAGGAGGGACTGGGTGAGTAGCTGCTGAAGAACACAAATGGGACCAGCTGAGCAGCTTGGGTACAACTCCAGGCATCCACCACAGTCTCCCATGCCCCAGCCACCAGTGCCATGAACCACTAGAGAACTCACCCACCTCCACACCCCTGACTAGCCACACAGCATCCAAGACAGCTGATCAGAACACCAGACCCAGAGGCTCAAGCAGCCTAACAGAGTCCATAGTGCAACAGAGAGGGATCAAGATGTGTACTCAGCAGAAGTGAGATTGGAAACTATCTCAAAAGGTAACAGGGCCTACTTGCACAAAGTCAGGTACATAGGCCTGCACTGGAAGTACTAATCTCACCTTCCATGTCAGTGCAGTTATGTGTTAGATTTGACTGATGTATTTTTGGTTGGTTTTACCATTCTTAAATAAGCTATATTTTGGTGTTGACTATTGTTGCCTTTGATGTTTCCTGACTTACAGGTCCTTTGCCTTTTTCTTTTGTCATTATTGGGGGCAGGGTCTGGTTCAGCACCAGGGTGACCTGGAACCCATTTAAGACCAGAAATCCCAGCATCCCAGTTGATAGGATTAAGGGTGTGGGGCAACACACCCCCTTAGGGACTTTGGCTTTATTAGACTATAAGTTTGCTTTAATTCCCACTCTTGCATAAATACTGTGTGCTAGGAGGTATGATTGAATGTATATTGCTTAGTTGAAATTTAGAATTTGCCAGTAATTTACCTACCCAGATGACTACAATACTTGTATAACAGGCAAACTCAACATGTAGGATCACTTCTGCTGTTACTCTGGGAGTAATATAAGAGCCACATCTGGCACCTTAAACTCCTACCCTGAAGGTATATAAAGTTGGATTTACATATCTAAGAATACTGCAGACAACTATGAAATCCAAGAATCAAATTAACTCAAGATGCAAAAATCTGTACTGTTGCAGTCAGGTTCACATTGCTGGTAGAAATCACCCAACCAAGAGCAGCTTGTGGGAAAAAGTGGTTTGTTTTGGCTTACAGGATCAAGGGGAAGATCCATGATGGCATGAGCAGAGGGTGGACATCACCCCCTGGCCCACATAAGGTAGAGAACAGGAAGAGGAGAGTGTGCCAAACACTGGCAAGGGGAAACTGGCTATAATACCCATATGCCTGCCCCCAACAATAAACTCCCTCCAGGAGGTGTTAATTCCCAAATCTCCATAAGCTGGGAACCTAGCATTCAGAACACCTATGTTTATGGGGGACACCTGAATCAAACCACCACATCTACCTTATAATACAAGAAATACAAAAAATCAAGACAATACAATTCCACCAAAAATTATAAATCCACTCTGTAGAATGCCTTACCAGCAGAATGGATCAAGGTGAGGACAGAATAGTTAAACTAGAAGACCAAATGGCAGATATAATACAGTCTAACAAAGAGAAAGACAAAGTAATAGGAAGGCATGAATGGGAATTTCAAGACATTTGGGACACTATGAAGAGATTAAACATAAGAATTCAAGGTACAGTAGAAGGACAATACCACTCCAAAGGTACAATAGGTATTTTCAGCAAAATCATAGAAGAAAATTTCCCCAAGTAGGGAAAGTGATGCAATACAAATACAGAAACTCTTTAGAATAGCAAACAGAAAAAATTGTGAAGAACCCCTCACTGCCATATTATGATTAAACTACAAAACACACAAACCAAAGAAAGTATATTGAAAGCAGTTACAGAGAAAAATCAAGTCACATACAAAGGCAAGCCTATCAGGATATCAGGAGGCTACTCAACATAAACCATAAAAGCCAGAAGGATCAGCCATTTGGTCTGTCTTTTAGTAAGTAGAAGATTATGGTACCATTGCCGTTTTGGTCTAGATTTGTGTTTCCCACCCCTTTGATGCCCTCCCCTCCCTCCCCTTCCATCCTAGTGTCTAGTCTAGGAGATGCTTGCTGGGTATGTAAGGTATCTTGGGTAGATTCAGGTTAGGTGCTGTAGATGAGTGAGACTATGTGGCGATTTTTTTTTTTTCTGTGATTGGGTAAGTTCACTGAGAATGATCTGTTCCAGGTTCAACCATTTTTGCTCAAATTTCATCCAGCAAAGTTATACATCCAAATTGACAAGGATAGAAATGAAAACAGTTGTAAAAAGATCTCCCAACCAAAAAAATTCCAGGCCCAGATTCACAGATGACTTTTACCCGATCTTTCTGATTCTTCACAAACTTTTCCATGAAATAGTAAAGGAAGCAATACTACTAAACTCATTCTACAAAGCCAGCATTACTCTGATATTGAAACTAGATAAAGACAGAACAACAAAAAATAGAAAATTACAGACAATCTCCCTCATGAACATAGATGCAAAAAATTTCAACAAAATACTAGCAAGAAGAATATATGAATATATCAAAAAGATCATTCTCAGACAGTCAGCATGTCTAGTGCCAGAAGGTGCTACATGGGTGACTGGGGGAAAATGACCAATATCTGTCTAAGCAACTCATGGTCTAACCTACTTAGCAGCAAATAACCTGTCGGGATGCTCACACAAGTGGAACAGTGGTGCATAGCCATGGTGGGAAACCTACTGCTCTTGATTTGGCTAACTGTTCTGCTCAGTGGAACAGGACCCATAGCTGGAGCTGGGAAACAAGTCAGAACCATATCCAAACATGAGCCCTCTCTCCATTATCAAGCTACCACCAATCATGGGCTACAAGAGGGCCTACACCTATTAAATTCTCTATAAAAAAATAAGGGTTATTCCATTTGTCTGGTGCTAACTTTACTCTCCGTTGGAGAATCTGCTTCTCTTTTTCAGATAGATGCAGATCCTAAGGAGAGAGCCACACCATCATACCTCAAAAGGGCCCCAGCTGAAACTAAGAAACAAGCAAGGGTGCTGTTTTCTTGGTGAACCGGGTACCAGCACAAGGATGAAGGAGAACAACACAGAGAACAATCAACTCCTACCAAATCAGATATCCAGAGACACAGAGGCTCCCAACACCTCATCACTGAAGCAGACCCAAAATGAACCCGACATGGCTCAGGGAAATTTTGTGGAAGATGGGGCGGAAAGAATATCAGAGCCACATGTTGGGTCATGATACACAGAGACATTTCTCCTACCCATAACTGAGGGCTAACTCCACAATGCATGACCCATATACCTCAACAAGGAGGGAACAGGGGTTGGGGGTAGTACATAAACCAGCCTAACAATGTACCAACTTGACTGTATTCACCGAGTATAAAACTACTACTACTAATAATAAAATAACTAAAAAAATTCATTCACCCAGGCCAAGTAAGCTTTATCCCAGAGATGCAGGGATGGTCCAAATGTGCAAATTGATAAATATATACTATATAAATGGACTGAAAGACAATAATCATATTATCATCTCAATAGGTAAAGAAAAGGCTTTTGACAAAATCCAACATCCCTTCATGGTGAAAGTTGTAAAGAAACTGGGAATATAAGGAATATATCTCAACATAATAAAGGCTATTTATGACAAATCTATAGCCAAGATAATACTAAATGGGGAAAAACTTGCAGCTTTTCCACTAAAATCAGGAAAACAACAAGGGTTCCACTGTCCCCACTTTTATATAATATATTACTGGAAGACTTAGCTATAACAAGAAGGCAAGACACACATAAAAGAGATATAAATTGGAAAGGAAGAGATCAAATTATCACTACTTGCAGATGACATTATTCTATACATAAAGGACCTAAAGACTCTACCAGCAAACTCTTACAGCTGATAAACACTTTTAGCAACATATCAGGATACAAAATAAACACATAGACCAACATGCTGAAGATGAAATCAGGGAATCACTTCCATTCGCAATTGCTTCATAAAATAACGTACCTTGGAATAAACCCAACCAAGGAAGTTAAGGATATCTACAATGAAAACTTCAAAACATTCAAGAGAGAAATTGCAGAAGACACTAGAAAATGTAAAGACATCCCATGTTCTTGGATTGGAAGAATCAATATTGTGAAAATGTCAATCTTACCAAAAGCAACCTACACATTTAATGCAATACCCATCAAAATTCCAATGACATTCTTCACAGAAATTAAAAAAAACAAAAAACAAAAAACAATGCCAGTGTTCTATTGAAAGCACAAAAGCCTAAATAGTCAAAACAATTTTAAGCAACAAAAATAAGGCTGGTATCATCACCATACTTGATTTTAAGCTATATTAGAAAGCCATATGTAACTAAAACAGCATGGTACTGGTACAAAAACAGACTTATATATCAATGGAACAGAATAAAGGATCCAGATGTAAGTCTGGCAAGCTATAGCCCTTTGATTTTCCACAAATATGACAAAAATATTCATTGGAGCAAAGACAGCATCTTTAACACATAGTACTGGGAAAACTGGGTATCTATATGTAGAAGGGCGAAAATAGATCCTTATCTTTCTTATACAGAATAATCAAGTCCAAATGGATCAAAGACCTTAATATCAGACCTGAAACTCTGAAACTGCTAAAGGAAAAAGTAGGGGAATCCCTTCAACATATTGGCATAGGCAACAACTTTCTGAATATAACCCCAGTTTCTCAGGAAATGAAACCACATATTAACTGCTGGGACCTCATGAAATACAAAGCTTTTGTACAGCAAAGGACACTGTGAATAGAGCAAAGAGGCAACCTACAGAATTGGAGAAAAATCTTTGCCAGCTATAAATCTGACACAGGATTATTATCCAGGATATACAAAGAACTCAAAAAACAAAATAATAAGAAACCAAACAACCCAATTAAAAATGGGATATAGAACTAAATAGAGAGTTCTCAAAAGCAGAAATATGGATGGCTTATGAACATCTAAAAAAATGTTCTAAATGTTTAGCCATCAGGGAAATGCAAAAAACTTTGATATTCCATCACCATCCTGTGAGAAGGGCTATAACTAAGAAAACAAATGACAATAAATGTTGGCAAGGATGCAAGAAAAGAGGAACCCTTCTACACTGTTGGTGGGAATGTAATCTGGCATAGCCATTGTGGAAATCAGTGTGGAAGTTCCTGAGACAGCTAAAAATAGATTTATCACATGACCCAGCTATACCACTCATAGGCATATATCCTAAGGACTTGCCTAACTTCCTTAGAGATACTTGCACAACTATGTTTATTGCTGCTTTATTCACAACATTTAGGAAATGGAGGCAGCCTAGATGTCTCTCAACTAATGAGTGGATAATGAAGATGTGGTATATTTATACAATGGCATTGTCTTCAGACATAAAGAAAAATAAAATTATGAAATTTGTAGGGAAATGGTTGGATTTGGAAAGGATTATACTTAGTGAGGTAACCCAGGCCCAGAAAGCCAAATGCCATATGTTCTCTTTCATGTTTGAATTCTAGCTACAAATGTTTAGACTTTTATGTGAGTTGGGGTAAAAATCAGTAGGAAAGGCCAGTACATTAGAAAATGAGGGAGGGCAGATCCAGCATGGGGCTATCATCCACAATGAGCTTTTGATCAGAGAGACCTACAAGGTTTCCTAAAAGAAAGACAGATTTCTGTCAGAGTACTCGATGACCCACCAAAGGCTAGTGGTAAGACCCTACTGCTGAAGACTCGTTATGTGATTGACATGCAAATTAGAATGACATGGCTGGAAGTTGGAAGAGAGTCAGTCCCCAGACAGTCAGCGCTTCTAGTGCCAGAAGGTGCTGCATGGGCGACTGGGGGAAAATGACCAATATCTGTCGAAGCAACACATGGTCTAACCTACTTAGCAGCAAATAACTTGGTGTGATGCCCACACAAGTGCAGTGGTGGCACACAGCCATGGTGGGGAACCAACTGCTCTCAATTTGGCTAACTGATCCCCTCACTGGTATGGGACCCATAGCTGGAGCTGGGAAACAAGTCAGAACCATATCCAAACATAAGCCCACTCTCCAATATCAAGCTACCATCAATTGTGGGCTACAAGAGGGCCTACACCTATTAAATTCTCAAAAAAAAAAAAGTAAGGGTTATCTCATTTGTCCTGGTGCTAACTTACTCTCCATTGGAGAATCTGCTTCTCTTTTTCAGATAGATGTAGATCCTAAGGAGAGAGCCACCCCATCATACCTCAAAAGGGCCCCAGCTGAAACTAAGAAAAATTGGAGAAACAAGCAAGGGGGCTGTTTTCCTGATGAAATGGATACCAGCACAAGGGGGAAGGAGATCAACACAGAGAAAAATCAACTCCTACCAAACCAGAGAGCCAGAGCCTCAGAGGCCCCCAACACCGCATCACTGAAGCAGACCAAAAACGAACCCAACATGGCTCAGGGAAATTTTGTGGAAGAGGGGGCGGAAAGAATGTCAGAGTCACATGTTTGGTCATGATATGCAGAGACATTTATCTTACCCATAACTGTGGGCTAACTCCACAATGCATGACCCATATACCTTAACAAGGAGGGGCCAAGGGGAGGGGGCAGGTCACGGATGAGCCTAATAATGGTACCATACTGACTGTATTTGCTGAATACAAAACTGACTAATAAAGAAAAGAAAAAAAAAAAAAAAGAAAATGAGGGAGGGTGAAGAGAGGAGGACTTAAGGGGTTGGTATTGTATATATGTAAATAGATGAGTACATTACTGGGAGTGGAATGGCCTGAGTGAGGTCAGGGGAAGAGAATGAGTAATGAAAGGGTAGAGGGAGGGTTAATCCAAATTTAAGAGGGTATGAATAAGTCATATGGAAAACTACTTTTTGGACAATGTTTCACTCAGAAGCCATAGATTGTTAGTAGAAAAATTCCAGTACCAGGGATGGGATACCTTCCAGTGAGTTGTTGACAAGGGAGGTCCCTAATGCCCTCAAGACATTACAGTCTATTGCCAAGGGTCTTAATTTCCCTCTAGGAACAGATGGTAAGACCCTGTTGCTAAAGACTCCACATACTTGGGCTGCAGTGTCATTGAGAGAAATAAGCTGGAGCTGAGCTGAAAACCTCCTCCCTGTCGACCAGCTGGCAGAAAACTGGAAAAAGCTATGCTGTATGCAGCTCTATGGGAGAAAGAAGTCATCAGTGTAGACAAACAACAGTGGACACTGCAAGCCTTATGTTGGTCCTGCCAGGCCAAATGAGCCAATGGGTTCAATAGTGGCATGTCTGTTTTGGAGGAAACCAACTATTCTCTCATTGGACTGAGGCCTGCTCCATGGGATGGAGTATCTGCCTGGTACTGAAAACCTATGACAGAAGAGGTCATGAGCCCTAGGGGTGTATCACCTGCTGCTGTCTGGGTAAATGCATAGATTATGCTCACCAAACTACCCTGTAAGCACTTCTCTTAATGTTCATACTCATATATTAATGTTACTCTCACTTTTAAATTAGAGAATCTTCTCTTTTCAGGTGACAGTGACCTCTGGGACGATTCAAAGGGCACCATCGTGGTGAGAAGAAATGACAAGAGTATTCAGCACTGAAACATCTCTATCATACCTTCCAAGGATCAGGGTCCATTGTGGAAGGGGTGGAGGAAAGAATGCAAGAGACAAAGGAAGGGTAGGACTACTTACAATGCAATCTTCCAGACACAAAATGGCCTGGATATCCATGACCTCACAGTGCCTGGCTCTACCTATGCAAGATCCTCATAATAGGAGGAAAAGATGATGACATCAAAATAAAAAACAGACTAACTGAGAGGTGGAGGGGATATGATGAACAGTAGATTTGTGAAGGGGAAAGTACAGGAGGGGAGGAACTTATCATGTTTTATTGTCTATAACTGGATGTCAATAAAAAAGGTTAAAAAAAAGAAAAGAAAAACACCAACTACTTACAATTAGAGAGATAATGGAAAACATTGACACACTCATTCAACAGACTAAGTTCTCCACAATGAAAATATACAAATTACCAGAACACACAAATGTATGGAACTGAAAAACATCATATTGAACTAAAGAAACAGCATATAAGAAAGAAAGCCTTGACTAACAAAACCAATTTTACAAGAGTTATGAAAATGCTCTATCTTAATCAGGATGGTTTTGTTATAGGGGTTCTTACACTTGTCAAAACACATGGAATTACACACTTATAAATTTCATGTAATAAAACAAGCATTTTAAATGCTCTATTTTTAGATTAAAAATATTTTATTTAGTTATTTATGAGAGAGAGAGAGAGAGAGAGAGAGAGAGAGAGAATAGGCATGCCAAGGTTTCTAGCAACTTCAAATGAACTCCAGACATGTTCCACCTTATGCATCTGGCTTTATGTAGGTACTGGGTACTCAAACCTGGATCCTTATCCTTAGGCTTTGCAGTCAAGCAACTTAACCATTTTAACTCAGGAAAGTTAGTGACAGCTTAGCCACCAATGTCTGTCATCATTGTATGTACATGCTTATAGACACAGAGAGAAGGCATTCTCCCTCAAACAAGGTCTTGTTACTAAGCAAAGGAACATATAGTCTCCAGACAGACTCCCAGGCTTGTGCAGTTTCAGCTAAGGTATAGAGAAAAGGAGCTGACCTGTTCAAGTGACCTTGCTGGGGTAGCCTATATCCCATAACCAAATTAGTCCCTGGTTATAGTGACAGATGATACTTATTCCAGCTTTCTCCCATTGGCTCAGCTTTGATGGACTGTGGTACATGCTTGATTTCTTCCTCTACCCAGTCCTCTTCTTTTTCCATCTTCATTTCACAGGTGTTGACACCTAACATACATCTTATAACCTTAAATCCAGAAACCACATCTTATAACCACATCCAGAAAGTCACCTGAAGAAAATGCTGAAGGGATGGATTGCATGTCTTCAGGAAGTCTTCTTGCCTTTGGTCTCTAAATCCTTTCCTTGAAAACAGTGCAAAAATCCTTCCATCTCTATTTACAACCAGTTCCCTTTTCTTTTATCTTTCCTGACAACTCAATGGGTTCTCTCTGGGCTGCTGTATTTCTATTCATTAGTGAATCAAGTCAAGATTCCAGCAAGACATGACCTGCATACTCAAGGTAGGTAATGCAAATGAGTTTGATCAAGACAAGAGAGGACTACTCTGCTGGGCATGATGGCACAAGCCTTTAGTCTCAGCACTCAGAAGGGAGAGGAAGAAGGATTGTTGTGAGTTTGAGGCCAACATGAAACTACATAGTGAATTCTAGGTTAGCGTGGGCTAGAATGTGACCATACAGAGAAACTCCCCGCCCCCAAAAAAGAGGACTATTCATAAAGGTGGGACAAGTCACAGGTAAAAATTTGGTAATGAATAGAAACTATCACTGGGCTTGAAAATATGGGAAAGAAGTGGTGAGCAGATCTTGAGAGAATTATACTGAAAATTATCAAGATTTTTAATAATTATTACTTAATTCAAGTGAAGTTTGATATACTTTTAGTAAATTCATTTAAGTAATTTCTAACTAACTCTTCATTAACACTTCTAAAGAAAGCTCATTTTGCCCATTTGTATGCCAATTATTCACTCATTCATTCAGCAAAAATATTTACTGGATGCTTATTATGCCAGACATTAATATAACCAAAGATTTACAAATATGTTCACACTATATTGAGGATGTATGTAAAGTTTCCATGATATGCTCTGCAATCATTGGGTATTTTAACCACTTGATACATCTGCCTACACTATTTATATTCATCATAGATTGGAGGTACATTTAACTGATTAGCATTTATATCATGACTAGTATCATAATTACTTTGCAGAGCTGTTATACTAATAACCTGTTATTAGCACACTCAAATATGCTTTGTGGATAATTTATATAAGTTCTTAAGTACATTTCAGGTTTATGGTGAGAAGTATTATATACTAAAATTAATTCAAACAGGCAAACAGATAATGTAATTATTCAAATATTATGCATTTTGAAGTGTTAAATTGTGTCTATTACAATAATGAAAAACTGAAAAACCTCTTTGAAGTGATTGGATTGTCTATGAAGCAGGTGCTCAGGAGATTATAGAAGAGGAAAAGACTCACTAGAGGTTGTCTCTGAAGAGTACAGAGTAAGGAACATCTTCAGAATGTGATACAGACCTGAAATGTATAGAAAGCGAGGAAAAAGGTTACTGTGTAGGAAAAGCTACCAGAAAAGACACAGCTCTGGGAAGGTTCACTTTACCCACTAGCAGCTCTGCAGCAAAGATTCCTGGCAGAAGAATGTCTTGTTAGATCAAAAGCATCAAATCCTCTTATCCTCACCAGGGCTCAGTCTGGCTAGGGCTGCCTGGTAAAACAGAATGGCCTCAGGCCAAGCACTGGTCCAGGGAGTACTACAGTTGGAGAGGCTCAGCTAACTTCACTCTTCATAAATGATCACCATTTTTTTTTCCTCTTAAAGGCATATCTGAACCATAGTCTTCCATGCTGTCACTATGCACTGCATCTCCAGGCTGAGGAACTGCTCCATATATGTCCAAGAAAACAATCAAATAACAAATGTTGATCCTATCTGTAGCCACCATCCCTGCCCTCCCCGAAAACAATTCCATCCGTGTGCCCACCATTCCAGGTCAGTATGACCAATGGCAAGGGTGGGTAATGCTAACTGATCAAATGTTCTTTCTCCTTGTTCTATCTTGCCTCTTCTGTGGTGGGTACTTGCTTTCTGGTGAGCATTACATGATATGAAAACCTTCACACTTCATACACATTCCGAGCTGTCCATCCAAATGTCTCTATCACAAACTTCCAAATAAACTTTTTAGAGCAGGAGAATGGGTGACCTCATCAAGCTCATTGATTCTTTTTTTTTTGTTTTTTTTGTTTTTTGAGGTAAGGTCTCACTCTAGCCCAGGCTGACCTGGAACTCACTATATATTCTCAGGGGTGGTCTTGAACTCGAGGCGATCCTCCTACCTCTGCCTCCCAAGTGCTGGGATTAAAGGCGTGCGCCACCACGCCCGGCTAAGCTCATTGATTCTTATCTTCTGCTGACTTTAACAGCACCCTCAATGCTTGTCTGCCTATTTTGCCTTTGGGAACACCATATTCTATGAGCCAGCTCCACAGCATGGTGAAGCCATTTTAATGATACCCTTCTAACCTTGCTGGCTGCTACAAGAATTGTGGTCATTTGTCTTCTGGAAGTTAGCTACGACCACCACTATTCCTTCCTGACCCTATCATTCTCACTGCAAGGTACCAGCCCTGTTCTATGCCAGTTTTCCTAGCACTGACCCTGGCAGGCAGAGAAGAGTCACTGTGATACCTTTAGGTGATGCTGGTACTTCACATTGCTGATGGTGATCATGGCACCTGAGCCCTACAGAAAATAAGTATACTTCTCTTCATGCAATATATATACACACATATATAATATATGTGTATATATTTATGTATAATGACATAAGTCATTTATGACATACATGTATATATATATATATATATATATATATATATATATACATGTATGTCATATATATATATATATATATCAGCATGCCTCACTTCCAGGAGCTGTTAACACTTCACTATACATTAACACAAAACTAGGTAATAGTGCCGGGTGTAGTGGCGCATGCCTTTAATCCCAGCACTCGGGAGGCAGAGGTAGGTGGATCACCGTGAGTTCGAGGCCACCCTGAGACTACATAGTGAATTCCAGGTCAGCCTAGAATGAGACCCTACCTCGAAAAATCAAACCAAACCAAAACCAAAACAAAAACAAGACAAAACAAAAAAACCAAACTAGGTAATATAGACTCAATTATAAACTGGGTGAATAAGTACATGTATGTTTACTACAAAAATTCTTAGTCTATGTTATTAGTGATCGACACCAAGTACTAAAATCATAAGAAACTTTTTCCTTTGTACTTTTACATATTTTCTAACAATATATTTCAAAATAAAGAATATAATTTTTAAAACATTTTATTTGTTTGAGAGGGGGAGAAAGAGGAAGAGAGAGGAAGAGACACAGACACAGACAGACAGACAGAGAGACAGACAGACAGACACACACACACACACACACAGAGAGAGAGAGAGAGAGAGAGAGAGAGAGAGAGAGGGAATGAGAATGGGGGGAGGGAGAGAGTGGGCACATCTGGGCCTCTAGCCTCTGCAAACAAATTCCAGATGCATGTGCCACCTTGTGCATCTGATTTTATGTGGGTACTGGGGAACCAAACCTGGATCCTTAGGCTTTTCAGGCAAGTGCCTTAATGTCTGAGTCATCTCTCTAGCCCTAAAGAATATATATATTCATATATATATATATATATATATATATATATATATATATATATATACACACACACACACATATATCTATATTTAAAGATTTTATATTCATTTATTTATTAGAGACAGAGAGGGAGAGAGAGAGAATGAGAATGGGCACACCGGGGCCTCTAACCACTGCAACGACCTCTGCAAATGAACTCCAGATGCATGTGCCACCATGTACATCTGGCTTATGTGGGACCTGGAGAATTGGACCTGGGTCCTTAGGTTTCACAGGCATGTGCCTTAACCTCTAAGTCATTTCTCCAGCCCAAGAATGTAATTTTTTAAAAAGTATTTATTTATCTGCAGAAAGAGGAGGGGGCATGCCATGTCTTCCTGATGTTGCAAATGACCTCCAGATGCATGCCCCATTTTGTGCATCTGGCTTTACATGGGTACTAAGGAATTGAACCTGGGTTGTCAGGCTTTGCAAGCAAGAGCCTTAACCATTAAACAATCTCTCCAGCCCAATAATACAGTTTTAAAAAACAAAAGTGAAGTGATAAAAAATTAACCTCACAGGTAAGGATACAAAATACCCTTAAGCAGCATGAAACATTTTTTCCTAATATTAGTTTATGTGGTTCTGCTCAATTTGGGACTCTACAAAGACTCATAAACTTTATTATGCATAAGTGCAATAGATGTTATAACCAATGGCTCTCTGATTGGCTAAGAGATCTGTCCAATGGGAAGGAACCAACAGCTGGTACTGGGAGCCAAGTCAGAATCCTATGGGGAGGAGGGTCATGCTCTCCAGTGAGAAGCTCCCACTAGTCTTTGGCAAAATGAGAGGCTACACCCATCTAAATCTCTCTTAATTAACTATGCTTACTCCTTCTAACCTATGCTGCTTTCAGTCTCCACTGGAGAATCTGATTTTCTTTTATAGAACCCAGTGAAAACTGGAGACAACCAAAATCCTCTCAACATAACAAGAAAAGATAGTTGAATCCCTATCATGAGATGAACTACCTCTCACACGTCAGCCAGGGTCCAGGTGAAACCACAGAGGAATTGGTGAGTTAAACATGATTGCTGTTCTCAAGGTGAACCTGACACCCTGTGCCAGGGTGATGGCAATAGACACTGAGGACATGCAAAATGTATCATAGCGGAACTCCAAAAGCTGTTCAGAGCTTAACACTAAAGTAGACTTCTAACACACCTGGCAAGGCTCAGGGAACATTGCTGAACATGGGGTGGAAAGATTGTAAGAGTCATAGTGTGGGAAGGAGTATCTAGAGGCTTTGCCCCACCCCCCAATGACTGACTACTTCCCTGACAACCCATAACCCATAACCTCATAGTGAATACCAGTAACCCCATGGAGGAGGACTGTCAGTGGATTGTGAGCAGGGAGGATAGGAATAGTACCAACACATAATTTGCCCATACAAAGTTTCTATTTAATAATAATAAAAACACCTTAGAGATCATTTGTGGTGGCACTGTTGTAGGAAAGTAAAGGGCTCACAGAATTAAAATAGTATTTTAAAAATTAGGGATGGGGAGATAGCTCAGAAGGTGAATGCTTTCCACTTAAGCATGAGGGTCTCCCTGGCCGGAGATCAGCAGGTTTAAATCCCCAGAACCCACAAAAAAAGCTGAGTGTGGCCACACACAAATGTAAACCCAGTTCACTGGGGGGACAGGTGAAGAGTAAGAAGACATCTGTCATTCTCCTTTGGCCTCCACACTTATGTGCATAGGGGTGCATCTACACAGATATGTTATACACCACATGTCACACATACCACAAGACATAATACTCTAACACATGTGCATACAAAAAAGTAAAGTTTTGGGTCTGGGTTAATAGCTTAGCTGGTAAAGCATTTGCTGCACACACATGAAGATGAGAGTTTGGATTCCCACCATCTACATAAAATGCCATGCATGGTGGCATGTACCTGTAATTCCAGTGGTGGGGAGGCATGCATATTCCCCTGGGCTTGCTGACTAACAAGTCTAGCTAAATCAGGTGAGCTCTAGCTTTAGTGAGGGACCCTGTCTCAAAAAATAATGTGGAGGGCCGGAGGGATGGCTTAACAGTTAAGGCATTTGCCTGCAAAGCTAAAGGACCCAGGTTCGATTCCCCAGGACCCACATTAGTCAGATGTACAAGGAGGCACACACGTCTGGAGTTTGTTTGCAGTGGCTAGAGGCCTTGGTGCACCAATTCTCTCCCTCCCTCCCTCTCTCCCTCTCTCTCTCTCTCTCTCTCTCTCTGTAACAAAATAAATAAAAAAATATTTTAAAAAATAATGTGGGGCTGGAGAGATGGCTTAGCGGTTAAGTGCTTGCCTGTGAAGCCTGAGGACCCCGGTTCGAGGCTCGATTCTCCAGGACCCACGTTAGCCAGATGCACAAGGGGGTGCACGCATCTGGAGTTCGTTTGCAGTGGCTGGAAGCCCTGGCGCGCCCATTCTCTCTCTTTCTCTCTATCTGCCTCTTCCTCTCTCTGTCACTCTCAAATAAATAAATAAAAAAAAATGAACAAAAAAAAAATAATGTGGAGAGCAATTGAAGAATATATCTGATATCAACATCTGACCTTCTCATATGTGCATACATGTATGGATGCACCCGTACACTCACACTTGTGCCCATACACACACACTTGTGTGCACATCCAGAAGTCCATGTCCACACATGTGCATGCACACCACACACAAAAGAATGAGAAAGTCAGACTAGAATTCTCTCAAGAGTCAGTATGCAATTATTATTCAGAATGTTTTTATGTTGGCATGGTTGGAATGTATCCCTCCAAAAGCATGGGTTAGCATAACAATTGTACACACATTTATGAGGCACAGTATGACATTTCAATACATGGGTAATGTATATGATCAAGGTGATGGCTATCACTTCTGACGTCACTTCTTTTTGCTAAGTATATTCAAAAAGCCTTTCTGCTAGCTATTTTCAAATATACAGCCAATTGTCAAAAAAAAAAAAAAAAAAAAAAAGAAAAAGAAAAAGCACGTGTTGGAAACTAAATCTCAAAAGCAGCAACATTAACCATTGGGATTTTGGGAGCTAGGGAGATGGCTCAGTGGTTAATGGTGCTTGCTTGCAAAGCCTGCTGGTCTGGGTTGGCCCAGGGTCAATTCCCAGGTCTCATGTACAAAGTGATGCATGCATCTGGAGTTTGTTTGCAGTGGCAAGAGGCCCCAGCACACTTATTCATTATCTCTCTGCTGTCAAAAAATTTTCTTTTTTAAATAATAGAAGTGGGATTTTGGAGGATCTAGGCCATAGGGCTTTGTCCTCATGAGGAGATGAATGCTGATTATAAAATGGCTCAAAGCTGTGATTTCTATATTTCTCGCCCTGTCACCTCTGCTGTGGGGTGTGGCAGCAAGGAGTGCCAGATGCTAGTCCCTCAATACTGGACTGCGCCTCCAAACCTCTGTAACATACATTTCTTTTCATCGTAAATTACTCAGTGTGTAGTATTCTGTGATAGCAACAATAAGAAGGAATAAGCTACATCCCTTCTAAGTCAATTTGGATTATGCAAGTAGGAAATAATAGGCAGAACTCTTTCAATGTGATATAATGTTAATAATTATCCTATTACTGATTTTTTAAAACTACAGCTCTAATTTTTTATTGACAACTTCCATACTTACAGACAATAAACCACAATATTTCCCTCCCCTGCCCTCGCCCACTTTCCCCTTCACAAATCCATTCTCCATCATATCCTCTCCCTCTCTCTGTTAGTCTCTTCTATTTTGATGTCATCATCTTTCCCTCCTATTATGAGGGTCTGGTGAAGGTAGTACTAGGCACTGTGAGATCATGGATAGTGAGGCCAGTTTCTGTCTGGACAATTGCATTGTAAGCAGTGTTACCCTTGCTTCTGCTCTTACATTCTTTCTGCCACCTATTCTGCAATGGACCCTGAGCCTTAGAGGCGTGATAGAGATGTTTCAGTGCTGAACACTCCTCTGGTCACTTCTCCTCAGCCCTACGGTGCCTTTTGAGCCATCCCAGTGGTCACTGTCATCTGAAAAGAGAAGCTTCTCTGGTGTAAGTACGTCCTGTTACCTTTTGGGATGGCTTTGGTCTCAGCTATACTGTGTGCCTGCTTGGGTCCTTCTTTTCTGTGCTGTGGGCTCAGGTAGGCTGGCTGGGTCATTGCTCTAAAAGCCTGTGCTGGGTGCTGTGTAGGTGAGTTCCCTTCCCCAGGTTTCCGGTGCTTGCTGGTTCTTGCGCTGCAGTTCGGGGGAGGGAAGGCTGTGGATGGGCCCTGAAGTTGTACGGCTGGTCCCTGCAATCCTCTTCTTTAGAAGCCGCTTAGCTGGTCCCTGCCACAGCTGTGCAGACTGGTGTCTCTGCTGGAGCCACTTCTGCCTGCTTGTGTGGTCTCTAGAATGTCTGGGTCTCTCCTACTTCTCTGCTGTGTTTGATAATTTCTTATACACCTTCACTTTTCAGTAGAAGCATGTATTTTTCTGTTTTCTTTTTCTTTCTTTCTTTCTTTCTTTCTTTCTTTCTTTCTTTCTTTCTTTCTTTTTCAATTTCCTCCCTAGGCTTCTTTGTCGTGGTTCCTATGTCACCATATTACCCAGAAGTCTAGCTCTACATTCTTGATCTGAAAGCAGACTGGTATGTTCAATTATTGCCTTTTTTTCTTATAAAAAATTCCATTAAGGGCTGGAGAGACGGCTTAGTGGTTAAGGCCTTTGCCTACAAAGCCAAAGGACCCAGGTTCAATTCCCCAGGAACCACGTAAGCCAGATTCACAAGGGGTGCATGTGTCTGGAGTTTGTTTGCAGTGGCTGGAGGCCTTGGCATGCCCATTCTCTCTCTCTCTCTCCCTCTTTCTTTCTCTCTCAAATAAATAAATAAATAAAAATCCTGTTAGAAGGTATAGAAAAATGGAAGTATCACAAGAATGACCTTGTACCTACTCCAATACCCAACAATGTGTGCAAGCATCAGAAAATGGCCCAAAGGAGACAAGGAAATTAGTGTGGAAGGCTGAGCCGGAATAAAATACAGCTTCTGGATTCTTTCTCTTGGTCTTTCCTCCTCTTTTCCTATCCAAGGTCTTGAGCATGTAGACTGTATCACATAGTCTTCATCACATAAGACATTTATAATTACTGCTGACAGAAAAGGCAAATAACTCTGGTGGCACAGTACAATCTTTCCTCTCAATCTTTCCTAGTTCTTAGACATGTGAATTGATAAACATATTGAGTCAATTCACCACAAAATAAAAAAGTCTCAGAACCTGGCCTCTTTGTTCCATCTCCCCAATTACTGTATATCTGTTTTCTGTTCATATAATCAAGTCTGTGGTATCATAGATTCTGCATGTGAGCCCTTCTATCTCCCTGTTTTATTTCATAAACCCACCAAGATTCAGTTATAGACTCAACCCTGATGACCTGGTCTAATCTTAATCAGCTCACAAAGACTCCTTCTCTGAACAGCATTATGTTTTTGCCCATGTAATACTTTATATCATGGGTCAAGTACCAGAGAAGACAAACCATAATCAAAACACAGCGAGGCAATTCCTAGGATTGCAGAGTAAGATTTGGGAGTTGGTCAGTTTTGGGGTTAAGTTCTAGTTCTCATGTGTGTCTTTTTTTTTTTGTCTCAGGGTCTCTATCTTTTTTTTAAAATTAGATATGGATGTATTTTGTATGTAAACACACATGTTGGTACCATCTTTTCCCTCTTCCCTGCCCCTGCCCCTTTTCTGAGGAGGCCTTCCTCATTGGGGATGCAGGTCAACCCCATGGGGATTGTGAGTCATGCATTATTAGTGTGGGGGGAAGGCAATGTCTCTGTGCAAAATGTCCCAACTTGTGGCTCTATCTATCTTTCTGCTCCCTCTTCCACAAGTCTGAAATAAACCTTTATCTCTCATAGGCTGCTCTGGTCAGGTGTTTTGTCTCAGCAAAAATGAAGCTACTGACATGCTAGGAGCATTTTAAGTCTTATTTAGTGATGGGCACTTAGGAGTCTCTGGATCTCTGGTAGGTGTTGAGTGTCCTTAGTATCTATCTCCATCACCCTTGTGCTGATATCAGATTCACTAAGAAAGCAGCATTCTTGCTCATTCCTCTGTGGTTTCAGCTGGGGCTAGGGTGGAGTGCACTGCGTCATTTATCTCCTCAGATCCAGCTCCTGTCATGTGTAGATCCTGGGGTATAGTGTCCTCTCTTGATCCCACTGTAGCAAAGTTTTACAGGAAATTCCAGGAAATTTTAAGTTCCCATTATTTCCGGCTTCCTGAGAATCCTTCTCTCATCCCTGAAGCATAGTGGCACAGGCCAGATTCTAGGACCCAAAGCCCCCAAACTTCAGAGAAGGAAATGATCCAAGTGCAGATCCAAAGAGGCAGACTGGAAATGTGTTCAGATACCTCATGTGTGTCTTTTGATTAAAGGCAATTAACATCTTTGATCCTAGATTTTATTATCCTTAAAAATTCAACAGTATGTCAAGTGACATATTTGTAAAGATGAAGATGATTATAAACACTTGACATTATACTTAGAACACAGTGGGTACTAAGTAAAATAGTGGCTAACTTGTATTTCATGCTGAATGTGTAATCTAATCCTGGCTATCATGACACCTTCCTAATAGAGTGACCTGCTCTGTCTCTTCCTTCTATAGCCTATCCTTCCTATTATCGCCAAACTTCCCCAAATTGGACATAAAATGAATCACACCATTTTCTTTTTGACCAATTCAACCATAGTACCATCAAAATTGATTCTCAAATTCTTACCACATCACAAAATGTCTGTATGACTTAACTCTCATTTATCTCCATTTCTCTCACTCGACATTTCAAAGGTTGCTAATGGCAACCTTTGAAAATATGCAGGTACAGCAGCTGTGGTGGCATGCCTCCATGTTCCTGGAGTATATGTAACAAGCTGCATCCACTACAAAGCATTCACTCTTCCTGGAGCAGATGACTACTCACCCCATGTATGAAGACATCAATGAACATGATCATGGCCTCAAATGGGGCCGCCACAGAGAGTTGAAAGATAAGACGGAAAAAAGAGAAAAAATTCCTGGTAAAAATCAACTTCTGGGGCTGGAGAGATGGCTTGGTAGTTAAAGGCACGTGCCTGTAAAGCCTCATGGTACCACATAAAGCCAGATGCACAAAGTGGTGCACACATCTAGAGTTTGATTGCAGTGGCAAGAGACCTTTGGCTGCTCTCTCTCTCTCTCTTCTCTCTCTGGATGAACAAGTTTCAGATGTGCAGAAGAACTGTGTTTACTTTAATAGCTTCACATTTTTGTGTGCAGGACATCTCTACTGGTCACACCTAGCTTTACATCTGTGGGCCAGTACATTGGGAGTAGATGAATATTGCAGTTAGATTCATTTTTGCTGGGACAAAACACCTGACCAGAAGCAGCCTATGAGAGAGAAGGGTTTATTTCAGACTTGCAGTCTTGAGGAGAAATTTCATCATGGTGTGAAAAGTGTGGCATGAGCAGGAAGCTGTCACATATCTGTGTGGAAGTAGGCTGAGTGGGTGAGCTAGTGCTGGCCACCTTAGCAATAAACCCCAAGGCTGCTGCTAGTGATACACTGTTATTGTTACCTTCTTTGCTAGACAAAACATCCAGCCAAAAACAGCTAATGTGAGGAAAGGATTTATTTCCACTTATAGTCACAAGGGGAAATTTCAGCATGTCAGGGAAAGGATGGTAGAGCAGAGGCTGGACATCACATCGTGTCATAGCAGCTGGCAGAAAGCAGTAAGAGTGAATTGTGCTCTGGCAAGAGGGAATTGGCTATAACATCCTTAAGCCTACACACAGCAATACACCTCTTCTAGCAAGGATCCATTCTCCAAGTTGCCATTAGCTGGGAACCAAATATTTAAAACACCTGAGTCTATGTGGGATATCTTATTCAGACCACCACACATAGCTCCACTTCCCAAGGGCTCCACCAGTTGGGACTGAGTATGAGGCTTCCTCACAAACACATGCAGCTATGGGAGACATTTTGCATTCAAAGCACCACAGTGAAGCAACACAGAACTGGGATTTGGAGAGTTGGGCCAGTCTTCACATGTTCAAATCCCGTTCAGCATTAAACACTCTCTGGAAGTAGGAGGCTGCAGAAGTGAAGCACCTCACTGGGACTTCAGAGCTTCCAGGTTCGCTGGAAGTGAACTTCGCAGGAGATGGGTGGCTCCAGACTTTGAGGCACCCACACTGACAGGCTCAGGGCTGTTAGACTCTGTCATTATGATGAGGCTTGTTATTGATGTTTCCTTCCCTCTCCATGACTGCTTCCCATTCACACTGGGGTGTGGCAGGTTGACCCTCTGTTCCCTAACTTGAACTAGAAACTTAACACAGTTCCTACTTATCATCCTCATCTAGCCATAGCCCCCTGACAAAATAGAGCATTCCACTGCTGATTTCCCACATTGCAGGAGCCACCCTCACAAGCACACTCAATTGTATTTGAGGCTTTCTCTGTGAGGCTGCTACACTCTTCTGACCCAGATGCTTGGTCTATCTTTGGAGGAGGCTTCTGGTTTCCCTCCCACCAAGGAGCCCTGCGCCGTTTCCTTCTTTTGGCCTCATTGTCTTTCTGTTTCTCTAAACTTTTGAGTTATCTTATCACCTCCTTTGTGGGTCTCTCTCTCTCTTTGGAACACATTCACTACATACTGCAGACACAGCTTCTTATCTAACCCTGGAATTATATAATATTTAGATGAAACTTTGCACTGGAAATTTTAGAATTGATGATGCAAGGAATTGAGACTTTGGAGGCTATGGGGATCAAATGAATGTACTTTGCAAGTATGAAAGACATGCATTTTGGGGTGAAGGATAGAATGTTATAAGATGAATGGTGTGTCTTCCCCAAGTTGGTCTGCTGAAATCCTACTTCTAATGTGATGGTATGAGAAGGCAAGGTCTTTGGGAGATGACTGGGCCTTGAGAGTGAATACCTCATGGATGAGATTAGTATCCTTATGAAAGATATATCCAAGAGTTTTAATTTCCTTTCTGCCATGTGAAAACACAAGAAGATAGCCATGTGTGGATTAGAAAGTGAGCTCTCACCAGGGTCCAAACATCTCGTTGCAGTTGTTTTCGCATTGCTGGCAGAAAACACCTGAATAGAGCAGCTTGTAGGAGGAAAGGGTTTATTTTGGCTTACAGACTCAAGAGGAAACTCCATGATGGCAGGGGAAAACGATGGCCCACATCAGGTGGTCAACAGCAAGTCAGTGAATGTGCCAAACACTGACAAAAGGAAGCTGGCTATAATACCCATAAGCCTGCCCCCAACAATACACTGCTTCCAGGAGGCTCCAATTCCCAAATTGCTACCAGCTGAGGACCTAGCATGCAGAATACATAAGTTTATGTGGGATACCTGAATTAAACCACCACAACTATCAATACCTTGATTATAGATTTCTCAGCACCCAGATTCTGAAGAATAAATATCTGTTGCTTAAACTGCCCAGTCTATGGCATTTTGTTAGAGTAGCCTGCATAAGCTAAGTAAAAAAAATAACTTTCAGTATCTAAGTTATCATCTGCAGTTTTTCTTTTGAATAGCTTTGGATGATGTATGAACTAGAAGAACTATGTAAGCATTAACATACAAAAGTCTTCCTTACATATTTCTCATATCAGCACTTATTTATTTATTGGTCAATACTGAATTTCATTTTTTTACTTCAAAGTCATATGTATTGGAGTCTTTTAATTCTATCCCTAATATGTGATGTTTTGTTTTCCAAACAACTGTGAACTCCTCAAATCATTGATTTCTGGAAATTATTTTTATAATTCCATTTTTGTGAATATAGTTTTGTTTGATGTGAGAATTTGTAGCACTGTCTCTAAAATACTGAACTCTGGAGAGCTGAATCAGGAAGAATTAATACTGAAGTTGCCCTTTGTTGCTTTGACCAACACCCAAGCAGAAGCAGCTTATGGAGGAAAGGGTTTATTTCAGGTTTACAGAATCCAGGGGAAGTTCCAGTATGGCAGAAGAAGCTGGCTCACTCCAGCATGAATCCACAGTGGAAAGAGAAAAACACAAACAGCCAGAGCTCAAATATAACTTAGCCTAGACTAAAATATCTGCCTCTAGTGACACTTCCTCTAACAGGCTTTGGAAGACTTAAATTGCAATCTTAATTAAAAATTCCTCAGGCTATGAGGAACATTTACATTCAAGCCACCACAACTGGAAAGTTCTCTAAACTTCATCTTTGCTAGAGTTTATGCCTCCTTCCATCTTGATCTCTTGTTTAGCCAGAATGGGCAATTATAGGCAAGCCACCTGTGGGTTGGATAAGATTTTGATAGGTGGCCAAAACAAAAGACAAACCAGGAGAATTGATTCCCGCTTTCCTTATTTTATAGCAAGGAAAACTTTTATTTTATAGCAGGGAAAACTTAGATATGGATTAAATTAAGCAGTTTTCCTAAATTAGATAGAGAAAGAGATAGGTATATCTCCTGATTCTCCTAATTGAGGTGTTGTTACTGTATGGAATTTACTGTTTTTTTATTTGTTGTTGTTCTAATTGTGCTTTTCTTTTCCTTATCTAAAATGGAGACTTGCTCTGCTGTCCATGCTAGTGTTGAATTCCTGGACTCAAGTGGTTCTCCAGTATCGGCTCTAAGTAGTTGGGACAACAGGCATATACCTCCATGTCTGGCTGGTATGGTGCTTAAAAATGGAAATGACTTGCTACAAAGTAGAAAAAGAACATTGTTATAAAAGGTATTGCAAAGCTAGCGATGATAATGGTTGGAAAGCAGTGTTTATTGTGGTGAGGTCCTTCTTGGATACAAGCACATCTATGGTCTGAGCTGTGTTGCCCTTTGTTGTAATATAAAGTTCATTTCTTCTCTGACTTCCAAAATGCAGTGACCCCAGCTCAGAAAGGAAGAAAATATTTATTTTAGCACTTTCTTATAAATAGAAGTAAATCTTGTTCTTTTTGAAGTTTAAAATAGTATGCTTCATTTTAATTCATTCTATTTATGAAATATTAAACCACAAAAATCTAGCTTTAAATAATTAACAGATTTAATGACAAGTCACTGAACTTTAGAGTGGAAGGGACTCAATAGTTCATTTATATCAGTTCTTATTTTCCTTTTTTAGGATTATTGCCTATTGTATCTATCGTAAAAATATTTTCTGTTTTTCTGGAGAATACACATTTTCACATTTTTATTGAATATATGTATACATATTCACTGGTAGCTAGCCTTCATTCATAGATTCTTCTCCTTGGCTTATAAGACTGTCTAATACATTTGAAATATTTTATTTATGAGGGAGGGAGGGAGGGAGAGAGGGAGAGAGGGAGAGAGAGAGAGAGAGGGAGAGAGAGAGAGAGAGAGAGAGAGAGAGAGAGAGAGAGAGAAAGAGAGAAAGATCTGGCATGCCAGGGCCTCTAGCTGCTGCAATCAAACTCTAGCCATGTGTACCATCTTGTGCACATACATGCCTTTGTGTGTGTCATCTTTGCATATGGCTTACATGGGTTCTGGGGAGCTGAATGTTGGTCTTTAGGCTTTGCAGGTAAGCACCTTAACCACTATGCAATTTCTCCAGCCCTCTTATACATGTATATTTCTTTCTTTTTTGTTGTTGTTGTTTTCTTCAAGGTAGGGTTTCACTGTAGTCCAGGCTGACCTGGAATTCACTATGTAGTCTCAGGGTGACTTTGAACTCATGGCTATTCTCCCAATTCTGCCTCCCGAAGTGCTTCCCCCTCAATAGAATAGAACATGTCCCCAAGATAGGTGGACCACAATGCCATAAAATCAACAAAATTCAGAAAACTGAAATATCTCCATCAAGGATGCCTAGTCCCACAATGGAAGCCTCTGATGAAATCATAGAGAAAACAACAGAGATTGAATAGCAAAATGAAAACACAACAAGCTATGTGACCCCGATCAAGAGAATTACTTGGACTGGAGAAAAGGTGGCATTTTCAACAAATGTTGCTGGAGAAATTGTAATCACATGTAGAAAATGAAACTAAGCCCACTCATCTCACCATACACAAAAATCTACTGCAAATGGATTAGAGAACTCAATATCAGACCTGAAACTCTACAAGTTCTGGAAGGAAAAACAGGAGGAACTCTTGATGATATAGGAGTGGGAAGGACTTCCTGAACAATACCCCAGTAGCCCAAGGAAATTAAGCAATTTCTCAAACAATGGGATCTCATGAAGCTAAAAAGCTTTTGCACAGATGAACATACCTTAAGCAGAGCCAATAGATTACCCACAGAATGGGAGAAAATTTTAACCAGCAATAACACTAACAGAGGCCTGTTATCTAGAATCTACAAAGAACTCAAAAAGCTTAGTAATAAACATCAAACAACCCACTGAAAAAAATGGGGTATATAACTAAATAGTGAGTTCTCAGTGGAAGAAATACAAATGACTAACACACGTGTAAGAAAATGTGCAACATTCATAACCATCAGGGAAATGTAAATTAAAACAAGGTAGATTCCACCTTACTCCAGTTAGGGATGGCAATCATCCTGAGACAGCTAAAAATAGATCTACCATATGACCCAGCTATACCACTCCTAGGCATATATCCTAAGGATTCATCTCATTACCTTAGAGATACTTGCTCAGACATGTTTATTGCCACTCTAGTCACAAGAGCTAGGAAATGGAACCAGCCTAGATGTCCCTCAACTGATGAGTGGATAATGAAGATGTGGCACATTTACACAATAGAGTTCTATTCAGCAGTAAAGAAAAATGAAGTTATGAAAGTTGCAGGAAAATGGATGGATCTGGAAAGGATTATACTTAGTGAGGTAACCCAGGCCCAGAAAGACAAATGTCACATGTTCTCTCTCATATGTGGATCCTAGCTACAAATGATTGGACTTCTATGTGAGTAGTAATAGAACTCAGTAGCAGAGGCCAGTAAGCTACAAAGGAGATATAAAGGGAATAGAAAGGGAAGGAGAGGGGGACTTAATAGAATATTGTATATACGTAACTAGAAGAACAGATTAATGGGGGTGAAAAGAACTAAGTGTGGTTAGGAGAAGAGATTAAGTAAAGGAAAGGTGGAGGGAGGGCTAATCAAAATCTCAGGGGATATAAATAAGTTGTATGGAAACCTACTTTTTTGGACAATGGAATAGGAGCCATAGATTGTTAACAGGAAATTTTCAGTGCTAGGGATGGGATACCTTCCAGTGAGTTGTTGGCCAGGGAGGTCCCTGATGCCCCCCCAAAATTACAGGCCATTGCTGAGGCTCTTAGTTTCCCTTCAGGAATTAGATGGTAAGACCCTATTGCTGAAGACTCCACATATTTGGGCTGCAAAGTTATTGAGAAATCCTGCTGGAGCTGAGCTGAAAATCTCCTCCATGTAGACCAGCTGACAGAAAGCTGGAAATAGCCATGCTGCATGCAGTTCAATGGGAGAGAGAGAAATCATCAGTGAAGATACTCAACAGTGGACACTGCAAACCTTATATTTGGCCAGCCGGGCCAAATGAGCCAACGGGTGCAATAGTGGTATGTCTGTTTTGGGGGAAACCAACCGCTCTCTAATTGGACTGGAGGTCCACTCCATGGGAGAGAATACGTCCTTGATACTGAAAACCTACAACAGGTGTAGTCATGAGCCCTCGGGGTGTAATGTCTGCTGGTGTCTGGCTAAATGTATATACTATGCTCACCAAACTGCCCAGTAAGCACTTCTTCTAATGTTCATACCCATATAATACTACTCTCACTTTTAATTAGAGAAACTTCTCTTTTCAGATGGCAGTGACCTTGGGATGACTCAGAAGGCACCATGGTGCTGAGAAGAAGTGACAGAGGAATGCTCAGCACTGAAATATCTCTATCACACCCTCCAAGGCTCAGGATCCATTGTGGAAGAGGTGGCAGAAAGAATGTAAGAGCCAAAGGAAGGGCAGGACTCCTTGCAACGTGCTCTTCCAGACACAAAATGGCCTGGATATCCATGACCTGCCTGACACTACCCACACAAGACCATCATAATAGGAGGAAAAGATCATGACATCAAAATAAAAGGGAGACTGATTGGGAGGGAGAGGGGATATGATGGCAAGTGGAGTTTCAAATGGGAAAGTGGGAGGAGGGAAGGAATTACCATGGGATGTTGTTTATAACTATGGAAGTTGTCAATAAAAACATATAAGAAATCAAATGACAACAAATGTTGGTGAGGATGTGGGGAAAGAGGAACCTTCATTAACTGTTGGTGGGAACGTAAACCTGTACAACAACTATGGAAATCAATATGGAGATTCCTGAAAGAGATGAATATAGAACTATCAACAGACCCAGTTATTCCCTCACTGGGCATTTACCCTAAATACTCCATGCTTAACTACAGAGATATTTGCTCAACCATACTTACAGCTGCTTAATTTATAATAGCTAAGAACTAGAATCAACCCAGATGGTCATCATTGGATGAATGGATAATTAAATTGTGGTACATATACAAAATGGAACTCTACTCAGCAGTAAGAAAAAATGCTGCATTGAAATTTGTAGGAAAATGGATGGACTTAGAACAGATGATACTCAGCAAATACACATAATCACATAAAGACCAACACCGCATGTTCTCAATCATCTGTGGTTCCTATCCTGGATCAGTTTGAGGTACTGGCATACCAGATAGGCAGCTAGAGGCCTAGACGGTAGGGATGGAAGGGCTTGGGGAGGAGGGGAACAGGAAGGCAGGGGAAATAAAAAACTAAACCCAAAATGAAGTGGTACCATAGAAACCTTTCTCCTTAAAGGTGGACTATAACCCTCAAAAGGAGTATAGGAGGAACTCCTGAAATGAAGGGCCCCGGAGAGTGTGGGATGAAACCTAACCTTAAAAATGTTTGGCTCTGACCTGTAACTCACAGTACCAGAAATTGGTACTACCCACATTGATCTCTTCATCAGAGAGACCTACGAGGTCCCCAAAAGAAGACAGGATTCTGTCAAATTACTTGATTACCCACCTGAGGTAAAAGGTGACACAGAACATGAAGAGACCTGGCTGGAATCCAGAAGAGAGCCAGTCCCTAGACAGTTAGCCCATCTAGTGCTGGAAAGCACTGCATGAGCTACTGGGGGAAAGTGTCCAACAATGGTATGAGCAAGCAGGGGTCTAAGCTACCCAGAAACAACCAGCTGGACAGGAAGTACATATCAGTGCAATGGTGGCACACAGCCATGGTGGATAACCAATGGCTTTCTGATTGGCTAAGAGATCTGCTCAGTGGAAAGGAACCCATAGCTGGAACTGGAAACCAGGTCTGAGTCCTGTGGAGACAAAGATCCTGCTCTCCAGTGTCAACCTCCCACTAGTCTTTGGCTAAAAGAGGGGCTACATATATCAAACTCTCCCTAAATTAATAACACTTATCAAATTTAACCTATGCTGACTTTACTCTCCATTGGAGAATCTGTTTTTCTTTTTCAGAAGGTAACAAGACATGAGGTGAGACACCACCCCTTGCATCTCAGTCAAGGCCCAGGCTAAACCACAGAGGAAGTGGAGAGACAAGCAAGAGTGCTGCTTCTGTTGTGACCCTGACAAGTAGAGCCAGGGTGAAGGATACAGATGCTGAGTTTACTCAACACATACCAAAGTAGAGATCAAAGGTCATCACTGAAGTAGACTTAAATCACACCTACCAAGGCTCAGGGACTTTTGTGGAAAAGGGGGCAGAAAGGTTGTAAGAGTCACGGATTGGGATATCTTGCCCAGGGGCACTACCCCCATCTAATAACTGATTGCTGCTCTCAGAATGTATAACCCACAACCCCATGAGAAATACGAGCAACCCTATTGAGGATGGCCCCCAGCAGAATGGGGTCAGGAAGGAGGGAAAAGATGGTACCAACGCATGATATATTTATACAAAATATTTTCTTTAAAAAAATTATTAGCCGGGCGTGGTGGCGCACGCCTTTAATCCCAGCACTCGGGAGGCAGAGGTAGGAGGATCGCCGAGAGTTCGAGGCCACCCTGAGACTACAGAGTGAATTCCAGGTCAGCCTGAGCTAGAGTGAGACCCTACCTCGAAAATCAAAAAAAAAAAAAAAAAAATTATTATTATTTATTTATTTGACAGAGAGAAAGGGAGAGGGGGGAGGTGATGGTGGGGAGAGAATGGGTGCACCAGGGCCTCTAGCCACTGCAAATAAACTCCAGATGCATGTGTCATCTTGTGCATCTGGCTTACATGGGTCCTGGGGAATCAAACCTGGGTCCTTTGGCTTTCCAGATAAGTGCCTTAACTTTTAAGTCATCCCTCCAGTCCCAAAATATTTTCTAAATAATAATAAAAAAGCAATTCATTAGTATATAGATAGGTCTGCATTTAAGCTGTTCAAAGGAATTTTAGTGTTCTTTACCAAGAGAAATAATAAGATTAAAAATATGAAGCAACTGATTCTGAGAATAACTTCTTTCCTTGAATTTACTACTTAAGTAAGATGTTTGGGCCTTCATTTCTTGCTAGCAGACCAAAAGGCTTATGTAAGCCAGAAAACATTCCAGAAACCAAATTCAGGTACCTGGAGCTGGGGAATTTGTGCTGTTCTGTAGGATCACCTTCCCCTTCAACTCTAACTCTTAGTTTACCTAAAAATTTCTTTTGGCTGTGTGTGTGTGTGTGTGTGTGTGTGTGTGTGTGTGTGTGTGTGTATGTATGTGTGTGTGTATGTGCACTGTACTCACATGTATGTGTCCTTGCCATGCCCCAGGAAGTTTCCATTGCTAGGAGTTTCTTCTTGTTTCCCAGGCTTGCAATTTTTCCCTCCTGCTAGTTTCCTGGATTCCTGGAGTTTTGCTTCCCTGCAGGACTGAGGTTACAGCTGCGTATGACTATGTTCACTTGTTTATGTTGGAGCTAGAGATTTGACCTCTTATGATCTTAGGGCCCTTCATAGCTCCCTCATATTTAAGCAGGAACACACTTAACCATTGAGCCATTTTTTTAGCCCTATAAAAGTTTTTGTTAGCACTTAAAAATCTTCACATATAGCATCACAACTATTTTTTTCAAGCTCCACACTGAATATTTTTTATAGTATTGTACAGTCTACTTGTGAAAAACACAGAAAACAGTTACTTCATCTAATTATTATTGTAATTGTTTGTGTGTATGTGTGTGAATGCAAGTATGTGTGAGTGCATGCAAAGATCAGAGGTCAATGCTGGATGTTTTCTTTAGTTTTCTCCACCTTTTTTTGTTTTTGAGATGGAGTTGCTTACATAATTTAGACTTTAATGATTTGCGTAGAGAAATTGGCAAACATGTCTCAGAGACTGCTCATCTCTGCCACTGGGATTACAGGTATATGCCTGAACCTGGAGCTTACTGATTTAGCTGGACTAGCTAGCCAGCCTGTCTCTAGCTTCCCAGCTCTGGGATTATAGGTGCATGCCTCTGTGCCTGGATATTCTATTTACATGGGTGCTGAGGCTCTGAACTCAGGTCTATGCTTGTGTGGCTGGCAACTTACTGAATGAGCTATCTTTCTTTTCTCTCATGTAATAAATTTTAATTAGCATATATTAATTAAATTAGCCTTTATTAGAGTATAATGCATTGATTTGGTGTATGTATAGAATGTATAGTAGTTAAATCAGGATAGTTAGCATTTCTTTGTGTTGGGAATTTTAAATTCTTTCTTCTAGCTGCTTTGATTTATATAAATTATTGTAAACTATAATCACCTTACTGTGCTAGATTAACACTAGAACATATTCCTGTCTTAAAAATATCTTTATTTATTTATTTGAGAGAGGGGAGATAAAGAGAAAGGGGAAGAGAGGAGAAAGCAGTCATGGGCACATGCCAGCAAATGAACTCCAGATGAATGCACTACTTTGTGCAACTAGCTTTATGTGGGTACTGGGGAATTGAACCTGGGCTGTCAGGCTTTATAAGCAAGTTCCTTGAACCACTGACCCATCTCTCCAGCCATATTCCTGCTTTTAAACTACGTTTTAGTACTTTCTTTTTAGCATTTAAAAATGCAGACTTTAATAAGTACAAGTACATAATGAGGTAGGTTGTGGAGAAGCCAACCAAGTTACATAAATTAGGTGATACAAGTATCCACTTAAAGTTTCTGTATTTCATTTTTTGTGCAGAATATTTATTTATTAAGGTTGTTTAATATACAGTTTTTCATTTGTGTTTTTGGAAGTCCTTTATTGTAAAGATAATTCTTTTGTCTGATGACAAATAGCAGCCACAATCATTATTCTGGACCTCCACATTGGATTAATTCCATTTCTTCTTGAGAGATGAGTTTCCTTAAGTATTTCTGAGATAGTTTTTTTAAGATTTATTTTTATTTATTTATTAGAGGGAGAGAGAGAGAGAAAGAGAGAGAGAGAGAGAGAAAGAGAGAGGGAGAGAATGGGCGTACCAGGGCCTCTAGCCACTGCAAACGAATTCCAGATGCATGTGCCACCTTGTGCATCTGGTTTACGTGGGACCTGTAGAATTGAACCAGGGTCCTTAGGCTTCGCAGGCATGTGCCTTAGCCACTAAGCCATCTCTCCAGCCCTGAGTTAAGGTTTTGGTTATGTCTGCATTGCCTGGTGGACCCTGATGCATCATTTTATCCCAACTTTATAACTACATTTTCCCTTTTCATATCTCTAGTGACCATTATTCTACTTTTTATTTCTATGAGATCACATGCCTTTTTTTGGTGTGTGTGTTGTGTGTGGTATGTGTGTGTGGCATATGCATGTATGTATGTATATATGTATGCAGACGCACATTCCCTGAGTCCTCCACTATCACTTCTCTGTCTTATTTCCCTGAGACTGAATGTCTCACCGAACCTGGAGCTACCCAGTTTTTCAGGTTTAGACTGGCTGACCAGAGAGCCTCAGAAAACTCCTCTGCACTGGGCTTACAGGCATGCACAGCCAGGATGCCAGGTTTGAACTCATGTCCTTACAGTTGTACAGCAATCTCTACAAGTCATTTCAAGCTTCCACATGAGGAAGAACATGCAAGAGAGTGTGCCAAACACTGGCAAAGAGAAGCTGGCTATAACACCCACAAGTCCGCCCCCAACAACACACCTCCAATAAGGTTCCAATTCCCAAATTGCCACCATCAGGGGACCTAGCATTCAGAACACATAAGTTTGTGCAGAACAATAGAATCAAACCACCACATTGTCATTTTGATAGGTCTTGAATTTCTCTGTTTTTTCCTGTCATTTGTTAAAGCAGATTTGCTAGCCTCGAATGAGAGCATAATGGATCAAAAGAGATAAATACATTCAGAAGACTTTTTTTTTTGCTGATATACTCTCTCTTTTTAGCCAAAGAACAGTGGAAGCTTTCCTCTAGAGTCTATGATCTTTCAAGCCATAGGCTTCTGACCTGGTTCTCAGTACCAGGCACAGATTCCCAGCCACTGAGTGGGCCTAAGATCCAATCAGAGAGTACAGTTGATTATCCTCATTACCTCTGTTCCACTATTGCACTATAGGTACATCTTGCCTGGATGTTTGATTTTATAGCTTGCAGAATCCACTGCTTGTTCACACTTGGTGACTTTTATCCACCAGCAGCTCACATAGCACACAACACACTTTCTAGCACTGTGAGAGCTAGCCAGCAGGTACCTAGCTTCCAACTTAGTTCCAGCATGATTTCTCAATGTCCTGCAACCACAGCCTGTGATATCTTCATCAATAGGCTCTTAGTACTTAGTTCTGCTGGGTAAACAAGTGCTTTGGCAATGGTTTGCATTGTTTTGGGGACTTCATGGACGTCTCTGACCAACAGTTTACTGTGGGGGCATGTGAACCAATTCTGGCCCTGGGATTTACCAGCAGGGGCATATATAGCTTTAGGGTAAAGCTTTTTCAATTCCTGCAGTGTGTTTCTACCCAAACTACCTCTTTCTCTATGTCTTTTTAAAGAGACTTATATCTTTTAATTAACTACTGAAGAGGAAGGTTTCTGTGCTACTGATTCATGCTGTCTTTAGTTTTGCGTATCTCCGTCCTCCCCTCCCTGACTTAGTTTGGGCCCTCCTAGACCTGTCCACTCCCTGTCTCCTGTCTCTCCACCTGCCTTCTATTATCCTGTCCTCTGATTCCTTCTGCTTCTCCTATTTCTTATTAAAAATATATCGACATAATTGATGTACAATTATTCTTAATTGGGGTCAAGTGGAGCAGAATACAGTGCCTCTGTTCATGAAAAGGCAAACCCTTCAATGCTCACTCACTAAAGAACACAAACTTAATTTCCTTCATTATTATGCCCTAAAATGTTCTGTATGGAAGGTGTGGTGGTTTGAATAGATGGCCCCCAATAGATACAGTTTTTTATTGTTTGTAGTTTTCATCTGCAGCCACCTGGCTGGAGGCAGCAACACTGGGTGGATTGTAAAATGTGGTGGTGGGTTTCAGATTTCAATCTAAAGATATGCAAAGTGTGCCTAGCTGGAGTTCCTGAAGTGTGCTGTGTGGCCTTTGGCTTTTGGCTTGTGCTTCTCTCTCTCTGCTTGGGCCTGTGAAGAAAGGCCAGCTTCTTCTGGCATTATGGAACTTCCCCTGGATCTGTAAGCTTCAATAAACATCCCTTCCTCCATAACTGTGCCTGGTCTGGAAGTTCATCTCAGTGAACCTGAAGCTGTCTGCTACAGAAGGTATGGGCAGCACCATTCTATAGAGTGAAAGTTCACAGAGTGAAAACTAAAACTGGCCAAGAAACATGGAAGTATTTTTGAATGCTAATGGTGGCATTTTCTTCCTTCATGATAAAGCATGAATTCTGGAATCCACACTAACCATTCCACATGCTAGTTTCAAAAGCAGCATTCTTTTTCTTTTAAAATCAAATCAAGTAAAGGTTATAAATTAATTTGACTGCTCAAAACAGGAATAATTGGATTACATAAAAACATAAACATTAAATGCCATCTAAAGTTAAATAGCAAATGCGTCATTAAACTTTAATTTAAAAATAGATGAAAAGTTGTCATTTATGTTGGTAGTCATTTCTATAACAGTTCATTTAGTTTTTGATTTCTCAACCGGAAGTTGTCTTTCATTGCTTACTTTGAACAAACAGAAAATTCCATTTCTAATAGTCTCACTGAATAATTTTTTAATTGTTATAATTGTTTCCAGTTTGTGTTTTCTTAAAAAAGTACACTAGAATAATGAAAATTACTTGTGTAATTTTTCATGTCTTTGGAGTTTTTGCAAACTGAAGAATATTTAGAGATCAAGGAAAAGCTCCTGAAATAGAAGAAGCATTAGAGGCAGAAAAAAGCCTTGTAATACATTTGCAATCATCTTCTTTAAACTTTGCAGTGGTATAGTCAGTGATTCTGAGAACTTAAGATTGTTTAGTAACTAAACCACAGAACACTTAGTGGAAGATTTTGAAGTAGAACTTAGATGGGAGGGTCCAGTTCTGAGGCAGTATTTTTAAATTTTATTATCATTATTATTGACAACATTTCGTATGGATACACCATGTGTTGGTACCATTTTTTCCCTTGTCCCTGCCCCCATTCCATTGGGGACCCTCATCAACGGGGTTGCAGGTGTTCCCTATGGGGTTGTGGTTTATGTATTGTGGGAGCAGTAATCATTTTTTGGGGGAGGGAGTACCTCTGGGCATGATGTATCAACCTGTGATTCTTATAATCTTTCAGTCCCCTCTTCTGCAAAATTCCCTGAGCTGTGGTGGGTGAGTTTTAAGTCTACTTCAGTGATGAGCTCTTAGGAGCCTCTGGGTCTCTGCTTTTGTAGGTGTTGAGTATCCTCAGGGTCTGTCTCTTACACCCTGGCACTGATTATCAGGAACAGCATGGAAGCAGCACTCATGCCCATTTTCCCAATTCCTCTGTGGTTTCAGCTGTGGCTCAGATGAAGTGTGAGGGGTAGTTTATCTCCTTGGGTCTCACTACCTTCTGAAAAAGAAGAATAGATTCTCCAACAATGAGTGAAGTCAGCATAGTTTAAATGGGATAAGCATTATTAATTTTGGGAGACTTTGATGTATGTAAGTCCTCTTTTAGCCAAAGACTAGTGAGAATTTGACCCTGGAGAACATAAGCTTTGTCTGTATAAGATTCTGATCTGGTTCCAAATTCCAGATATGGGTTCCTTTACACTGATCAGATCCCTTAGCCAGTCAGAAGGCTACTGGTTACCCTGCAAGGCTGTGTGCCACTATTGCACTGGTGTGTACAACCTGTCAGGGTGTTTGCTTCTGAATAGGTTAGACCTCTGGTTGCTCAAACCATTGTTGGCCACTTTCCCCAGTAGCTCTGTAGTGCTTTCCAGGACTAGACAGGATAACTGTCTTGGGACTGCGTTTCTTCAGATTCCAGCCAGATCTGTCCATGTTCCGTGTTGGCAGCATATGGTGTCTTCAGCAATAGAGCCTTACCTTTCTGAGGCAGGATTTCAAATCAAAAAGACTCTATTAGTATTTTGAGAATCAACATCTCACTCAGTGTTCACTATCTTCTATGGAATAAAATATCTTTATAACTGCTGAAACATATGAAATTGACTTAAGTTTAAATTTTTTATTTATGAGAGAGAGAGAGAGAGAGAGAAAATAGGCACCAGGGTCTCTTTCCACTGCAAACAAACTTCAGATGCATGTGCTACTTTGTGCATCTGTCTTTATGTGAGTACTAGGGAATCAAACCTGGGTTGTCAGGCTTTGTAAGATAAAGCCTTTAACCACTGAACCATCTCTCTAGTATTTTAAATTTAGGTGCTTCATTAGCAGAGTAGGTTTGTGCCAGTCTCATAAACTTAAATTTGTTTTTCTTATTGTAAAACTTACAGCTTTTTATTGTGGAAAATCTAAACAATTTGGGGTTGGAGAGATGCACAAGGGGGCGCATGCATCTGGAGTTCGTTTGCAGTGGCTGGAGGCCCTGGTGTGCCCATTCTCTCTCTCTCTCTCTCTCTCTCTTTCTCTCTGCCTCTTTCTCTCTCTGTCTGTTGCTCTCAGGAAAATAAATAAAAATAAACAAGAAAAAATTAAAAAATATTACAAAAAAAGAGTTAAAGGTGCTTGCTTACAAAACCTGATGGCCTGGATTTAATATACTGTTACCCATGTATGGACAGATAAAAAGTGGTGCATGTATCTGGATATGTACATCAGGCTCTGGTGTACGTATTCTCTCTCTTAAGCAAATAAATAATTTTTTAAAAAGGAAAATCTACAAGACAAAAAATGTTTAATAGCTATTAACCTTTAATAATGAGATTACTGGTTATATTTAGTGTATGCTTGTGTCCACTTACTTATTCATGTGTGCATTTTCCAAAATGATAACTTTAAACTACTACTTTCAACTTGTTTTTCTAAAATCTTCTGATCTGTAGTCAGAGGTACTATCCATTGCGCCACTGGCCCCCTGCTCAACTTGTTTTTCTAAATGTAATATTCCACCCTGGAGATCTTTTCCCCCTATACTTAAGTGATTGGTTTTAATGTGTCACTGATTTAAAAATATTATTTGGTTAGACATTTAGACTTTTATAGTGCTTTAAAAATAAACCTTGCTCTGATATTTCTTTTTTGAGGCAAGCCCAACAGACTGGCCTTTTTTTTATGAGAGAAAGAGAGAACTGGTGTACCTCCAGCCACTATAATCGAACTCCAGACATGTGTGCCACCTTTTTGTGCATGTGCAGCCTTGTGCATGTGTCACCTTGCGTATCTGGCTTATGTGGGATCTGGGGAGTTGAATATGTTTCCTTAGGCTTTGCAGGCAAACTCCTTAACTGCTAAGCTATCTCTCCAGCCCAAACCTTGTTTTGATGGATACTCAGGTTGTTAAATGTTTGAGAATATAGTCATGTTGATTTTCCTCAGGATACATTCCAAGAAATAGATATTCTGGATTAAGGAGAATATACTTTTTAGAAGCTTTTGATCCATGTAGCCAAGTTATCCCCAGTATTGTTATAATATGAAGTCTCTTTAAATAATTCCATGGGTATTTTTTTTTCAGGTAGGGTCTCCCTTTACCCAGGCTGGCCTGGAATTCACTATGCAGTCTCAAGTTGGCCTTGAACCCACAGTAATCCTCCTACCTCAGCCTCTTGAGTGCTGGGATTAAAGGCGTGTGCCACCATGCCTGGAGATGGTGGTCTTTCTGAATGGGAAATACCAACAGGAAACTTATACTTCTATGAAGGAAGAGATAATGAAGGGAAAGGCAAATGGGCTCAGCACAGGCTGGAAAAGCTGGACTTAATATAAAGCCAACATCTACCCTTGAAATATGAAATGAACTTTCCTTAGCAGATTGATAGATAATAGATAATATGAGGCTTTAAAAAGCCTTCTTCTTGTGCTGGAGAGATGGCTTAGCAGTTAAGATGCTTGCCTGTAAAGCCTAAGGACTCATGTGCCACTCACCAGATCCCATGTAAGCCAGATGCACAGGTGATGCATGGGCAAGGTCGCACATGAGCACAAGGTGACACATGCATCTGGAATTCAATTATAGTGGCTGAAGGCACACCAATTTTCTTGCTCTCACTCATAAAAAAAGGCCAGTCTGTTGGACTTGCCTCAAAAGAAAAAGCCTTCTTCTCTCTCCTCTTTTCTGGCTTAAAAATCTTTTTATGTATGTGTGTGTGTGTGTGTGTGTGTGTGTATGTGTGTGTGTGAGAGAGAGAGAGAGAGAGAGACACACACACAGAGAGAGAGAGAGAGAGAGACTCAGTATGAGCATGCTTCCTATCTCCTGCAATGGCCTCCTGTCATGGCAAACAAATTCTAGATACATGTGCCAGGGGTATCTGCTTTAGAGGAATTGAATCCAGGCCATCAGGTTTTGCAAGTAAGTGCCTTTAACAGTTCAGCCATCTCTCCAGCTCTCTTCACTGTTCTTCTTTAACTTGTACTTTTGATCTCTCCTATTCTGATATTCTTTCCTTCAGAGACATCAGCCATGATATGGTGAGATTTGACAGGTTATTCTCGGAGGGTCCTTCCAAGGCATGTCATGCCTAGCTCACATCACAGGCTAGAGATAATAATCTGACTTGACTGGAGATCTTAGGATAGTGCCGTGCATTTTACCACTGTCTTACTAGCTGGTCTTTGTTGAGGTATGGGGTACTGACTTCACCTCTGTGTCAGACAGAGTTTTCCTGAGAAGAAGAACCACATCAGAGGGTCTTGGGACTCATGGTCACAGAGGTTGTTCTGCAAGCTGGAGAGCCACAGAAGCCTGTAGCTTCATTTGGTCTAAGAAGATGGAGTCTTAGAACCAGGAAGGCTGGTGCTGAAAGCTCTAGGCTAAGGCCAAAGGCCAGAGAGCCACTGGTGTACATCTCAGAGCTCAACGTCCGAAGGACCCAGAATCTGACAAATATTGTAGCAGGAGAAAATGTCACCCTCAGGGAGGAAGAGCCAGAAAGCTTCCCTTCTCCCTTCCTGTTTTATCTGAAACCCCAGCCAATTGAATGGTGAAGGAAGATTCTCACCACTCAGTTTGCTGAGCCACAAGCCATTGTTCACTGGAAAGACCCTCCTCTCATAAGTACACTCCAAAGTTGATGCTTTACTAGCCCTTTAGCCACTCCTCAATCCAGCCACACTGATACACCAAATTAATTATCGCAGCCTTGTACTTTGAAATACCCCATTTGTGAATCATGTAATGAAAATCTATCTTACCATATTAGGACATAATGAGGGGAAATCACTCTTATCTGTTTAACTGGTAATCTTTCATAAAAATATATAAAGGGTCTGGGGTAAAGTTTGTTCAGGAAAAGTCACAAGTCTGTAAATAGATCTTTATTTGTGTCCAGTACTGAATTTCATTTTCAGTACAATTTGAATTGTGACTGTCATCATATGATGAAAAGGTTACAATGAGGCATTTTACTCAAATGAACAGGAAATCACATTTGAAAGTGATTTCAAGAAAATCATTATTTCTGAGAACATATTAAAGATAATATTCAAATTAGATCTTGAAACACCAATGGAACTTTCTAGGTAGTATAAATTATTAATTTCCAAAATTTTATAGTCTTTCTTTCTACTACAGAATATTATAATTTGGAGATTATATGCCCTCCAAAGACCCATGTGTTAAAAGTTTGGAGAGATGACTCAGCAGTTAGGGCACTTGCCTGCAAAGCCTAAGGACCCAGGTTTGATTTGCCAGTACCCATATAAAGCCAGATGTACAAGGTGGTACATGCATCTGGAGTTTGTTTGCAGTGGCTAGAGGCCCTGGCATGCCCTTTATATCTCTCTTTTAAATAAACATATAAATAAAATAATTTTAAAAAGTTTGGTTCCAGAGGTATGGTAGGACCTGGACTCTAGCCTCTTCCTATGGAAGTAATTTTGTCCCACCACATGCTCCTGTCATGATGTTCCTCCTTTCCCCAGGCCTAGCACAATGAGACTGGAACCTCCAAAACTGTGTAACCAAAGAAATCTTTTCTCTTTATATATTGCTAGCAGTGTTATTTATTATACTGGTGGAAAGTTGATGAACACACTGAAAAAGTGATCAAATACACATATATACGCATATATACTACATATTTATACACCTGCATGTACACATTTAGGGCAAAATATGCAGCTTCAACTTGATCTGTTTCTGCTTGAGCAACAGCCTTTAAAAGTTACATAAAACTTTAGACAATTTGGGTGTTATAAATAATAAATTGGAATTTTGCTGACCTTTAGTGAAGTGAAGTTAGTATTGAACACTTGTTATATTTCAGATGCACTATTTAAATCATCATGTAATTACTAGAACAGCCCCCTGTATTGAACAATGCAACTCCCAAGTTAAAGGCACACACATGATATTTAAGAAACATTTGGTAAATTGACCAAAATTAGGTGGTGAATGATAGAGCTAATTGCTTAACTTTTATGAACCCATAAAGTTAGGACAATATTGATTTCAGGGTTACTTTAAGAATTAAATGAATAGGCCGGGCATGGTGGCACACACCTTTAATCCCAGCAGTAGGGAGGTAGAACTAGGAGAATTGCTGTGAGTTCAAGGCCAGCCTGATACTACATAGTGAATTCCAGATCAGCTTGGGCTAAAGCAAGACCCTACCTCTAAAAAGAAAGAAAGAAAGAAAGAAAGAAAGAAAGAAAGAAAGAAACAAATAAGAACTAAATGAATAGAGAAATTAGATAACAAACAAGCAAATAGCTGATTATTGTATAATGTAGTTGTAGACCATTGCATGTCATAAAGAAAGTAATGCATGTCTTGTAATGGAGTGTTTAGAATATTGTGTGCAAGAAATATTTGTTTTCTGTAAAAAAATGGATTGAATAAGATTACACACACACATATCTATCTATCTAAGACCTGAAGAAAACACCAATAAATTGTGATCTCCATTGCTCTTTGTCACCCCTTCCATTCTTTTTAGCCTGTGACAGAGGTAGATGTCAACTTTTAGTTCTTTTAAAAAAAAAGTTTTATTTACTACTTCCATGAATATAGACAATATACCATGATAATAATCTTCTCCTGTAAACCCTCTATTTCCTTCCTCTTGACTCTCCCCTCAGCTGAATCTCCTTCTTTCCAACTAGTCTGTCTTCTAGTTTGATGTCATCATTTATTTCCTCCTATTCTGAAGGTCATGTGTAGGCAGCACCAGCCACTATAAGGTCATGAATAACATGGCCACTTTGTGTCTGGAAGACAGTACTGTAAACACTCCTCCCCTTCCTTTGGCTCTTACATTATTTTCGCCACTTCTTCCACAATGGTAACTTCCAATTCTTGATGTTTATGCTAAATGCATCTTCTTGAACCATCACAGGACCATTGTTGAAAATGAGACAATCAGTATTTCCAAGAGTTTACATTCATTTTGTCCTTTTAAAGTGAATGATGAGTTATAAACATCACTTATTATGTTAGGATTCTCCAGAGAAATGAAACTATCACATCTCTCTTTCCCCACCTCTCCCTCTATCCATCTACAGTGAGGAGAGAAAGATTTACTGTCAGATTTGGATCATGTGACCATGGAAGCTGAGAAGTCCCAAGTGCTATAGGTGGCAAGCTGGAGTCCCTTGAAAACTAGTGGTGCTGTCTTCATCTGAGTAAAGTCTGAGAACCAGGAGAACTGATGGCACCTCTCAAAGCTGTCATGAAGATAAAGGTGAGAATGAGTATAAAATAGCTACAATGATGCCTGCCATACATTGGGGACTTCCTAACTCATTTCCTTCTCACCTCTCTCCTCTCTCTGTCTTGGGGGTGGAGGTCAGTCCTGTGACTGCCATTATGCATTTCATGTACTCATTGACTGATTGTGAAAAGTGACAAAACCTAGCAATTTCTCCTTATAAGTGGTTCCAACAGGAATGTGAAGAGGCTAGTCTTGCAGAACCTAAAGTCAGACAACTGTGAATATAGTTTTGGCAACCTTGATGATTTAGGCACTTGAGTAACTATTTAGCATGTGTAGCTTTTGCCAAAAACAAATCCCATAAGCTCAGGAGGATTTATGTGGTTGGCTATATTAGTCACTTTGGTGGCTTTGGAATGAAAACATTCTCCCCAAATCCCTCATTTTAGCTATTTTCCCATGTTCTTTTCTTCATATTTTATTCTGAGAAACCTCATCAACTAAATCATTTACCCTAAAAGTACACATACATAAACACATACATAAACATACATACATACATAAACACTATGTCAATGAATTATACAGGTAAACCAGATATACATAAAGTATGAATTCCAAATAAACCAAACAAAATTAAACTACGTGCATGAATTAAATATATAAAATTATATATCTAAGCCATATTACATTTAAATACCTAAATCAATAAATATAAAAGTAATTATCTGTCCATAGCCATAGCTATATTGACATTCATATTTATATTGCTATTATAACCATTCTTATGTCTTGCTAGGAACTAGAAATTGTACTAGGGAAATAAAAATTAATCAAATACAGCCTGAACTTATGGATTTCGTATTTTATTTGGGAAAGTACATGAAGACACAGTTATTGTAGCACTTACATCTGATGTTTATAAAAGCTAACAAAACAAAATAGTGGTAGAAGTGGGTTCTGCTCTGCGTACAGTGTCACTCCTATGCAGAGCTGTCCTTGGACAGGATTTATAGAACAGATGACAACTTTTGAGATGATTAGCAGTTCATCAAGAAGAAAAGAACTTGGAGGAACAGTGTGACAAGAGTTACAGCAGCATGACAACACATGGCTTTCACAGGCGAAGTGCATGAGTGTGTTTGAACCAGACAGGCTGAGTGGAGAGGGTTGTAACAGGAGATGAACCTGCAAAAGGATCAAAGGGTTGCCATGGCTGAGACAAGGGAGTAGGGCACTGTATTCTGGAGGCAAATGTCCAATAGGACTGAGAAATGATCCCCCTCTTTATGAACCCAGTTGAAGATAAGACAGATTGTAATGAGAAGTCTAAACTTCCCAAGCTCTAATATGCCCAATGCTGCTCTGAGGATCTTAATGCAATGTCTGGGCTAGGCTATGATTCTGCATTCCTACATTCCTAGGTGCTGTTTAGGCTGGTGGTCTGAACAATTTGAGGAAGTAAGGGGTCATGGTCTGGGAGGCCCAATGAGTGAAATCAGGCAATGCAGGAAGGCCTGGGTGGATTCATAGTGAGCTACTCTCTAAGGGATCAGCAGGCCTTACTGACTTCTTGAAATTTTGGTTGGCAGGAAGTACCAGGACAGAGGCAGGCCAGGTATGTTGGAAGAAAACTCGAATATCATGTTAAAAACAGGTTTTCATAATTAATGATGCACAATGACTTTGCCTGTCCTAAAATAGCACGGTAAGGATTAGTGACTTAATTTCACAAATGCATGGATGTTCTGTGGGAATAGAGTCATGTTTACATGTCATACTTCCCCAAATAACCATCTATAGCTAATTCTATTCCATATTCCCAGATGTTTGGAAGTGCAACCTTTGATTTCATATTTTGTTGATGGAGACTTTCTCATCCTTTGAAATGTACAATCTTCTCATGACCCTACATGCTCAGAAGATTCTCCACCTCTTGTCTCTTCACAGATTAAAATAGACTAGGAGATTGGCATATTTCAATTTATTCAGTTTCTTTATCCCCCCCATCTTCCCGTGACAACAGAGATGTTGAAGTGGCTGGCTCACTGTCTATGGCAAATCTAATGATGCGATGAATTCTAGTTTTCTGGCTTTTCAGAGATTTACTTTCACTAAATTATTTTTTAAAAATTTTTGTTTATTTTTATGTATTTATTTGAGAGCAACAGACAGACAGAGAGAGAAAGAGGCAGAGACACACACACGCACACATACAGAGAGAGAGAGAGAGAGAGAGAGAGAGAGAGAGAGAAAGAGAGAGAGAGAATGGGCACACCAGGGCCTCCAGCCACTGCAAATGAACTCCAGATGCATGTGCCACCTTGTGTATCTGGCTTACGTGGGTCCTGGGGAACCGAGCCTCAAACCGGGGTCCTTAGGCTTCACAGGCAAGCACTTAACTGCTAATCTATCTCTCCAGCCCAACTTTCACTAAATTATTTAGCCCCCTTCCTGAATCTCTATATATCGAGGCTCTTTGCCATCTCAGTGGAGGTCAGCATATCACACTCAAATGTCTTCCATGTTGGACATCATTTCTTGACCTATTGTCCATGCTAGAGACTGCTCTCTTTCTTTCTTAAACTTTGTCACTTCACTTCTCTTCAGCTCCCATTCACTTACGAATACATTGCACACTGCTTTGTATCCTCTTCCTGAAATGATTTATCTGAAATGTTTCTTGCCAAGTAGCCAACGAACTAACTGAAATGGGTATTTGAATAACTTGTTTACTTCATCTGAGGTTCTTGTGATAAAATTTGTGTGTATGTGTGGTGTTTGTACGTATATGTGCCCTTCCAGCGCCCCATACCCTTGCCTGCAGTGGTGTGCATTTGCCTGTGGTGGTCTTGGGAGTCCCACCCAATTGCTCTTTTGTTAACTCTTTTTTTTATGTTACATTACTTTAAAAAATATGTTATGGGTCGGAGAGATGGCTCAGTGTTTAAGCCTTGCCTGCAAAGCCTAACAACCTGGTAGCTACATAAAGCCAGATGCACAAGGTGACACGTGTCTGGAATTTGGAAGCCCTGGCATGCCCCTTCTTTCTCTCTCCCCCACTCTCCATCTCTCTCTCTCTCTGCTTGCAAATAAATATACAAAATAAAAATTATTTATTTGAAAACAGAGGTGAGAGAGAGGGCGAGAGAGCGCGAGAGAGCGAGCGCATGAAGAATGGGCACACTAAGGACTCTTGCCACTGCAAACACATTCCAGATGTATGTGCCTCTCTGTGCATTTGGCTTTTTGTGGGTACCAGAGAATTGAAATCAGGCTGTCAGGTTTTGCAAACAAGCACATTTAACCACTGAGCCATCCCTTTAGTTTTTCCCATTCTTTCTTGAGGTGAGCCTCTTAGTCATCTTGGAGCTTGCTGTGTTTTGGGGAGCTTCAGTGTTTCTTGGGTCTCTGTCCCCTTATGAGACTGTGATCACAGGTGCATGTGGCCATGCCCAGTCGTTCGGTGGGTTCTAGAGATGTGAACTTGGATGGTCTTAGGTCCCCTCAGGACTTCATACCTGCACAGCAAGGCACTTCACTGCTGAGCCGTATCTATAGCCTTGGGGGTTGCTTTTATGTCATCATTTCCTTCTTGCTTCTCAGTAGGCTCCTTTCCAGACTCTTAAAATTTCCATGTAATCTCTAATACTTGGTTTCTCCACAATAACATATACAAAATGGGAATCATATTATGTCTAGGATTCATTGGAATAATAAGAATTATATATAATGTACAAGACAAGGCATGTTAACATAGTTTGGACTCAGTAATTAGTAGCTTGTAGAGGAAGAAGGGTGGTGAGAACTCTAGGGTCTGGACTCTGGATTTCTGGCATTCAAATCTTCTCTGTGACTTTCCCTTTTGTAACTTTAGGCAATTCTTTAACCTGTTTCTTTTCCTCCCTCCCTCTCTCTCTCTCGCCCCCTTTCTTGCTTCCTTCCTTCCTTTCTTCCTTTCTTCCTTTCTTCCTTTTTCTCTGTTTTTTTTTCTTCATTTATTTCTTGCTTATGTATGGATATGGTATGTGTGTGTTTGTGGGCAGGTGTGCGAGCACATGTGCATACATGTGTGTAGAAGCCAAAGGTTGACTTCGGGTGTTTTCCATGGTTGATCTCCAAGTGTCTTTACTGAGTCAGTGTCTCTCGCTTGAACCCAGAGCTTGCCAGTTTGGCCAGTATAGCCATTCAGCTTGCCCGAGGGAATCCCCTTTCTTGGCATCTTAAGCCCTGAGATTAGAGGAGGACCTCCAGTCCACTTGGCATTTACTGTGTGCTGGGAATCTGAACTGCAGTGGGCATTCCAGTACTCATGCTTGCGTGGCAATTGCTTTATCTACTGAGCTATGCGTACAGTCCCCAGTGTCTGTGCTTCTTAATTTTATCATTTTTGAGATGGCATTCAGTTGGATCTGTTTCACAAACATTTTAGCATTTAAGCCAGTCATGATGGCACGTGCCTTTAATCCCAATACTGGGGAGGCTAAGATAGGAGGATTGCTGTGGGTTCCTGGCCAGCCTGGGACTACAGAATAAGTTCCAGGTAAGCCTGGGCTAGAGTCAGACCCCACTTGGACCCCCTCCTCACCAAAAATTAGTATTTAATAGTATAGTGTATAAAAGTACTTATTGCAGAATCTGGTAAATGATGAGTTGTCAATTAGTATGACCTATTAAAGGAAATTTTATTTTAGTTTATTTTTTGCTCAATTTGGCCATTAAATCAGCTCTTGCTTTCTGATTTCTTTTTTTTCATTTTTCATATTTTTTTGAAGTAGTGGCTTGGGCTTGGTTAAAGCACACCCTTCTGAGTTTTAGTTTCTTTAACTTAAAAAGGTGAATATTTGCTGCAAATGTAAAAGCAATGTAAAAGCATATAAAGGTACAGAGGGGAGAAATGTAGAGTACAAAACCAAAGCAATGCATAAACATGAAATGCAGACAAATTGCCTCATCGACAATCTTTTTATCATCTCTTTAATTCTTGCCACAAAATGTGGCTGGATGTCTTAGGCACATTTAATTGGGCTGCTATAGTTTCCTATGTTCACTGAATTTGATCTCCTTTTCTCACACTTGTGATTGTCCCTCTTCCTCATTAGATTTTTTTGAGAGAGTCTCATGTAGCCTAGGCTGTCCTTGTACTTTCTATGTAGCTGAGGATAACTTTCCTAAACCTCCTGCTTCTACCTACCAAGTGCTTGGATTTCAGATATACACTACCACATCTGACTGATGAAGGCCTGGGGATAGAACTCAGGGCTTAATGCATGGTAGGCAGGCACTCTACCAACTGAGATCTTAAGCCAGCTCATCTATTCTCATTTTCTATACTTAAATGGTTTAAGGAGATTTAATCTTATAGTTTCAGAACTGTTGAAAAAGTAATGATTCCTTTTTGATGACACATTGAAAGAAAAATCAAAACAGACATTTGTATGACTAAAAAACTTTAGCCATTACTTACAAGCATCACCACTTTAAAACAAACCCATTTCCCCTTATTTTTTGCAGCATAATCCTTAAAAGAAAGATAGACATGGAAAGTAAGGCAGGCTAGTTGTTGATGCCAGTGAATTTTTGGTGAACACATCAGCTATAGGAGGACAATATTAGCTGATGAGTTTTTATCTGGGTGTGAAGCCATCTGTAATTTCATTGGCACTAAGGACATGCTTATTCCAATATGGACCGTACACGAACGGCACTTTTTGTATTCTATATAATCCAACAAATGAACAAAATCATACATACAGTGGAGCCAGGAAGATGATTCCACCAGCCCTAAGATTGATCTCTGATGAGTTTTCAGTCTGGTGAAGTGGGAAGCTTATATCTTTCTATCAGTTTAGATGGTAAATCTTCTCCAATGGAAAGTATGAGTTGGGGGCAAGTGGGTGAAAATCCTGCATTAATTTAGTAGTCATTACTTGCCAGCGTGGGAATTGACACATGTGTATTTCATAGTCATTTCCTTGATGGAAGAATAATGTCATGAACTTTAAATAGGTCATAGTTTCCTTCCGTTTTCTCTTTTAGCTAATAATTTACAAAAACAGTGGCTGTTTTGCAAAGATCACTAAGTGGAATTTTTTTCCTTTTGGTCTAGTCACATATTCCTAATTCCTTATTTGCAGGAAGTCTTGCTCTTTCCCCAGCTGGAAGTGATCTCTCAAATATTTTTATTTTTGGATCTCTTTTATGCTGTGTGTCATTTCCTGTTTTAGCTTATAGATACCTATACGTGTTTTAGTTTTCCCACTGGAATATAAAATGGCCCTGAGAATAGGGCTTTTTTGGGTACACTTTATTCCTAGTGTTTTGAATAGACTAAGTGCTAAAAAGAGAGTACATAAATCAATCTGTACCTTGAATAAGAACAGCAAAGCACAAAACAGAACTACAAAATTGTGGACCTGGAGAATGAGTGGAGGGATGGAGTGGGAACTAGTTTTGACTTGAGTAGAAGCGCCAGCTCTGTTATTTGTGACTACCAAGGAGTCTAAGGGTTGATGTGCCTCTATCATGTTCATATTCCTCTGAAAGTCTAACCCTTTTCCTTTTCTTTTTTTTTCACTATCTATTCATTTTTATTGTGCAATTTACTTCAGAATTCACTTTGCTTCAACATCAACTCACAGATAACACTATTTTCCTACATTCTTTATTTTTCCATTCACTAGAAAATAGACTCCTTACACAAAATGAATGCACACATTGCCTTGCATCTCTAGAAATCAGTAGCAGATGAAATTGAACCAGAAATTGGAACCTAGTGGAAGGCCACAGTGAACTTTTCTTTTGTTTACTTCTTTTGTTTTTATTTGACATATAAAGTGTATCTATATTTTTCATCTGTGAAATGAAAATAACTTAGATATACCTCACAGAACTGATATTTATAAGTTAGGAAATATGTGTAATAGGTATTTGTAAACCACAAAATGCTATATGAATATATGTTAAACCATATGAGGGGGCATTTGGAGTCCTGAGTTTGAAGACCCGAGGAGAAATTTAAGAAGCAGACATAAGTATATGGAAAAGAGGCTACCACATAGTATGCATTCAACACATATTTGGTGGGCTAGTTTATTGGTAACTTTATACAAAGGGTTTCCTCAAAGATTCAAAGGAATAGTGCTCCAGGACAAGAAGAAACTGACAGCTAGTTATGTGACTTTCTGATGGTTTTGGATTTGTGTTCAGGTTTAATCTCTACAGAGCATTAGAACAATTTTCTAAGAGAGCTGTTATTTGAAAAAGGTGTATAGACATATCTAGAGGGCTCAGTAGGCACAATTTCTTTAATTGCTTAACATAAGTAGTATCAAGAAATTACCCTTCAGCTATCCAATAATGGGAAATCTCAGTGGTGTTCCAGAGACAAGAAATATTTTAAACTGAAAATGATTTGGGCCAGTTGATGCAGAAGACAGTTTTCATTAGTGTTTGCTGCCAAGTACAGCCATAGCAGTTGCCAGGATCTAAACTTTTCTTTAATTAATTTATTCAAAAATATTTATTGAACGTCTAGACCAAACACTATTTAGACACAGGAATTTAGGCATGGTGAGAAAGATGAAAGTGTCTGCCACCATGAACAAAACTCCTTTGGAGGCTAGAGAGATGGCTCAGCAGTTAAAGGTGCTTGCTTGTAAAGCCTGACAGCCTGGATTGAATTCTCCAGTACCCACATAAAGCTAGATGCACAAAGTGGTGCATGCCTCTGGAGTTCATTTGTAATGACAGGAGGTCCTGGCATGCCCATTCTCTCTCTCTGATTGCAAATAAATAAATAAGAATATTAAAAAACAAAACAAAATAGAACAAAACTTCCTTTGGAACAGTTATTGGAAAGTACTGACCCCAGAAGCTACTGACAATGATAATTCACTACTGGCAGCAGCTGTGCCCCTGGGATCCATGAATGACACATATCGAGAAAAACATCCCTGTTGTGTAGCTATTTCCTCTGAACTGAAAAGTTTCCTTGGAAGGATTAGGGAAGCTCATAAGATTCAGGGAGTAAACTTACAAGGCTCAGGAAGTAAAGAAATGTCAAGAGATCTCCTGAAATTTAGAAGATTCATTGGACCTTGTTCTCAAGGTTACACAAATAGTAACCATTATTGGGAGGGAAGACTGATTGGCCAAGTTTCCTGCAAGTTGGGCAGGGAGTTTCAGGGGTGCAACTTTGATGAATTGTCACCACTTCTGGGGTAGGCTTGTCAATGATTCTGCTGTCTTTGAATCATCCACATAAACTGTAAGTAATTCCCACCTACGAATTCACTAATCTAGAATTGGGTGGAATGGTTTCTTTGGTCTCTTCCCTGTCTGAGGAGAATAGATGTTATACAATAGAGGGATGGCAGAGGTCTCTCCATTCATACCAAATGAATCATATTCAGATTCAAGGGGAAGAATGGAGGCCATGTTTTTTAACGACTTACACCACATGAATTTCCTTTACATTGTTGAGCCTGTCAATATCTCATCAGAGATGAGGGGGAACACTTTTAAGAGTAAATAGTGGAAACTTGATGATTGCTTAGAGAGGGAAAGTCATGTCCTTCAGTGTGTAGTCATTGCAGGATTGTCTGTTCTCTAGTAAATAACCTCCCACCCATTATGATGCAAATGATCCTAATTTAAATCAGCAGGTCACAAAATAAATAAAAAATTTCAATGCCGGGTATGGGATACCTTCCAATGAGTTGTTGCCCAGGGAGGTCCTTAATGCCCCCAAAATATCCCAGGCCACTGCCAAAGTTCTTGGTTTCCCACCAAAAGTAAAAGGTAAGACCCATTGCTGAAAACTCCACATGCCTAGGGTGCAGAGAAATCAAGCTGGAGCTGAGCTGAAAATGTTATCCCTGTTGACCAGCTAACAGAAAGCTGGAAAAAGTTACGCTGCATGCAGCCTTATGGGAGACAGAACTCATGAAAGGTGGTAAACAACAGCGGACATTGCAAGCCTTAAGTTGGCCAGCAAAGCCCACTTGGTGCAATGGTGGCATATATGTTATGGGGAAACCACCTGCTTTCTAATTGGACTGGATGCCTTCTCCACAGGCAGATATACATGCCTGGTACTGAAAAGCTTATGACAGGGGAGCTCATGAGCCCTAGGGATATAAGGCAAAATGAATATATTATGCTCACCAAACTGCCCTGTAAGCACCTTTCTTAATGGTCATAGCCATATTTTAATTCTACTCTCACTTTTATTAGGGAAACTTCTCTTTTTTGATGATGGTGACATCTGGGATGACTCAAAAGGCACTATAGTGCTGAGAAGAAGTGACAGAGGAGTGCTAAGCACTGAAACATCTCTATCACCCCTTCCAAGGCTAAGGGTCCATTGCCAAAGAGGTGGTGTAAAGAATGTAAGAGCCAAAGGAAGGGTAGAACTCTTTACAAAGTACTCTTCCAGCCACAAAATGGCCTGGATATTCATGATCTTGCAGTGCCTGGCACTACCTACATAAGACCTTCATAAAAGGAGAAAAAGATGATGACATCAAAATAAAAGAGAGACTAATTGAGAGGGGCAGGGAATACAATGGAAAGTGGATTTGTGAAGGAGAAAGTGGGGGAAGAATTTATCATAGCTTATTGTCTATAATTGTGGAAGTTTTCAATAAAAATATTAGTTACCCTTGTTCTTATGTTTTAAAAGGCAAATAAACAAACAAACAAATAATCCAGACATGAAGTAGGATGGGGCTCCATGGGGAGAAGAAGGGTTTCAGTGAGAGAGGGAAATGGAAGAGAGAGGGTAGGTGGGGGAATAAAATCATTGTAGGGCTGGAGAGATGGCTTAGTGGTTAAGCGCTTGACTGTGAAGCCTAAGGACCCCAGTTTAAGGCTCGATTCCCCAGGACCCACGTTAGCCTGGATGCACAGGGGGCCGCACGCATCTGGAGTTTGTTTGCAGTGGCTGGAAGTCCTGGCATGCCCATTCTCTCTCTCTCCCCCCACCCACCTCTTTCTGTCTGTTCCTCTCAAATAAATAAATAAAAATAAACAAAAACCTCACATTGTATACATATATGAAATTGTCAAAAATAAAAATGACAATAAATATATAAATTTTCTTTTCCTGTAAGAAAAGTAATGGTTTGATTCCCATGTTGACTTATTTATTTATTTATTTATTTATTTTTTGGTTTTTCGAGGTAGGGTCTCACTGCATCCCAGGCTGACCTGGAATTCACTATGGAGTCTCAGGGTGGCCTCGAACTCATGGCAATCCTCCTACCTCTGCCTCCCGAGTGCTGTATTTATTTTTTAAATAGGCACACCAGGGCCTCCAGCCATTGTAAAGGAACTCCAGATGCGTGTGGCACTTTGCACATTTGGCTTATGTGGGTACTAGGGAATTGAACCTAGGTCCTTAGACTTCACAGCCAAGCACCTTAACTGCTAAGCCATCTTTCCAGCCCCAACTTATCTTGACTAGTTCTCACATCTGTCTGCTGTACTCTCATTACTTTCTAGCTTATTTCATGATTGACTTTAAAAAAAATTTTAAAAATTTATTAGAGAGAGAGAGAGAGAGAGGGAGAGAATGGTTACACCAGAGCCTCCAGTCACTGCAAATGAACTCCAGACACATGTACCACCTTGTATATCTGGCTTACATAGGTCCTAGGGAATCAAACCTGGGTCCTTTGGCTCTGCAGGCAAGTGTCTTAACTGCTAAGCCATCTCTCTAGCCCTTGACTGACTTTTCTGAAAGGGAAATAGACTATAAGAAAGCAAATGTGTCATCCTCACTGAAAATATCCAAATAAAGATACTTGTGCTTTAATAAGAACTCTAAAATAACTTTTATTTTGTTTTTTTAAAGCTGGGGATCTTTAGTAATAGTTTTCTCTTCCCAGGGCCTCTTGATGTGTTATTTTAACCCACAGTGGACTTCTTTGTACTTTTAGACATTATCCATTTTAAAGTTTACTAAATCATGTAACAAATATGATTGCAAATTTATTTTCTCAGAATTTTTTTTTCATAAAATAGAAACAAAAACAACAGAGACTGGCTTTCATAGAAGTCAGCAATGATATTCCCTGTAGTTCTTCCCTGTGATACACATATTAGTGTGGAAGATGAATTGCCATTATTCTTTCCTGAAGGATCTTTGAACATAACTTTAAAAAAGAGAACAAACTAATAATAGCTAACATTTGTCAAGTATCTCTTATGGTGGACACTGTCCTAAGAGATTCACTTATGTTACTCAATGAATTCCAATCACAGCTTTAGGAATAAAACACTGATAATTTACATTTCACAGATGAGAAAGCAGAGATCAGAGAGATTAAGTAATAAAAATTTCAGGATATAAATCATGTAATAAGCATACATTTAAAAAATTGTAGTAGTTCAGATTATCTGATAATAGTGAATTGAGCTATGATTGAATAAAAATCAACAAATACATTATTCTTGTGTGTAGTATTCTGACTCACATATTATATTTTGTTAAGATAATAGTTAATATGTTTAGTAATTTGTATTTTAAAACTTTGACAACCAGGAGTCCAATTATTTTATAATAAATAGCTTCATACCAAGAATATCACAACATATTTATAGTCTTTCATAGTGCCTTTTAAAGTCATTTTGAGAAAATATTTTTGTCAAATCATCTCCTAAAGTCTTTAAAATTGTGCTAAGAATGGAATATTTTTGACTATGAGTAATGAGTAAGATAACAGACTTGAAAATAATTGCCTTATTAGTTTTCTGTACTGTATCAGTGTCCAGACTTTTCATATATTGTTATTTTCCTCCCTGTGAGCTTGATTTTATAGCATTGGACAAATAAAATGCTCTGAAAGCACAATAGAGAGTACACACAGTGCTTCAATTTGTAAAGCCTCAAAGCTATGCCCTACATAGCTTGAATAGCTAGCCCATACATTTGTATTTGTTACTTTTCTCATTGTTGTGGCCAAACTCTTGACAAGAATCAACTTAAGGGAAGAAGAGTTTATTTGGGCTCAGAGTTTGAGTGGATGCAGTCCATCATGGTGAGAAGGGCATGGTGGTGGGAGTGTGAGGTGGCTGGTCACGTTCTATCTGAGGTCAGGAAGCACAGAGAGATGAGTGCTTTGCTCAGCTGGTTTTCTCCTTTTTCTCTTTTTATTCAATTTTGGACCATAACCAATTTTTTTTGTTAAATAATGTAAATATTGCCATTTTTCAATATGCACACTAATAAATAATTTGAACAAAAATATTTGTACTGGACTAAGAAGTAGAACCTAGGATGGAATTTTGGCATTGGATCAGTTACCATATGGATGGCCACGTGGGTACAGTACTGAGACTTCTCAGCATGTGTTAAAGGCTTTTAGCCATGATACTCTGGAGTTACATATAGAAGGGAAAATGACTAATAATGCAATGTCTCAGCCTTTCAGAGACATGAAACAATAAGTATAAAGATTGTGGACATGGGGAATGCTCTGGATGCCAATGATTGTTTGAAAAATAGAAATGATAGTTTTGTAACTACTGAGCATATGAAAGAGTACCAGAGGGCCTCCAAAGCACTGCTTGGAGAGATTGTTATTCCTTGTCATCAGTGGGAAGATACAGATGAAGATCAAACACAGAATGGTAGGATAGCACAGAAGTTGAATTCTCAATTTAGTAAAGTCTTCTACACTAAGGGCAGTCTGGCTAAGCGAGAAGAGGGACCCTGAAAGTTGAAATTCAAATGTATATAGATGAATTTAGGACTGTTAAATTTTCAAACCCTTCTGAACTTTTTGGGGTCTGTATATGAGGCTTAGTATCCATTATTTGAAGATGGAAAGCCCCTGGTCCTTGCTTGATGACTATGCAAAGAACTTAAATATTGCATCCCTTTATGTAAGATAACATTTTTCTTTTTAAGAATTCGATTCCATCTTTTCTCCTGATTAATTCCATAATTTGCATCAAATATTTGCGCTTTCTAACTGGGGAAGTATCGACTGGCTAGGGGAGGATAAGTAGTACATACAAAAGTGGGAGCTTTACTTGAATTATATATATTGCCACAAAATATGAGAATGTGATTGGGAAGGAATCTTAAGGAGGCTAGATCAAGGGGATGGAATATAAAGCTGGGTTAGGAAGAATATATGTGGCTACAGAAGAGAGGCTTATATGGTACTGATATTCTATTTCAAAGTTTAGAGGAAAATATTTCTGATTACACAGGCAGAGGTATTGGAACTCCCACCTTAAAATAATTTTTTTTAAGAGGCTGAGTCTCATTCTAGCTCAGACTGGCACTGAACTCTTGAATGATGATACCTGTACATCAGCCTTTAGAGTGCTGGGTTATAGGCTGAGTTACCATACTTTGCTAGACATTAAATCTTACCCAGCAAAGAAAAGCCTGGGCCTGGACAAATTCACTGCTGAATTTTACCAAACATTTAAAGAAAAGTTAACACCAAGGGTCCTCAAGCTGCTTCATAGAGTTCAGAGAAGGCACAAAGCACTATCAGACTCTTTTTACAAATCTGGATAAAGACACAAAAAGGAAAATATTGACCAGTACCCTTGATGAACACAGATGCCAAAACTCCCAACAAAATGCTTACAAATAGAACTCAAGAACATATGAAGAAGACCATGACCAAGTTGGTTTCATTCCAGGGAGTCAAGGATGGTTTAACATGCAAATCTATAAATGTATAACACATATAGTAAATGAAGGATAGAGATTACATGATCATCTCCATAGGTGCATAAAATAACTTAACAAAGTATATATGTTTAGAAATTATCAATAAAATGTTTAAAAATACCCAGGAATAAACCTAAACCAGGAGGTGAAAGATGTCTACAATGAAAACTTTATAATACTGAAGAATGATATTTCAGAAGAAGCTACAAGATTGAAAGATCTCCCATGCTTCTGAAGTAATAGATACAGTGCAATTCCCTTCAAAATTCCAATGAAACTCTTCACAGAAATAGAAAGAAAATCCTAAATTTGTATGGCAGCACAAAAACTCCAAGTATTCTGAACAATTTAGCAGAAAGAGAAATACTATAATACTTGATCTCAAACTATGTTACAGAGCCACAATAACAAAAACAGCATGGTGCAAAACCAGACACATAGAGCTATAGATTATAAAAAAGGACCTTGAACTAAACACACATAGCTTCAGTCACCTAAATTAACAAAGGTAAAAAAAAAATCAGAAAAAGACAGCATCTTCAACAAGTATTGCTAAGAAAAACAGTAACTACATGTAAAATAGTGAACATAGATCCATGTCTCTCACCCTGCACAAAAAATAAAAACAGATCAAAGACCTCATTTAAGGACCTAAAACTCTCTAAGTGATACAGGAAAACACAGACAAAACATTTCAAGATGTAAGCATCAGCAAGGAAGAAAATTTTTGCTAACTATATATTTGACCAAGGATTAAGAACTAAAGTCTATGGCAAACTCCAAATCTTAAAACATCAAACAAACAAAAAACAAAACTGAAAACAAAAACAAAAACAACCCCAAACAAACCAAAACCCCAAACTCCAAATCATCTAATCAACAAATGTGGGAATGAATCTAATGGGCAGTTCTCAAAAGAGAACTACAAGTAGACAATAATATTTGAAAAAGTATTCATCATCCTGAGTCATTAGGTAAATGCAAATTAAATCTGTATTGAAATTGCATCTCGCTTCCTTCAGAATGGCTATCACCAAGAAAACAAATGCTGACGGGACTGGGGAGAGAAGAACTCTGTGGATTATTGATGGGAATTATGGCTGGTATAGCTACTATGGAAATCAGCATGGTGGTTTTTTAAAGAACTAACAGCAGAACTACCTTATGATCAAGATATACCAACCCTGGTATATGTCTAAAGGAATCTAAATTAGTCTACCCCACCCAGAGAAATTTGCATATACCATCCATGTTTATTGCAACATTATTCACAATCATCAAGATATAGAACTACCTTAGATTTTCAACAGGTAAATGGATAAAGACAATATGATACATATATACAATATGATTTTATTCATCATAAAAGAAGAATGAAATTATGACTTTTTTCAGGAAATAAGTTGGAACTGGAGATTTTATGATGAGTGAAATAAGCCAGAGGTTAATGATAAGACCCTACTGCTGAAGACACCAAATGCTGTTGGCACGGACCATGGAGAGACCTGGTTGGAACCCAGAGGAGAGCCAGTCCCCAGATAATTATCCCACCTAGTTCTGGAAGGCACTACATGAGCTTCCAGGGGAAAGTGGCCAACATCTAACCAAGCAACTCAAAGTCTAAGCCACTCGGAAGCAAACAACCTGACATGATGCTCATACAAGTGCAATAGTGGCACACAGCCATGGTGAATAACCAATTGCTCTTGGATTGGCTAACAGATCTGCTCAGTGGAAAGGAAACCATATATGGAATTGGGAAATAAGTCAGAATCATTTCCAGATAATGATTCTGCTTTCCATTGTCAAGCTTCTACTGACCTTAGACTATAAAAGTGTCTAACCCCTTTTAATTATCTCTAAATTAATAATGGTTATCCCATTTAACCAGTGCTGACTTCATCCTCCACTGGAGAATCTGCTTCTGTTTTTCAGATGGGGGCTGGACTTAAGGAGATAAATGACCCAGTGCACTCCACCCTGGCCCTAGCTGAAACCACAGAGAAACTGGGAAATGAGCAAGAATGCTGCTCTCTTATTTAAGCACAGATACTGAGGACACTCAACAACTACCAAACCAGAGATCTAGATGCTCTTAGGTGCCTATCACTAAAGTAGACTTAAAATGCTCCCAGCATGGCTCAGGGAAAGTCGCGGAAGAGGGGGGGAGATTGTTAGAGCCACAAATTGGGATATTTTGCACAGACATTGCCTCACTCCCATAACTGACTGCTGCCCCCAAAATGCATGACCCGCAACCCCCATGGGGTTGACTTGCATCCCCAATGAGGAAGGCCTCTTTAGAAAAGGGGCAGGGAGAAGGGAAAGGATGGTACCAACATGTGATGTTTACATACAAAATATGACTATATCTAATAATAAAAAGAGAAAAAATCTTGTTTATGACTTCATAAATAATCAGTTACACAAAACTAACAGTTTATATGCTGAGTGTGGTATTTTTGTCAGATCAGATTAAAATTACCTTGCCTACATAGTATGTTTCTTCTGCTTTGGTAAGTGCATTCTTTCCTTGCTCATATTGAAGAAATATCAGAGATAGATTGTATTCGTGAGGTAGGGCCAATTCACTCAAAGTCTTTAAAAAATATTTTATTTTTATTTATTTATTTGAGAGACAGAGATGTTTGAGAGACACACAGAAAGAAGCAGAGAGAGAAAGAGAATGGGTATGCCAGGGCCTCAAGCCACTGCAAACAAACTCCAGGTGCATGTGCTACCTTGTGCATCTGGCTTTACGTGGGTCCTGGAGAATTGAACCTAGGTCTTTTGGCTTTGCAGGCAAGCACCTTAACCACTAAGCCATCTATCTCTTCAGTCCTCATTCAAAATCTTAATGCAAGATAATGTTAATTTATTTTATTTTATTTATTTATTTGCAAGGAGAAAGAGAAAGAGAGAGAGAGAGAGAGGGAATGGGCACACCAGGGTTTCTAGCCACAGCAAATAAACTCCATATGCATGAACCACTTTGTGCTTCTGGCTTTACGTGGGTACTGGGGAATTGAACCCAGGTCATAAAGCTTTGCAGGCAAGTGCCTTAACAGGTGAGCCATCTCTCCAGCACAGTACTAATTTTATATGTGCGCAGATGACCCAGGTCACTTTGGATTTAATTATAATATATAGGTAAATGTAGTTTACTGCATAACAGCTGGAAAGTGTTCTGATTGCCCTGATAAAACACCCATAATTCCAAAGGTAGAAGGGAAGTCCTACAAAAATTTCAGAATATGCCTCAGTGGTGAAGTGTTTAGGGATCTGGTAGTTTGTTATGCACCTTTGAGATCACCATCTGGAATAAAAGGTGGTTCAGTGAGAGATTCTGTTTCAAAATGACTAAGGTTCACCTCTGGCCTCCACACACATGCTCACACATGTGCATGCATACTCATACATGTGTACCCAAACACATACAAGCACACACATACACGTACACATATACACATGTGAAAAACTAGGAGACAATTCAATTAGTGATTTGGGGGCAAAAGTCCAATATTAGCGTGGAGACAGGAATGAATGGACAGTCACTGAAGTCAATGCATCTAGAAAATACATAGCATCCTGTTGTGGAACTGAGCAAACTATAGAGGTAGATCCTTTAGAAATACGGTCAAGGCAGGCATGTGTAGGAGGCATACACGTAAGCATATGGTAGTGTTCATGGATCAGTTGCTTAAAGATCTTACATTCTTGTGAATTTTCTGTGTGCAGAGGAAGTGCCAAAAGTGAATTGAGCTTGATAATGCAGTGTCATACAACACCTGTGTGAGTCTCATGAAAAGTATGTGAATAAAAACCACAAATTCACATTAAAAGATGGATGGAAACAATGTTTATTTTTATATTTGGTAAAAGTACTTTTAGTAGAGAGCCTCAAGTACTCAGACATATCCCAATCTCTTGAATATATAATAAGGACAATTTTCTGTAAAGCTGACAAACAAAACCTTGGAAACAATCAGCTGCTGATTGCCTGACTTGTGTCATACAAAATATATTTCCTGTTGTGAGGTATCAGATGTGATAAACTACATGGCAAATGATGTGGGCTATTTTAGGGACTTTCCTGGTGACTTAAAAGATGACTGGCACATAATCAAATTGTGGATGGATGAAAGAAACAAAAATCTAGATAAGGAAAAATGGGCTAATGTTAAGTTGAATGTTTTAAATTCAGCTAATATAAATTTACATGTAGGCTAGATGTGGTAAGGGCTGCAAAAATGTTTAAACACTAAATGCCTTATCTCAGGTTATTATAATTCGCATCATATACTTGAAATCCTTATCTGTGCGTCTGAAAGTTATTAAGGATAGTTCAGGCTTGTCATGCAAATGTTTCCCTCTTAATTTTCCATTTGCACAGCCAACTGTCTGTCCATTCAGGGCCACACACATATTTTCCATTTTTCCACGCTGTTTTACTAGCGTCTGTATACTTAGCTCTGGGAACTCTTGCCTGATTTGTACATATTCATCTGTTGGCTCAATTCAGAATATTTGCAACTAGCGATTCAGGAGTTTAGCTTCTATTTGCTACAATGGGTGCAAGCGCAAGTTCAAAGCTTGAGCCCCAGAGCCAGAGATGTGGCACCCAGTCTGTAATGCGGCAAGAACTGTTAACTTCACGCAGATGTCCCTGGTGATCTTTATAATCAGGGAGGTCAGTGCCCATTTGTTTTCTCCTTGTCACCTCCCTTCCCTTTTATTCAGAGACCCAAGGGTAAAGAGTAGAGAGGCTTCGATTCACAAGCCCTGGCAGCAACTTGACCAGACATATAAGTTCTGGGCTTCACTTTGTGGGTCAGCTGGTACAGAATCTGGTGCGCCCCAGTTGCTTTGTCATATTCGAGGTTACAGGCTATTCAGCAAGACTGTCAGCATGAATTTCTCTTCACTTATTGACTATTGTCTCAATACAGAGGTTACCTCTAGTAGCCTGGATTGGGGGTGACCTTTCTCTGACAGGAAAGTCTGACAATTCCTTCCCTTTCTCTTTGGTAAAAATAATAAGCAAGTGTGATTTTTAGTTATAGGCTCAGCTGCAAATCTTTTGTTGCTAAAGGCTTCTCCCACCGCATTTTTGTCTGGAAGAGCTAGTGCTCAGTCACTAACCCTGTGGACTAAATCCCCTGGTTTTTAAAAACCATTACTTGCTATCCTGAGATATTTGTAAAAAGCAAAAACTTTACATGTGTAAAAAGAAAACCTCTCAGGAGGAGGCTCACCCATGCAGACCATAATTTCAGGAATTCTAGCATTTCAGCTTGCAAAATAACTATGGTGGCAATGGTCACCAGCTAGACTATCAGAAAATGGAATGGTTACTACAAACCCTTTCCTGTCTGCCCTTCTCTCCACCCCTTTCTTAGCCTTTCCTTTTCCTTATCAATTGTGTTTCTGCTGAAATCCTGTTGTGTCTCACAAAGCACATCTTCCCTCTACCATGGGGATTGGGAGAAAGAAGTGTTGCGTAAATAAACTGCAGGACACCATATGTAATTATCTCAAAGCAGTAAGTTAAAGGACACATACACACACACACACACACACACACACACACACACACACATACTATTTTTTAAAAAAGAAATTAAACTCAGGTGGTGAAGGGTGAGGACAAAATTGAGCTCATTTTATTCTTTTAAACTAAAACCTTAGCAGTCACCCAGTTTTCAATCTATCACTGAGGTTTGTGGATCTATCTCCTAACACTGTTCTTCCTCCCATTGCTTAAAAAATTTTCTTATTATTTATGGATTTTTTTTAAATGAAAAGGTTCTAATTTTAGACCCCCTAGATCCCTGAATTCCGCTGAGGGTCTTTGATGGGGTTAATGGTATTCCTTGTGAGGATCAAGAGGCCTCAGTCAGTCTGGGGCAGGGGTGGCGGGGTTGGGGGGGCTGGGGGATGGGAGGTGGGAAACACAGTGCCTCAGGCTATTGGCAGCAACACTGAGGCTCTTACAATCTTTCTGCCTCCTCTTCCACAATGTTCCCTGAGCCTTGGTGGGCAAATTAGGAATTTGAAGATAGTGTTTCTTTGTCTGTAACCTCTGGATCTGTTTTGATGAGGTTTGAGTCACCACAGTGTCCTGAGTTTGAGTTTGTTTAATATATCAGTATTACGTTTATCAGTTTCCATATATTGAAACAATCCTGCATTCCGGGGATGAAACCTACTTGATTGAGGTAGATGATGCTTTCGATGTGTTCTTGATTTCAGTTTGCAAGAATTTTATTGAAAATTCTCGTGTCTAAATTCATCAAGGATGTCAGTCTGTAGTTCTCTTTTCTTGTGTCTCTGTCTGGTTTGGGGATTAGTGCAATGCTGGCTTCACAGAGGATTCAGGGAGCATTCCCTCCTTTTCAACTGTGTGAAATAACTTGAGAAAAATTGGCTTTAGTTCCTTGATGACAATTTAGTAGAATTCAGCAGTGAAACTTTCTGGGCCTGAACTTTTTTTTGTGCAGAGGCTTTTAATTGCAGCTCCAATCCCATTTGATGTTATATCTCTATTCAGGTAGTTTATCTCATCTAGGTTTACTTTTGGTAGGTGGTATGAGTTAAAGAATTCATCCACTTCTTCCATGTTTTCCAATATTGTGGAGTATAGATCTTTGAAATATGACCTTATGATCCTCCCAATTTCATTAGAGTCTGTTGTAACATCTCCCCTTTTGTTTCTGTTCTTGTTGATTTAAGCCTTACCTTTTTTCCTTTTGATCAAATTGGCTAGGGGTTTATCAATCTTTTTTTTGTTTTGTTTTTTGAAGTACCATCTCTTTGATTCATCATTTTTTAAATTGTATTTTTGATTTCCAATTCATTGATTTCTGCTGATCTTGATGCTTTTTTTCTTTTCTTTTTTAAAATTTACTTGAGAAAGAGGAGGAGGAGGAGGAGGAGAGAGAGAGAGAGAGAGAGAGAGAGAGAGAGAGAGAAAGAGAGAGAGAGAATATGGGGGCACCAGGGCCTCTCACCACTCTAAGTGAACTCCAGATGTGTGCATCACCTTGTGCATCTGGCTTCTGTGGGTCATGGGCAATCAAACCTGGGTCCTTTGGCATTGCAGGCAAACCCCTTAACCACTAAGCAATCTCTCCAGCCCTTGATTCTTTATGTCTGGTACAATTGGGTTTAGGTTGCTCTCATTTTCCCTGGAAAGAAAAGTTGGATGGCCAAGTTATTGACTTGAGTTCTGTCTGCCTTTGTAATGAAAGCATTTGGTGCTATAAATTTCCCTCTTAAGAGTGCCTTCATTTTGTCCCACAAGTTTTGGTATGTTGTGTTTTCATTATCTTTCAGTTTCAGAAATTTTTTAATTTACCTTTTCATTTCTTTGACTATCCATGCATTAATTTAATTGTAAATTGTTCATCCTCCAGGTATTGGTGGATTTTCTGTTGTTTCCCTTGCTAATCTGTAGCTTTATTGCATTGTGGTTGATATAGTGCATAGAATTATGTAGATTTTCCTGAATTTGTTGAGACAGGTTTTATGCCCCAATATACGGTTCCTTTTAGAGAAAGTTCCATGAGTAGCTAAGAAGAATGTGTATTCTGTAGACTATTCTATACATGTCTGTTAAGTCCATTTGATACATGTATTGTTTAACTGCCTTATTCCCCAGTTAATTTTCCAAATAGATTATTTGTCTAATCATGATAGTAAATATAATTGTGTATAATTATGTTGGGGTTATTTCTGCTTTACTGTCTAACATATTTTGCTTTATAAAATTTGGTACTTTTGTGTTTGGTACATATAGGTTTATTATTGTCATGTCCTCTTGTCTTGCTTCTTTGATGAGTAAGAAGTATTCTCCTTTATCTCCTTTAATTACTTTTGGTTTGAAGTTGGATTTGTCTGATATCAGCATAGCCAACCCTCGTTGTTTCTTATTTCCATTACCTTGGAATATCTTTTTCTATCCTTTCACCCTAAGGTGCCATCTATCTTTATTGGTGAGGTGGGGTTTCCTGTAGATAGCAAATGGATGGGTACATTTTTTTCTGATCCAGTTTTTAAGCCTGTGTCTTTTGATTGGGGCATTGAGACCATTGATGTATAGAGTTATAACTCTGAGGTGCAAGTTAATCCCTGTCAAGTTGGAAGCTTTGTGGAGTTTGATGTTTTATTAGACTTTATGTGTTTTTTATGTCTGTTCCACTTCTTGTAGACTGTTTTCCCTTCTTGTAGACTCTTGGGTATGGTTGTTTATTTTTCAGTTTGGGTTGTTCTATGCAGTATTGGCTTAGTGCTCATATAATCATATATCTGGCTTTTATCATGGAAAGTTTTTCTTTCACTTTCAATTATGAGGGATAATTATGCTGGATATAGTATTTTGAGTTGGCAGCCATGGTGTTTTAGGATTTGAAATTCTCCATTCAATCCCTTCTGGCCTTTAGAGTTTCCATTGAAAAATCAGAGGTGCTAGGAGTGGTGGTGCACGCCTCTAATCCCAGCACTTGGGAGGCAGAGATAGGAGAATCGCTGTGAGTTAGAGGCCACCCTGAGGAGACTACATAGTGAATTCCAGGAGAGCCTGAGCTAGAGTGAAACCCTACCTCAAAAAACCAAAAAAAAAAAAAAAAAAAAAAAAAAAAAAGAAAGAAAAAGAAAAAGAAAAATCAGAGGCAATTATGATGGATTTACCTTTGGATGTAACAAGCTGTTTTTCTCCTGCTGCTTTTAGAACTTTTTTGTTTGTTTGTTTGTTTTCAGTGTTGAGAGCTTTAACGATAATGTGACATGGGGAATTTCTTCTCCTATTTGGTCTACTTGGTGTTCTGAGTGCCTCTTGTACTTTGATGGGGCTCTCTTCTATGAGGTTAGGGAAATTTTCTTCAACAATTTTGTTGAATATCTTCTCTATGCTTTTGGTTTGTATTTCTTCCCCTTCTTGAATGCCAACAACCCAATTATTTGTTCTCTTTAAGGTGTCTCACATTTCCTCACATTATGTTCACAGGTTTGTTTTTTTTTTTAAATTTATCATTGTTTTTGGACTGCTGGACTATTTCCTCTGTCTTGTGCTCAAGTTCCTATAGTCTATCCTTTATATGGTCTACTCAGATGGTGAGGCTTTCTTGGGAGCATTTAAAAAGAATTATTTCATTGTTGTCTATTATGCTGTTTTTTAAGTATATGCATTTCTTTTCAGAATTCCAATTTTAGTTCTTGATTAGACTTGCATGTTTCTTGGATTTCATTTCTGCATTTGGTTATATCTTCATTGAGTTTATTCCATTGCCAATTGAAATAATGTTTGGTTGGGTCTCCTTCATTTCCTTTATTTTTCTATGAAGTTCTTGATTCTCTTCAATTCTTTTGATACATGTATTGAGTTGTCGTTGCTTATTTGTTTTTGTTTCCTTCATCCTATCCATGCTTTGAGTTCATTCTTGAATCGTTTTTGTTGATTTTCTTTATTCAGACATGCCTTAGTTTTTTATGAGTTGTTCATTTTGGTTCTCAACTAATTCTTTCATTGTTTTTATACATGGACTCATTAACTTTGTTGAATATATGTGTCATAGCTTCATTTTGGGGTTCTATGGTTGGAGTTTCTTCTAGGCTTGCAATGGAGGCTTCCATTATGGGGCTAGGTGGTGGGATCCTTTGGCTTGGTGTCTTGTATTATTTGTTTTGCATTGGGACTTGTCCATCTTGAGGTAGTTATATTGTTTTGCTAGGACTGTAGCAATTAGTATCTCTTGTAGAATATACATGGATGGGCATCTCACATGGTTCTCAGTGCCAGGTATAAATTTCCTCCTACTGAGCAAGTATCACGTACAATGAGAGAGCAGTTTATTACACCATAGCCTGTGTGTCCCTATTGCAAAGGGATATACAACTTGCCTGGCTGGTTGATTTTTGTAGCTGGAAAGATCCCCTGCTTGTTCATACATGGTGACAATTATCTCCCTGCAGCTTGCAAATCACTTTCCAACACTATGTGGGCTAGCAAATAGATCTGGCTTCCTTCTCACTTCCAATGTGATCTCTCAATGTCTTGCGACTGAAGCCTGTGAAGTCTTTAGAAATAAGGTCTTATCATTTAGATCTTGTGGGCAACCAAATGTTTTAGCCATGGCCTGCTTTGTATTGGGGGCCTCCTTGGCCTTTTGGACCAATAGCTCACTGTGGGGGTATCTCATTTCTGGTACTGGAATTTACCAGCAAGTGACCATGGTTTTAGGATAAAGTTTTCTCCTCCACTTTCAAGGTAATTCTGCCCAAAGTATCCCCTAACTCTTATTTAAAGTTAAACCTTTTGGACTGGAAAGATGGCTTAGTGGCTAAGGCACTTGTCTGCAAAGCCAAAGGTCCCAAGTTCAATTCCACAGTACCCACATAAAGCTAGATGCACAAAGCAGCTCATGAATTTGAAGTTCATTTGCAGTGGCTGGAGGCACTGGCACATCCATTCTCTTGGTCTCTCTTTTTTTTTTCTCTCTCTCTCTTCTGTTCCTACTCCACTGAGGGTCCTACTTAGTGGGATTGCTGGTTTTCACCATGGAGCTGTGGGTTATGAGTTGTGAGAATAGCAGTCATTATGGGGGATGGCAATACCTCTGGATATTCCCTCCCACCCTGTGACTCTTACATTCTTTCTGTCCCCCTTCCACAAAATTCCCTGAGCCATAGTGGGTGTGCTTTAAGTCTACCTTAGAGTTGAGCTCTCAGCAGCTTCTGGATTTCTGCTTTGGTGTGTTTTGAGTATCCCTAGTATCAGAAATTGGTTACAATCCATGTTGAGCTGTTGATCAAAGAGACCTACAAGCTTCCCAAAACAAGACAGGCTTTTGTCAAAGCACTTAATTACCCACCTGAGGTAAAAGGTTAGACCCTGTTGCTGAAGACACTGTATGTTGCCTAAGCAGGATATCAAGATATTTGGCTGAATATGGAAGGAAGCCAATGTCTAGATAGTTAGCCTGGTTAAATAATTAGTGCTGAAAAGTGCTACATGAGCTGAAAGAAGAAAATGGTCAACAAAGTTGTGAGCAGACAGGGGACGCTGCTATATAACAGCAACCAACCTGATAAGATGTACACACCTGTGTGATAGTGTTACCTAGTCTAGGTGGGTAAAGAATGGCTCTGATTGGCTATGAGATCCATTGAGTGGAAAGGAACTCATAATCAATTTTTGGTACTAGGAGTTACAAGCCAGATCCAAATGTTTTAGGGTTAGGCTTCATTTCATACTCTCCAGGGCCTTTATTACCATATGATTCTATTAAGCTTTCTATATTTTAGTTTGCTATACAGGAGGAAGGTTTCTATGGTCCCAATTCCTTTTGGATTTGGTTTTATGTATATCTCCCCTCTCCCTCCCTTTCCCCTCCAAAGCTCCCATCCCTCTTATCTGCCCTGAGGTTGTCTGTCAGGTATGACTGCAACTCAACCTGTTCCAGTTTAGGAACTGCAGATGAGGGCGGCCATGTGGTGGTTGTCTTTCTGTGCTTGTGTGAGTGTGCTTACTATGATCTGTTTCAAGTTCATCCATTTTCCTACAAATTTCATTTTTTTTGTTTCTCATTTACTGATTTCTGTCATGATATTGATGATTTATTTTTGTCTGGTACTTTTATGTTTGGATTTTCTTATTTTACCAGAGCCTTCAGATGTATTGTTAAATTATTTGAGATTCCTATTATTTCATTTACTTTAAAAAAATATTTTATTTTTATTTACTTATTTGAGAGAAAAGGGGGGGGGAGAGAGAGAGAATGGGCACACCAGGACCAGGACCTTCAGCCACTGCAAACGAACTCCATACACATGTGTCACTTTGTGCATCTGGCTTACGTGGGTCCTGGGGAATCAAACCAAGGTCCTTTGGCTTTGCAGGCTAGTGCCTTAACTGCTAAGCCATCTCTCCAGCCCTATTTTATTTTATTTACTTGAGAGAGGGAAGAGAGAGAGGAAAAGAGAGAGAGAGATAAAGAGGCATGAAGAGAGATAGAGAGCAAGAATGGGTACACTAGAGCCTCCAACCATTGCAAAGAAAATCCAGATGCATGAGCCACCTTGTGCACCTGGTTTACATGGGTACTGGGGAATTGAACCTAGGTCCCCAGGCTTCAAAGGCAAGTGCCATAACTACTAAGCCATCTCTCCAGCCCAAGATTTCTATTTTTTAAAAAAATATTTTAATTTACTTATTTGCAAGCAAAGAGAGAGAGAGAGAGAGAGAGACAGAGAGAGACAGAGAGAGGGAAAGAGAGAGAGTAAGATAGGTAGATAGATACATAGAGAGACTGACTGACTGAATGAATAAATATGGGCACATCAGGGCCTCTTGTCATGCAAACAAACTCCAGATGTATACACCTCTCTGTACATCTGGGCTGACTTTGTACAAGCAAGAACCTTTAACTCTGAGCCATCTCCCCAGCCTGATATCTCTATGTTTGTAATTTAGGCACTAGGACTTATAAACTTGGTCTGGAGAGGTGGCTTAGCAGTTAAGTGCTTGCCTATGAAGCCTAAGGACCCTGGTTCGAGGCTCGATTCCCCAGGACCCACGTTAGCCAGATGCACAAGGGGGCGCATGCATCTGGAGTTCATTTGCAGTGGTTGGTGGCCCTGGTGTGCCCATTCTCTCTCTCTCTTTGCCTCTTTCTCTCTGTCTGTCCCTCTCAAATAAGTAAATAAAAATAAACAAAAAAATAGACTTATAAACTTCCCTCTTAAGATTGCCTTTATTGATTTTTTCCCATATGTTTTGGTATGTTGTGGTTTTTCTTTTTGTTTGTTTTTTCAAGGTAGTGTCTTGCTATAGCTCAGGCTGACCTGTAATTTACTATCAAATTTATGGATCTGCCTACCTCTGCCTTCCGAGTGCTGGGATTAAAGAGGTGTGTGCCACCATGCCCAGCTTGCGATACTTTCTTTTTAAAAATAATTCTATTTATTTATTTGCTAGCAGAGATAGAAGAGAGATAGACAGAGAGAATAGGCATACCAGGGCACCCAGCTGTTGCAAACACACTGTATTGCATGCACCAGTTTGTGCATCTGGCTTTATGTGGGTACTGGGGAATTCAACTCAGGTTGTTAGGCTTTTCAAGCAAACTCCTTAACCTCTAAGCCATCTCAGTTCTAGGAATATTTTGATTGCATTCTTAATTTCTTCAATGACCTATTCATTGTTAAATCTCTAGGAGTTTATGTATTTTCTGTTATTTCTCCTGTTGATTTCTAGTTTGTATAGATTTATAGCATTGTGGTCAGATATAATAAAATGAGTTATGTCATTTTTTCTAAATTTGTAGAGAGTTGTCTTGTGTTTTAGTATATTATCTATTTAGAGAAGGTTCCATGAGCTTCTGAGAATGTTTGTTCTGCAGAGTTTGGATAGAATGTTCTGGAGAAGTCTATTAAGTCCAATTGGCCTATGGTCTTGTTTAGCTCTGTTGTTTACTTATTTTCTGTTTAGATGATCTGTTGACCCTAGGGTATCAAAGTCACTCACAATTATTGTGTTGGGATATATTTCTGATTTAGTGCCTAGTAGATTCTGCTTTATAAAATTTAGTGTATATATGCTTATGATTGTAATATCCTCTTATTGAATTTTCCCTTGATGATTATAAAGTGGCCTCATTTAGCTATTTTGAGTACTTTTGGTTTAAAGTCTTTTTTTTTTTTGTCAGATATTACTATAGTCACATCTACTTGTTTTCTATTTCCATTTGCTTAGAATAACTTTTTTCCATCCTTTCACCCTAAAGTCGTGTTTGTTTATAATGGTAAGCTGGGTTTCTTGAAGACAGCAAAGGAATGAATCTAATTTTTTTTATCCAGCTTGGTTGGGGAGCTGAGTCCATTAATATTCATACTTACAATTTCAAAATGTGAGTCAATTCCAGTCAAGCTGAAGTTTTGTGAGGTTTGATATTTTCTTGATCTTCCTTTGCTTTCATGTTTGTTCTAGTTTTGATTGCTGTCTCCCCTCATAGCCTCTTGAGTATGTTTGTTCTTTTCTTCAGTGCAAAGTATTCCATCCAGTATTCTCTGTAGGACTGGCATAGTGCTCATATATCCATATAGCCAGTTTTTATTGTAGAAAGTTTTTTCTTTTACCTTCTATTTTGCTGGGCCTAGTAGTTTAGCTTGGAAACAATGGTCTTTTAAAATTTGAAAACACTTTTTCCCAAACCTTTCTGGCTTTTAGTGTTTCCATTGAAAATTCTGATGTAGTTCTCATGGGCTTACATTTGTAAGGATGAGCTGCTTCTCTCTTGCAGGTTTCAGTATTCTTTGTTTCCTGTTTCTAGTGTTTTAACTATAATGTGGCATGGGAAATTTCTTCTCTGGTCCTGTCTATTTGGTGTTCTCTCTGAATCATATAGCTGGATGGGCCTCTCTTTCATAATATTCAGAAAATTTTCTTCTTCAAATTTATTAAAGATATTCTATATGTTCCTGACCAGTAGTTTTTCCCTTCTTATTTGCCCATGATTTGAATAATTGTTTTTTTAAGGTGTCCACATTTTTCTGATGTTCAGTTCATATGTTTTTTTTTTTTGTTAAATTTTGTCATTGATTTTGACCTCCTGATTTATTTCATCTATCTTGTCTTTTTGCCCTAGTAGTCAGTCCTCCACAAGATCTATTCTGTTGGTGAGGCTTTTTTGAGAGCCTTTTAATTGAGTTATTTTATTTTATTTATTTATTTATTTGGTTTTTGAGAGGCAGGGTCTCACTCTAGCCAGGCTGACCTGGAATTCACTGTGTATTCTCAGGGTGGCCTCAAACTCATGGCGATCCTCCTACCTCTGCCTCCTCAGTGCTGGAATTAGAGGCATGCACCATCACACCCTGCTTGAGTTATTTTATTTTTAATTTCCTTAGTTTTTTCTTTTGTATCTCTACCTCTTTATCGATTCTACCTTCATTTCTTTTTTGAAATAATTATTTTAAAAAAATTTTTAAAATTTTATTTATTTGCAAGGAGAGAGAGAAAGAGAGAGAGAGAGAGAGAGAGAGAGAGAGAGAGAATGGGCATGCCAGGGCCTCTAGCCATTGCAAAGGAACTCCAGATGCATATGCCCCTTGTGCATCTGGCTTATGTGGGTCCTGGGAAATCGAGCCTGGGTCCTTTGGCTTCACAAGCAAATGCCTTAACCAGCATTCCATTTCTCTAGCCCTCTATCTTCATTTCTTGATTTGACTTTTTCATTGCATTTAGTTTATTGTGCTCCTTTCAAGCTCATTTAGGCATTTGATCATGTCCTCTTTTTTGAGTTCTTTTGTTGATTCTCTTCTATTTCATTCAGCTATCTCTTCATGGTCTCATTAGTTTTGTTGAATATGCTTATCAAAATTGTATTCTGGAATTATTTTCTAAATTTTTATTTATTTATTAAAGGGAGGGAGAGAGGGGGAGAGAGAGAGAGAGAGAGAGCGAGAGAGCGCACACCAGGGTTTATGGCCACTGCAAACGAACTTCAGACACATGTCCTACCTTGTGCATCTGGCTGATGTTGGTGCTGGGGAATAGAACTTGGGTCCCTAGGTTTCAAAGGCAAACATCTTAACTGTTAAGCCATCTCTCCAACCCTGGAATTCTTCATGTAGAATTTTATGTAAGTATTTTCATTGGAGTCTTCCACTATGGGATGAAAGCATTCTTGGTTGGGCTATCTTGCCTTGGTTTCTTGTGTTGTTTGTTTTGTGTTGGGGTTTGTCCATCTGGTGATAATCCCTTTGTTGTGTTGAAAGTGAAGCAAAAGTGGCTGTAGTGGGGTCTGTGCAGAGTAGCTTGGCCAGCCTTGATCCCTGCAGGCATGGGCTGGAGGTCTGTGCACCACCCTGGGCTGGGCACATTGGAAGTAGAGTAGCTGACTCTATGCATGGGTAGTCTCCATAGAGGTTTGGGCTGGGTGCTCTGGGGATTAAGACCAGTGGGACCAGGGCAGGAAGGGCTTTGTTTAGTCAGCCCTATTCAGGGTGAGGGTGGGTGATTGAGCTAGAGTAGAGACAGCACCATATGGACATGGTGTCCAATACTAGCATGCACTGGCCTGGGATCTATCTGTGTGACTGAATGGGTGTGGGGCAGGAGAGGGGGAGCTTCCTTGGAAGCTGAGCAGCCTTCTTGGTGCTAGAGCAATCTCCACATGGGTCTGGGTATGGGCATGCTGGGTGTGCAGCCAACATGGGGAGGGCCTAGTATATTTACTCCTACATAGGGCATTGACAGGGTGGACTGGGGATTGGGAAAACAGTACCAAATGGACCTGACTTCTAATCAGGTGTATGTGGGGAGGGCTTGGATCTGTATGACTGAATGTGCAAAGAGACCAGGAACACTCACCTGGCTGCATGAATAATCTCCACATGGGTCTCAGTCTTTTCTCTTAAAGGCATGCATTGCAGTTGAGTGACTTCTAAGCTTTTAAAGATGGTTAGGAAGCTACACAAGACTTGCATAATAGAAGGAAAAATAATCAAATCAAAATAGAACTGACACTAGTTGACAAGAAGAAGAGATCCAGTGGAGGGAGAATTTGGGAGGGGCAAAAGGGAGGGTGATGGGATGAGATTATGATCATGGCTTATTATCTATATTATGGAAGTTGTCTGTAAAAAGTTACAAAAATCACTAGGGGACAAGGGACATGGCTCAGTGGGTAAAGTGCTTATTGCACAAGCATAAGGTCCTGAATTCAGATCCCAGGCAGAGATAGGAGGATTGAGGATTCTTGCAGCTCACTGGCTAGTTAGTCTAGCCAAATCAGTGAGCCCCAGTCCTGTGTAAGACCCTGTCTCAAAAAATAAAGTGCTCTGGGCCAGGTGTGGTGGTGCATACCTTCAATTCCAGCACTCAGGAGGTAGAAGTAGGAGGATTGCCATGAATTTAAGGCCACCTTGAGACTACAAAGTGAATTCAAGGTTATCCTGGGCTAGAGAGAGATACTACCTCAAAAAAAAAAAAAGTGAATGGGGCGGGGAAAATTGCTTAGCAGTAAAAGGAGGTTGCTTGCAAAGCCTGCTGGCTTAAGTTCAATTCCCCAGTACTCACGCAAAGCCAAATGCATGGAGTGGTGCATGCATCTTGCAGTGACAAGAGGTTGTGGTGTGCCCATTCTCTGTCTCCATCTCTCTCTCTCTCTGTCCTTGCAAATGATAAATAAAATTAAGAAAATATGATGGAGAGCACTAGGAAGATGGTTTAGTGGTTAAGTTGCTTTCCAGCAAAGCCAAAGGACCCAGGTTCAGTTCTCCAGTGCCCACATAAGCCAGATGCACAAGATGGCACATGTGTCTGGCATTCCTTTGCAATGCCTAGAGGCCATGGTGTGCCCATTCTCCCTCTCTCTCCCTCCCTCTCTCTCACTCACTCTCTTCTTATACATTTGCCTCTTTCTCTCTCAAATAAATCAATAAAACATTTAAAAAATAAGATGAAGAGACACTGAGGAAGACACAACATCAATATTGACTCCACATGCACACACACAGACCCCCCCACCTGCCCACCCCCACACATATGAACATGCATACACACATGAAAAAGAAAACGACTGGGTATTTCATGGCAGATGTGTGAAAGAGGGCAGAAACACAAACAAGCAGCTAGCAACCTTGGAAGCTTAAAAGTATTTTCTGAGGTTCTGAGCATGGTGAGTAGCATTGTGTGGTGGTCTATTTTGTGAAGGAACAGAAATGGAGAGACAGGCATGAATAAGTTTCATAGTCATGTATGCCATGGTTTCACTTAAAGATCAGTGTTTTCTTCTTTATATTCAACAGTGTTTCTCAATCATGAGTAATTTGAAATCCCATTTTCAGAGGAATATTTTTCAAGCATTTCTAGTACTGATTTAAATATTATTCTGCTAGTCTGTAAATAAACACAGATAAAAAGCTAATGATCATCTCTTCATGCTTGAGATATTTTATTATCAAACAAAAACAAATTTATTAGTTAGGAGTAGCATTTATCTGTTAACCAATTTTTTTACTCATTCATTCTTTTTTTTTAAATTTTCTTATTAGAGATTGGCATTAGTTAGTATGTAAACAATACATGTTAGTACTACCCTTTCCCTCCTCCCTGCCCCTTCCCTGCAGAGGCCTTCCTCATTGGGGATGCAGGTCAACCCCACGGGGATTGTGGGTCATGCGTTTTGTGGAGGGGGGAAGAGGCAATGTCTCTGTGGAAAATGTCCCAACTTGTGGCTCTAACAATCTTTCTGCCCTTTCTTCTACAAAATTCCCTGAGCCATGTTGGGAGCATTTTAAGTTTTCTTCAGTGACGGAAACTTAGGAGCCTCTGGATCTCGGATTTGGTAGGTGTTGAGTGTCCTCAGTGTCTATCTCCGTCACTCTTGTGCTGATATCAGATTCACTAAGAAAGCATTCTTGCTCATTTTCCCAATTCCTCTGTGTTTTCAGCTGGGGGCCTGGGTGGAGTACACTGGGTCACTTATCTCTTCAGGTCCATCTCCTGTCTGAAAAAGTGAAGCAGATTCTCCAACAGAGAGTGAAGTCAGCACCAGTTAAATAGGTAACCATTATTAACGTAGAGAGAATTTAAAGGGTGTAGATCCTCTTATAGCCCAAGATTAGTGGGAGCTTGACAATGGAAAACAGAATCAGTATCTGGATAGGATTCTGACTTGTTTCCCAGTTCCAGATATCGTTTCCTTTCCTCTGAGCGGATCTGTTATCCAATCCAAGAGCAGTTGGTTATCCACCATGGCTGTGCACCACTGTTTCACTTGTGTGAACATCACGTTAGGTTGTTTGCTTCTGAGTCGCTTAGACTTTGAATTGCTTGGACAGATGTTGGCCACTTTTCCCTGGTATCTCACGTAGCACCTTCCACCACTAGATGGGCTAATTGTCTGGGGACTGGCTCTCCTGCAGATTCCAACCAGGCCTTTCCATGGTCTATGATGACAGTGTATGGTGTCTTCAGCAATAGAGTCTTACCATTAACCTCTGGTGGGCCATCAAGTGCTATGACAGAAGTCTGTCTTGTTTGTTTTGGGAAATCTAGTAGGTCTCTATGATCAACAGCTCATTGTGGATGTAGACTACATCCTGGTACAGGGAATTACAGGCCAGTGACAAGGGAAAAGAAAAAGGAAAAAAGAGAAAAGAAAGAAAAACAGGAGAAGTTTGAAGTTAGATTTTGTCTCACCCTTTCCAGAGCCCTTAGGTTCAGGTGTTCTCCCTAAAGTCCTCTTGAGGGTTCCACCTTTTAGTCTGACTTCCAGAATATAGGATTCTATGGTACCAGTTCAATTTGGGTTCAGTTTTGTGTCATTACTTCTTTTTATTTTGATCCTAATGGAACATCCTTAGAGTTAACATTATGATCAATATTAATAATGTTCTTTTTATAAGGATATTATGAAGTCTTTGACTACTGGTTAATTGTATTGGTCTGCTAATAGATTTCATATGATATAGCAAATAAAACAAAGTAAAATAGAAAATCCAAATAAGCAAGAAAATTTAGTATTTTCTATTCTCACTATTGGGAGAGTATTTCCCTTGCATGTAGATGCGTATGTTGTTTGGAACATGGCAGGCTTGGCACAGCAACTCCTCTTAAGTGACAGTGGTATTGTCTAAGGTACCTTTTATTTTATGTATAATTTTATTCTTTAAACATTTCATACAAGTGTAAATGTTGAACATATTCCACACCTCCCTCCATGTCTCTCCTGTCCTCCCTCTTCTCTTCCCTCTCCTGTTTGTCTGCTTTCTTCTCCTAGACAACTTCACCTCTAGTTTTATATATAAATACATGGTTTTGTATAACTACATAAAATCCAAGCAGCAAAAGTGAGAGAAAATGTCCTATGGTGTTTGAATGTTTGGCTTCATAGATTGAGTCATTTAAAAAATTATTTATTTGTGAACTGAGATGTAGAAAGAAAAGAGACAGGGACTGAGAGAGAATGGGCATTCCAGGGCCTCCAGCTACTGCAAATAAATTCCAGGTGCATGTGCCATTGTGCCTCTGGCTTTATGTGGGTACTGGGGAATGGAACCCGGGCTCTTAGCCTTACAGGCTTTGCCTTAGGCCCTAAGGCTTTGCCTTAACCATTGAGAAATCCCTTCAGTCCAGATTCAGTCATTTTTAAACTTTTTGCTGATAGCTTCCATAATTATAGACAAATAAACCATGATAATTTCCTCCCCATCCCCATTTTCACCCTCACAAATCCACCCTTCATCATGTCCCCTCTCCCTATCAATTAGTCTCTCTTTTATTTTGACATCATGATCTTGTCCTCCTATTATAAGGGTCTTGTGTAGGTAGTGTGAGACACTGAGAGTTCATGGATATCCAGGCCATTTTGTGTCTAGAAAAGTGCATTGTAAGGAATCCTTCCCTTCCTTTGGCTCTTACATTCTTTCTGCCACATCTCCCACAAATGGACCCTGATCCTTGGAAGGTATGATAGAGATGCTTCAGTGCTGAAAACTCCACTGTCACTTGTCAGCACTATGGTGCCTATTGAGTCATCCCATTGGTCACCACCATCTGGAAAGAGAAGCTTTTGTAACCAAATTGAGATTAGCATTAATATATGGGTATAAACATTAAGAAAAGTGCTAACAGAGTAGTTTGGTGGACATAATATACACATTTATCCAGACAATAGCAGACATTACTCCCTTAGGGCTCATGAACTCCCCCTACCATAGGCTTTTGACTAGGTTTTCAGTACCAGGTATGTATTCCTTCCTGTGGAGCACACCTGTAGTCCAATTAGAGAGTGGTTGATTTCCCCCATAATAGACATGCCACTATTGTACCAGTTGATACATTTGGCCTGACTGACTGGTCTTAAGACTTGCAATATCCACTTCTATTTACCACTATTAATGGATAATGAAGATGTGGTACATTTATATAAAGGGAGTTCTATTCAGCAGTAAAGAAAAATAAAATTATGAAACTTGTAGGGAAATGTATGGATCTGAAAGAACTATACTGAGGTAACCTAGGCCCGGAAAGCCAAATGCCACATGTTTTCTCTCATGTGTGGACCCTAGCTACAAATGTTTATATTTTTAGTGAGTTGTAGTAAAAATAGTAGCAGAGGCTACTAGGCTAGAAAGGCTATAAAGGAGCGAGGAGGGGGGAGGACTTAAGGGGATGGTGTTGCATATATGTGAGTGGATGAACAGATTACTGGAGGTGGAAAGGCCTAAGTGAGGTCAGGGGAAGGGATTGAATAAAGGAAGTGTGGGAGGAGGGATGTTATGAATAAGCCATATGGAAACCTACTTCTTTGGATAATGGCACACCCAGAAACCATAGATTGTTAGTAGAAAAAACTCAGTGCCAGGGATAGGATATCTTCCAGTGATTTGGTGGCTAAGGAAGTCTCTGATGCCCCAAAACTTTATAGGCTATTACCAATGCTCTTGGGTTCCCACCAGAACTAGATGGCAAGACCCTATTGCTGAAGTTTCCACATGTTTGGGCTGCAAGGTTCTGAGAAACCAAGCTGAAGCTGAGCTGAAAACCTCAGCCCTGTGGATCAGATGACAGAAATCTGGAAAAGCTATGCTGTATGCAGCCCTGTAGGAGAGAAAAGTCAGTCATTTTTGATTAAACTTCCTACTTGAGCCCCTAACAGGCAGATTCCTGCTCAAGGGGGGCTTGTCATTGGGGGCAGATCTGAATCCAGCCCTAAGGTGTGTTTGGTGGCGGATATTTATTCCAGCCCAAAGGTGTGGAGAGAACAGTTTGAGCTCTGGCTGTTTTGTTTGTGGTACTGTCTATTGTGGTTTTTCTGTTCTTGGATTGGTGAAAGGGAGCCAGCTTCTTCCACCACAGATGGAACATACCCTTGATTTTTCCCTTCCTCCCATAAACTGTGTCTGGTTGGATGTTCATCTCAGCAACATTGAGCTAAGTAGAACACATACATTACTTATCTTTCTGAGACTGGCTTAATTTACTTAACATAATTCTTTCCAATTGCATCCATTTTCTTATGAATGATATAATTTCCTTATTTATGACTTGATTAAGAACAGGTGCTCAAACAGGCACATGTACAGGGTCTTCATTGCAGTCCTATTTATCCTTCCTTTAGACTGGTAATATGTTTCGGAGCTTGATGTGAATAGTAGTTGTGTGATATTGCCAGAGTACTAAATACCACTGTGTTCCTTTACATGGTTAATTTTACATTATGAGAATTACATCTCAATTTAAAAGAAAGCCCTGAAATCTATGTTTCAGGAAATGATAAAGCCAAAAGAGATAGTAAGGGCTTGGTTTGAGTTATCCTGATTGGTGGAGGAATTAAAATTTAGCTGTTTGGATAAAGGGATGTGGAATCTTTATCATTTCTGACAACTGTATTGAGTTTATAACTACCTCAAAATAAAAAGTTTAATTAAAAAACTGTCAAGAGAAATCATAAGAAAAAAATTTAAAAATAGACCAGGGGCTAGAGAAATGGCTTAGTGGTTAAGGTGCTTGCCTGTGAAACCTAAGGACCCAGGCTTGATTCTCCATGTCCCACATAAGCCAGATGCATATGGTGACGCATGCATCTGGAGTTCACTTGCAGTGGCTAGAGGTCGTAGTGCACCCATTTCTCTCTCTCTCTCTGTGTGTCCTTCTCTCTGTCTCTAATAAATAAACAAATAAATAAATCAGAAAAAAAAACTGTCAAGGGGCTAAGGAGATGGCTCAATAGATAAAGATGCTTGGGGGCTGGAGAGATGGCTTAGCGGTTAAGCACTTGCCTGTGACACCTAAGGACCCCGGTTCGAGGCTTGATTCCCCAGGACCCACGTTAGCCAGATGCACAAGGGGGCACACGTGTCTGGAGTTCGTTAGCAGTGGCTGGAAGCCCTGGCGTGCCCATTCTCTCTCTCTCTCTTCTTTCTCTCTCTCTCTGTGTCTTTCTCTCTCTGTCACACTCAAATAAATAAATAAAAATGAACAAAAAAAATTAAAAAAAAAGATGCTTGGAAAGTGTTCCAGTGGGTTCAGTTCCTTAGTACTCCTGAAAGCCAGATGCACATGTGTCTAGAGCTTGTTTCCAATGGCAAGAGGCCCTGGCACACCTATGCCTTTCCTCTTATAAATAAATAAAAATATTAAAAAAACCATCAAAATTTGTTGAAAAGCCAAGAGGTGGCATAAGCTTTGAGATCTAATGATTAGACATGTAGGATTTAACTCATTTATCTTATTTTCTATTTATTTAATAGACATATCACTTAAAATGTATTAACATAGTCATATTAATTAATAATTGTTTTAGTGTGTGGTTCTTGGAGCAGGGTCTGCAGTGACCTAGGAAAGTGTGTGGTACTTCATAAGCACTAATAAGATACTGTTTAATGATTAGATGATAAAATTTCCAAGTTGTTCTGACTGTCTTCTTTTTGCTATCCAGATTTTACTCTTTAAAAAAAAATGTAGTTGGTAAAATGCTTGCTTTGTAATAATAAAGAACTAAGCTCAATTTCTTGGTATCTGAATAGCACTATGACTGTAAATCCCATGCAGAGACAGAAGAATCTCAGTGGTTCATTGGCCAGCTACCATGGTCTAACTGCTGAGCTTCAGGCCAATGAACAATTCTGTCTCACTAAAAGTGGATGGTGCTTGGGAGGAATGACAGCTAGGGTTGGCCTCTGGCCTGCACATACCTGTGCTCATGTGAACACACATGTATTCCCACACCTGCATGAACACAAACATGTACACATGCACAAATATACATATATTTGTCAATCATAGGTCTCACTGTGACATTTTCATACATATATGTCCTGTATTTAAAAAAAATATTTATTTGTTTGAGAGAGAAGGAGAGAGGAAGAATGAGTGGGTGTGCCAGGCCTCCTGCCACTGCAAATAAACTGCAGATGCATGCATCACTTTGTGCATCTGGCTTTACATGGGTACTGGGGAATAAAACCCAGGCCATCAGGCTTTAGAAGCAAGTGCCTTTAGCCACTGAGCCCATATTTGACATTATACTTTATTCTAGTTGGGCCCCACTTCCTGTCGTGTTCCTTCTTTCCCTCTGTTGCTGGTCTGCTTCCTCCCTGCAGATGGTTTTCCTGACGTACATATTCCTTGACCATCTCGTATTTCCCTATCCTCCCTTAAGAACTCTTCCATCTAGTAGCTCCCTTTTCTATTTCTCATGGAAAATGTATCTTCTAATATTGAACAATATTTGATATTTGCTTAATAAGTGGCATATACACATACATTAATTTGGAACTACATAAATTTAAATCTAGACATGGTCTCTAGATCTCTGATGTCTAGAATTCTCTAGATTTTAAGTCATTTTATGTACTTGTTTGGGGTCTACTAAAAGTAGGTCCTTAAATTAGAAGTAGGAACAGGCACTTTAATTGGGAGATGATCTAGGAACCAGTAAAATTTGCTTAGAGAATGAACTACGGAAAGAGAAAGAACAGATGTTTTGATGAGTCATGGGGGTGGCAGCAGCAGTGGTACATCTTTAGCTACCTGTGAGAGGCACCCACACTGCCTCCTGTGGCCGCCACCTGAAGTGCCTTTGTGGGTCTCCTGCTGACTGAATGTGCTTCTCATTAGCACCCCTGTGCTTCTAGCTGGGCTGAGTAAGATTTTTGGCCTTGAGAAGGCCAAAAATATATGTGATGTAGCCTTGTGGAGAGGAGCCACACACACTTACTACGGGGCTGTTGGCAGCTTGCTCAGACCAGTTCAGCCCAGCCAAAGCTGGAATCAGAGATGGACGCTGGGGTTGTGATGTGTAACAGTAACAGTATCTGCTATCACTAGTACATTTAATTCTGAACTTAATAAACATTTAAAAAATTATAGTCCTAGCCGGGCATGGTGGCACACGCCTTTAATCCCAGCACTCGGGAGGCAGAGGTCGGAGGATCACCATGAGTTCGAGGCCACCCTGACACTACATAGTGAATTTCAGGTCAGCCTGGGCTACAGTGAGACCCTATCTTGAACTGCCCCCCCCCCAAAAAAAAAATCATAGTCCTAGACAATATGATAAAATGAAAAACTGGGGCATTGAATATCTTTTCAATCTGCACATTTTGAGAAAGAAGATGGCTTCCTCAGTGGATAGTAGAAATGTTTATGATCGTAGACACAATGTGTACACACTGTCTACCCTTAGGTCGTGGAAACCTTCTGCTTGTTGTCCTTTCTCTGCTCTCCCTCACACTCAAGCGGTTCGGTTTGTGGCTGACTCTTCTCAAGTGCCTGTGTTTACTGAGCCACAATTCAAACATTTCCATAAATGGGTTCATTCCTCAAGAAAAATGCTTTTCTTTCATCATGGTCAGTGGTGAGTATTGTGATTGCTCAAGGTCTGATGGGAAGAGTTATGGTGGTTTATATCTGACATCATCAGTGGGCCTGTGACCCACCTGCTGTTTGGAATACAGCTTTTTCTCAGAAGTCAGTTTCAGGATATGGAGCTATTAAAAGAAAAACAACATGTGTCTTTATCAGGGAAGCATCAGTGCAGATGTAAGTCTGCATTTATTTTTAAAATATTAGCCATAGTTCACTTATTTTTAGTTGCAGAGGACTTACCTCTGAATGTAACAAGTAGAAAGTAATAAATTTACCTGATGAAAGATGATGAAAGGGAAATTTCTTTAAAATTTATTTTATAACAACTTATAAAAATAAATATAACTTACAGTAGTTTATCTGAGTATCTTTATCATCATTCTCTGCAATTTCCCAAGAGACAGGAACAATAACACTTTATCTGGGAGCAAATGTCTTATGGCTTTCAGGCATGGGTGAGAAGTTACTTTATTTGAGAGTAAGAATCACTGAAGAATTTTGGAGACAGGACTTAGTAATCTTGACAGTAAATTAATTTGGGATAGGGCATTGCACAGGCATAGTGTTTTATCCTGCTGAGAAAGGGCATTTGATATTGACCAGCTTGGAGAGCCTGGCAGACTTTCTACTTATGGAGTACATAGATGGGGAGAGTGGAGGAGGCAGGGGGATGCCTTACTTCCAGAAATAAGAATAATTTTGGTTCACAGTATGTCAAGTGGAGCAGAACCTCAAGGGAAGTAGTGAAATCAGCGTGCCAATGATATAATACTAACAGAATTCAGACCACTTTCAAAAAACAATTAAAGAATTTTATTTTTATTTATTTCACAGAGAAAGAGGGAGGGAGGGAGAGAGAGAGAGACATGGAGAGAGAGAGAGAGAGAGAGAGAGAGAGAGAATGGGTGTGCCAGGGCCTCCAGCCACTGCAAACAAACTCCAGATGCAAGCGCCCCATTGTGCATCTGGCTAATGTGGGTCCTGGGAAACTGAACCTGGATGCTTTGGCTTTGCAGGTGAACACCTTAACCACTAAGCCATCCCCTCAAGCTCCAAGCCACTTCTCAAACCAATTTATGCATAAAAAACAACTGCCACAGGACACAGAAACATATTAGTCCATCCTTAAAGGATAAAGAAGAGATGACCAGTTCTTTTCTGCTCACTCAGACAAAGATGACAGGATCTGGCTGGTTCTTTTATTTGCTTTTGGTTTTTATGAAGCAGGGTCTCACTGTAGCCCAGGCTGGCCTCAGACTCTCAGTGATCCTCTTACCTCAGCCTCCCCCAGTGCTGAGATTAAGGGCCTGTGCCACTGTGTCCAGCTTTCAGACTGCTTCTTAAATTGAAATGTCATTCCCAGCTTGTCCCAGGAGATGGCTGAAGCCAGTGTCCCATCAAACCCTTCTTTGCCTCAGTTTACAATTGATTTTTCCTTGTTCTTTTTCCTTTTGCTTATTTTATTTTTTAAACTTAATTGACAACCTCTGTTTATATAGATATGGTATTATGATCATAACCCCCTCCTACCACTCTCCCTTTTCTCCTTGCTGAATCCCCCTGCCAGTGAATCCTTTCTTTTTTACAGCAAGTCTTTCTTCTATTTTGATATCATTATCCCCCTCCTATTAGGCAGGTTTTCTGTAGTTAGCATCAGCTACTGTGAGGTCCCTCTGTTGATTTATTTATTTTCTTAAGGAAGGTTTACTGATTTCACCTGTTACTTGATGGAGTCTATACTTCCTTTATTGTATTGAGTGTCCTGGGACAAAAAGTGTGGCGCAATGTAGTTAATACTTGCTTAGTGCTTACTATTTTTCCGGTACCATGTTGAATACTCTCCATATGAAATCTTATTTCATTATCAAAATAGTCCAGTGAACTATAATTTTGGATAGTTATAATTCAGTTTTAAAATGTAATATCTGCTTCTTTTCCAAGTGCTACCTAGCCAGTAAGGTGGTAGAATATAGACATAGTTTTGATTCCAATGCTAAAGTTATTTAGATTCTGTTGGGAAAACATACATTATAGCGAGGCAATAAATTCAGTTCACCTGGAAAGCTATGTCTGCGGTACGCATTTGTTTGTGGTAGATGTTGATGAGCTTCAAAGAAAGAAAGATAGTGTGCAGTTTGTTAACACTGCTAGAAAAAAGTACCACAAATGGGATGGCTTAATAACAATAATTCATTTTTTCACAGTTTTAATAGTAGAAGTCCAAGATCAATGTTGAACACGTGGTTCTTTCCAAGGGCTGTGTGGGTCTCCCTCTGTCTTCTTCCTTGTTTTCAAATTATCTTTTCTGTGTATATTTCTGTGTCTAAGCTTCCTCTTCTTCTTAAGGCACCACACATATTTGGTTAACACCTACACAAATGACTTTAGTTCAACTTTTTAAAAAATGTATCTTTTTGTTCTATTTTTATTTATTTATTTGAGAGCGACAAACACAGAGAGAAAGAGGTAGATAGGGAGAGAATGGGCACGCCAGGGCCTCTAGCCACTGCAAATGAACTCCAGACGCGTGCACCCCCTTGTGCATCTGGCTAATGTGGGTCCTGGGGAAACCAGCCTTGAACCGGGGTCCTTAGGCTTCATAGGCAAGCACTTAACCACTAAGCAATCTCTCCAGCCCTCAACTGTTTTTTAAAGACCCTACCTGCAAACAACACATTCCAAGGTTTGACTCGGGTAGTTAGAACAATAACATAAGAAGTTTTGGGAGGGTGTATGTTGGTTCAAAACAGACCCCTTCTTTCAAGAATTACCAGTCTGTCTAGATATCTTGATATAAAAGAAAGGAAGAAAGAATCATATTTGAGTAGAAATAACTTGTTTTGCTGTGGAGAAACACATGCTTAATCTGATTGGAATTAGAAGCCTTCAATGAAGCAAGTATCACTAATGTTGGATCTTTAAAAAAAAAACTAAAAAAAATGTAACAGGCTAATACTAAATGGAGAAGTGGCCTTTGGAACACAGAGAGTGCCATACTGTGGCAGAAACAAAGAGTGGATAAAAGAGAAAGAGAAAGAGAGTGAGTGAGAGAGAGAGAGAGTGAGAGAGAGAGAGAGAGAGAGAGAGAGAAAGGGTGAGATGAGAGAGCTCTCAGGGAAACATGTCCTGATTATGCCATTTATTATCAGTCCTGATGATGACCAGTGGTTGCTCTTGAGAGTTACTGTCCCTCCATGTCTGGGTTGTGGTCATTTTTTGTACATGAAGTGAGCTTCCATTTTTGCCCATAGAATCTGAGAAGCTAAAGAATGCCAGTGGCAAGTCTCTTGGAGCCAGAATCCACATAGAGTGTCCACTGAGCATGGGAGGGAGCAAGGACACCTTGGGTACCCATGTGCATAGGAAGAGAAGACTTCATTAGACATGTAGAGAAGAATATGTCTGTGATAGAAGAAAGCATGACGTGTCTGAGGACACGATCGGTGCTGTTGCTGAGGCACAGAAGCCGAGGTAAAGTGGTAACTAAAGGACAGGCAATGTGATGGTCATTATGCATGCTAATATGCTAATGATGTTGATGTTTATCTAAAAACCAGAGGCTTCTCAATAGGTCATGGATCATGTGACTGTGCATTTTTGTTCTGAGTCTGACATGAACAGATTTGCATTTGGAAGGGATACTCTGACTGCTATATGAAGTCCTGGCTGACTGGAAGCCCAGTTGCCTGTTAGAAGACCAAGTGGACCCTGTTGCTGTGGATCAGGGTGAAATAAAGATAGTAGGGTGTGTCTAAAAACTGTTCAGGCTATAGATAAGTGGCAATGACCATACCTATTACACAGGTCTTGAGACCTAAGTACCATCCTTAGCAAAAGGCATGAGTCCATAGAGGAAAGGGTTTTGACTGAAGCTAAGGCCTCCTGCATGGTAGACAAATGAACTACATTTTCAACACTAGTTTCTGAATTTGGAGAAGAGAAAGTGAAATGTGAGCCTGACATATATTATTTCATCAGCAGGCAAAAAAGCACTCAAAAATTATAGAAGTGCATGAAGATGAGTCAGAAACTAGTTTGGTGGTGCTCTTGTTAGCTAAGTATAGGACAATTTGAATACTAAAATCATAAAAAAGTAATGGAAAGACTTGAGATGCATTGAGGGCAGAAATAGATCTGTGAGCACACAGTGACAAAACACAGTATGTGTGGAGGGGAAGGAAGCTTCGCAGAAAGATGTCAACTAAGAAATGTAGACTGTGTGATGGAATTAGAAAGTTGTTATTTTCTAACATCTATGAAATATTTGATTCAAGCAAGATTCATTTATGACACTAAATTCATTGGGTTAACAAGATATTCAAAGTCTAAAAATACCATCCTATAGTTTATTTAATTACAAAGAAGAAACTGTCTTTACTGGAGCAATTTGTTGACACTACCTATGATTGTTAATATTAGTTATCAACTTGACTGGAGCTAGAGTCAACCAAGACATATCTCTGGAAAGTCTTTGAGAGTATTTCCAGGAAGGATTTACTGAGGTGAGACAATCTTCTCATCAAGTGGGTGGCACCTACTAATGGGTGGCCTAGGCGTAAACAGTGTTGCATGCCAAAGTATGCTTCCTGGTAGTGACTGTGTGTATCCTGTGGCTACTGCTGTCATGCACTGACATACTCCAGCATCCTCAGCCTTCCAGTGTGCACTGAAGACCAGTGACTCTCCAGGAATTTTCCAGGCTTTCAGCACCAGATTGGCATCTAGTGTCATTGACTGAGCAACTTCGAGGTTTTCAACCTCTTTAGCCTGTAGGCAGCTATTGCTGGACTCCCCAGCTTCTACTATGTAAGCTGTTTGAGTGAATCCACGTTTTATGATAGATATGTATCCTATCAGTTCTGTTCCTTTAGAGAACCCTGCCTAATACAGCATTTTAATTAAATAATGACATTTTTCGTAATTAAATACTGGACCAAACTGATATATTGTACTTCATGTGGTAATAATTTCATGTGTTACAGGTATCATAGGCATGGGGATTTTGGAATAGCATCACACACTCCCCTTGCATCTATAGGCTAGTGAAGATAATGGCTCTTATGGTCAACTTGAATGGATTTAGAATCACCTAGGAGAACCAAATATGCACATGCTTTTGGATGTGTCTATGAGTATATTTACAGAAAGATTTAACTGAGGAAGGAAGATTTAACCTTAATGTCGGTGATACCATCATGAGCTATGATACCAGAGTAAAACGAAAAACGGTGAGAAAGTGAGAGTAGCGCCAGAATTGACTGCTGCTTCCTGACCTGCAGCCATAACATGACTAATAATAACACAATGTGACTTCCTGGATCCCTAAGTCTGCTCATGCCTCTGTCAATGGACTTTTCATGAAATTTTTATTCCTTTTTGGGTGTCACCTGATTTTCTGTCAGGACCCCAGCTACTGAAACTGCTTCTAATAAATATACATAAATTAATAGGTTTCCCACATACCAGCAATGATCATGAAGAAGCACAAAGAGGCAAAGTGGAGCTCTGCCAGAGCAGGGCTTCTCCATCATCTAGGAACATGTACATTGCATAATGTGTGTGGACTTACTTATAGTTACTTATCTGCTTTTGTTTATTGACTTCCTATATTATATCCCTTCATAATAAACTAGCAAGGCCTGGTGGAAAAATACAATGGGAAGTGACAATTAGAAGTGACTAAATTATACTATATATAAAAATCCTGAAAGATTATTATAAAAAATAAAAATTAAGTTACTTTAGAATAAAATGCCTGTAAAAATCGTGTTAGATTTCAAAGGACTTGGTAGTGTTTTTAAAGTTCTCTTGAAGAATAAGTAAGAATAGCTAATAAAACTTTGAAGTTCATTTGAAGAATAAGCAAATAGGATAGCTAATAAAATTTTGTAAATGGATTTTAGTATCAGGATATTTGACACATTAGGTATTTAACAGAACAATGTGATATTAGCCTAAGGATTTAGGGGCGAATGGGACAATGAAGTGACCTATGAAGGTAACCTTGATATCCTCTCTTGCATTTGTTTGACTTTATTAAAACAAACATTGCAAGGAACTGGGAAAAAGAAGGAGTCAACTAGAATTTTAAGGACAACTGAATAAAAATTAAAAAAATACCCAGGCCCAGAAGGCAAACATCACATGTTCTCTATCATATGGGACCCTAGCTACAAATGACTGGACTTCTGTGTGAGTAGGAAGAAAACTCAGTAGCAGAGGCCAGTAAGCTAGAAAGGAGATATAAAGGGAATAGAAAGGGAGTAGGGGGGACATAATAGGATGGTATTGTATATATGTAAGTAGAAGAACAGATTAATGGGGTGAAAAGGCCTAAGTGAGGTCAGGGGAAGAGACTGAGTAAAGGAAAGGTGGAGGGAGGACTAATAAAAATCTAAGAGGATATAAATAAGTCATATGGAAACCTACTTTTTTGGACAATGGAACACTCAGGAGCCACAGATTGAACAATGGGGTCTGTAAAACTACTCAAAATCATTAGAACACAGTTACAGTTTGTTACCCTTTGTCTTGTCCAAGGTGAAATGGTAAACAAAAGTACTCAGTATTGAGGAGGGCTCACAGAATTTGTCCCTTTTATACCCTTTTTTTAAAAAAAATTTTTTTTATTTACTTATTTGACAGAGAGAAAGAGGGAGGAGAGAGAGAGAAAGAGAAAGGGGGGACAGAATGGGCATGCCAGGGCCTCCAGCCACTGCAAACAAACTCCAGACGCATGCACCACCTTGTGCAACTGGCTAACGTGGGTCCTGGGGAATCAAACCTGGGTCCTTTGGCTTTGCAGGCAAACATCTTAACTGATAAGCCATCCCTCCAGCCCGAAGTTCTTACATTACTCCAGGTTAAATTGATAGTACTGGGCCTGGGTAGTCAGGCTAACCTGGCCTGTTCAAATTTCATTACCCACATGCAGGGCCATAGGATGGATATGGGGGTGCTAGCAAACCTTTGGAATTTATGTGTCTATCTCACTGGTTCAAGAGTCCATTTCCCATTTTTGACCTCCAACTGTATCAGACTCTACTTAATTGTATTATTTCTAGTTACTGCATTAGATTGAAAAGAACCAGACTCACTGTACCTAGATAAAAGGGGTATATGTAATTAATGAATAGATTAAAAAGAACGGGACTCATTTTTGTACAGAAAATATGCTTTTTTATTGGTTAAGAAATAATAAAATGACTTAATTATAGACACTCAGACTATACATGGACAGTTTTTAAGGACCTATGCTTAGAATATTCTATCTCTAGAACACAGCTTTGTTTAGGGACTGAAGAAGAACCAGTGAATTGAAAAACACCCTTCAGTTTTATTATTACAAAAGTAAGAGTAAAATCATGAAAACAAAGCAGGCCTTAATGGTAGTTGGTGATGGCCACCATAAATATTTAACTATGGTCCTACATTTCAGTAGGACATTTCATAGTGTCCTACGGCAGGCCCTGTAGCCCTCAATAGCCTACCAAAGACTGGATTAGTATCTTTGCAAAAGAGACCTCAGAAAACTCTCTTGCCCAATCCTCCATGTCAGGCTGGGAAGATGGTCCACTATGCAGAAGGAAATAAGCCCTCTCCAGGCCTGGAGTCTGCTGGAGCTCGGTGCTTGTACTTTTCAACCTCCAGAAATGTGAGCAACACATGCCTGTTATTTACATGCCACTTGGTTTGTAGTATTTTATGACATATTCTTCTTTGTCCTTGCCTAGAGAAAGATGGATTTTACCAAGGAACTAGCACCCCAGGGTCAAACTTCAATCAAGAACAGACAGGAGGTAATGGTTAAACCACCAGCTCCTTTTTCTTTCATTCTTTTTAAAATATTTTTAGTAAGTCTGTGTAGCCAGTAGATTTCAAGATATTCCCAGTGGGTTGGAGCTCACAGGCAATAGCTTCCTCATTAACCACATTGTCGTGGGTGCCCTTCCTTTCCCTCTCCATCTCCACTCGCGGGTTAATAATATTTGCTGTGTTCACTTCCCACATAAAACACTTTTTATTACTTTTTTATTAAGTACTTTGCACTCAGTTTGATTTTAGGAGTAGACTAGCCCAAGATAACTCGCTACAAGGTCCAAACAAAGCTACAGGATGGAGTTCTTGAATTGAAATATTCATTGAGTAAAATTCAAAGAAGGACCCCAAAGCTGGTGGTAGGTGAAGTGGCAAAGACAGCAGACATGCTGGGATATCACTATTACTAAAACATTATGAAAACTCTTACCTGTGGGAAAATTGAGAATGGTCATACATTGTCTCATGCATAATTCTAGAGTTGAAATATACTGGAACACGGTAGTTTGAAGGACTACAGAGTTCTCCCAGCCAATGATGGGCAGGTGTTGGAGTATAAATGTTTATCACATTCTCTCTTGGTTGTGATCCTCTGTTGCCATGGAGGCCACCAGCTTATATTGGAAGCCTATGTGACTCTCCCCTCTTCCCTGATTGATTTCTCATTCCCTGTCTATCACTTCCTGGGGTTATCTGCCAGGTAAATGGCACGAACCTTGTCTAGGGTCTGCTTCTGAAGGCATCCAAGATGGATAGAATGGTTAAATTGGTGGAAAAAAGTACCTTCAACAAAGGTTAAACCTCAGAGAAGGGACTTGACCAATACACAAGGGAGGTGAGAACTTGAAGGATAAGATTAAGAGTTATAAAATGTAAAAAGACTTATTTGGCCTGTTTTCTCAAGGAGTATTGAAACTTGAAGTGATATTATGCCTTTTTAATAGATCAAATGGAGTGTGGCAAAAAAATTTGATCAAATGAAATCTGGCATGCTCGCAGTGACAGGCAGGGGTGAGTACATGATAATAGGCCAGAATGCAGACATCTGTCCAGAGGTGGCCACTCACAACTGCCAAGCAGAGTCTACAGGAAGAGAAACCGAAGTCCCCTCATGAACTTGGAATAACTTTACAACATGACTGGGTATGTGTGGAGACCTAGAGATGAGCAGAAAAGCTGGAGGAAAGCAGAATTCTTAGTGATTAGCCCAGATGAAGGGGCACATGCCTCCACTTTCCTAAGGAAACCCTTGAGAAATCACGGCATTAGAACGTTAACAGAAAACAAAGTCAGGATGAGTAAGATTAGAAGGGGTACTTAATAACAGTTCAAGTATAGGCTAGAACTAGTTTTTGGGTGCATTTACTTTTCAAATCAGGCTAAATAAGCAGAATCTGGATTTTTAACTTCTCTGTTGCTCTAAAAATTGGCATTTTAGAAAAATAGAATCTGGACTAAACAGATAAGAGCGAAGAAGATCAGGCAGTGGTTTTCAGAACTAGATCCCAGACCCCATAACCAGGAAATTGAACTAACCTTGGATGTAGAGAAAGTTCAGTGATTCCATCCTTGGCTTCTCCAAATCTTTTCATCTTCACTAGCCATTTTTGAAATGAAAATGATCTACTGAAGATATTACATTTGCTATCGTATGAAACCCTCTAGATCCTGGGTTTGTCTTTTTGTTCCCTAGTTTGAATTTGTCTTTTTATCTTTCTTTTTTGCTCACTGAGAACTACAGGAGCTCATTTACGCTGGAAGATTTTGATTCTTCCAGCATATTTAGTAGGTGATGTGCCTCATATTGATTTGTTAAGATGAGCAGTGTCTAGTTTTCTATTGATCATTACCAGGATAAAGTGCTGATTCCCTATTCTGTCTGAAAGCTTTTGCATTGGTATTATTCACAAATACTTCATTTCCCACAACTCTGTGATGAATATTGCCAATTCTGGTGTCTTTTAAAAATAATTATTAAGTAAAAGTCTTTCTAAAGAATTTCATTTGTTGTGTGTGCATGTGTGTGTGTGTGTGTGTGTGCGCGTGCGCGTACATACCATAGCACATGTGTGGAGGTCAGAGAACAACTGACAACTTTTGGGTTGGTCCTTGTTTCCCACCTCATTTTGAGGCAGGGTCTCTTGTTCACTGATCCATTTGTGAACTTCTAGGAAATTTTCCTGTGTCAGGCTCCATACTCACTGTGGACACACTGGGATCACAGAAGTCTGTCACAGCATCTGGCATTTACATGAGTTCTGGGGATTTGAACTCATGACTCAAAATTGCATGACAAGTGCTCTATCCATGGAGCCATCTCCCAGCCCCTCTAAAATTCTTCTGCAAAGAAATAAAATGTTATTTGTCAATCCTCTGGATTTTAAAAACTGGTATGAGGATTCCTGTACATTTAAAAATATTTTATTTATTTGAGAGAAAGAGGGAGGGACAGAGGGAGTGAGGAGAGAGAGAGAGAGAGAGAGAGAGAGAGAGAGAGAGAGAGCATGCCAGGGCCTGTAAACACTGCAAATGAATTCCAGACACCTATACTACCTTTAGCATCGGGCTTATGTGGGTACTGGAGAATTGAACCCATGCCCTTAGGCTTCACAGGCAAGTGCTTTAATGGCTAAGACATCTTTCCAGCCTTCCTGTACATTTTGTGTGTGTGTGGATGCACATGTGTGTGTGGTGTGTAGAGGCCAGAGGGCAACCTTGAATGTCATTTCTTCAGACAACATCCACCTTTTTGTCTTTGAGACAGGGCCTCTTACTGGCCTGGTACTTGCTTAATTAGGCTACATTGGCTAGCGCAGGAGCCTCAGGGAACTGCTTTTTCTCCTCTCCAATTCTAAGTTTACAAGTGTATGCTATCATACCTGACTTTCCCCACATCATTTCTAAGGATTGAACTCATGTCCTCATGCTGGAAAGGCAAGCTGTTACTGAGCTATCTCCCTAGAGATTTTTAATGTAATGTTTTCTAACTTGTTAAACAATTGTATTTTATTGTAATTCTCTGATCTTTATGGGACAAGATAACCAATTTTGGATGTTCAATTCTTTGAACATAGCAAAGCTGGATTTACTACTTGAATTTAAATTCTTCTTTGAGGAGGGAAGAGAGTTTACCTTGCAAATTGTCAAATTGTGTGTGTTATTGTTGACATTACCAAAAGTTTATTATTGGAGTCTCTGAATGCTCTTAATCTCATTGCAGAAATTCAGATGAATTCTTTTTTTTTTTTTTTTTTTTTGGTTTTTCGAGGTGCTGGGATTAAAGGCGTACGCCACCATGCCCGGCCAGATAACTTCTTTGATAATTAAAATTGGAATGAAAAATGCAATGAGAACTGAGTTTTGTCATGAGAACAGTCTTTCTAATATGACATAGTACTTCACTTCAGAATATGTGCCATGCCTGGAGGAATACAGTGGCTTCTAAACGGCCCGTGAAGAGTTTAGGAGTTAACTGAAGGAACTAGGAAAATCATCCTCTGAAGCCAGGAGCAGATTTACTAACATGTTCCCTGAGTTTTCCAGAATTAGCAGCTGGATTTCCCAGGCTTCCGTGCAGCATAGTAAGATACATGTTACTGGTGAGGGTCTTTATTCTTCATCAGTTAACTCTCAGGCCCATCAGCTCACTCAGTAGAATTCAACGCATTGCCTCAGCATAGACTATGTAGAGACTGCAGGTCCCAAAGGGGGGAAAGGATTTGTTGAGCATTGCCATATTCTTTCCCCAAGTTCATCAATCAAATTAAGGTTTTCTTTTTTTGGTTGCCTTATTTGTTTTGATGCAAATAAAAGTTAAGCATGATAGGTTCACAGGGTAATTTCTTTTTTTATTTTTATTTTATTTTATTTTAAATTTTTTAATTTTTTTATTAACAACTTCCATGATTATAAAAAAATACCCCATGGTGATACCCTCCCTCCCCCCACTTACCCCTTTGAAACTCCACTCTCCATCATAGCCCCTCCCCATCTCAATCAGTCTCTCTTTTACTTTTTTTCTATTATTTCCTTTTTTTGTGCAGAATATTTATTTATTAAGGTTGTTTAATATACAATTTTTCATTTGTGGTTTTGGAAGTCCTTTATTGCAAAGATAATTCTTTTGTCTGATGACAAATAGCAGCCACAATGATCATTCTGGACCTCCACGTTGGATAAATTCCATTTCTTCTTGAGAGATGAGTTTCCTTCTGTATTTCTGAGGTAAAGTTTTGATTATGTCTGCAGTGTCTGGTGGACCCTGATGCATCAGCAAATCTGGTGCTTTACTTCGTTTAGAATGTTGTGTGATTATAGAGTGGGGCGGGAGCCCTGCTGATCTCATAGCTTCTGAGGCACTGAGTTTAGGATTGTCTCTTCTGTTAGGGAACCTTATCAGTGGAGCATGTGGCTTTACTACCTGAACCACCCTGGTGGCAGATGCCATCTTGCTGCCCATCATGACCCCCGAGACGGGGCCTCTCTTTTACTTTTGATGTCTTGATCTTTTCCTCCTCTTATGATGGTCTTATGTAAGTAGTATCAGGCACTGTGAGGCCATGGATATCCTGCCATTTTGTGTCTGGAGGGAGCACGTTGTATGGAGTCCTGCCCTTCCTTTGGCTGTTACATTCTTTCTGCCACCTCTTCCACATTAGACCCTGAGCCTTGGAAGGTGTGATACAGATATTGCAGTACTGAGCACTGCGGTCATTTCTTTCCATCACGATGATACCTTCTGAGTGGTCCCAAGGTCACTGCCATCTGAAAAGAGAAGATTCTCAACTGAAAGTGAGAGTAGCCTTAATATAAGGGTGTTAACATTAACAGAAGTGCTTACTGGGCTGTTTGATAAGCATAATATATACATTTGGCCAGACAACAGTAGACGTTATACTCCTAGGGCTTATGACTACCCACAGGGTAATTTCTGACAAGATCAGGTGCATTTGGATGGTTTGGCCATAGACTCAGAGGTTAATTTCTAGTTGAAGAAATATTAGCATGCCTGTTTTGTTCAATGCTTAAGCAATGACTAGGAATCTCATTGTACATTTGAAAACAGTAGTAGAATAGGCATTTTGGTCTTCAAACTCATAATTCCAAAATATATCCATCCCTTAGCTCTGAACTAGAGGATTTGTTTATTAGCTTTTTTTTTTAAATTTATTTTTATTTATTTATTTGAGAGTGACAGACAGACAAAGAGGCAGAGAGAGAGAGAGAGAGAGAGAGAGAGAGAGAGAGAGAGAGAGAATGGGAGAATGGGCACGCCAGGGCCTCCAGCCACTGCAAATGAACTGCAGATGCATGTGCCCCCTTGTGCATCTGGCTTACATGGGTCCTGGGGAATCGAGCCTCGAACCAGGGTCCTCAGGCTTCACAGCCAAGCGCTTAACCGCTAAGCCATCTCTCCAGCCTGTTTATTAGCTTTTGAAAAACCAAAGATTTTTTTTGTGAAATGAGAGATTGTAGGTGTTCTTTCTCCTTGATATATTTGTTTTTCTCCTTGCTGCCTTATACTTGCTTTGTCATAAACACTTGGATATGCATAAAATTTCACTTAAAAGGTCGTAGAAGGATACTGAGGGGGATGAGGCATTACATTTTTCACATAACTTTTTGCTCAAATTAGTTTGAGATGACCAGGAGGCATATCTCTGAAAGTGGTTATAGGAGAGATGTGGGAGTGCAGATTAGTAATTTGGAAACTGTTTTCACTTTTGGAACATGGTTGAAATGTGGGTACAGATGTGCCTTCCCGGAACCAGTGCCTCAGCAGATATCTGGAATACTTATGGAAAGAGCATTTATAGGTTGGAGGAAGAGAAAGACCTTTAGAATGGCATTAAATCCGTGTCTATAAATTGTTGTGGAATGTAGCCTCCTCCCGTGGCATTGATAACATCAGACTTAGTCATTAAAATGTCAGTTGCACGCCCTGGCTGGAGCAGCTGGCAGTTTCTATCTTTGATGCTTCTGGAGAGGTGTAATATCATTTAATGAGCGAATGATAGGAATTCAAAGTCAACAACGACATTCACAATGTACAACATCATTTAATGAGCAAATGATGGGAATTCAAAGTCAACAGCGATATTCACACTGAAGACACTGAAGTGCAGCATGGAAAACAGACAAGAGCTCTTAAGGAACTTGCACAAATGGGTAGAGCTTTTCTATGAATGGATTGCTTCTTCCGTAGAATTAGAAAAACATAGATATAGTCCAGATGGGATGATGAGTGAACATGGAATGTGAAGCCTGGTTGGTCAAGGAGAAGCCAGAAGGGAATAAACTAACAGGGTCCTAGTGCCATCTTGTAGCATTTTTGCACAGGACACCTTATTGCTGCAAGATTCTGTACTCTTTCTTGAGGGTTTTCCCTGATTACTGAAGTCAAGTAGGTGGGAGTAGCTCTCACAACCACCAATGGAAAAATTATAGGAAAAACATATTTATGAGGCATATTTACAAAGACAACCCAAATCACCCACGCTATGAAATCTAGGTGCCCACAGGTCATATGATCATAATTGAACCCAATGTTGTTTCTTTTCCTTACCCCACTTTTCCAGCCTCATCCAGTTGCTCCCTGGGATTACGTGCCAAATCAACTTTGTCTCAGGGTATGCTTCAGGGTTGGGCTGACTTCAGGCAGATAGCTTGTTTAAATTGGAAGAATAAAATATTTCCTTAGGTGTAAGCTCAAATCTCAGAAGACCAACTTGACAGATATGAAAGGCAAAATGAAAATTTGAAGGTCATGGTGCTTTTAGAAACATGGGAAAAATTGATGCCCAGAATTGTCCTAGATGATAGTGGTAGGAGACAATGAAAGGCTGAAAGTGGAACACCAGGGTGGAAACACTGCATGAGTCCAGAATCACACCAAATATTTGTATTTCACAGAAAGTTCAAGAAGATGCACGATCCACTAAGGTTTAAGGAGTGGTTCAAAATCTCACTGGATTAACAGAATATGTATTTATTTCTTAGTTATATTTGTTGGAGGGTTGGTATTCCATGTTTTAAACTTCTTTTTTTTTGTAGTGTAAAGCATGTTTATTGACCATTCATTTGTCTAAAAAACACAGACAGGAGACTAACTGAACACGCCCCGGAACAGGCTGTAGACCGAGAGGCCGCAGGCGTTTCCCGGTACCTCATGCTGGAGCTTCCAGTTCACTCGAGGGCCTCTGGCAAGGGCAAGAACTGGCTAGAAGACCCAGGTACAAGGTCACAACAGCATCAAGGCTCTCTGATGCTAACTCCTTGTGTATTCCAATTTGTAACTGAGCTACAATACCAAAATCACTGTCAAATAGTCCCGCCCACCGATCTTTACAATCCTTGTTCTTACAAGTTCCCTTTGGGACTGTACGAAATGTCTAGCTTTTGCCTATGCCAGAACTCAGGTGTTAACACCCACAGGCATGCCCAAGTTCAAGTACAAAGGCTTGTTTCAGGACAGCCCAGGTGCCAGTAGTGTTGAGAACTGTGTAGTGTCTACTGGGTGACACACCCTTGGACTGACTGGGCAAATGAAGGAACAGACACAGAGACCTGTCCACTGTCACACTTATTCCCTGTTTAATCTGGACACTGCCCACAGTCAAGGCCAAAGTCTTGATAGCGGGGACCCTGGTCTACCAAAGTTGTACTTGTTTGAAATAGGAATCCATACCGTTTTTTTTTTTTTTTTTTTGATTGTTGTTGTTTGTTTTTCATTAATGGAGATTTCTAAAGGTGCCTGGCATATTCTCAGGAGAAATTCTGGGATGGAGCGGAAGGGTCCTGGCTCTCAGGGTCTGCACCACGTCCTTGTTCTTGGCCACCAGGAACTTATGAGTGGCCCTGAGGCCGGAAAATGTGGTTTAGCTTCGGATGCAACCACCCGAGAGATAATCCTGTCCACGCCTGTTTCCAGCATGCCTGACTGAAGCACACTGCCCAAGACCGTTTCAAAACTGGTTCTTGTTCCTTGCAGGATTCCATTTTGTTTGTGCAGACGTGTTGACGCTAAATTACCCACCTTCTGCTGCAGGTCTTGATAGGCCGGCTTGATGGGTTCCACCTCCTCCTCCCCGCTGCCATGCCTGGGCCCCGGGCTGGCGACCAACGCCGAGCTGCTTCTCTCCAGGATGCAAGGGGGGCGGGGTCACCGACAGAGCAGCAGAGGCCGGGGCGCAGGGCTACGGGTTCGGGCGCCCTCCTCTTAAACTATTATCTTTATTTTATTTTTATTTATGAGAGAGAGAGAGAGAGAGAGAGAGAGAGAGAGAGAATGGGCATGCGGCCAGGGCCTCTAGGCACTGTAAACTAACCCTAGGAGCATGCCACCATGTACTTCTGACTTACCAGGGAACTGGGGAATCGGACCTGGGTCTTTTGGCCTCAAAGGCAAGCACCTTAGCCACTAAGCCATCTCTCCAACCTGTCTTCCATGTTTTTAGGGAGTTGTCTCTTCACTTGGGGGACCTCATCATCCTCTAGGGACCCTTCATTGGGTCCTGGTGTCCAGCAGAAAGATGTGGAAGAAAGGGCACATGGAGGATCACCGAGAGGCTCTTTATGTCTGACTTGAAAATAACTTATTTTCTTTTTGTATAAAAATATATACCTTTTATAATTACAAAATTAAAAGTTTTATACTTTAGCAACATTATTAAGTAAAACAAAAGTTGCTTGAACACATGCACTGTGGTACCATGATGGCTGATCTGGTAAGAGAGATGGTTACTGAGTGATTAAAGGTCAGGTACTATAGACAGTAAAGATATTTTACACTCCAGACGAAACGGTGAAGCAGAGGGAGAGGTCTTCACTCAACTCAGAAGTATATATGATTTCAACTTTTAACTGGCTTTTTCCGGAGTTTTCTATCAAATACTTTTGGACAATAGTTAATGGAAAATAAAACCATGAACATCACCAATGGCTTTTACGTATTTGAACGCTTGGTTCCCAGCTGATAGAGCTGTTTGTGAGAGAACGGGGAACCTTTGGAAAGTGGGCCTTGGTTGTAGGAAGTAGGTCACTAGGAAGAAGTGGGACACTGTAGGGGTAGGGTAGGGTAGTGGGAGAACCTTGCAGTTTATAACCCAGATCCATTTTCTTAGCCCCATTCTCTCTCTATTTTTGTCTGCCAACATTTGAGCTTCACATTCCTGCCACCCTGCTGTCATTGCCTTCTCTGCCATGATGGACTGTATACTCTCAAACTGTGAGCCAAAATAAGTCCTTCCTCAAGTTGCTTCTTTGATGTATTTAGTCAAAGGGATGAGAAAAGCAACTGATGAACGTGGAACTGCAGTTTTGTACCCAAGAAGAGGAGGAGCATGGGTATTGATGAGTGCTACTATCCCCTGACATTGTCCACATGGGATATTTGTTTCCTGAATCAATGTTGATATTTTCCCCCCATTGGAAAGCATATTTCATGTTCATTGCTAGAGCCTCAGTGCCTACAGTGATAGTTATGTGGGTGGGGCTCAGTCAGCATTTGCAAATGAATGCTTTGCCAGGTGTGGTCGTTTGATTCAGGTGTCCCTCATAAACTTAGGTGTTCTGAATGCTAGGTTCCTAGCTGATAGAGATTTGGGAATTAACACCTCCTGGGGCATTGTATTGTTGGGGGCAGGTTTATGGGTATTATAGCCAATTTCCCTTTACCAGTGTTTGGCACACTCTTCTCTTGCAATTGTCCATCTGATGTTGGCTGGGGGTGATGTCCACCCTCTGCTAATGCCTTTATTTTCTCCTGCCATCATGGAGCTTCCCCTTGAGTCTATAAGCCAAAATACCCCCCCCCCCTTTTTTTCCCAAAACCTGCTCTTGGTCAGGTGATTTCTGCCAGCAATGTGAACCTGACTGCAACACCAGGTGAGTGAGGGAACAAATGTATGGGTGAGTGTGTGAACAAATGAATCAAGTGATGTTATTGCTAATAGACAGAGGATGCTCAATGGGATAGTATCAGCTATTGAAGTTCATGGGAAAACCCAAGATCAATCTTGACAAGCTCAACTAGAAACCAGGCATAAACTCTAGAGCTGGTTTCTTGGAGAGGTGGAAGAGGAAAGGATATATATTTTTTGTTTTTTTCCAGGCTGACCTGGAATTCACTATGTAGTCTCAGACTGGCCTCAAACTCACACCAATCCTTCTATCTCTGCCTCCCAAGTAGAGAAACAACATTTTTAAGCTCCATCTAAGTGAACACGTTTTCAGGACAAAGTTTCAAAATGGGTAATAAGTTCATACATTCAATATTAGAGGATACCAACTTATTTAAAACTTTCTTTTTATTAAAATGGGAATTTGAGAAGTTTTTAAGACTTAAAGATCATTGTTTTGTTTATATTATTTAGAAAAAAATTTTACTTATAAATTAAAAAACATACATTACTGATAAGATTATTCTAATGAATTTTGGACACTTAAAATACTGATGCTTTAAAATATGAAACATTTTGTGAATTTGTGTACCATGCTTATGAAGGCACATGCTAATATGTGCTGATAGAGCAAGCCAAAATATAGATCTTTTGAAACTAATTGGCATTGAAAGATAATTTTAAAATGGATCTGCAAACACTTTAATATCTCTTATAAACTAATGGTCTTAAACAAAAATTCATTATTATACTAAAATAGGGATTACTACAAAAATGAGAAAGTGGAAAGAGTCAAGATCTAACATGGGTGTGTGCACACTTGTAGTTTCAGCACTGAGGGGAGCTGAAACAGGAAGATTGATTGCCATAAATTTGAGGCTATCCTGAGCTACATAGTTGAAGGCTAGCCTGGGCTACATTGTGAGACCCTGACTCAGGGGGTGGAAAAAGAAGAAAGATTAAAAGAAAGGAAGGAAGAAAGAAAGAATGAAGGAAGAAAGAAAAAGAAAGCTAAGCTCTGAAGTCAGGATGTCATAGGCTGCTATTCCTTAGCTAGGACTCCTTGGCTATAGTTTGTGTTTTATCATTCTTTTTGTTAATCATTAGAAAAATGAGAATAATACTATGCTAGCATTATTGTGATATTTAAACAGATTTTTAAACAAATAATGGAGATGCAAAAGAAAGTTTTGGCACTTTATTACCCTTTGCTGGTTTGTTCTTAAGAAAGAAAACAGTTTTGTCTTTAGCCATCCTCTCCTCCACATCTATGGCAGAGACCTTGAGTATCACTGGCTAACACTGCTCTGTAATCATGGGCTAAGGCATGGTCTAGGGGTGGTGAGCCCACTTAGGCTCACTGACACTGACGCAGGGTAGCAGAAAGGTTGTCTGCTTCTTGTAGGTTCTGTGGAAAGAGAACATGGGCTCAGCCAACTGCATTTCTCACTCCAGTTTCTTTGATAAATCCTCCCTACAACACAACATTCACCACCTCTGCTTCTTTTTTTGATAAGGAAATAAAACCTCAATATATTAGGAATGCAATTTTTTCTGCATCTTATGACTTTGTTTCCTATCACTTTATATTGTCTTTCCTATGACCAACTCAGCAGAAAATTTGCATTCAATTTTATTGAGCTTTCCCAAATGAATTATTCAGAAAAACGATTTTCTTTTTACATTTTCCTCTCTTCAGTTTACATGATATTTATTTTTTTAGTAGTCATTCTAATTAATTTTATTTATGATCTTGCAAAAAAAAAACTGATGAAACTTATTTTTGATATGCAAGTATATTGGTAGTTTATTTTTTATTTGTGTGTGTATGTGTGTATTTTGCTCTTGTTTATCTTCTTCTCCTCCTACTGTCCTCATCCCCTTGCTCCCTCTTGCGGACCCCTCGCTCCCTATAGTAGCTCCCCCTTCTGCTTTCACATCACATGTATTCTAATAACTTCATTTTCCCTCCACAACCTACTTCCATAACACATAATTTGATTACATGGTATTTATATAAAAAGTACAACTACATAAGCAGTTTGGGGAAGAAAGAGAACTTATTTTTGTTTAGTATACAACTCAATGTATTGGGCAGAGGAGTGAGCACAGATCACCTATGGACACAGCTGGCATCAATGAGTTTTAAAGCAGGAAAGGAAACTTGATTTAGTCTAGTGAGTCAGTCAAGTAGAGTTGATTAGAAGAACTTATACAAGCTGAATTATAGACTACTCCATGGCTTTCTCTTGAAAAAAAAATAAAATGAATATAAATATGAAATGTGACTACTTTTATGCAATACTAAACACTCAGAACAAAATTGTAAATCAAGAACAGCCACCCAGATGTTTCCATATGTAAAGATATAATTCTAATGATTGAATATTTCAGTTTTCCTCTGAATGTCCAAGTTTTCAAAAGAAAAGTTCCTACTGCATTTTAGATAGCTCAATAAATACTTGTTTAATTTTAAGAGCGAACTCACTGAAGCATTTCCCCAGTTTTCTGATTTTTAAGTAGCTGGGCAATTTTGGGATTTGATTCATAAAGCAGCCAGGTTGCATGGTGAGCAGGAAAGTCCCATGTGGTGAGCTCCCACTTGTAGGTTAGATAAGATGCTGAGATACCACATGGTTAACAGAGTGAGATTTAAATGGAAACAAAAATCTGGAAAAAAAATGCAATATCCAAGAAGCTCAACTGCTTTAAAAGTCTACACAAAAGACAGGAGATTGTCTCCTGGACAGTTTAAGAGAATTTGGTGGCATAGGTGAAACACACACACACACACACACACACACACACACACACAGAGAGAGAGAGAGAGAGAGAGAGAGAGAGAGAAAGAGAGAGAAAGAGAGAGAAAGAGAGACAGAGTAGAATATACTCTGAAAGATGAATAAGGAGGCTGAAGTTAAAGAATGTGAGTAGAACCTTCTGGCTCAGCATGACTATTTCCCAGTCTTCATTTAAAAAAAGGCAGAAAGTAAGAAAAAAGAAAAGAAAAAAATCCCAGAGAGACAAGAGAGGCTGAGGGCTAGGCTGCCAGAGGTAGGATGAAGGCAGCTAAGCGGAGGCTGAAAGATTATTCCTGACCCGAAACCTCTCACTTGGGTTTCATCCAACACGGAGCCTCAGGTTTGGAGTTGTGTGTTGAGTTCACAGTTTACTTTGAATGCTAGTTGTCAAGGGACATGCAAAGTTGACTTCCTGTGTTTGCAGGTTTCACAGCATTGTTTTTCTGTTTTTTTTTTTTTTGGTTATTTTTCTTTCTTTTCCTTAGAGATTACATTTACTTTCTAAAGAGCTCAGCAAATATATCTAAAGCATGATTATTATAATTTTTGTGGGTCGGGAACTTGTGTTGCAGTAGAGGAATTCATTGAGGTACTTTGTTCATGATATTGGAGGAAGTTGGCCCAATAATTTTCCTAGGAACATAAAAAATGGGAATGGAGCAGATGTGCACTTAGAATACACATCTAGATTTAAGCTTCTACTAAGCGAAGACAACTGTTCATTCATTTTGCTGTAGTCGTTATGTTCAAATACTGTCTAGATGTTTCTCCTCAGAGCCCCTTTGTGCATGGCAATGTACTAAACTTTCTTATTGATAAATTTGACACTGTCAAGATCCAGCTAGGATCAGACAGCACAATATTACTGTTCACCTGAATGGTATTGTTTTTCTTTTTTTTCTTTGTGGTGTTCAAGGTAGGGTCTCACTCTAGCTCAGGCTGACCTGGAATTCACTGTGTAGTCTCACGGTAGCCTTGAACTCTCAGCAATCCTCCTACCTCTGCCTCCCAAGTGCTGGGATTAAAGAAAGGCGTGTGCCACCATGCCCGGCTTGTTTCTTAATTATAGTTAGTAAGAATAAGACAGATGGAGTTCAGAGTTTCTAAACCTGAAATGATGAAAATTTCAAAAACTTCAGCTAATAATCATAGAGTGTTTCCTGAGATATATTTGATTGTGTTTCTCTCTCTCTCTCTCTCTCTCTCTCTCTCTCTCTCTCTCTCCCTTCTTCTCTCTCCATGGTATCACCTAGTCAAGGCTGACCTAGAACTCAATCTGTAGCCCAGGCTGGTCTTGAACTCATGAGGATTCTCCTACTTCTGAATCCCAAGTGCTAGGATTATAGGCATGTGCTACCATACCTGTCACTGATTATGGCTTCTAAATGATACATCTTGATTTGATTTGTCAGAATGTGTGATTTGTAGTAAATGACATGTTTTGTTTAAAAGAAATGATGTGTTTCAACATTTATGCTTTGCCTATGTAATAGCTATTGGGTTATAGCCCCCAAATTCCTATAGGTCAGATAAATAAGTATAATACAAGTAAGTACTTAAAATAATTAAAATAATATAGTAATGTATATTAACCTGATATGAGGTGGATTTTTTTGTGACATGAAAAAACATAAAAAGATTGTGTTTAATACATAAAATTGAATATTATAATATTGTACACAAAATGCACCAAATTCAATCAAGATATGAACTACAAGTTAAGGAAAGGTCAAACCATAACAAAAAAAGTTAAATACAATGCATTATAAATAAAGAAAAGGTGGAATACCTCACTACTGTACAAGTCTTCAAAAATATAATTCTAGGGCTGGAGAGATTGGTAAGAGGTTAAGGTGCTTGCCTGTGAAGTCTAAGGGCTCAGGTTCAGTTCCCCAGTACTCATGTAAGCCAGATTCACAAGGTGGCACATGCATCTGGAGTTCATCTCCAGTGGCTAGAGGCCCTGGTGCACCCATTCTCTCTCTCTTTTCCCCCTCCCTTCCTCCCCCTCCCTCTTTTTCCCTGGTGCTGGGGGGGAAACCCAGGGCTTTGTGCATGCTGGGCCAATGCTACTACTGAGCCGCTTCCTCAGACCTTCGCTGTACATTTCTACCAAAGAGCAGTGAAACATATCACCATTTTAGAGAGGGTCTTGTATGTCTCGATCTGTATAATATACTTATATTTAAAATATTTAATTCTACATATTGACAAATTTCTGGCACTGATGAATTAGAAATAGCAACTAGCTCTGCTAGCATCTGAGATAGCCACAGGGATTAAATGGAAGAATTCTTTGGATGTGGGGACTCCATTCCTTCTCTGTCTCCAGTAAATGTTTTTGTTGTCATTTCAATTACTGTTTCATCTGGCTGCTATGGACATTAGCCTGCATGCAGCATGTTTTGAAAATTCTCCAATTTCTCAAGGTTTAGAATATGAGGCATTTGCTTAATAGAACCCTCACCCCCACTACTCACGATGATGGGGGCCAAAGAGGAAGGCGGCCGCTGCATTTAGAGAGGCGCCACGGGACTGCACAACATAGCCCAGTGTTTTAACATCCCGTGTGATGGAGCTGTATTGTTTGGTCACGAAGAGAGGATAAACATTCTTTTCTGTCTGTGCAGGCATGAGCTGTCACTTTGCTTTTCCTGTCTTCAAGTATATTTCCATTTCCCCTGGTTTGAGTGACTTCCGCCAAGTTCCTTGCAAGATTCGTGGCTGTTTGTCTTCCTGTCTCTGCTGCATCCATATGTATATAGATTTAATTGGAGGTATTTAATTTTGTTATGGGGCTTCTAAACCTTCAACACATCTTGATGCTGGTTGATTGCTGACTCAGTACTGCCTGGTTCTATTAGACTTCTGGCTTTTTACCTCCCCTTGCTCTTCTGAGACAGGTTTAATTCTTACACTTGCCTTAAGACTCCATAAACTTGCACACTATCACATAATTATAACTCTTTCTGTGTGCTATTTAATGCAGTTTTGGTTTGCTATGTAAAAGGAAAGACATTGTTTCACAACTGTGATTTATGTCTAAGTGTGATTTGGTGACATTTTCATATTGATGCAAATACAAAGATTTTACTTTTTGGACTGCACCAGAGCTGCACCTTAGTATAATATTGTGGTGGTTTGAATAGAATATTTGGCCCCCAATGTATTCAGTTGTTTATTTGTTTGTAGTTTGCATCTTTAGCCACCTGGCTGGAGGCAGTGTCACTGGGTGGATCTTGTGTTGGGTTTCAGATTTCAATCTAAAGATATGCAAAGTGTGCCTAGCAGGAGTTCCTGAAGTGTGCTGTGGCTTTTGGCTTTTAGGCTTGTACTTCTCTCTCTCTGCTTGGTCCTGTGAAGGCAGGCCAGTTTCTTTTGCCATTATGGAACTTCCCCTGGATCTGTAAGCTTCAATAAATATCCCTTCCTCCATAACTGTGTCTGGTCTGAAAGTTCATCTCAGTGAACCTGAATCTGTCTGCTACAAATATCATAGGATTTATTTTACCTTGTGGACAATAAATAGCATGTTTTAAATTTTATTTTTTATTATAATGTTATTGCAAAAAATCATTAAGCATATATGTTTGCTGATGCATTAAAAAGTACAGAACTGGGGCTGGAGAGATAGCTTAGCAGTTAAGGTACTTGCCGGCAAAGCCAAAGAACCCAGGTTCAATTCCCCAGGACCCATGTAAACCAGATGTACACGGTGGTACATATGTCTGGGGTTCTTTTGCAGTGGCTGGAGGCCCTGATGTGCCATTTTCTCTCACAGTCTTTATTGCTATCTGCCTCCTTCTCTCTCTTTTAAATAAATAAATTAGTGATATTAAAAAAATAGGGATTGGAGAGATGACTTAGCAGTTAAGGCATTTGCCTGTGAAGCCTAAAGACATAGATTCTATTTCTAGTACCCATGTAAGCCAGATGCACAAAGTGGCACATGCATCTGGAGTTTGTTTGCAGTGGCTAGAGACCCTGGCTTGCCCATTCTCTTTGTCTCTCTCTGCCTCTTTATCTCTCTCTCTAATAAATAAATAAAATTTTAAAAAGTAAGAAAACAGAACTGTGGAATGGAGTTATACATTTTAATTACTGTGTCAAAGGGCCTATACTCTAGAAATTGTATCATGAGTTATTTAACCAATACTGCTGAATTGTCTACTAGTATGGCTGCCCATATTTAAATGTCTGTTTTTCACATTATTTGTTTACCTTGGTTACAATGAGTCCTTTAGGTTTTACGAGTTGGATAATGGAAAAATGTTCAAAAATATTGCATGGTCTTTTTTAAATTACTGAAGGTGAGCACATTTTGTTTATTGACTATTTGGGTTTCTTTGCTTGCTATGTTGTCCATGATAATTCTTTGTTCATGTGTATGTATGATGTACTTAATTTGTTCTTTGAGCTTTTAAATTCCTTTTTTTATAGTGAGCTAGGACACATACACAGAAAAAATTATGTCATCTTCTCACAAAAGCAAATAATCAGGTGTCCATTCAGGTCAAAGATAGTTTTATAAGAGCTGGACGTGGTGGTGCACGCCTTTAATCCCAGCACCTGGGAGGCAGAGGTAGGAGGATCGCTGTGAGTTCAAGGCCACTCTGAGGCTACATAGTGAATTCCAGGTCAGCCTGGACTAGAGCGAGACTCTACTTCAAAAATTCCTCCCAAATACTTATATGATAAAAACATTTATTTTTCACTTGTCTGCTGCAACAGAAGCAGAAGTATTTCATAACATTTTTGTACAGATTTCTATATTTCTTCAGTGATGATTATAATTTTATCTATGTGATTTGTCAGACTCAAGGAACCTAAACATAAACCTGTTAGTTCAACCATTGTTGTCCATAGAGTGAAGAGCAAGTATTTGCGTGCCTCCTGGTCCTTCTGGCAGTGGTAAAGATGCTGCCTTGTAGTCACGAGGGATTGCAGTGATAGTGTGGGATGTGAGATGATGAGGTTATTCTCTTCCTAATGGCTGAGAAAGTAAGCAAAATGTGGAGGTGGGCGGAAGGGGAATTAAAGAAAAAATATTATTTGAGTCTATTTTTCAGGTTTTATTCTGAGGTTCTGTAATGGGTGTGTGCTTGAATTCTGTATGACTGAAATGGTATTAGGATGATTTTCTTTTATGTTTAAGCTAGCTCAAGATGGGGCTCTTTGTGACATGCAGCGAAAGGCAGATAATGAATACAGAACTTTTGCCTAATTTTGAGGTAGATTATTTTTTTTCCCAAAGGGTGTGGTATTTGTAGGCCATTGAATAAGAAGCTATGTGTGAACAAATTTATTGATGATTAGCCAATATTTCTATTCCTTTGGTTTCCATATTCCCAAATTTAATAAAGGTGGGAGAAGAGTAGGGAATAGAACAATAAGGAGAAAGGAAAGATTAGTCAAAGGATGCCAAAAATACTGGATAAAATGAGTAGCAGGTTTAAAAATTCTACTCTGGGGCTGGGGAGATGGCTTAGAGTTTAAAGGCGTTGCTTGCAAAGCTTGCTGACTGGGTTTGTTCCCCAGTACCTATGTAAAGCCAGATACACAACATGGCCCATGCTTCTGTAATTTATTTGCAGTGGCAAGAGGTCCTATTACTCTCATTCTCTCTCTCTCTCTCTTCTTGTAAATAAATAAATAGATTAAAAAAATCTACTGTTTGTTCTAGAAGTGCTAGCTTGCTTTTTCAAAAATTTATAACATTGCTTTTAGTTTGTATTTCTTTTTGTATATTTTCAATATTAAACATTTTTTCAGAATACTTAGCATAGAACCAGAGAGATGGCTCAGTGGGGAAGCGCTTACTGTGCAAGCATGAGAATCTGAGTTTGGATCTCCAGCACCCATGTGAAAGCTGGGCAGTGTGGCCTAGGTGGGAGGTGGATCCCTAGGGTTTGCTCACTAGCTTGTCTGGCAGAATCAGTGAACTGTAGGTTCAGCACAAGACCTGATCTCAAAAAATAATATTATATTTTCACATGGACCAATGTCCTCTTGTCAGCTGATGTTTTGTCTTTGAGGTCACATTTTCCCAAGTTTTGATTTGGAAAATTCCACACCAATTAGTATTTATATATACATGAGTAGTAATATATATGTTATATATAGTGTGGATTTTTAGCTTTTCTTCTCAAGAGAATTGCTGTTAAGCAGTGATGCACCTGGTCCTGCACACGTGTAAAGAAGTACTTCTTTCTCTGGCAGAAAGAAGAGCTGATGTTGCTGGAGTCTTGGGTGGGAATGAGAATTCCTAATTCACGGCTCTGAAGGAAGTTTTTAGAACGATGCAAGTGTCGTAATACCGAGTGGTGTTCACACTTGAACCGCCGTATGAATTTACTAAGACACAAACCTGTGCACTTTGAACTGGTAAACTTTATGGCATGGGAATGATACCTCACTGAAGCTATGTGGAAAAGACAGTTGGAGGTGATGGCTGCAGCATGGAAGAAATCTGGAAGAAATCGTGAGAGCAGAGAGAGCTTGTCCTTTCATTTCCTGTCTGAGTCTCAGAAGGAGACCACTTCACAGGCCCCACCCTACTTCATGGGATTGAGTACAGGAGAGGAGAAATGAAGACAGCATGCTTGGACAGAGGGCATCCTGGAGATTGCTTCTTCTCTCTGATAAATACTGCCTAGGCTATCAGGCATGGATTGCATCCATGCATCTTGTGGAGACTTGGACAGTAGCTTAGCCAGAGGCAGTGGCATTGCAGTGTTGGCTATCTGAGGAAAACCATGGAGCAACCTGCCGAAGCAGAGGCTAGACACAGAGGGCAGAGTTGTGGGTACAGGGATCTGAAGCACCTGCCATCGAGGAGGTCAGGAGATTTAGGGTTGACAGTCACAAGCTGAACATTCTGGAAGTAAGCAGATATAGTCAGGATAGATGGGAACAGACCTGGCCTCATGAAGTTGCTATGCACCTACACCTCCTTTCCGTATGTTCGTCAATCACAGATGGAATGTTGCCTTCATCCCTCCAACTCTGGGCACACATGTCCTGAAACTATTTTGCAAGAGTGGGAGACTATTTTCTGAGATGAGAACCACAGCCTTGATGGATAGTTTGAACTTTGAATTGGCTGAACAGTTTCCTGAAATGGACTGTTAAACAAAAGACCATTTTAAGTCAGCAGATCATGAGTCACCTCATATTGGCATTTTAATGTTCTGCCTCCACCCCACCCCCAGCCGTATGGCAGAATGGGTATTTGGCAGGAAGCTCAGAACATTTGTAGAGAAATAGAGGCTCTGGTTTGGTTATACATCAGAACTACAGTGTGTAAATTTTGACACAGCACTCACCCCACTGCATCAGTTATGCCCTATTAATAATAATAAATTTGAATTCATTCTCTCTTTGGCTACCTGATATATAGATATAGGTATAGATACAGATATCGATATAGTAACTTTATCAATACCACTGTATTTGAATTCTGTTTAACAGAGATCATCAGAGCCAGATGTGGCAACTCATACTTTTATCCCAGACTAGGGGAAGCTGAGGCAGGAGGATTGCATGATTTCAGTGTTATCCTGGGATGGACTACAGGGTGAAGCCCTGTCACCAGCAGCAGGGTGAAGCCCTGTCACCACCAACAGGGTGTGTAGTTGGGAGGAGAGGGGAGAGAAGAGAGAAGACAGTTCTGGAAGTGTGGTGCTCGTTTCTAAGACTCTGAGATTTATTTCTGTTGTTACTGCTCGTTATCCCCCTGCTTTCCTCCAGTCCAAATGCTGTGCTTAGTCCTCGGCCGGCCCTCTTGTCCTTGCTCTCCATGAACCCTTCTCTAGGCGTTTTAAATCACATTCTTTTCCTGCTCCTCTGGTTTCACAAAGCATTTAAATTCAGGCTGCTCATTTGGTTCGCAGTCTTACAAGAAACAGCTTGCTGAGTAGGGTACTTACCATGTTTCATATATTTATCTAAATTCTTTCCCAAGCTCCAAGGGTTAGAACCTATAGTCTGTTTGTGTATGTATGTATGTATGTATGTATGTATGTATGTATGTATGTATCATTTATCTATCATCTATCTATCTAGCATGATTTATCTATTTATCATCTATATAAATTATTTATATGCAGGCAGAGAGAGATAGAGAAAAGAGAGATAGAGAGAATGGGTATACCAGGGTCTTTACTACTACAAATCAACCCCAAATTCATGGACCACTTTGTGCATCTGGCTTTACCTGGGTACTGGGGAGTCAAATCTGGGTCATTAGGCTTTGCAGGCAAGTGCCTTAACCACTGAGCAATCTCTCCAGTGTGTTGTTTAGGTTTTGGAGTTGATAGTTAGCAAAAAAAAAAAAAAAAAAGAAAGAAAGAAAGAAAGAAGAAATAAAAAGAGAGAAAGAGAGGGAAAGGCCTTAGGGGTAGAGGAAGAAGAGATGGGGAGTATACACAAAACTAATGCAACATGAGTCAATTCCATAGTAATCTTCTTCCTGGACACCATTCTACAAGTTATTATCCTCAATAAGGGGAAGGGGGTGCCTGACAGAAAAAGCCCCATAAAAGGTGGAGAAAGCAGGAGCCTAAAACCATGGACTCTGGCTAGTAATTCTCAAGGCCAGAATTTGGTTCCCTACACAGAGAGTGTTGGTCAGGGAGAAACAAGGTACCCAAAATAATTCAGGCCACCACCAAAACACTTGGTTACTTGCAAGAGCTAAAAGGTTAAGACCCTATTGCTGAAGACAGCCTGATGCCACAGGACATCAAGTGACCATGCTAGAACTGAGAGGGAATCCATCTCCCTCCTGGCTACCCTCATAGTACTGGAAAGTGCTGTGACGTGATTGGGGAAAAACAGTTGCCAACAGACTGAATAAGTAAGAGGTTCTGCCAGTTACAAAATCAACCAGCTGAGCAAGAAATATACACTTGTGCCATAGGGGCACACAGTTGATGTAGATAACCATCTGCTCATGAGTTGGACATGAGTCCCAGCCAGTGGGGAAGAAGTCAGATTCCCTAGAACAGGAAACCAATAGGCTCCTGAGAGAACCTCCATTGCTCTTTAAGAAGAATGGACATACACACCAATACATCTCTCTAATAAGTAAGCTTATACCTTTTTAAAAAAATTTATTTATTTGAGAGCGACAGACAGAGAGAGAAAGAGGCAGAGAGAGATAGAGATAGAGAGAGAGAATGGGTGCACCAGGGCCTCCATCCACTGCAATCGAACTCCAGATGTGTGCACCCCCTTCTACATCTGGCTAACGTGGGTCCTGGGGAATCGAGCCTCGAACCGGGATCCTTAGGCTTCACAGGCAAGCACTTAACCGCTAAGCCATCTCTCCAGCCCTAAGCTTATACCTTTTACTAAAACTGCTCTCACCTTTGGTTGGTTAATCTGTTCTACCTTATAGGTGGTGAAGAATACAGGGGAGAACAAGGAAACATCAAGAATAGAGAGCCACCTGCCTACCATGAGATGGGTCACCTCCACCTCATCTAGCCCAGAAGTCACTACAGAGGAAGGGTGACATGGACACTGCTTGTACGACTAGTCTGAAAACCAGTTCCAGGGAGATGGTGACAGTCGCTGTGGTCTCTTAAACCTCATCAAAACAGAGACCCAGAGGCTACAGAGAAAGCAACACTAAATCAGATCCTTATCTTGGCTGCTAAGATTCAGGGGACATTGTAGAAGAGTGGGAGCAAAGATTGTAAGAGCCTCAGGGTGAGTGGGAATAGTCCAAGGCACTGTATTCCCCCATCCACACCGACTGAGGCTTCTTGATACCATAATGAATACCAATAACCTCACCGAAGAAGACCCTCAGCAGAATTGGAGTGGGAGGGAGAGGGGGTCTAAGAGTACAACCTTTTAATAAAAATATCAATAAAAAATAAAAAATATTGTTTTCCTTCCCTCTTTTCTTTTCTTTCTTTCCTTCCTTCTTTTCTTTCTTTAAAACGGTTTTTTTTTTTTTTTTTTTTTTTTTTAGGGCTAGAGAGTGCCAGTGAAGCCTAAGGAGCCATATTTGACTCTCCAGATCCCATGTAAGCCAGAGGCTCAAAGGTGAGGCAAGCACAAGGTCGCACATGCCCACTAAGTGGTGCAAGCATCTGGAGTTCAATTGCAGTGGCGTGCAGTGGCCCTGGAGTGCCAATTCTTTCTCTGTTTCTCTCAAAAATAAAAATAAATATTTAACATTTGACTTTATTTATGAGAGAGAGAGAGAGAGAGAGAGAGAGAGAGAGGCAGAGGCAGAGGCAGGGGATGGGTACCAGGACTTCTAGACACTGCAAACAAACTCCAGACATTTTACCATCTTGTACATCTGGCTTACATGGGCACTTGGGAACAGAACCTGGATCTTTATATGTCTCAAGCAAACACCTTAAGCCATCTCTCCAGTCCTCTTTCTTTCTTCAATTTTAATTTATTTGAGAGAGAGAGAGAAAGAAGTGGGGAGAGGGGAGGAAAGAATGGGTGTGCCAGGGCCTCCTGCTGCTGCAAATGAACTCTAGACACATCTTACTGTGCATCTTACTTAGAGGAGTCTGTCCTCTACTTTCATTGAGACAGTGTCTCTTGCTTCTGCAAATGGACTAGACACATCTTACTGTGCATCTTACTTAGAGGAGTCTGTCCTCTACTTTCATTGAGACAGTGTCTCTTGCTTCTGCAAATGGACTGCCAGACTGTAATCAAATATCAGATGAGCTGGCCCATGAATTTTGTGTTCTCCTGGCGGAGCCTTCCATTGTTGTAAGTATGCTGGGATCACAGACATGTGCACTTTGCATCTGGGTTTACATGGATTCTGGGGAATTGAACATGGTGTGACAAGATTGGCAAGCAAGTGCCTTCAACTGCTGAACCATCTCTGTAGCCCCTATATTTCTTTATTTTTAAAATATTTTATTTTTATTTATTTGAGAGAGGGAAAGAGGGAGAGAGAGAATGGGTGCACCAGGGTTTCCAGCCACTGCAAACGAACTCCAGATGCATGCGCCACCTTGTGCATCTGGCTTACATGGACCCTGGGGGACCAAACTGAGGTCCTTTGACTTCGCAGGCAAGCCCCTTAACCCCTAAGCCACCTCTACAGCCCCTGTACTTCTTTTTTTTTAAATTTTTTATTCATTCAAGAGAGAGAGACAGACAAGGAGAGAGAGAGAGAGAGAGAGAGAGAGAGAGAGAGAGAGAGAGAGAGAGAAAGAATGACTATGGGCACACCAGAGCCAGACCGGCAGGCTTTGTGAGGAAGTGCAATTAACTGCTGAGCCATTTCTCCAGCCCCTATATATTTTTGTACTTACAGTGTATGCCCATTGTTTAGTATTAGTCAAATTTGAGCTCTCCCAGTGCTTTTACTTACTGGCTATATGTCCTAGAGCAAATTCTTTCTTATAGCCTCAGTTTTTTCCATGGGTTTGTAGAGAAGACAGTGAGATTAGATGAGTAAGAATTTGGGGTTGGAAAAATAGCTTAGTGGTTGAAGACACTTTCATGCTAAACCTGCTGGTCTGGCCTGGGTTCGGTTCTCAAGCCAACCACATAAAGTCAGTTGCAAAAAAGTGATGTAAGCATCTGGAATGCATGCACACACACGCATGAATGCAAATAAATAAATAAAATAAAAAGAATTTGGCTTGTGTATGTACAATGTGTGGCACACAAATACTGAACACATCAGTTATCAGGAGAGGAAGGTTCTTAAGGGCAAGGGTGTGCCTCCCTTTCCTTTTTGTTTGACTTTATTTTCAAAATGTCCTCATATTCAATTACCTCTCAAGTTTCTCCCTCTCCCAGCCTCCATCCGAGTCTCTTGTCTCTCAGAAGCACTTCTGAGCAGTTCTGACCCTCTTGCCAGTTTGTAGTGCACTCTGTCCTCTTCACAGAGCTCAGAATGACCCTGTGACTCATGGCTATGTGTTGAAGAGTCAGTTGAGAGTGTTAGCAAGAGAAATGATAATATATGCCATATAAAAGTTTAAATTGTGTCTGCTCAAGTTCTAGCACAAATGTCTTGTGCATGTGTGTGCTACACATGCATATGTATATGCACGTTCATATATATGTTGGTGCATGTGTGTATGCATGCTCACATGTAAGTGGGAGCATATTTATATTCATGTTTATATGTATGTGGGTATATATGTATAATACATGTTCACATGTAAGTGGGTATATGTGTATATTCATGTTCATATGTATGTGGGTTCATGTGTTGCAGGTGTGCATAAATGTGTATTTGCAAGTTCAGATGTACATGGCTATATGTGTGTATGTATGTTCACATGTGTGTGGGTATATGCGTGTGCAGGTATGCATGCGTGTGTATGTAGAGGCCAGAGGTTGACATTGGATTTTTTTCTCAGTTACTGTGCACCTTCTTTAGAGACAGAGTCTCTCAGCGAATGCAGTCACCTATCCAGCAAGTCAAGCTATCTGGAAAGTCCTTGGATCCCTTGTCTTAGCCTCCCTATGGCAGCTTTTTTTTTAAATTTTTGGTTTATTTATTTATTTGAGAGTGACAGAGAGAAGGAGGCAGAGAGAGAGAGAGAGAGAGAGAGAGAGAGAGAGAGAGAGAGAGAGAATGGGCGCGCCAGAGCTTCCAGCCTCTGTAAATGAACTCCAGATGCATGCGCCCCCTTGTGCATCTGGCTAACATGGGTCCTGGGGAATTGAGCCTTGAACCGGGGTCCTTAGGCTTCACAGACAAGCGCCTAACCGCTAAGCTATCTCTCCAGCCCCCTATGGTAGCTTTGACATGGGTTCTTGGGGTCCAACTCAGATCCTCATGACTGTGCTACAAACACTTTACCAACTGAGCAACCTCTTCAACCCCTAGCACATTTTTTAACAAAATAAAATTTATTACTCTATAAAGTTTAGTTTGTGCACTGTATACTGAAGATTTTTTGTGTATATTGTCATCAATCTGTGGTGCTCACGATAACTCTCTTTTGAGCCCAGCATGGCTATAGTTACTGAAATCCATACTGTCTAACTCAGCAGATCAAATACAGCAGAGTCCACTAATTGGAATTTCACATAAACAACCACTCATATTTCAGTATAAATATTTCCTGAATACTGCATGGGTCATACAATATCTGTAATATAAGGAAGGCTGGCAAGACTTCCACATGCGGGCAGCCAGACGGCACTGCACAACTTCAGAGGCCACTGCTCACTGTTGTGGTGCATTTCCAGAATAGTGTCATGAAGTGTCTTAAGGATTTGAGAGAGATCAGAGGGATCCAATTCTCCCTTGAGGCACTGGGGCAAAGCTTAAGCCCGGTTAAGCATTATTAAATGATTTCAGCACTGTTAAGTCCTGTTTAGATAGTTTTGAATTGAACTTAAGTCATTATTATAAGCACATGATGACTTTTCTTCTGTGGAGTGAGTGGAGCTGCCAGGAACAGCTGTTCAGGGCTTTGAACGGTAGCAAATAGACCCTTCCCTTAGGCCTGATAGGCCAAAAGGGGAAGTGTTAGCTGAACAGCCCCTTCCCCAACACCTTGCTAGATTGTCCTCTGGTAGGATCACTCTGAGAATGTTCTAGTTCCAAGGACCACTTCAACTAGGGCACCACCTTCTGGTCTTGGAGGCCTTGCTCCAGCTCCAGCTGTTCTAGGCTACTTGCATGCCAGCAGGTTCCACTGAAGGGTTGTGAGTAGTCTTTCTTGAGTGCTTGTGACTTGGTCAGAAGCAGAGCCCGCTGAGCTGGTTAAACGAAGAGGGGCAGCAGCAGAGCTGGTGACCAGGGTGGCAGAGCAGCTGGAGCGCCAGGCTGAATCATTCTAGAGAGTGGCTGGGGGCAAAGGCAGCCTAGACCACAAAGGCTGGGAGAAGTATAGAGAAGGCAGAAAGCTGAGGAGGGAAGAAGATGGAAGGCCGCAAGATGCTCGAAGACTTCCTGTGAGGGTTCTGACACCTGAAGTTTAAGAGCCCTAATACCTGGAACTGTCCTGCTGCCAGCTACTATTGTTGCTAGTCACTCCTTACAGCGGAGATGTCAGTCTGTAAAGTGCCAGGCTGCTGGCAACCTGAACCCACAGCAGGAAGCCTCTCACCTGAGCAACTACAGCTGTGTCTCTTAAGTCCTATAGTGTAGTTTTCAGTTTGCAGTTATAAAGCCCCTGAGTCTGTCACACTAGCCCTTATATAAACCTTCTTCTCTTGGACACCTAGGACTGCCAACACCGAAGAGACTACTCCTCACCTCTCTGTGTCTTCTTCCATCCAAGCAGAGCAAAATGACCTCCGCCATACCAATGGTAGCAGACTGGTACTATTACTATTTACCAAAGTCATTAAAGTCACTAAAGCCAGATATGCAGGATGGAGAACCTCACCTAACATCTCAACTAGTATGGTGAACCCAGCCTTTTGAGGTTCCCTAGCTAAAACTACAGAAAAGTTCAAGTCGTTGTTCATCTGACATTCAAATTTAAGTGTATGCCTCCATTTTTTTTTCTGGCAACAATAATAACTAGCATGGGTTTTCTTCTTGTTTTACTCACCATTCTGAATGTTTTTCACCTATTCCAAATCATAACTTTGATTTGGCTATCTTGGCTTATGTTTAGTTGCTGGTCTATTTTTAGCATGAACTTTGGCAATTTTTAGTAAGTAAAGCCAAAAGATAAGTACATTTTAAGTAAATCTTTCCTTTCTCCCCAACTCTAATAAAACAGAGAACAAAACACACACAGTACAGTTAGAATTACACTTTGTGGGGAGCTTTGGGTAATGAGTTGTTCTGTACAGTGAAATTAATTACTTGTCTCAACCATGTATTAACACCCCATCATGCAGCGGCAGATGGCCTGGTGAGAAGTGTGCCCACGGGGTTCTGTTTATGGGAACCTGTGCCAAGGGCTCGATTTTGTTTCTCTTTTCTAACTACCCATTTGGTGGGGATATTTTTGGAATTTCCTGTGGTGAGCATCACTAGGTTGAAGATTTAATTTGAAATCTGCATGACTTGTGTGGGATACCTAGCATTGAAACTCTTGGTTTTACACAATTCAGGCTTCATGTATTGTTCCAATGAGACTCAAATAAAGTGACTTCTGGCCATAATTAAAGATTCCACAAGATACCTTCAAGTTTTGGTCAGTACAACATTAGTGATTTTTTTTTTTTCTGCTTAAGAATATGTAGGCCTATAGTTTTACCTGGTAAGTGTAATTTGTTTTCAGCTTTAATATTCTCTTCTTAATATGTTATACTTATACTTCTGATTTTATTCCCAAACTCCAGATGCATCATCAGTTGACATGTATAGGTCATCTAATATGCTCCCTCATCTATACCGAATGCTTAAAATATGGGCTACTGAATTTCAAAGGCTATTATTCCAGCAAACTTGAAAGTCTCATAATATACCTTGCTTTTAGTTCTTCCAGTTGTCCTATTAGATATTCCTAGTTTGGATTTTCTAAAGATAAGTTGAACTCTGTGAGGAAATTGCATTCTTAGAATTATTAGACTAAAGTAAAGGGCAAACGTTTATAAAGAGAGTAAATATTAAAAGAACAGGCAGCATGGTGTAGAGCTTAGATTAAATAGTATTTGGCTTGCTTTGTTCTCTTACCTTTCAAGTTCTGCTTACCCAGAGGCGCCATGTGAAACAGAAACATTCATTATTGTGTATACAATGGTTTAGTAAGAAAGAAAATGTATCTCTTGAAGAATATCAAGCACTCAGTGACAATGCCTCAAGGATATTTTTGCCCAAGCTCTAATGATGCAGTAGCAATAATAATAATTGTAATTTTGATGGGCTTAGTATATGCTAGGCCTCTTCTGATATTATGTTTTACTTGTTCTTCTTACTCATGGAGAATTGTGATCATGTTAAAATTCTTGTACAGATTGTAAGCTCTCCAAAGACCATTTATTTCTAAATCTCTAAATCCTATCATAGTGACTGAGTCATTGCATATCGCAGTGGGTAGAGAACAAATAAGTAAATGAATATGAAGTACTTTAAAATGTTAGAGGAAAATAATACCTACTGGATCATTCTGAGTATTTTTATAAACTTTTTAAATTTAATTTTTATTTGAGACAGAGGGAGAAAGAGAGCGAGAGTGAGAGCGAGAGAGAGAGAGAGAGAGAGAGAGAGAGAGAGCGCTCACACGAGGGCCTTTAGCCACTGCAAATGAACTCCAAATGCATGTGCCACTTTGTGCATCTGGCTTACATGGGTCTTGGGGAATTGAACTGAGGTCTTTGGCTTTGCAGGAAAGTGTCTTAATCATTAAGCCACTTTTCCAGCCCCATTCTGAGTATTTTAAATAGTATCAAACAGTATTCCTATTTGGTTACTTTTTAATCATATGTTGAAATTATTTTATTTTACTTTTTTCTTTTGATTATAATATTGACAGATATCAAAGAAAAACACATACACACATACTGAATGTAACATTATGACTAGTTATGTTCCACCATCCATATCAGATCTTGGATGACTACCAATAACTGTCACTGCCTTGTGTGTTCCTTAGTTTACCCGTCTCTGCCTCTCTGGTCTTAGGGCCAAGGCTCTTTGGAAAAATTTGATAACAATTTTATCACCCTATTTTATTTATTATTTTTTAAATTTTTTAAATTTTATTTTTTCTCAAATTTTTAAAACATTTTCCATGATTATAAAAAATATCCGCTGGTAATACCCTCCCCTCCCCCCTTTCCCATTTTGAAATTCCATTCTCCATCATATCCCCTCCCCATCTCAATCAATCTATTTTATTTTTTAAGAATATTTTATTTTTATTTATTTAGGGGAGAGAGAGAGAGAGAGAGAGAGAGAGAGAGAGAGAGAATGGGCATGCCATGGCCTCTAGCCACTGCAAATGAACTCCAGACACATGCACCACCTTGTGTGTCTGGCTTACATGGGTCTTGCGGAAACCAACCTGGGTCCTTTGTTTCTGCAGGCAAATGCCTCAACCACTAAGCCCTCTCTCCAGTCCCTCTATTTTATTTTGTTTTATTTTATTTTATTTTCGATGTATGTCTACAACAAGAACATTCTCCTTAGCTTCACTTATTTTTTAAAAAAATTTTATTTTTATTTATTTGGCAGAGAAAGAGTGGGGGAGAGAGAGAGAGAGAGAATGGGCACACCAGGGCCTCCAGCCACTGCAGATGAACTCCAGATGTGTGTGCCCTCTTGTGCATCTGGCTAACATGGGTCCTGGGGAATCGAACCTGGGTCCTTTGGCTTTGCAGCAAACACCTTAAGTGCTAAGCCATCCCTCCAGCCCAGCCTCACTTATTTTTAAGCTTTATAAAATATGGACCAAGGCTCAGGGAATTTTGAGGAAGAGGGGGCGGAAAGATTGTAAGAGTCACAGGTTGGAATGTCATGCCCAGAGGCACTGCCTCCCCCTCCCCCCAATAATTTACTGCTGCTCCTACTATGCATACCTCACAACCCCATGGGGAATACCAGCAACCGGGCTGAGGGGAGCCCTGTGGTGTGGGGGCAGGGAGGAGGGAAAAGATGGTATCAACACATGATGTATCTATACAAAATATGTTCTTAATAAGAAAAAATAAATAAATCAATTAAAACAACCGGTCATACTATATAAGTCTGCAGAAACATACATTTTGATCTCCACATTATGCTCCTAAATTCATTTATGTTGTTGTATGCAGTTGTAATTCCTTTTGTAACATCTCACTACACAAATAAGATACAATTTATTTACTTTTCCTGTCAAGTAACTCTTTTGGCTTGTTTTTTCACCTTTTTACTAGAAGGAAAAGTATTGTTCTCTTGTGCGTGTGCTAAAATTTCCATCAACTATATACATCTAAAGTTAGAATTGCTGGGATTAAAAGTTGTGAGTGTTCTCCTTGAAACTTCTTACCTTCTATTCGGTATTGTGTAGCATCAACAAGAGCAAATTCCAGCTAAGATAACATCTTAATCAGAACTGAGTACTCTCAATAAAATCTTAAGGTCTACACAGTCTACTTATAAGGCAAGATCATTGAAAGATAGCTCTATAAATGAAAAGCCCAAACACTGTGGTGTTTACAGAATTATCAAATGTTATAATTAGACTGGCCCTAAAGTCTTTATAATTCCCTGTAGTAGTCTTTCATCAAATTACTTGAGAGAGAAGCATTACTCTGGGAAAGTTGATTGGGAGGCAGCGCTTACTCCCATTCTGCTGATGTGGAGGACATCTCAGTATACGATGAACTGAATGTATATAAGCTATCTCTAGGGTTAATTTTTTTGTATAATTTATCCTTCTACAGGTTGTTATAGTTGGCTTGTACTTACATGATGGAAAGTACAAAACAAAATTCAATTGAATGTGATTTACTGATAAAAGTATATTTTATTCACAGATACTAAAAGACAAAAGTATCCATATAGTTAATCATATACATATAGGGATATCATTAGTAGATATCTTGCTACTCCTGCTAGGAATTGAAGGTTTTTTTTCCATCTTGGAAATTTTCACTGAAAAGAATTCATTTGATAGATTAAATCTCAATGGACTCATATTGTAATCTTGATTCTTAAATTGTCCATACTACTCATATTCGGGCAAAAAGCTATGCGGTATGAATGTCTCCAGACAATAGACTGAGTGTATAATCAATGATTAGTGTTCTGCTTGCATGAAGAAATTATTCCTTCAAGTGCTCTGACTGCATCTGGACTAGTCAAATTGTTGATCTTTTGTTTTTAAATTTCATGCTCCCATTATTTGGAAAAGGCAGTAGGTCTGAATAAATAAAAAATACTCAGTCTTCAAAATAATATTTATTGAACAATACTTATGTGCAACGTTTAACACACTGGGAGCTACCCTAAGAAAGCACAGTCTGACCCTGCCCTGAAGAGCATGGGCTAAAATTTACATTGCAATAAACAATGAACTTTATAGGTTAGAACGTTAAATACCAAGTGAAAAATCATTATGGTTGTTGAGACACAGCCATCTATTAAACCTCATTTTAAAAACATTTATTTATTTGCAAGCAGAGAAAGACAGGCAGAAAGGGAAAAAGAGAGAGAATGGGTATACCAGGGCCTCTAGCCACTGCTAATGAACTCCAGATGCATGTGCCACTTTGTGCATTTGGCTTTATGTGGGTACTGTGGAATTGACTTCGTGTAGTTAGGTTTTGCAGGCAAGCACCTTAATCATTTGGCCAACTCTCAGCTTTGTATTTATGAGTAAGAATTAAAGATTTAAAGATGTTTTTCCCTTTCTAGTTTCTTGTTTTGAATAACTAGAGATGTTAATATTAAAATCCATTTACTCAAGTTAGATGAGGCTATTTAATCAGTTGGAACTGTTCTTTATATTTTTAAAATCTTAAATATTTATTTATTTGAGAGAGGGAAAAAGATAAGGAGAAAGAGGGAGAAACAGAGAAATGAAAGGGAGAGAGAGAGAGAGAGAGAGAGAGAGAGAGAGAGAGAGAGAGAGCGCACCAGGGCCTCCTGCTACTGCAAAGGCACTGCAGATGCATGTGCCTCTTTGTGTATCTGGCTTTATGGGCTACTGGGGAACTGAATCTGGTCTGGCAGACTTTGTAAGCAGGTGCTTTTAATTGTTGAGCCATTTCTTCATTCATCTGTGATTTAGCTCACAACAGCATACTTATTGCCTATAAATGTGTTTAGCACAACTAGCTAGCAATAATTATAGAAACTATTGACTATCCTGCGTATGCTAATAGAAATGAATATAACATATATTAAATCAACACAACGATGTTTAGCTTCTGACGATCAGAATACATGGGTAAAACCCAGTCAGTGTCTGGATGCATTTCTTATTCTTTCTAGTCAAAATTCCATCATTTTTACGTGATAATATGCCATATTACTATTTTTTTTTTCTTTGTGATAGGACCATGCTATGTGGCCCACTGCTGGTCTTCAACTTGTGATCCTCTTGCTTCAGCCTTCCGAGTGCCATGAATATAGGTGTATGCCACTTGGCCTCTGTACTACTTCTTTTATGCATCTGTATAATCTTGTTCCTAAAGGTCCTGGGTGTGTCTTGCTGAGAGTTATCTTGGGTATGGCATACTTGTATACAGATAGATGATGTATTGTTTTTCTTGTTATCTTAGTATGAGCAATGAACTCATTACTTTACAATTTCCAAGGAGCTAGTGCTAATATCTTCTGGCTAGTCAAGTTACTGAACACTTGTTATTTATAATTGTGTTTTGGTTAAATCTATGGATTTTTGTAAGCACTAGTATCACTGGAAATTAAATACTTTATCATTCATTATCTGCAAGCTTTAATCTATTTTCTTCATTTATTTGCTTTGCCTAAAAAATTCATGCACAAACTTCTGAAAGCTTATGATTGTCCATTGTTTGTGATGAAAACAACTCTAGAAGATGAATAAAGTTAGATTTAGAGGAGTTGGTTGCTGCTGAAGCAATGCAAGTTGGAGGCTATGGTGTTTAGGTTAGGGAGATGTGCAGAGAAGTGAGCTGCTATTTTGTAGACATTTCATCCTGGAGCTTTTGCTGATTTGTGATGCAGAGCAAACAGTGAGAATCTGACTTTAAGAAGGAACAGCTAACAGATATGGAGAACACAGAAATTATTTTAGACAGAAGTATTATGGGGCTAGAGGCATGAAAGTGAATATTGAGGAGCTTCTATACAGTAGCAGCTTTAAAAACTGTCTTATTTATTATTTGTACGTGTGTGTGTGTGTGTGTGTGTGTGTTCACAAAGGTTTTTTTCCCTCTGCAAATGAATGCTAGATGAATGCACCACTTTTTGAGTCTGGCTTTATATGGGTGGCTAGGGAATTGAACCCAGGCCAAAAGGCTTTGCAAATAAGTGCCTTCAATCACTGAGTCATCTCCCCAGCCCCCATGGCTGCTTTTCACCTAAAAACTTCCACTGATTTTGAAACTACATGTAGCAAGATAAAATATGATATAATTTTCAAAATCTTAGGAGTCATGGCATATATTTACAGATTAAATGTTTTGAGAAATCTCCCAGAAATGAAGCCATTTAACTTAGTTGCCCTGTAATTTTCCTAGGTTGTTTGTTTAAGGGATTTTTTTTCCATAAAAACGATTCCATCAGACATTATAAAATTCTGAACTAGGATATAACAGTACATACTGTCAGACTTGTGTATGTGTTGACTGACTCTGCCATATCAGAATATAACTTCTGAATTAAACTGGTTTATTGAGTTTTGCATCAATTTGTTTTAAACACTAGAGAAAATCAGATGATTGTATTATTAAAACAAAGGCATACATTATTAAATGAGTATGTCATGTGTTTTGACAATATATTAGGTATATGTTTATGATTTGTGATATTATGTAATATCAAAGATCAGAAATAAACTTTGATTCTTTTTTCCTCATTGAATGCCAATGAATGTTCAATAGATGTGTATAAATGAAGTTCCTGGAGAACATTCAGGAAACAGATGTTAAGAAGCACACATTTATCTAAAAGCACAATGTTTTAAAATCTTAAATAATTGCATGGCAGTATAATAATTTAATCAGTACTGGTAAAATGATGTATGGGCCTATGACACAAATTAGAAGCAAACACTAGTGGCAGTAATATAAATTTGAAGATAATTAGATAAAAGTGAATTAAACTAATTTACATAGAACCAAACAATGCATCAAAAGAGACTGGGATATAAGATAACTATGGAAAGATAAATTACATTGCTACTTTTCAACAATGAAATATCCTAAAAGGGAATGAAGAAAATAATTTATGTGCCATCACATCAAAAAGGATAAAGTACTTAGGAATAAATTTACCAATGGTGTGCAAGACTTATCCACTGAAAGTTGTCACATGTGGATGGAAGAAACTAGGGAAGATGTAAATGAACAGACCTTTCATATTACTGGTTTGGCAGACATACTGTTAATTTTCTTCAATTGATTTGTAGACATGACACAATACTTATCAAAATTCTGGCATCGATAACCTCATTCTAAAATTCATATGAAAACTCAAAAACACAGATTGGACAATGCAATGAGGAAAGATGATAAGTTGGAGTACATTTGCTGGCTAAATAACCATGGTTATCAAAACCTGTGTTCCTGATACCAGGAAGCACCTTTTTGACAATGGAATGTAATAGAAGATTCAGAAACAATTTTTTTGCATTTATGGTGATTGATTTTTCAAGTACATCGCCAACAATATTCAATGGGTAGTGTCTTCACTGAATATAACTAGAATTATTGGAAATCCATGTATTATGAAAGAAACCTCTCCAAACTCCTATATCTTTACCTTATGTCATATAGAAGTTAACTCAAATATGAAGATAGACTCAAATGTGAGAGTGAAAACAACATAAGCTCTAGAAAAAACAGACTTTAAGACAAGCAAGGACTTAGATGTGATGCTAAAAGTATGATCCATGAGTGTAAACAACAGATAAACTAGGCCTTATCAAAAGGCCTTAAGGCCCCTTGCTTTAAAAAAAAACATTTAATCTCCTCCCCTTCTCCCTCTCTCTCTCCCTCTCTCTCTCTCTCTCTCTCTCTCTCTCTCTCTCTTTCTTCTCTCTAACTCTTTTATATTAGTTATCTTTTTCTTCCTTCTCTTAGTGGACACTGACCTGTAACTCCCAGTACCAGCATGTGGCTATCATCTACAATGAGCTTTTCATCAGAGAGACCTACATGGTTTCCTAAAAGAAAGACAGATTTCTGTCAGAGTACTTGATGACCCACCAAAGGTTAGTGGTAAGACCCTACTGCTGAAGACACCTTATGTGGTTGACACATAAAATGGAATGGTGTGGCTGGAAGCTGGAAGAGAGTCAGTCCCCAGACAGTCAGCACATCTAGTGCCAGAAGGTGCTACATGGGCAACTGGGGAAAAATGACCAATATCTGTCCAAGCAACTCATGGTCTAACCTACTTAGCAGCAAATAACCTGTCGTGATGCTCATACAAGTGCAATAGTAGCACACAGCCATGGTGGGAACCAGCTGCTCTTGATTTGACTAACTATTCCCCGCAGTGGTACGGGACCCATAGCTGGAGCTGGGAAACAAGTCAGAACCATATCCAAACATAAGCCCACTCTCCATTATCAAGCTACCACCAATCGTGGGCTACAAGAGGGCCTACACCTATTAAATTGTCTATAAAAAAGTAAGGGTTATCTCATTTGTCTGGTGCTAACTTACTCTCTATTGGAGAATCTGCTTCTCTTTTTCAGATATATGTAGATCCTAAGATAGAGCCACCCCATCATACCTCAAAAGGGCCCTGAGCTGAAACTAAGGAAAATTGGCAAAACAAGCAAGGGTGCTGTTTTCTTGGTGAACTGGGTACCAGCACAAGGGGGAAGGAGATCAACACAGAGAAAAATCAACTCCTACCAAATCAGAGAGCCAGAGACCCAGAGGCCCCCAACACCTCATCACTGAAGCAGACCAAAAATGAACCCAACATGGCTCAGGGAAATTTTGCGGAAGGGGGGGCAGAAAGAATGTCAGAGCCACGTGTTGGGTCATGATATGCAGAGACATTTATCTTACCCATAACTGTGGGCTAACTCCACAATGCATGACCCATATACCTCAACAAAGAGGGACCAGGGGGAGGGGGTAGATCAAGGATGAGCCTTAACAATGGCACCAAATTGACTGTATTCGCTGAGTACAAAACTAATTAATAAAAAAAAAGAAAATTAGGAAAAGTTATCCACATCAGATGTCAAAATCCATTATAAAGCTTTAATAATTGAAACAGTGTGGTATTGACACAATGAAATAAATTAGCATTGATGTTCCAGAAGTAGATTAATATACATAATTTAAGAAGATAAATATTAAATTTCAAATCATGAAATGGAATAAAAGTAATATAAATGTAAAAAAAAAAATCCCAAAACATTTAAAAGCAAGTTTTTAAAAAAGCACACACACAAAAAGCACACAAACAGAAAAAAAAAACCAAAAAACATCCCAAACGAAGAGCTTCCAAACTGGGTGAATACATTTATGTTATGTACTATGAAAATATTTAGATTTATATCCAGAATATAAGCAAGAATTTAAGCAACTGAATAACAAAAACGAATTCATCAAATCAATTAATTTTGTTTGTTTTTTTAAATATTTGAACAGATATTTTATGTTGAAGGCATATGAATGGTTATAAACTCATGAACTCATGAAGAGACGTTAATCATTATTAGTCATTGGGTAATTGCAAGTTAAGATCACAATGAGCATAACTATGATCCAAAATGTGGACAATCACAACCAACACCTTTAGATAATACTGTCAAAATGTAATTGTATAGGTACTTTTGAAAACTGTGGCTAATTTCTTTAATAAGCTACACATAATACTATCGTATGACTTAATTCTACACATAGGCATTTGTGCCAAAGACTTGAAAATATACATCCTGCAAAGACTTCCACACCAATTTTAAATATATTTTATCTATATATTTACTGAGAGAGAGAGAGAGAGAGAGAGAGAGAGAGAGAGAGAGAGAGAGAAGCAGATATATAGAGAGAAATAGAGAAAATAGGTGGGTCTGAATTCCAGTCTAAAGACATGCAGAGTGCTTGAATTCTTCCTGGGTTCCTGGTGTGTGCTTGTTTGCTTATCATGCTGCTGGTGATATTTCTCTCTGTGTGGACCTGGGAATGGGGACAGCTTCTTCTGCCATTATGGAACTTCCCCTGATCTGTAAATTTCAAATAAATCACTTCTTCCTAAAAGCTGTGTTTGATTTGGACTTCCATCCCAGCAAAGCGAAACTGACTGCATCACAGACCAAGAGCCAAGGAGCTGAGATGGGGATGTGACAGGATGAGGTGATGGGTCCAGACATCCCATTCTCTTGATTTTCCTCAGTACTCTTGATGAATTACATCGGCTCAGGAGAAGCTCTGCTTTTTATTGTACATTCACTGGTGACATAGACATTATCTTTTTAAAGTAATTAAATGGAAATTAAGCAATAGCCCTAAGATATATTTATATGATAAGATAATATTCAGAATAAAATGAAGGAATGATTCTCACCAGGTTCAGGCAAGGGTTGAGCGGGAGTGGGGAGGGGAGGAGACGGATGGAGCAGGTGCTCATGCACTCTGCCTCCACTGCATGAGAGATTTGTCAAGGTAATAACTGTGAATAAGCAAATGGAAGCTGAAATGAAAGGAGTTTCTTCCATGAAGATACTTAAATGTATAAAATATTGCAGAAGTTATAATTGTGGAAATTGTAGCTTACAAAGCACATATACTACGCCGCATGAGTCCTATAATCATGGTACAATAGAAGCAGAATATGTGCTATAATCACAATTTTCTTCATAAGCAATTGTAATTCAGGGAGCTTTAGTGACTTAGCCAAAGTAACCAAACAATAAAGAACAAATCCAAGCCCCACTTTAGCTTCCTTGGTCATCCCATGGTAGTTGTCATTTTCCCCAAACCCAGAGGATGAAAGAGAGTCATGAGATACATGTTACATGAGCATCAAAATTCAGGGTTAAAGAGAAATATGTATTATTTCATGCTTGCTTGCTTAGAATGTTTTCATCAGATCTTACTTGAAGGATTTGGATAAGCTAAATTTATGTAATTGATTTTAGACACAATGTTTTTCTTTTCCTATTTAAGTTTAAGTCTAAACCTAGCTTTAAATAAATTGCTAATTAGGTGGCTGAGTGATTTTCCTTTGATTTTCTTTTTGACAGAAAAAAAATCTGACTTGGTTGTAGAGACATTTGAAGCATTTTTTCCCAGGACATTTGAACTAGCTGTGGGTGGAAGCTTGAATCCCCTTGCTGTGAGTACACAATTCAGCAGGATGTGAAGGTCTTATAAACAAATCAGGGCCTGTGAACAGAGGGGTCCCTGCAGGCATTGTGGCTTCCTTGCCAAACTTATCTTGGTCAACTGTTAATTTATTAAATGTGCTCTTTCAGGCTCTCTGGTGCTTGGGATTTCATCCTTGGGTTGGGTTGGGTGGGTAATAAATGACAAAATAGATGTTTTCTTGGCAAGTTATGACTAGAAGATATTTTAAGGGCACCAATACAACTTAGTGACAGATCTGGGTTTGGGGTTCACTTCTGTTAAACTTTTAAACAAGAAAATAGTTGCAGACTAAATTCAACTTAAAGTGAAAGCTAAGATTTACAAAATTTTAAGTGCACGAGGGATAAATGTATGGGCTTTAAGTTTATAACTGGAATTTTCTGACTCCTTTGCACAATAAAATGACATACAGCTAAATTTATACATTTCCTTTCCCATGTTCTCTCCCAAAGCTATTTTTAACTGCATACTACACACCACAAGTGATTGAAATACGTTGTTTTTCTTGTAATGGTTAACCTTGATTGTCAACTTGATTAGATTCTGCATTGGTTGTGTCTCTGAGAGCTTGTTCACACACAGATCACAAGGGGCTCTTGTATAATCAGTGGCCTAACCCACTGGTGAATTCAAAATCTCAATAGACTTGGGTGGTGGCAAAAGTGTGGAAGGTGTAGTGCAGGTTGGAGGAAAGCAGGTTACTGAAATAGGTGTCTTTGAAGGTTTTGTCTTGGTGTGGAGCTCCTCATGTCAATCTGCTTCCGGGCACCCTCTTGCTGCTTTAGGCCTGCAGTGATCATAAGGCAGCCAACCATGGACTGAAGCCTCTGAAACCATGAGCCAAGATAAATCTCCCTCCATTTTAAGTTGTTTCTCTCAGGTATGGGTCACATTGAGCAAAACAACTAGCCATTGCATTGCTAATGTCAGCTTTGTGATTACTTTTAACATTTTTATAAATAATAAAATCATTGATTAAAGTGCAAATGATTTTTGACCCCAATTTCTGGCCAAACTTTCTCAATTAAAAGAAATAAAATTAAAGTCAGACATTCAGCTAAGCACTGAAAATCCACAGCTATTGCCCATAAAATGAGACTATAATCTATGTCACAAGATCCTATTCTATGTTCTGAATCTTTCTAGGTTTTTATCATTCCTCTCCCTGTTAAAATATTTATTAGTTCCACACATATTCAGACAAATCTTTATTTTATTCTTCCTTCCTTCCTTTTTCTTGTTCTGCTTCCTCCTATTCCTCTTCCTGCTCTTGTTCCTTCTCCTACCCTTTTCTCTGTATCTCTGTCTTTTAGCATCTATCTGTCTCCTCTCTTTCCTTTTTAACTGGCAGGACTTTATGGGGTCTCTCTGTTTTTCTGTTCCTCCTCATCTATTTACATGTGAATTAATTAACTCACAGCATAACAATAATAAATGCAACTAACATAAACAGGTTTGGTAAACATTACTTAACTGTGGAAGCCTTGCTGCTGGAGTGTCTTGGAGGAGTCCTCTTAATGGGTGGGGACAACGGGGGTGTTCGAAGAAGATGGGCAGAGCCCCGCTTTACTCACCAGTTTTACCACAGACCCAAGTACCGACTCACATGGCTTAGAAAACTATGGTAACACACTGTATTTTGAAAATCATTTAAAAGTGCAAACTATCCTTCTGTCCATAGATAGAGAGGGGCTTGGGAATATCACCCTCTCCCCAATAAGCAAAAGACAGGATATGGAGAGCCATTCTCTTCTGAACACTAGTAAGAGACTTGGAAAAGGAGGACTGTGAGACTGAGGGAATAAAGGAGGGTGATATGGGGTATGTATGTTACATGAAATGTCAAAAACCATAGAATACAATATATAAATATATATATATTTTCTAAAAATCATAGACCTTTTACTCTGAGGTCCCATAGTGATAATAGTTTTATATAACTTCTTTTGATATTTTGTGGCCTGATACATTTTTATGTGCCTCCTATTTTTTCTTCTAGTAGTTGAAGAGTTTCAGGTTTTATATTGCCATCTTTAATCCATTTGGCCTGATTTTTGTGTATGGAAAAATGAGTGGGTCTAATTTCATTTTTCTACATATAGTTATCCAATTTGTCCAACACCATTTGTTGAAGATGCTGTCTTTTCTCCCATCTACATTATTGGCATATTTGTCAATGATCAAGTAGCTGTAGTTACTTAACCTAAGGTCTGGGTCTTCAATTCTGTGCCATTGGTCTATGTTTCTGTTTTTATTCCAATACCATGCTGTTTTTGTTACTATGACTTTGTAATATAGCTTCAGATCAGGTATGGTGATACCTCCAGGGATTTTTTTCCCCCTCTTAGGATATGTTTGGATATTCAAGGCCTGCTGTCATTCAATATGAATTTTGAGATCATTTTTTTCAATCTCTTTGAAGAACGATGCTGGTATTTTTATTGGCATTGCATTAAGTCTATATATTGCTTTTGGTAGAATTGTCATTTCCACAATATTAATTTTACCTATCCAGGTCATGGGAGGTCTTTCCATCTTTTCAAGTCTTCCTCAATTTCTTTTTTGAGTTTTTAATGTTTTCATTATGTGGGTCTTTTATATTCTTGGTTAGTGGTATTCCAAGGCATGCATTTATTTATTTATTTATTTATTTATTTATTTATTTATTTATTTATGCTACTGAAAATGGAACAGCCTCACTGATATCTTTCTCCGTATATTTGTCTTTGCATATAGAAAGCTACTGCTTTTTGTGCATTGATTTTGTATCCTGCCACTTTACTGAAGGAATTAATCACCTTTAGAAGTTTTGAGATAGAGATTTTCAGGTCACTTATGTCCAGGATCATATCATCTGCAAATAGGGCTAACTTTAATTCTTCCTTTCCAATTTAAATCCCTTTCATTTCTTTCTTCTGTCTTATTGCTTGGGCCAGTATTTCTAGTACTATGTTGAAGAGCAGTGGTGAGAGTGGGCACCCCACCAATTCTATTTTTGAAGACTCAGCCCTCAAAACCTAATTACCTTTTGAAGCCCCACCACCTAATACCAAACATGAGGGGTAGTGTTCATATTTCAGTATAGAAGTTTGGGAAAAAAAGAAAAAAATGCATCCATTGCAAGAGTAATACATTCAAACAAATTTCGTTTTTTAAAAAAATTTTCTTATTTATTTGCAAGCAGAGAGAGGTATGTGTGTGTATGTATGTGTGGGTATGCATGTGAAAAAGTGTGTGTGAGAGAAAAATAGGAACATCAGGGCCTGTTGCCACTGCAAAGGGATTCTAGATGCTTGCGCCATCTTGTGCATTTGGCTTTATGTGGGTACTAGTGAATGGATCCTGGATAGTTGTGCTTTGAAAGCAAGTACCTTTAACTGTTGAACCATCTCCCAGCCCTCAAACACATTTCTTTTATCTACTTTTTTTTTTAAATTTTTTTGTTTTTATTTATTTATTTGAGAGTGACAGACAGAGAGAGGAAGAGGCAGATAGAGACAGAGAGAGAGAATGGGCGCGCCAGGACTTCCAGCCACTGCAAACGAACTCCAGACGTGTGCACCCCCTTGTGCATCTGGCTAACGTGGGTCCTGGGGAATCGAGCCTCGAACCAGGGTCCTTGGGCTTCACAGGCAAGCGCTTAACTGCTAAGCCATCTCTCCAGCCCTCTTTTATCTACTTTTTATGTGAGTACTATAAAGATAAGAATGATAAGAACCTGAATTTTTTCTTTATCTGAAGTAATAACTAATGCTCATTATTTAATTCCACAAGTTTTATCTCTTTACTAATATATGCTTACATTTCAACAAGGACCTCATTAGATTTTGAAATATGTAGAAAAGGTGTATGTCACACCAGTTCAACATCAGATATTTACTCTTTCGCTATATGAATCTAAATAAATATGATAGTAGCAATAAATAAAACAATTTTACCTTTAAGGATATATTTTTCATTCATGTTTAAGATAAACCATTAAAATTCTTCACTGTATTTAATAGCCTAAGAGGACACTATTTCTTGTACTAATACCACTGTCTAACACAGTAGTTAGTTGAGCCTTCTACTAAAATACTTGGCAACCAACGTTGATCAATCAGAGCCAGTATGTTGATTTCCTAAAATATTATGCTACATGTTGATACTTGGCTAAATACCTTCATTGTTAACCATTGCTGGTGCTTCAACTGACTTTCTATTGCAAAAGCATTAGATGAATAATTTGTCTATGAAGGAATTATAGTACCTCAAGTATCTTTATTAAACAAAATGCTTTTGTTTGGGCTGGGGAGACAGCTCAGCAGTTAAGGTGGTTGCTGGCAAAGCCAAAGGACCAATGTTTGATTCTCCAGTAACCATGTAAAGTCAAATTCAGAAAGTGTCACATGTGTGTGGAATTTGTTTGCAGTGGCTAGAGTCCGGCTCTTTGTCTCCTTTCTTTCTGTCACTCAATTAAATAACATAACATAACAACCTCAAAAGTACAATTAAAAAAAATATTTTTGTTTCTTTTCAAGGAAAGAGAGAGAGAGAGAGAGAGAAAGAAACAGAGCATGGACACACCAGGGCATTCTACCATTGCAAATGAACTCCATATGTATGTGCTATCCTGTGCATCTAGCTTTACGTCAATACAGGAGATTTGAACTCAGGCCATCAGGCTATGAAAACAGTGCCTTTAACTACTGAGTCATCTCTCTAGTCCTTAAATATATCTTTTTCATGACTTCTGTCTGTCCAGTAATTTTGAAAATAGTTTTCACTCAATAACTCTTTTGTTCCTTAAAAAAACCCACCCAATATTTTTGAATGCTAAATCTTTACTACTACATAAATATGGCCATCAGATTAGAGAGAACATTGAGTTGATTGCCACTCTTTGCTAGGTGTGGCTCTTAAGACTTTCAGAGTATCTACAAAAGTGGCCCTTGATGTTGGGTTTGCCTGCTATGAAAGTATTCAGGTAGCCTGAGTGGAACAAAATAAAGGCAGATTCTAAAATTTAGCTAAACAATGTACACATTCAATGAAAAACAGCACAGAGTATTTATACAAGAGTAGGTATTATGACAACCAGATCCTCTAACAAAGTCACAGTCCCTTAGGATGTGTGTTGCCCCACACCCTTAATCCTGTCAACTAGGAAGCTAAGATTTCTGGTCTGTTGCGGGTTCCAAGTCAGTTTGTGACCAAGTGAGACCCTTACCTTGTGTAATCCCAGTTACCTTTTGGGATGATTTTGGTCTCAGTTATGCTGTGCTCCTGCTTGGATCTCTCTTTGGTGTGCTGTGGGTTCAAGTAGGCTGGCTGGGTCGCTGGATTGCTGCTTTGGTCACCAGTGCTTGGTGCTGTGAGCTACCTTCCCCAGGTCTCTGGTGCTTGCTGGTGCTTATGCTGGTGGTGGGGGGGAGGAGGCTTTGGATGGTGGTTCTAGTTCTCCTGCTGGTCCACATGATCCTCTGCCTTATGATCTGCTCCTCCTTTCATTGCTGAGGTCCTTCCTTCACGTTTCTTGAGTTTGTGAGGAGCTCCAGTATGAGTGGAAAATCCCCTCACCTGGCTTTTCCTGCAGCCCAATCCAGTTTTGCAGCTGCGGCCCTGCAGACCTGCTACCGCTGCTACTGGAGCCGCTTCTGCCTGCCTATGTGGGCTCTGGATGTTTTGGATCTCTTCTACCTCTCTGCTGCCATTGTTAATTTCTTAAACACTTTTTACTTTTTAGTAAGGAGAGTGTATTTTTCTGAGATTTTTTTTTTTTTTTTTTTTTTGGCTTTTTCTCCCCTAGGCTGCTTTGGCATGCTTCCTACACCACCATCTTAACTGGAAGTCTCATTTGCTCTTTGGAAATACATTTTTTTCTCTTCTTTCTTTCTTTCTTTCTTTCTTTCTTTCTTCTTTCTTTCTTTCTTTCTTTCTTTCTTTCTTTCTTTCTTTCTTTTTTTTTTTCGAGTTAGGGTCTTGCTCTAGCCCAGGCTGACCTGGAATTCACTATGTAGTCTCAGGGTGGCCTCGAACTCATGGTCATCCTCCTACCTCTGCCTTCCAAGTACTGGGATTAAAGGCATGCACCACCATACCTGGCTTCTTTCTTTTTTAACCAAATGATTAACTCTTCTTAAAATATTGCCATCATTGTTCAAAAGCATAGAAAAGACATTTCATTTGAATTTGTCCTTTATTACCTTAATTATATTTCTTATTTGTGGTTTGATGCATTTTTCTACGAAATCATGTGGCTTATCATATTTTTCCACTGCCTGTACTCTTCTTCAGTAGCTGACTTCTCAAATCTGTGGCAACTCATCACAGGAAACCAGTGACGCCCTTCCAACCTTTGCGATGTGTGGAAACACCTAACACATTTCCATAATGTCCCTTATGAGAGCATCATTTCTTTGGAGATTGCAGGGTAATAGTAAAATTATCACATTTTCAAAGAATTAAGTATGATTGATTTGTAGCCTTAAAAATTTATTATTAAGTAGAAACTTTGTATGGACACATCATACGTTAGTACCATAATTTCCCTCCTTCCTGCCCCTACCCCATTGAGGGCCCTCCTTAGTGGAGTTTCTGGTATTCACCATGGAGTTGTGGGTTATGAACTTGAGGACAGTAGTCTGTCATTGTGAAGAAGGCAAAGTCTCTGGATATTCCCTCCCACCCTGTGACTCTTGCATTCTTTCCTGATTCCAGCTGATTGCAAGTTTAAATACGCCAATAGAAAATATTTCAAAGGTCTCTTGTAATCCTGAAATCTAAGTACTGATCATTAACCATAGCACTTTTGAAATCCTCCCTTAAAAGAATCAACAGTGCCTAACTTTTCCAAAGACTACCAGATCACTACTTTTACCTTGAAAGGTAGTTCATTCACTGTTAACAGAATTTCATTTCAGAACTTCCTTTCATAGTGTGAGCACCAGTCTGCTGGCTGGGCGCAGGTTCAGAGCAGAGGGAGGCAAGTTACCCACCAGACCAGCTAGTTAGATTCTTTCCCTCCTGGCACATGGAGTATCTCATGAACTGATTTAGGTTATTCATGTAACAAAGAGTCAGACAAGTAAGTGGTTTTACCTGAGCAGCATCTTTCAAGGGTGCCCATTGGTTTCCCTTTTCTTTTAGTCAGGTTCAAAATTTTACCTCCCATATTTGACCAACCACAGATCTTTCCTCCATCTAAACAGGTATTACTTTTCCTAGGACAAGAGTCCAAAGTGGGAGCCTGCATTTCAAGCTATTCTCTGTCTTCTCACCTCTTTAATGTCATTTCCCAACTTCCTTCTCAGATCTCTGCCTTTCCTCTTCTACATGCATGACCCACCAACACCAGCACACTGCTGAGTCCTGAGTGGATGTATCTAGCTCAGGCCCAAGATTTGCTGTGTAACTCTGTCCTAATAACCATTACATCTTAACAAGAGCAGCCATGATTACCAGTAAGGCTCTTAAGATCAGGCCTGCCGCTGGTTCCTCATAGAAGGAAGCAGTGGATTCACAGCTACTCCCTTCTGCACCCTCCTCCTAACTGTATATTATTCTGTCCCAGCTGCACATGGTCTCAGGAGAGAGCATAATATACTGAGGGTGGAAGCTAAACTGCAAGGGAAACTCTATCTGTACAGGTGTAGTGAAGTCATCCTCTATGCTGAGGTGACACTTTCCAATGGCCTGACTGTTTTGAAGTCACCCATGCTCCCATAAGTAACCCCTCACCTATGCTTCTGCACATAAGTCCACTAAGCTCATTGGTTTACCAAGTTAGACTTCGGTGGAATTGTTCCTTTAGTCTGTCATTGGTGCCTTATCTGGTGTGAGTAAATTTGGATCATGTCTCCCCAGGAAAAGTCCCCAGGACACTGCTATTCAGAGGGATAACAGGAGACATGTATTCAAACCTAGTTATCTTCTACCTTGCTGAATCATCCACCATCCATTTAGTCCCTGTGGTGGTTTGATTCAGGTGTCCCCCATAAACTTGGGTGTTCTGAATGCTAGGTTTCCAGATGATGGAGATTTGGGAGTTAATGCCTCCTGGAGGGAGTGTATTGTTGGGGGCGGGCTTATGGGTGTTATAGCCAGTTTCCCCATGCCAGTGTTAGGCACACTCTGCTGTTGCTATTGTCCACCTTATGTTGGCCAAGGGCTGATGTGTACCCTCTGCTCATGCTGGCATTTCCCCCTGCCATCATGGAGCTTCCCCCTTGACCTTGTAAGCCAAAATTAACCTCCTTTTTTTTCCCCACAAGTTGCTCTTGGTTGGGTGATTTCTACCAGCAATGCAAACCTGACTGCAACAATCCCCCTAACCTACACCTTACAAATCACATGGGTCTGCATGAACTTGGAACCTATAGGTACTGACTTAGTAACTCCTGTCAGAAATCTCATGAAGTGGCCCTGATTTTTCTAACATCAATGTCTTTTCAGCAAATGAGAGTGACTGCTAGGAACTGTGCTAGACTTGTCACATACATTATTTAGTCCTCACAAAACACTGAAGATAAGTTAATATTATTCATTTTACTCATGAGGAAACCAAGTTACAATCAGGTAAAATAATTCTCCAAGGGTCCCATATCAGGCCAATTGAAGCTGACTTCACTATTTCACCAAATCCTATGTTTTCAATATTACTATCTATTCTCCACATCAGAACTGCTGAAAGAACTTTTCTGGTTTGCCTGTCTGCACCTACTTTTCTTCTAATCTTACCTCTATTTTGCTACTAAAGCAATCTTTCTGGAATACAAATCTGTCTGTATGGCTCCCATCCTTAGCCTCCTCCAGTGGCTCTGTCTCCTTGTGTTCCAAGATGAATCCTTCCTTAGCTGAGCACTCAGGTAATTCATGAGGTGACTTCAGTTGGTGACCTCAGTGTGCCTCTCTGCCTGCATCACCTGTCATTTTACCACCAACAAGCTTACTTCATGCCAGTTACAGAAACAACTTGCATTTCTCCAAGTACATGGCTTCATTTCTCAATATTTTCTGATGTGCTTTTTGGTACATTTGGGTCACTTCCTTCATTTTCTCTGGCAGGCCAATTTCTTCCAGATTTGCTCATGTCACTTTCCCAGAGAAGCCTTGCCTGACTATTCTGTCTTTCACTTAGGTTATTTCAGTCTCTCCCTTATATCCTGTGCATGCTTCTATTTTTTTTTAAAGAAATTATGTTATTTCCTTAGCAATCACCCATGAGAAATGATTCAAGTAGAGCTACAGTCATTGATGTGATGTGCCTGGGAGAGTAATTGATAAGGAAGTGATAGAGAAAGGAGACATTGTACAGAAAAGGCCAAATGACTAAACACAGGGCAAGGCTCTAACTTGTTCAGGAAATGTTTTAGGAAATGGCACAAAACACACCCCTAATTATTGTCTAATGTATGGGTGGAGGGACTGGACTAATGATATACCAACAACTGACAGTCCATGGTTCACAGTGTCTGGAAGGTTCTGTGAGAATTGGGAGTGGTTACCACTTTGTGCATAGTGGAGACTATTGTGGTCCTGAGAAGAGCAGCTGGGCTTAGAGATGCATCACCATGGCCAGGGATTAGTAGGAGAGAGCTGCAGCCTTTGGGAGCACATTGAAAAGGAATACACCACTTACTGACTGGTCAGCCATACTACACTATTAGGGCATTTATTTTCTCTCCAGCCTCCCCAAGTGTAATGAGAGCAAATATTGTCACCTCTTGGAAGAATGGCAGCCACAGGACAGACTACAAGTTAATTAAGAAGTTCCAGAGTCAGAGATAACAGACTAGAGTTTTTCTGGGAAGGGTAGGACAGACCATTCTTGATATAGAAGGTGGTCTTCTAAAACATTTATTGGGAACTTTAATATATGAACATACTGTAATTTTTTTGGTTCTCATCATGCTATCTCCTTTTCTGCTCTGTCTTTAATCCATCCACCATCTACTGAAGATGCTTCTCTTTCAAGGTAGTTGGTACTTTCTCTGTTTTGTTGTCTCATCCTTTTGTTTCTCCATCCTCTATGTCAAAATTTTTATAGGCTTATAACATTGTAGGTCTTGGGGGGTATTGGTAATCACTGTGGGATCATGAATGAGCCAGTTGGTTCATGTTGGGAGGATAGTGGCCTACAGTATGCCTTCCCACCCTGTGGCTCTTACATTTTTTTCTATCCCTCTTTCACAATGTCCCCTGAGCCTTGGAGGGCATTGAAGGTGTGTTTTGCTGGCTCAGTTATTGACTTTCCCCCATAATCTTGGAAACTCAATATAGCTATGTCCCCAAATAGTGATGTCATCCACTGATGTGCTAATTTATCCCCAAGAATTTATTAATCATTACTATGTAACAAGTGAAATGAAGATATTTACCATGAGCTTTGAAATTTTGTGTCTACTGAGTAGAGTTCTGGTCTTGTGTGAGGATCCTGCAGGATATCTGTGAAATGTCTGAAATTCTGTGCAAATGTATGGGAATGAGTGTTTGTATTTTTAAGAAGGTCAAACTTTTCTCCTATTTTGTTTCATGAGGACTTCTCTCATAAGAAAGAGGGAAAACATCACTTGGAAAATGCTAGTACATCACAGCTGCTTTACATTTTAAAAATGTTTTCATCATCACGGCTCCATGTGCTTGTTGCAAGAATCTTGTAAGGTAGAACACATGAGATGAAAGTGGAAGGGGAATTCTGGGGGTAAAAGGGTACAATGGGGAAAGAAGGCAAAGAGAGAGGAGGGAGGAATAGGTGTGGGTAGTGGGAGAATCAACCAAATATGAAAAAATCATAACAGGGGTTGGAGAGATGTCTTAGCAGTTAAAGCATTTCCCTGTGAAGCTAAAGGATCCCTGTTGGATTCTCCAGGATCTACATAAGCCAGATGTACAAAGGGGAGCACGCATCTGGAGTTCATTTGCAGTGGCTAGAGGCCCTGGTGTGGCCATTCTCTGCCCCCTCACACTGCCTCTTTCTCTCTCTCAAATAAATAAATAAATAAATAAAATATATTAAAAAAATAAAATGCCATAAGAAAACCTGTTACCTTGTAAGCTAATTAAAAAAAAATAAGAAAGACCAAGGATTGTCACTCTACAGATGAGGAATGGATACCATGGATTGTAATATCTTGCTCCGGGCTATTCAAATAGTAGCTAACAGGCTTATTTCTAGATATTCAGAGTCCTATTTTAGACCTTAATGCTTTATTATTAGCTTTATTCTTATAAGATCTTTATTACTGAGCAAAGATCTCATAAATAGGCATGTGTGTAAGAAACAAACAAGCTTAATATGCAATTAATATTAGAAATATTCTCTAGTCCTTTGAAATTAATAATTCCATTTATATTGTGGTGCCCCTACTATGAAATGAATTTTTTCTTTATTAGTTAGTTTTGTATTCAGCAAATACAGTCAGTTTGGTACCATTATTAGGCTCATCCGTGACCTACCCCCTCCCATTAGCCCCTCCTTGTTGAGGTATAGGGGTCATGCATTGTGGAGTTAGCCCACAGTTATGGGTAAGCTAAATGTCTCTGCATATCATGACCCAACATGTGGCTCTGACATTCTTTCCGCCCCCTCTTCCGCAAAATTTCCCTGAGCCATGTTGGGTTCATTTTTGGTCTGCTTCAGTGATGAGGTGTTGGGGGCCTCTGAGGCTCTGGCTCTCTGATTTGGTAGGAGTTGATTTTTCTCTGTGCTGATCTCCTTCCCCCTTGTGCTGGTATCCGGTTCATCAGGAAAACAGCCCCCTTGCTTGTTTCACCAATTTTTCTTAGTATGAAATGAATTTTTATGGTGGTGGCAGAAAATAGATTCCATTTCTGTTTTCTAGCATAGGAAAAAACCCATGATTTTGTCCCTGCTGTCCACCTTTCAGACTCATTTTCAGTTACTTTCTCCTCAGAATCACTATACTTTAACCACACTAGACAGTTTCAAAATACAGGATACAATTAAATTTCATTCTTATTTTGCTAGATCTTTTTCTTGAGGCTGGAATAATGTTCTTCTTTAAGGTGAACTAACAGATGAATCTGAGAATGAAATCAAATGTCTCATCTTTCCTGACTGACATCAGCAGAAGAAATTTCTCTCTGGTAAAATCTCACAATACCCTATGGGAAAATGTCAAAGCTCTTAGCACATTGTTTTGCAGTTGTTTTTGCTTTCTTTTCCTAGTTACATACAGTTTCTTGAGGGCAAAGGCCATGTCTTATTCATCTTTGTATTCTTAGTACTTAGCCCTGTCCCAAGTATGGTCTGGTGTTCCAATAATGTCTGTCAAAATAACTGATTACAATGGGCACCAATGACAAACAGCACTGATTCCAGACTGTGAACTTGATTGAGCTTTCTTTTTCTGGTGTCTATAATTTAAACCTGTTTTTGCCTTGTATTTTTCTATTAAAAAAAAACTATTAGTCTTTAGTCTTTATCTGTACAAATAAGTGCAAGTTAATTTGTTATCAGTATTTTCTTTCTTGTTAGATGACAAAAATTAAGAACATAAAATGACTTAATTTATTTTCATTCCTGAGATTAAAATACATAAATTGAAGAATTTGTTACTATGCTGCTTTAAAAAAAAATAAGTACAATTATCTACAGGAGAAGTTTCCTGATCTCCTGTTAGTGCTTCCGAATGTCCAAATCCTGGTGGGTGCCTGGAGAACAGAATGTGAAGACTCAACTCTTGCAGTCTACAGAAGGGGAAAGAAATGACATAAATAGAAGATCACATGAGCCAAGAATTGGTATCCATGTTATTTAGTGACTTGATCTATATGGTCCAAATGAACATCTTTTCCTTCTCATTTGTTTCACTTCTTTGGATGTGTGGTTTGTGGTACATGCACATGTGCTTGAGCTGTACCTCATGCAGACTTGCTGTGGGATGCACTCACCCTTTTTAGTATAATTCATTCTAGATGTTCTGTTCTTCTAGAGAACCCTGACTAATACAGGTTTTGGTTCCAGAGGAGTGGGATTGCTGATAGACACCTGACTGTGTGGCTTTCACCTTTTGGAGCTGATTTTCAAGAGGAATGTAAAAGGATTTGAAATCTTGGCTTAAGAGACACCTTAAGTACAGCTTGATGGACTATTCTGGTCAGCATTGAAAGACATGAATGCAGTAAAAACTATGGACTGTGAGGTTTGGCTTAAGAGGGTGAAAAAGAGCTTTGCTTGGATTGGGCTAGAAGCAGTTTGTGTTAGAGGCTTGCTGTTATGCCTGTGACCAGAGAAATTATGCAGGGTTGCACTGTATAGAAATGGACTGGTATGAGCAGAGGGATATGGCATAGAAATTAAATCTTTGGGCTTAAACTTCTGCCCATTCAGCTGCAATGATATGAGATTACGACCTTGGAGATTGAACCAGATGACCTGCACAGGAACAACAGGAAGAATATAGACTCTTTAGAAGGGGCCTGAGTGCTCAAGGAGTGTCCTGTTCTTCAAAGTCTGCTTTATTCCCCCCTGGATTAACAAATTGGCAGGAAAGAGAGGGTCATTGAATTTGCAACACAGTCTTGTGTTTTGGAAATGGCCATGGGCAGTGTGAAGCAGGTTTGCTAGATGCCTGCATGGAGATGCAATGGAGCTATGAGCATGGACCGTGGGTTGCAGTGGAGACCCAATGGAGATGCCAGGACAATGAGGTAGCTGCTAAGGGAAGCTGCTGGCCCCAGATGATATTTTCCAGGACTGTGAGTAGCCTAGCTGGAATGGTGGAATTGGAACTCCAGAGACTTGTTGCTGGTTAGTATTATCGGACTTGGAGATCTGACACTGACTAAAGCTGTTTAAGCTGGAACTACAGTGTTTTATGTTTTCCCTGTTTAAATCTTGTGTTGGTGCACTGGAGAAATGGCTTAACGGTTAGGGCACTTGCCTGCAAAGCCAAAGGACCCAGGTTTGATTCCCCAGTACTCATGTAAGCCAGATGCACAAGGGAGTACATGCATCTGGAGTTCGTTTGCAGTGGCTAGAGGACCTGGCATGCCCATTCTCTCTGTGTCTGTCTCCTCTCTTTCTCTCTCTCTCTGCTCGGAAAAAAAAAGTTAAATCTTGTGTTGGCTGAATATTTCTTTGCTATGCCCAATGTCATATTTTGCAGTGTGAATGTATATTCTGTGTCATTATGGTTTTGGTGGGTGGGGGAGGTATTATGGCTCAGTTAAAAGACCTTGGAAAATGGGAATATTTCAACATCATTAGGATTGATTAAAAACTATGGGGACTTTTGAAGATGGACTGAATGCATTGTATTTTGTGTCATGTTTGGTTATGAGTTCATGGGAGCCAGGGGTGTTTATGGGAGCCAGGGGTGTTTATGGGAGCCAGGGGTGATATGTGGTGGTTCGATTCAGGTGTCCCCCATAAACTTAGGTGTTCTGAATGCTAGGTTCCCAGCTGATGGAGATTTGGGAACCAGCGCCCCCTGGTGGCAGTGTATTGTTAGGGGCGGGCTTATGGGTGTTCTAGCCAGTTTCCCCTTGCCAGTGTTTGGCACACTCTCCTGTTGCTATTGTCCACCTTATGTTGGCCAGGGGTTAATGTCTACCCTCTGCTCATGCCATCATTTTCCCCTGCCATCATGGAGTTTCCCCTTGTGTCTGTAAGCCAAAATAAACCCCCCTTTTCCCCAAAGCTGCTCTTGGTCAGGTGATTTTTGCCAGCAATGTGAAACTGACTGCAACAGATGGCCAGAGTGGAACATCTGGTGTCTTGCTCAAATTTCTCTTCACCTGGTTCTTATTTCACCTGGAGTTCCTCACTGATCCCAGAGCTTGCATGTTTTTCTCCCACGAGCTCTGGTGATTCCAGGTCTCTGCTCCCCATGGCACTGGAGTCACGGATCCTTGTGGCCATGCCCAGCGTATGTTGATCCTGGGGTCAAACTCTAGCGATTCCTCAGGCCTGCTCAGGTCCTTATGCTTACACAGAGCTGTCAAACACTGAGCCAGCTCCAAAGCTGGCTAACAACTTATAGATCATTCAAGCTTGGAATACTTGTGATTGATTGAAATGATGCAGTAGTGGCTGCTAGTCTATAAAACATTATTCAACTGCATTGCTTCCAACATTATCCTGTCATTGTGTGCTAGCCTTGTTTTCAGTAGCCATCATGAAGTGGTAAATAATGGATTTTAAAGACGGTTTCATTGTGATAACCATTACCAGACCACTAATCCATTTAATATGTGCAATTTGATGCTTTTTTTAAAAAAGCACTTTCATAGGTCTGCACAGTTATTACCAGTGTAGATTTTATTTATTTATTTATTTATTTATTTATTTATTTTGTTTTTCGAGGTAGGGTTTCACTCTAGCTCAGGCTGACCTGGAATTCACTATGTAGTCTCAGGGTGGCCTTGAACTCATGCCGATCCTCCTACCTCTGCCTCCCAAGTGCTGGGATTAAAGGCTTGCGCTACCATGCTGGCCCCATTATAAGATTTTAGAACCACTTTTTCACCTAAGAAAGAAACCTGATACCCTATTCTGTAGCCCAAAGAAATCTCTAACCTACTTTCTTCTGTCTTTATAGGTTACATATTATAAAATTTCATATAGGTAAAGTAATACAACATTTCGTATTTTGGCCATCTTTCACTTAGATGGTGGTTAATCTTGATTAACAATTTGATAGAATTAAGAAGTACCTATGAAATTAATCAAACCTGCTTCTGTGTGTGTATGTGGTGGCTTTTCCAGAGATCAGCTAACTGGGAGAAGATCTTCCTTGAAAGTAGGAAATGTCATTCATTTGGCTAGAGGCTTGGATGAGAAACGAGGAAAGGAAGCTTGGTAGCATACAGCAATTATTCTCTTCCTCTACTTCCTGGTCACCATTATGTGAGCTGTTCTGCTCTGCCACATTCCCTGCCATGATGGATGGAAACCTCTGAAATGGTGAGCTAAGTTAAACTCTCCCTCTCTTAGCCTGTTTCTGCCAGATATTTTGTCACAGCAACAAAAATGTCTGATGAATATGATTTAGCATATTTTAATGTGTATTTTTAGCACATATCAGTATTGTATTCCCATAGGTGACTGAATACTTCTTCCATAGCAATGAATGGATACCACACATTTTACTTATCAATTTTTCTGTTGATTGACATTGAGCTATTTCCATCCTTATCTACTATACATACTGCTGCTATATAAATATTCATGTAAAGTTTTAGTTTAGGCATATGTTTGCTTTTCTCTTGGGCATATATATCCCTAAGACAAACCCATCAGAATATAGACAAGACCTGTGTTTATTTGAGGAACCACGAACTTTTCCTAATAATCTGCATCACTCCCATTAGTGTGAAGGGTTCTGGGCATTTCACATCATTGCCAACGCTTACCATTGTGTGACATTTTGATTCTCACATCCTGGTCATCCTGGAATTCACTCTGTATTCTCAGGGTGGCCTCAAACACACGCTGGTCCTCCTACCTCTGCCTCCTGCGTACTGGGATTAAAGGTGTGCTCCATAATTCCCAGCAAAATAATGGATTTTTAAATGAAGGCAAAATCTTATGGCAGAAATTATTCCTTTACCATGACATTCTCCAAGGAGGGAAATGAGTGCTTTGGTGTGAGATTTAGTTCATGGCCCATTGATGGGATTTTAGCAAGGATGCTCTTCCACATTACTGACAACCAACACCTTGCATATCCATAGAGTGGGCAAAGGAAAAGAACCCTCTGAGATCACTTTTATAGGGGCCTGAATCTCACTTATGAGGGCCCCATTTTTATGACCCAGTTACTGCTCAGTAGCCTTGTAACTTAATACCAGTACATGGTGGAGAGGATGGTGAGATCAAGATTCCAACCTATGAAATTTGAAGAATGTAGTCAGCCCAGTACATTGTGATAGGGTTTAGAAATTTGTTTAGTGAAACACTACTCCTAGTCTGGAGTTTCATTTTCAGAAAGTGAGTTTTCCAGAATATCACTTGTCTTGCTGTTTATTTTACTACCTGTATTGTTTGACCATCTTTCATCTGTGCTATTCTAAAAAAGTCATGAGCATCATCATCTCTTTAAATACTGCCTCTCTTGCAGTCTTTCTTTGGGGATTCTCACTTAATCCTACCTATTCATTACGTCTTTTATATACTCCTTCATTATTTTTATTCTCCTTGTCTTTCTCATAGATTAATTGAATTTGACTTTTTGTACTATTGTTTTTCATCTATGAAGTTTTATTTGGTTCCTTTTTATGTGCATCTGGTAATTCTTACAGCTTTTAAAAAATTTATACTGTATTTTAGTTCCTTAAACAGTTTGTACTTAGATTTTATTATTCTTTACTCAGGAATTCCAATTATCTATACAATTGAAGATCTGGAAATATATCATCAGTTTTCCTGGGTCCTAATAGTGTTTGGAGTCACATGAATAAATTTTTAAAAATGAATTAATCAGTCTTTTGGTTTGTATTTTGTAGAGAATCCTAAAACCATGTCCAGAAAATGTGCACAGTACTCAACAGTATAAAACTGCTCCAAGTGATACAGGAATTTTGGGTTCCTTGTTGGCCAATGAACTTATGATTTCTCTATGAATTCAAAGAATGAAATCCATGAACCAGAGTATAAGGTTCAGAAAGATTTGATTATAGCTTAAAACTTTAGGAGAGGAAAGAGAAGGAGGCTTAAGCCTATAGCATCAGAAAAGGAAACAAGGTGGAGCTCTTGCCCAGGGAGGCCAGAGGTGGTCTGAGAAACCCCATGAGGGAAAAGGGCAGAGCTGTTGCCCAGAGAGGCAAGAGGAGGTTTTAGAAGGTCACCTCAAGACTCAGATCTGGGTTTTTAAGAAATATTTTATTTTACTTATTTATGAGAGAGAGAGAGAAAGGCAGATAGAGAGAAGGGGTGTGCCAGGACCTGTAGCCACTGCAAACAAACTCCAGACACATGTACCACCTTGTGCATTTGGGTTACATGAGTACTGGGGAATTGAATTAAGTTCTTAGGATTTGCAGGCAGATACCTTAACTGCTAAGCCATCTCTTCAGGCCAGATCTGCGGTTTCCTTTTTATTAACAACTTCCATGATTATAAAAAATATCCCATGGTAATTCCCTCTCTCCCCCCACTTTCCTCTTTGAAACTCCGTTCTCCATCCTATCCCCTCCCTCTCTGTTTTTTATAGGGAGTGATACGTGAGCAAGACCAGGTTGGCAGGTTACTATGGACAAAGACTAGATTTTACAGCTTTGTCAGTAATCTTAGGTAAGGATCAGAGTTTCTGTCCTCTAGGAAGGGTACAAGCTTAATCTAGAAATCTTTCCTGGAGGGTGTAACATCCAGGTTTCTGCAAGCTTAGTGACATTTCCTGCTTTTAGTCAAGGAATAAAAATACTTTCACTTTTGGGGTTTTGTTACCCTGACTGCCTAGCCAATTTTTGTCTCCTATCATTAGGTCTTAATAATTGGGACTTTATTACAGTTGTCATAAAAGTTTAATAAAGCCAATCATTTATACAACTGCTATGCATATTATAAAAAGGTTTGCTACCAACTCCTTTGCTTTTCTACATTCATAGTTGGGGAGAATTTTCTCCATCTTGTGTCCATAAGGCACATCTATGGCATGACAAGGTTTTCATTTACCATGGTTCATTTGCAACTAGGCACCAGTGAACACAATTGACCAATTTTAATTTCCAAGAAGAATCAATAACCTAACAAAAGCATTGTTGCCTATATGCAGCTGTTGCCTATATGCAGCTGTTAATGATACTTCAGTGTTGAAACAAATGAAAAAGTTTAAATTGAATTCAGCAAAATTGTTTTGTAAATGGAATTTTCACTAAATTTCTCCAAGTCATTGGAGACTTCACTAAATGCAATTAATCTTTTTTTTTTTTTTTTTTTTTTTTAGCCAATAGGTTTCCTAGGAAGTGAAATTGCTTCATTGTCTTTGGGAAAAATTGAACCAATAATTTCTTACAGATATCTGATACATATGCTGTCACTACACACAGGCAAATGACGTGAAATTCTTTCAGGTGGGTCCTAATTGTAGGCCTCTCTGTCACATACTCCTCCTACTGACCACTGGCAAATCCAGCAGATACTCAGAACTAGGTCCATCACTGAACTAGAACCTAAAACTGTGAGCCAAAATAAGCCTATTCTCTTTATGAGTTCATGTCATTGGGATAGAAAACCAACACTGCTCTGTGTAATTGATAGAACAGCTAGATCAAAAGTCTTTAATTTTGTTTTAATGCTCTATGCATTACTTACTTTCTTCTTTTCTGTGATGAAATACCTGGCCTGAAGAAAATTCCAAGAGGAATGGTTTGCTTTGGCTCATGATTTGAGGGTGTAGTTCATCACGGTAAGGGGCTGTGACAGCAGGAGAGTGAGGCAGCTGGCCACACTGCACCCATAGTCAGTAAGAAGTGAACAGTGAATGCCAGTGTCCCACTTGCTTTCCCATCTTTATTCAGTCTGGGACTCCAGCCCATGATGGTTCCATACATACTCAGGGTAGTTCTTCTCTCCTTAGTGAAACCTCTCTGGAAATACCCTCATAACCATGCCTAGAGATGTGTTTCCTTGGTGAATACAAATCCATAGGAAGTACGAAGAATAGTATCAGCTCACTTGACTGAATTAACATTTACAACAACTTCATACAATCTCAGCATACTATATACTACCTTTAAATGTACCAAAATCAACTAAACGTGTTGGGAAATAGCACAATGATCCAGCAAGTTCCTGATTTCTTTTTGCTACTAAACACACTATTAAATAATCCACAGGTTATTGAAGAAAACTAGAAATTTTAAAGTAAATAAAAATCAAAACATGTATTAAAACTGGTATAATGCAGCTAAAGCAATTTCTTAGAAGGAAATTTATAGCTTTAAGTTTATCAGTTAAAAGTGAACATTAAGATCACAGGTCCAAATCTCCTCACCATGGAAGTATAGATAACTATCCTGCTGAGATAAAATGGACACCACTTCCCCTGACTATTTTAAGTCTTTAAGGCACTAAAAATGACATCACTTACTTCTAAGAAAAGTTTATTTTATTTGCAAGGGAAGAGAGTGGTAGTTCTAGAAGCTTCTAACCATGCAGTATTTCTCTACTTATATGTTAAACAACCAATATGGAGTTTCTTCCACTTACCAAGTATGACTATTTAGTGTCTATTTAATTACTAGGAAATGACCACCATATAGATCCACACACCCCGTGGACTTAATATGAGCCTAATGTGAGTCAGGACTATTTTATTATATGGTCTTCATATGCTGCCTGTTCAATAGTGGGGCTGTGACAATAGTTTGTGTCTCCACGTTATCAGTGCCAACCTGAGTCCCATGCTTGATAGTCTTCTCAGAAAAGTATGCTTCATCAAGTAAAGAGCTATAGATGTGGGAGAGAACTGTGGGCAGCATAGCTGTACACTCGCCACGGTGTAGAAAGGTCTTTCTTCTGGGACCCACTGTTTTAGTTAGTGGGCATGAAATTTGGTTCAGGTCTAGGAACTTTCAGCCATTGTGGGAGGACTTTTTCAGTATTCTAATCATTTACTGTTATTTTAGCTAGCTTGCTTTTTTGAGATAGAATCTTACTTTGGATCCATGTCTGACCTTGTTATGAAGCTCAGGCTGATCTTGGCCTTGAATTCTTGGTAACTTTCCTGCCTCACTCCCCAAGTGCTGGAATCAGATGTGTGCCACCATGCCCAGCTCTAATTTTGATTGTGGAATTGAGGCCTATCTGGCTCAAATTTTTGTACATGTATGAAAACATAATTTACCCATAGGAAAACTATATTCTACAAACCACTCTAGAACTCCCTATAAATCAGGAACCCTGGATGTTTCTCCAACTTTGTCACTGCCTAGGATAACTACATCTATCTGATGGCTATCAGTTGTTATCATTTGACCATGGTCATAGTGCTGGCATCAGTGAACTCGAATTTCTGGCCTCTTACACCATTAGGCTGTCATATACAGGAAAGCTCCCACTTTTCTGAGTGGTGCTGGCACCTCTCACACTGGTGCATGGCTCCTTGCCTCACTAGACTGTATATCCTCTGGGCCCACAAAGAAAATATGGTGTGGCCTGGAGTTGCTGTGGTTGTCCTGTGTCGGCAAGGTGAGCGGACAGATAGATGAGTCACTCTTGAGGGCATGGCACGCTGATCCTTTACTGCTTTCAGGGCACAGAGTAAAGTGCTGCTTCGCTTTGACCTTCCAAATATACAGTACAACTTTCTCTTGCAACTAACCCTAACTAGGAACCATATAAGGAAAAGAATTATGTGCAACTAAGTTTTAACTCATCTCATTTGACAGAGTACACAATCATAATAGCTTCCATTTGCCTTGGCATCAAACTGTCTTGTTAAAAGAAACTCTAATTTCCAGTGACATCTAATTAAAAATAACGTCCAGCTAGTAACAATTGTGTTGGTGGTATAGATTATGTTTTTCTTATTTCATTTTTAAAAATGTTGTCTTCCCTATTTTTCCTTTTGATCTGAAGGGAATTTTATTCCTGATTCTATAAGAGAATTCTAGAACATAAAGGAGTATAGATGATAAGTTCTTCGCTTTATATTCATTAGTGGATGCCATTCCTAGGTCCATGATATTTCTACTATCCAACAAAATGGAAAATTTATAGCAAAATATGATTGTTAGCTTGGCTTTTCCTGTTTTTAAAAATATGGGTATCATCAGGTATCTTGTTGTTTTTATTTAGTTTTTATTAAGTTTTAATACATGTACATAATGCAATTTGATCATAATCCCCTCCTATTGCTTTTCTCTTCCCTCTTCATCTCCCTTCACTGAGCCCTTTATTTTTTCTAACTAGTCCCTCTTCTATTTTGATGTCATCTTTTTCTCCTCCATCATACATGATGACATACTAGTGGGTCCAATATTGTACAGGTCATACACAGTTAAAGTACAGCCACTGTGAGGTCAGGGACCACAATATACACCTTGTATCCTAAAGAGAGCATTCCAACTCCTCCCATCCTTGGCTTTCACATTACTTTTTTAAATTTTACTTTTTATTTTTATTTATTTATTTGAGAGAAGGAGAGATAGGGAGAGGGAGAGGGAGAGAGAAAGAGCTAGAGAGAAAGAGGGGGAGAGAGGGAGAGAGAAAGAGTGAGTGAGAGTGAGCATACCAGGGCCTTTGGCTACTGTAAATGAACTCCAAATGCATGCACAACCTTGTGCATCCGGCTTATGTGGGTCCTGGGGAATTGAACCTGGGTTCTTTCTCTTTGCAGTACCTTAACTGCTAGGCCATTTCTATAGCCCTGGCTTTCACAGTCTTTTCACCACCTCTTCCACAATATTTTCTGAATGTTGGAGGATATGATGGATATGTCTCCTTTGGTGTTGAACATTCAACTGTCACATCTCAGCACTTTGATGAGTTTTAGGTCTTCTTAGTTGTCACCTCCATCTGACAAGAGAATTCTCTGACCAAACGTGAGAGAAACAGTAATATATGAGCATAAACATACATACTTAAGAGGGCGATTTGATGAGCACAACATATTTATTCAGCCAAGCAACTGTAGTAGCTTCCCTCTTCAAGCCTATGACTACCTTTGCCATAGTATTGAATTAGGTTTTCAGTGAGGGATGAATTCCCTCCCAAGGAGCAGACCTAAAACCCAATGAGAGAGCAGTTTTCTATTGTCATAACAGACGTGCTACTATTGCACCAGTGTGTGGCTCACGGCATCCACTGCGGGTTGACTGGAATGACTTTTCTTCCCTAGAGGTCTGCATAGCACTTTCCAGCACTGTGACAGCTAGCCAGCAGGCAGGAGGCTTCTAGCTCATTTGTAGCAGGATAGTCTCAGTATCCTGCCACTGAAGAGTGTGGTATTGTCAGCATGGTGTCTTCCTATCTGGTTTTTCTGAGAAAGCAAATGCCTTGGCCATTGCCTGTATTGTTTTGGAGACCTTAGGGGCCTCCAGGTCTTCAGTATAGGTGCAAAACTCTCCCCACTTTCCTAGGCCTACTGTGAAACCAGGCCTTTTGCATAGTTAACTCCTCTGGAGCAAAGCCAGGAATATGGAAGAAAGAAAGTAGTAATTTAGCATTCATTAGATTGTATAATTCTGTATTAAATGTTGACTACTCTTAATTTCTTCAAGGAAGCTATTTTACTCCTTTTGTACTTGTGGTTAATTTGGAAAGCATTTCATTATTTCAAACAAATAAATAAATAGCCACAAAATGCTGCAACTGTGTTTCTCTGTTATGCATGGTAAAAGAAAGTGGGGACTATAATGACCAAACTCTGACCAAGGCATAACACTCTCAATCTCTTCCTCCCTGCCTCCTCCAATAAATACAAATATTGTGTTAATAATTTATATAGTTTATATACTTAGACTCTTCATTGAGATTACATTTATTAAAACTAACTCAATATGTTCTACATATTAAACATAAAACTTTTAACATGTTAAATTTAAATTCCCAAGCCAATAAATTGAGAGTGATTGGGGAATTAATTAGTTTTCAGAATTACCTTTTAGATGAAAAATAAAATCATTGCCCAGAAAGACTTCCCAGGAGATGAATTTAATGAACTTAGATCTTGCCAGGCAACCCCTTCCTACTTCCCTTATAAACGGCCTCAGCTTGCTGGGACTTGGCCACCTGTTCTGTGTATGTACAACACGGCCCAAGCTTGTTAAACTACTCAGGAAGCCTTACTTGTGTCCCATGCTTTGTTCCTGAGAATGTGGCTGCCTTTCTGCCAGTTGGCGTCTGATATTAAATGCTCTGCTTTAGAAGTTTTAGTGAAAAGTGCTAGACACTCTGACCCCTTCCTCTGGTCTGCTAGGATGAATTTACTTCAGTGTAGGAGCTTCTGTGACACCTGCTTTAAAATAGAGTGAAGTCTGTCCTGTATTGCTGTGTTTTGGCATCTAGTTATCTCATTAGGGTGTTTCAGGTCTCAGTGAAAGATACCCAGGTTTAAACTGGGGTAAACACAGCATATGCTGCTTTAGAAGGGAGAGAACAGACTCCGAAGTTACTTAATTGGTCAGATTGAAAAGTGTTTTATGGGCTGAGGAGATTGCTCAGTGGGTACGGTGTTTGCTGTGCAAGTGTGTGGGCCTGAGTTCAGATTCCAGAAGTGGACTGAGAAAAGCAGGGCATGGACGCATGTGCCTGTAATTCAAGCCCTGAGGAGGCAGAGACAGAAGGCTTCTTAGGGCTTACTGGCAAGATAGTCTAATTCTAGGTTCAGTGAGAGAGCCTATCTCAAAAAATAAGGTGGTAGGAGCTGGAGGGATAGCTCAGTCATAAAAGTTGCTTTCTTGCAAAGTCTGATGGCCTGGGTTTGATTCCCCAGTACCCACGTAAAGCCAGATGTACAAAGTGGCACAAGTTTCTGGAGTTTGTTTTCAGTGGCTGGAGGACCTGGCATGCCCATTTCCTCTCTCTGCTTCTCTTTCTCTTTCATAAATAAATAAAATGTTAAAAAATAAGGTGGAGAATGACTGAGTAGTATATCTGAGATCAACCTTTGACATTTATTCCCACACATACACACAAGTTTTCACACTTGTACACATGTGTGTCCCCCCCCATATATGCACACCACACCACCCACACCTAATGCAATTAAAAAAAAAAAACTCACCAAAAACAGATCTTCATGAACCAAAGTTCTTTTATTCCTCTGCTATGCCTTTTTCAACAGAGGCTTTGTGCTCAGTAGGTATCTGCTAAAAATATGCCCAAAAGATAAAGAGAATCATTCCATGTTTTTTTTTTTTTTCTGAAGAAGGAGGGATTTTTTTCCTCCCATCCTCTTCCCTTCAACCAGCAGATTTCTTTCATGGGACCTTGGCCAGAAGTAAGTCAAGTTCCACCATGGGGTATTCTCTGCAAAAGGAAAGCTGATGACCATTAGGTCAGGCTGTCAGTGGTTAGGGATTAAGTCCTATCCTCTGCACTGCATGGTGATGTGTGTGTGGGAGGACACATACCTGAGCAACGTCAGATTTTCTAGGAAGGAGGAGAATGGACCTGCCTTGTCCTTATGCACTTGTCTGTCAGATAAAGTCACAGCCTGAGTGCGGAATTGGGAAGATCTGAGTTCAAACTCTGTGCTAACTTCGATCTCCCCAGCTGACCTGGATCAAATTACTTAACTTTTATGAGGCTCAGAGGCTTTGTTTTATCATATTTAAAGTAGGGATTAGTATCTTTTATGGTTACTGAAATGATTATATTAAGATAGAGACAACTCCCATAAAACAATAATAAAAAAGGTTTATAGAATTCTGCCTTTAATATGCTCTCAATTTATCTCCTTTCCCTTCCTTGTCCTTAATACTATCAACTTCCCATGTTGGGCAAAATCACTTTGAATTTTAAACATTATCTTCATTGCTTTGTTGACAAAAAGATTTTCCATGTGAAACAAAATACCTAAGTTCTCCTAGATCTACTTCATAGTATCCCATTCTTGCTTCACTTCTGTTGAGCATGGAAGTACTTACTGAACTGAAATGCCAGCAAAATTTGAATTAAAAAAAAAAAACAAAATAACTATGGTTACATAACTTGCCTGGCACAAAGACAGTGCCATGCTGTGGCTGAATAAACTGTAAATTACGCAGAAGGATAAGAGTCAAATATACCAGATGAAATATGTGCTGCCTTGTCAAGAATCTGAAACGGAGTGAGCCCATCATTAAAAGATTTCACCTCACTTAAGTTTCAAGCAATGTTTTGTAGCAATATTAATCTCAGGCCAATAACACCCATGTATATTTAGACTTGCAATTATAAGCATGCAAGAAGACCCTGTACCTGTTTACTATTGCACAAGAATTTGATAGTTCTCTTTAAAATATTTGAGTTCACTCTTAAATTCAAGTTCATTAGAGGGAAAGATATAATATATGATGATTATGAGGGTAGATTTAGGGGAGGAAGCACTCAGGCTTAAGAGCTGTTACCTCTGCTGGGGAGTTCAGTGAGTGTTCATTTAAACAGTTTCAAGTTAATATATCTTGAGATCATTGCTTTCTCCCCTTTCTCACTCTGTAATTTTTTCTTCCTTTTCACTGTAAGGTAGCCAAATACAGAAAGAAAATTATGACTTTCATCTTATTCTGCTTTGCAGTGTGTGGAGGTCTTGAGTTTGAAGAAGAAGGCTTTGTCTGAGAGGCTTTTGCATGTCTGTATGGGCAGTCATGGTAGAGAGGGGGAGTAGCTTTCTGAACTCTGGCAAACTCTTGACAACTGCCTCTGTGTTGGGCATCTCTGGTCATCCAGGCCTGTGATGGGCTGGCTGCATGTGCTTCAGCTCCCATGCTCTGCTTGAAACTGCCACTCTGATCTAACTCCTCCAGCTTCTGTCTGTCTCCTTCTCTTTCCATATCCCTTTTAGATCCATGACGTGGATGGATACTGTGCCTTACATTCAGTCTCAGATGCTCTCACCGAAGCTAGCTCTCAGTTTTGCCTGAGGTTTGAGTGCAGTCACATGGGATTCTTTTGTCACCACATTCTATCACATTCCCCAGAAGACATCTCTACAGCCCAGACCTGCTTCAATATTCTTGTTTTCTTGGACATAGCTAAATTGCAAGAAGGTAACAATGGGTGTTAATCCTCATTCCAGCCCAGATCTGCTGTTTCCTGTCTGTTCTCAAACAGGCCATACCTCTTTAAACTTTGACATCCTTCTCTGAAAAATGCTAACGGGGTAGTTTATCTTACAGAGCCTTTATAGAGCTTTGTCAATATCTTCTCATTTGAGTCTCAACATAAGAAAATATCATGTGTAAAATTACTTGACTTTTAGAATAAGGGCAAAGAATTACTTCGATGCATTTACTAAGACTTATTAGCTTAAGGGATAAGGATGAGTGGTTGAAAAGCTGAAAATTAAGATTATATTCTGAGTACAAGCATCCTCATTGCTTGAACCATCTATTTTTTAAAAATCTGTGCCAGCATTTGCTACATATAATGATTAGTGTGAATACATAGGGAACAGAAGGAAAAACATCATTGTCATATTGCTATAGTTCACAAAAGAATTATCAGTTCATGATCTGGAGCCAAGATACCTGAAGGCACCATCTTCCATCTGCTTTCATCATGAAGACTCTTTATCTGGCCTGGGAGGAACGATCACCCCAGTTCCAGAGGTTAACAAGCTGCCCTTCTAAGCTAGAAGCAGATTTCCATTGTATAAGCTGTATTTCTGATGCCTAGGGGAACTAATTTTTAGGCAATTTCCAATCATCTGACATATTCATGAGCCTCCCCAGTATGTCTGCCACTGTAATTACAAAGACATAAAATCCTAACTTTGAGGGTGTGTATTTCATCAAGAGAGTTAAAGTAGCTTATTCCAAAGCAGGATGGTGCACACAGTAACCAGGTTTTTGGTAGGTGACAATATAGAAAGAATAAGAGAAGGCTCAAAAATGGAATAAAGTACAAATCTTCAGTTATGTATGAAGTAGAATCTGGGAGCTGTTTTAGACTCAGGATCTTAGAAGTCATGTTGAAATGGTTTCATATAGGCAAGAAATCAGATCACAGTATAGTTGTATAGAGCAATGGCTTAATTTTTGATTGAATAAAAGATAACAAGTTAATGAATCAGTAATTTGAACACATTTCTGTATTATACAGTGTAATTATTTCTGATGTCTCTATGAAGTTGCATTAATCTATTGATATTTAGCACAAAGAAATAGTGTAGATTAATGGTCAAGGCAGGCTCTGTGTATTGTTAGCTTGTATTTCAATCTTTAAGACCAATAGCTAGAGCAAGTAGCTTGGTCTTTTTGTGCCTGGGTTTCTTTTTATCAAAATGAGTTAGAATAAATTACTTATCTTATGATCATATTAAATATATATGTATATCTATATTAGCAAATACACAAATGCTTTTTACACTAGACACTTTCTACTCCTCAGTCTATCCATATATTCTTTTCACAAGTCTTCTTACATCCACAAGCTAACATTGTCAAGGCCAGCAGGGGACTCTGTCTTACTCTATTCCCCACCTTTGGGGAATGGTCTGAACTTTGTTTTAAAAGTTTCACCTGATCAGGTAAATTCTACTAAGGATAATGGCCTTGGTTAGTTAAAAGGAAACTTATTAGAGATCATAATTATATCAAAATATGTTCAACTTTTCAGATAGTGTAATTGGAGCATGTATGAAATTCCACCATACCCTCAAGTTATATTGACACTAAAGAGAAGAATGTACTGAGCATGTTCTGCAGGGGTAGCTATCTAGGATGCTGACTTAGAATTCTTCTTATCACATGAAAATATAAAGAAGACTCAAGTACTCCAAAAGAAGAAAGAAAAAAGTGGAAAAAGTTAGAAGATATGGCACATTTATACAATGGAGTTCTACTCAGTGGTAAAGAAAAATGAAGTTATGAAATTTGCAGGAAAATGGATGGATCTGGAAAGAATTATACTAAATGAGGTAACCCAGGCCCAGAAATCCAAGCATCACATGTTCTGTCTCATATGTGGATCCTAGCTACAGATGATTGGGCTTCTGTGTGAGAAGGAAAAATCTCAGTAGCAGAGGCCAGTAAGCTAGAAAACAGATATAAAGGGACGAGAAAGGAAGGGAGGGGGTACTTAGTAGGATGGTATTGTATATATATAAGTAGAAGAATAGATTAATGAGGGTGAAAAGGCCCAAAGTGAGGTCAGGAGAAGAGGTTGAGTAAAGAAAAGGTAGAGGGAGGGCTAATCAAAATCTAAGAGGATATAAATAAGTCATATGGAATCCTACTTTTTTGGACAATGGAACACTCAGGAGCCGTAGATTGTTGCTAGAAAATTTTCAGTGCAGGGATGGGATACCTTCCAGTGAGCTGTTGGCCAGGGAGGTCCCTGATGCCCCCAAAACATTATATGCCATTGCCAAGGCCCTTGGTTTCCCACCAGGAATAGATGGTAAGACCCTATTGCTGAAGACTCCACATACTTGGGCTGCAAGGCCACTGAGAAATCCTGCTGGAACTGAGCTGATAACCTCCTCCATGTAGACCAGCTGACAGAAAGCTGGTAAAAGCCATTCTTCATGCAATTCAATAGGAGAAAGAGAAATCACAAGTGAAGATACTCAACAGTGGACACTGCAAGCCTTATATTTGGCCAGTCAGGCAAATGAGCCAACGGGTGCAATAGTGGCACATCTGTTATGGGGGAAACCAACTGCCCTCTCATTGGACTGGAGGCCTGCTCCATGGGAGAGAATACATCCTTGATATTGAAAACTTAAAACAGGGGTAGTCATGAGCCATAGGGGTGTAATGTCTGCTGGTGCCTGGCTAAATGTATATGCTATGCTTATCAAACTGCCCAGTAAGCACTTCTCTTAATGTTCATGCCTTTATATTAATGCTACTCTCACTTTTGGTAGAGAATCTTCTCTTTTCAGATGGCAGTGACCTTGGAATGACTCAGAGGCATCATGGTGCTGGAAAGAAGCGACAGGAGTGCTCAGTACTGCAATATCTCTATCACACCTTCCAAGGCTCAGGGTCTAATGTGGAAGAGGTGGCGGAAAGAATGTAAGAGCCAAAGGAAGGGTAGGACTCCTTACAATGTGCTCCCTCCAGACACAAAATGGCCTGGCCGTGCCTGACATTACCTACATAAGACCATCATAAGAGGAGGCAAAGATCATGACATCAAAATAAAACAGAGATTGATTGTGATGGGGAGGGGATATGATGGAGAATGGAGTTTCAAAGGGGAAAGTGGGGGGAGGGAGGGTATTACCATGGGATATGTTTTATAATCATGGAAATTGTTAATAAAAATTTGGAAAAAAAAGATGCAATAAACAAATAAAAGGTAAATTTGGAGATGGTACGTTTAAACTCAGTCCTACCAATCATTATATCAAATTCTAGTGATCTAAACCCTATAGTTGAATGACAGAGATTGCTAGAGTGAATAAAGAAGAGTAGGCCAACTATATGATGTCTTCAAAGTCTTACTTTACATATTAAAGTACACATTGCATATTAAAGGCAAATTAAGAGTAATAAGTTAGAAAAGAAACTGTCTAAACACTACCCAGTAGAGAGGTAGAGAGGCTATATCTATAATAGACAAAATAGATTTCAGAATCTTATCAACAAAAAGTCCTTTGATCATGATAAAAGGCAAGTTCATAAAATCATGAGTGTTTGTATACTATCACAAGAAAGTGAGTGAGTGGGCCAGAATGACCGGATTGGTTGCCAGAGGAGTGACACAAGGGCAGATACTCTAGGCATTGTAAGGTTACAACTTCTCAGAGAAATGGAAAAGCCATCACAGAACTTAAGACAAAGAACTTAACATTACAAATACTGTAACAGAGTCACTTTGGTACTGGGTTAAGCCTAGATTTCAGGGGGACAAGACTAGAAGTTGTTATACAAGTTTAAGACTGTTGTAATAAGCCATGTTAGCCATGATGAGGGCTCTATCCAGAATGGTAGCAGAGAAAGTGGTAAGAAGTATAAACATTGGGTTCATTTTGAGACTCAGGGAATGTGACTCTCTGTCAGATAGGATGCTGGGTGTGGTGGTTTGAATTATGCTTCCTGTTGATTCAGGTCTTAAAATTAAACCTGCAAATTGGATCTCCAGCATCCTGGATAGAGGAGGTATCACTGAGGGTAGATCTTGGAATCCAGCCCAAAGGCATGTTTGGAGGCAGATCTGATTCCAGCTCAAAGGTGTGCAGAGTAGTCTGTGCTCTGGTGGGGTCCCTGCTTATTGCTTTTTGGTGTTTGCTGGATGCTGGTGGTTCCTCTCTCTCTCTCTTTGCTTGGATTTATGAGTGGGAGCCTGCTTCTTCTGCCATTGATGGAACTTCTCCTGAATCTGTGAGCTTGAATAAAACTGGTAGTATGTTCATACCAGCATTGTGAGGCTATCTACAACTCTGGGTTTGGGGAAAACAGATGCCAAAGACAACTGAGAATTTTGGCCTATGAAACTGGAAGAGGTAAATTGGAACTCCCATTTAGAAGCATAGCAAGGATTACATGAGGACCATGCATTGAAAAAGGTGTTAAATTTGTAATGCCTTTTAGAAATTTCAATTAAAATGTCAAGTGAGTGGCTACTTATATGAATCTGGAGTTTACGGACAAAATCTGACCCAGAGAAATAAATTTTAGAGTCTCGTGTTTCGTTGGTATTTTAAGGCTTTGAAATAAATGAGGCATGGGGGGCTGTTTTCTAGGCCATGGCATAAATGGGTAGAAGTCCTGAAGCTGAGCCATGGGTAGGCTAGTGGACAAAGGCTGGACTGATGTCGAGGATATTAGCTAACTATGGCTGCTGTAACAAGTCACTGCAAATTGAATGGCTTATAATAATGCGGAGTCTCTCACAGTTTTGAAGATCAAAATCTATCATCCAAGTCTCATGAAGGTCACAAAATATTTTTCCATTTGTTCTTCTTGGTGGCTTCTTAGGCAGGTCTGTTTCCTCACCCTTTTTAGCTTCTAGAGCCCAACTCCACTTCTTGCCTCCTAGACAGTTTCTTGCATTGAAAAACCTTTTATTTTTATCATATCTTTTACTATTGACAGACCCTCTATGCTTCCCTCTAACAAGAGCACTTGTGAAAACTTTTGACTCACCAGGAGAGTCCAGGATAATTTATTTTCTCCTTAGCTTAAGAGTCACAAGCACAAATGACTTTACCAGGTAATATAACATATCCACAGGTGTGGACATCATGGTGCATATGTCTTTGAAGAGCCTCCCATAGCAGGTAAGTAGAAGGCAAGACTACAGGAAGCTGTGTCCCCAGAGGTAAGCACACAACAGAGGGAGTGTTTAGAACCAGATGAAGACAGTGAAGAAAGAAGAAAGAAGAAAGTGATTGCTCTGAAAATATGACTGGTTGACCCAGGAAGACGAACAGGAGCATTGATGGTTAGACATCCTAGTGGAAATCAGTGCTGACATCAACAAAATTATTTAACAGAATTGAAGGAGATTGAAAGGGTATTTGATGTGGGCTCAGTAGACAGTGAAGTATAGCCAGTTTCATAGGTACGTGGCTTGCATAGTCTTACAAGGCCCCACGTATAAAGAGCCCAAGCATACGTTAGTATTCTGCTGTTATTACATTAAAAATTTTAGTAAATTTCTACAGGAGTCTCACATTTTTATTTTGCACTCAACTTTGCAAATTACACAGCTGGTCTTACAGTGAAAGAGCTGGTGACAGTGCTTGTGACAATACTTTCAAGAAATAGTCTGTAAATGGTAAAAGACAAATGGAGCTGGAACAGAAAAGAGGTCAAGTGAAGGCTTTTATATTTCAGATGGTCACTTTTAATCTGGTACTTACTATATAATGATAAAGTCATAGCTGACCGGGACTTTGTCTCTCTATTGCCAAATGTCCCACATGTGTTTTTGGTTGGCCTCACAGCATGCTTTCACTGGGGTCCTGTGTAGGAGGGCATGCCTCTACTTCCTAGGCTCACCTCTGTTGTTTGTCCAGGAGGTTTAGTGGTGTCATGCATGAAAGATCAAAATCCTTGAAAGTCAGATTCCAGCATATCTTCTCATCGATCAAGCTCCTGCCATTCTGAACTCAGAATTGGCAGAGGAGATTTATTTTCCAGGCTTTGTTCTTCACTAAGCCGTGGTCTTTTAGGAACAATTTGCACATTGATTTTATCATGTTCTGTTTAAGTGTTTTCCCAGGCATACAAGTTAGGCTGACTCAGAGCCTGAGTCGTCATTGTAGTTCCCAGGAATGGCCCACTTTTGACATCTGTCCAAGTTGTAGGCATTTTTCCTTTCTGTAATAGTCACTAGAAATTAACTTCATTGCAAAGGGCTACAATTCACCTTATCAAATAGTTAACCACAGCTCAACATTCAACCTACCCTTTTTACCACATCTGTACATGTAACACACAATCCCATAATGTCTACATGCCCCCCACCAAACTAACCTAACATTGATATTAGAGACTTTCTAACTTACAACTTCAAAAATCCATGAGATGTGGGCTATTGGGGAAATGCTGTCAGACTCTCAAAATATCATTAATAGTCATCTACAATTACTCTTATTTGTCTGAGCAAATTATTCTGTGGCACCCAAAGCTTCAATCATACATAAAAGGATATAAAACCCTCATTGTAGTCAATATTAGATATTAAAAGTTAAAGTGAATGGTGTCATCTAATATTTGAAAATTCCAAGTGTATATGGGATTTCATTTCCTCTCTTTTTTCTCAAGGACACTTCATTTAATAAGTGTTTAAAGCCTGGAAGGCAGCAAGAGAAGGAAGATGAAGGGTGGATAGGTGGATAGAAGGACATATCTCAAGAACACAGAGCAGATTTTCCATTGATTCATTCAGTTGTTGTTTGGTGAACTGTGTGTAGAACACAGGATCAGGAAGTGTAATTATTCCAATCAAGGTGCTTATATTTTAATTAGATAAGTGAGCTTAAAATTATAACATATCATGGGTAACAAACACCACCATTGAAATTTCCCCTTTTTCCTTTGTAGGTTTCCTTAATCTAGAATTTTCTCATGGTGCCAAGATTTCTAGACTTGGTTATCTTCTTTCCCCCCATTTTCCTCTTATTCATAGCCATCTATTTAAGATTTATTCCTTCATGGTCTTACACTTCACTCAAAGTTGATATAAAAGCAACTTCTAATATATTAGTAAAATCAATGTTTTCCCTTGACAGACAGCATACTTAAGAAATTCAAATCCTTTGTTGTTCTTCCCCTTTCACTTTAATTAAAAAATAAACTTTAATAGTGGCAACTCCAGGATTTTTTTGGGGTGTGTGTGCTGTCTGTGATGTGTCTAAGTGAGTGTGGTATACACACATGTATGGGTTGATGCAGCGACCTGTAGGCTCATATGCAGTAGCTGGAGAACATTGTGTGTGCCCCTCCATTACTCACTTGCCTGTTTTCCCTTGTGGCAGAGTCTCTTACTGATCACTGAACTTGCTGTTTGCCATCCCCAGCTATTCTCTGGTTCCCACAGGACTGCAGTAGGGATGTGTGTTCAAATTCAGCTGTTTGTGTGATCTCTGGAGATTCAAACTTGGGCAATGTGAGGCATTCTCAGGCCCATTTGTGCAGGAGCACGCTTAACTCCTGAGTTGTCTCTCCAGCCTTCTAACTCCAGGATATTAGTAGGAACAAGCCACACACTAAAGTGCTTTATTCAGCCAGGACCAATTAATCTCAAATTTGATAGCAGGTGCAATTCATGGTGATTTCCAAATGTATATAAGATTTTAAAGTTTCTAGAATATTTTCCAATATATGCTATCATCTAATATACACAACAAGCCTATGAAAAATTCATGTTCCTTCCTTTTACAGATGAGGAAACAATGGACCAACCCAGAGTTACATAGTAAATAAAACCTCAGTTGGTATCCTCCTATGCTTTCCAGAACCAGGGGGTTTCCAGGAAGTTTCATTGCAATTTGAAAAGCTGTTTCTGAATGTTCTTGGTTTTGTATCTTATTAAAGAGAGAGGGAGGGAGCACAGGGAAGAAAAAACAAAGATGTGAAAGAGGGAGAAGGAAGAGAAAGGAAGGAAAGGGATAATATAATGTGACCTAACAGTGGCAATTAAAGTATAGGTGAGTATGGATGTGTGGGCAGAGGATGTCCTGTACCAGGGTTGGTATCCAAGAACTGTGAGTTTCTCATGTACAGTCGTCCTTTGTTGCTTCTTCAGTGGCAAGGGAAAACACCACCACCCAGGATTTAAAAATGGGTCATTAAGTACAGAATGTCTTTTGTCACATTGTCAAGACTTAATAAATTAGGAAAACAACAGCTGGAGAGGCACCTGTAGTTTCGTAAGTCAGAGATCTCTAATGCAGTGTGGCATATTTATCAGGATTAGCCAGGCAGTGCCTGTACATAAGCTCCTCTCCACACTGTTTCGTGATCTTTGATCGATGTAGAATAACTTTAGCTCTGAAAGATAAAATTAGCTGAAAGTGGGCTTGAGATATTATTCACAACTATAAGAGGAACAGATGAAAGATGGAAAAATGCAGTGATTTGAGTATGAATCTATACAAAAGCTGTTTTTGATTAAGCTAGCCCACACAAATAATTACTGTTTCTTATTTTCCATATTAATTAGTAACTCTAAATTAGAGACTTCAACACTTTTCTGTAGTTTCTCATGTTAATCTTGTTTCTTACCTAGATATTTATCTTGGTGTCAAGAATATATTAATTTTTTTCATGAATGCCTGATAGTTTCTAGCAGGATATTACATAAAGAAATTCATAAGTGGGCTGTAGAGATGGCTCAGCAGTTAAGGCACTTGCCTGCAAAGCCTAATGACCCAGGTTTGGCTTCCCAGTACACACATAAAGCCAGATGCACAAAGTAGTTCACGCATCTGGAGTTTGTTTGCAGTGGCTGAAGTCTTTGGTAAGCCCATTCTCTATATCTTTCTTCTATCTCTTTCTGGCTTCAAATAAATAAATAAATGAAATTCAGAAGTAACTATTTTGTTTTTAAGCAGGAGAGAGTTTATTAGACACACTGCAGTATAGCCACAGAGGACAAGATAGTGAAGAGATGTGTCTTTAGAGGCATTCTGGTGGCTGCTTTTACAGGGCTTTCTATGCCAGAAATTAGGCAGTATTTAATGTCTCAGTAGTTACTGAATTCAATAATGATAAAGAAGCTAGTGACTAGAATAGCCACATTTTCTCTGAAATTAGAAAATTTGTTTGGATATATATAATTATCTTGCTGATAAGCTAAATATACAGAAGAAGATCACTGTAGGAAAGTAACACTTTGAAGGTTTACATTTTTATGTAGCTCTGTGAAGATAGAAGCTTAAGAAGAGGTCTGCTAACTTAGTTTTAATTCTAAATTTAAGTTGATAAATATATAAATATTTTAAGTAGCAACATGGAGCCACTAAAAAGAAGAGTTAAGTTTGTCCAAAAGAAAAAAATAATAATGCACTATTTATTCTTTAAATAGTCTTGTCAAATAACTACTTATCTTTGTTTGGCTTTTAAGATGTTTTGTCTTTCTATTCTAAGGGAAAGAATAACATGGTTCTGTACAATGTACCTAATAGATTATGCAAGCATAATATACAAATATTTTTAGCATTTTTCCATTTTAGGCAACATCTGTTTTTAAGATTAATTTATCTTATGAGTTAAAGGATACATTAATGTTAAACAAGTCAGATTTCTACTCTAAGTTGAGCAACAGGACCATAAATTTAAAAATTATTAGCTATTAGAACATTTTAAAATCGAACTTCTGGCTGGTGTTAGCTTAGGCAAGAGCAGTCAACTCCTACACTAATTCTTCACACCCCGTGGCATGGTATAAAGCATGACTTACCTCCCTTTCTATACTGGGGTTGAACACAGGGCCTCACACATGCGAGGCAAGTCATTTACTGCTGAGCTATATCCCCAGAAAGACCTTATTTCAGTATTTTATGTTGCAATTTTAATTTAAAGTTTCAAATTCAACATATGCTATGTTCCCAGAGAATTTGGAAATCCAAAGCCCAGTTTATGCAAGCTATACCCTTTGTAGTCTTAAAGCTAGATTTGTTTATTCATTCATAAATCTTTACCAGGTGATATTATTGATGCAGTCATATATGAAAAGACAGAAAAACATGAATGCACACAAATGTTGTATATAGAAATGATGGAATGTGGCAAAAAGGGAAGAAGAGGGAGAAGCATGGGTGAACAGAAGCACCATGTCTTATCTAACAGCACTTGGGAGGCAGAAATAGGAAGATCACTGTGCATCTGAGGCCAGCCTGGGACTACAGAGTGAGTTACAGGTGAGTCTGGGCTAGAGTGAGAACCCACCTTGAAAAACAAACAGAACAAAAATGTTGTTTCCATTTTAGCAAAGATTTCCTGCAGAGCACATGACTTCAGAATATCCGGGTGCTACTAATCACACAGTCTGAAGGTCTCTTGGTCCTCAGATTCTATTTAGCTACCACCCTTTCTCTCTCATAAGACACACACTTTGACCTGTGTTCTTGAATGTTTTCATTTCCAAGTTTTTTTTTCTCCACTTCCTACAATGTCCTTTCCTTTGAATATAAAATATTAACTCACACCACCACTGACAACTAAGAATAGTGCTCAACAAGCTGCCAGAGTATAGAGGGATTTCCAACTCACTACAAGAGTTAGAGGACAGAATAAAGATTTACAATTGCTGGTCAAAGCATTTTTCCATACAAACTATTTTATGCCCAGAGTCACTTGTCATAAAGCCAATTATTTGTAATTATTTCTTGCTTTGATAGAGTTCAAGGATGAAGGAGTATGAAAAGAATACAATGTGCTATATATTTGAAGTAAGTGTATGCTGGTAATGTTCTGAATTAAAAAACATTCTCCATACCTAGTTGATCAAGATGCAGATCAAAAAGTCCATTTCATTAGTGGAAGAGGGGGCAGAAAGATTGTTAGAGCCACAAGTGAGGACATTATACACAGAGACATGGCCTCTTCCCCATAACTGATGGCTACCCCCACAATGCACCATCCACAGTCCCCAATGAGGAGGGTCCCTTTGGAGGGGGAGGAAGGGGAGGAGGCAAGGAGGCTAACCATGGTACCAACATGGCTGTTTACACACTGAGTACGTACATAGCTAATAAAGAAAAAAAATTCCGTTTCAATTGGAAGTGTTGAATTGATAGTAAATCAAATATTTAATCTCTAATCGGGATATAATGAGAATAACTTACATTCAAGGAACTTGAAAATAAGAAAATACATTGTATACTTATTTTATTATTCATGTCCCAATCTCCCCAATATATCACTGGTCGAAAAACAGTGGCTCACAGTCTGCTATTATCTGATAAGTCATGAGGAAGTGAACGCACACCTTTAGTTTATGATTCTGTGATAGTTATGTTATTCATTTTGACAGTTAGCCAGTTATACTACTTATATATCTAGTACTATACACAGAAAAATTCTTCTTGGTATAATGAACTTGATGGGCTAACCCCACTGGAAGTTATCTTGTATTTGTTAGATCATCTGCCTTTTTTCAATATTGTGCAGCAATTGGTATAAGTCTGCCAAATTCCTCTCTTTGTATTTGGAAAATCAGAGTATACTTACTTTGGATTCCTTAACAGAGGTGTTTATTTAATCCACATGAATTTAATATAACTGCTTACAAATTTTTTCTTTAGTTTTAAACTATGTTAATTAATGTTTAAGCTATGTTAATTAATAGCAATGTTTGACAGTCTCATGGTACCTTTTTGTCTGAGAATATCAATGTTTACTTAATTTTCATAATATCTTTGGGCAGAGGTGAATCTGTGATATTTCTTTCCTGCTTCTCCCTCCTTAGCCATAGAAGGGTGCATTAATTGAGGACATCAACCTTTGGTCCAGCATTGCACTTGTGTGGCCTGTTCTGTAAGCAAAAGCAGGACCTCCACTACCTGTCCTCTATGAACTCCCTTCCTGCCTTTGCTAAGGATGCCATGAAGGCAGATTGTGAGCATGTGGACACATTTTAAAAGCTTCTTGGAGGCAAATCTCACACTTTTGAAGTTATTCAATATATTTTACATTATACATAAGTCAAGTGACTGTGAACCTGACATGTACCACATTCCACATAGAGTGGTATATTTGTACTATAAATTGTGGGTATTGAGTGCCCATTCTGGAAATCTACTTTTGTATAAGAAGTTCCTACAGACTTAATTACCTCACGTTTACTGTCAGTTTCTGTGGGGCAGAAGTCTGGGTGCGCCTTAGGGGGTTTCTCTGTTCAGAATCTCAAAATGCTTTAACCCAAATGCCACCAGGGTTGTATTCTCTTCTGGAGGATGTCTGGGGGAAGAATTCACTTCTAAGCCTTCTCAGGTGTCAGAATTTACTCCTGTGTACTTGCAAGGCTGAGGACATTGCTTGTCGCTGGCTGCCGAATGCGGACATTGCTGCACTTCTGGAGGACAGCTTCAGCTTCTGGCAATGCAGACTTTCAGCATGGCCATTTCTTCAAAGTCAGCTGAGCCACAGAGTCTAGAATGTATCTTCTAGCAAGACATGGTCTTACATATGTAACATAAGCATGGGAGTGGCACTATTTCATGTTTTCTATTTTCTGCTATGAGCAGAAAGCAGTGACAAGTCCTGCCCACACTCCAGGGAAAGTGACTATCTAACACTAGGAGGTGGGGACAATGATGAGTCTCTCTGATCTTCCCACCTCATATATATATTTTGGCTTTCGGAGGTAGGATCTCACTCTAGCTCAGGCTGACCTGGAATTCACTGTGTAGCCTCAGAGTGGCCTCGAACTTGTGGTGATCCTCCTACCTCTGCCTCCCAAGTGCTGAGATTAAAGGTGTGCACCACCACGTCCAGCCACAATCCATAATCTTTTTTGGTTGAAATGGGGGAACCTTCATTTACTAGAACACCTAAGTTAGCTTTGGCTAAATCAGAATAGACCTTTAGGTCTTGGACTAAAAAACAAAAAGAGAACAATCTAGAGGAAAGCATGCCATGACTGGTATTGTGGTTCCATCTGCTTATCTGGGATCTGTATTGTTTTTGTCTTTCATGGATACCAGTCATAGCTTCTTGTCTCAAGGTCACCTTGATTATTAGTACTTATAACTATCACTATCCAAAAAGAAGAAGAAAGTATATAAGGGGAAAAATGTCACACCAGTTTCCATAGTTCCCTTAGCCTTCATGAAAATTCCCAGAATAATCCATCAACTTGGCTAAATTTTACTTACATATAGTTGGGGGTTAGACAGGCTTAGTCACACATAGCTGAGAGGGAGGTTGAAGAATGCAAATTTTAAAATAAACTTTCTACTTTATACACTTTATTTTATTTATTTGAGAGAAAGAGGGAGAAAGAGAGAGAAAGAGGGAGAAGAGAGAGAAAGAGGGAGGAAGAGAGAAAGAACGAGAGAAAGAAAGAGGGAGGGAGGGAATGGACACACCATGGCAGTCAGCTGCTATAAACAAACTCTAGGCACATGTGCCACCTTGTGCATCTGTCTTACATGGGTCCTGGGGAATAGAACCTGGGTCCTTTGGCTTGGCCTGCAAATGCCTTAACTGCTAAGCTATCTCTTCAGCACAAGACTGTAATTTTTAACTGAAGTTATCATCACTCAAAATGAAACCTGTGTTCTTTTACTAAGAAAGATTCAGTGTCCTGATGGCCATGTTCTGTTTCTACCATGCTCACTTTGGGAAAGCTATACAGTATTATTTGGACAGGATATTGAGCCTCTCTGCCCCATACTGACCTCCTTTTGAAAACCACTCACTTGGGCCTGCTTCTAGACAACCTATAAACAGAGATAATACATTGGTCTAGGTGACCTAGCTTGAAAACTTCCATGTGGTGACATTAAAAATTTTCAGAGATTTTCTTAATCATTTAAACCTAAATCATTCATTATAACAAGCATAGCTTAACTTAATATTCTACAATGTATTTACCATTTCTTGTTTTTTTTTTTTCTTAATAGGGTTGTGGATAAAGTGTTCCCTACTCAAGCCTGTGTATTGAAGTTCCTTACTCTCCAGACCCTACATAAAAAGCCAAGAGCCTTCCATGGCTCCTGTAATCCCATCACCCTGATACTGAGATCGAGAAAATCCCTGCCTCAAATGAGGTGGAGAGACAAGGACGGACCTGAAATTAGGCCTCTAATCTCTCCACATATATACTAATATATGTTAATACATATGCACACCTGTACACACAGACATGTCCATGCACAAAAGTGAAGGAATAAATAAGTATTTTTAAAATTAAATGTATGCCAAGATGTCAAAAATTAGGAAAAACAGTTATGTGTCAATAAGGTAAGGCTTTTCAACCTTTTCCCTTTTGAAATTTGTAACAGGCAGTTCTTTATTATAGGGGCTGTCCTTTGCCTGATGTTGTGCTTAACAAGATACCTGGACTGTACACAAAAAGCCAGTAGAATTCCCCTGACCATGACAAAGAAGTGGAGATATTACCACCTCTCTCCTTGGGAGGACAACTTCCCTCTAGTTGAGAACTAGTGGATTAAGGCGAGAGATAATTCAGCAAAGGGAATGGTTAGCACAAAGTCATAGCATTAAGTTGCATATGTTCAGGCAACATAAGATGGGTGGTAATGCATAGGGTTCAGGGGAAAGAGTTGCAACCAATGGAAGAGAGAGGTAGGCAAAGTGTAGATAAATGAAAAGATTGTAAATTAGAACAAGGATGTGGGGGTTATTCTAAATATACTGTGAAGCCAATGAAAATTTCAAATCATGATGAGATATAATCATATATTCATTTAAAGTGATTATTCTTACTGCTGTGTAGAGTAGACTGTAGGAAGAGCAGGATAGCTAGTAGATGGGATAGTGGCTTCTGCTGAGGTAGTGAGTGTGAAGACTAGGATAAACGTTAGATGTGACAGAGGTGGAGTGGGCCAAAGTTATTGAGAAAATGGATACAGAGATAAGAAAAAAATAAGAAATTAAGGTAACTCAGATTTTTGGTCTGAACAACAGTTGTATACACAGCTATGTATGGTGTTGCTAGTTTGTAATACACAGTCTTAGGAGGTGGGAGCAGGAAGATCATGAGTTACATGGTGAGACCCTTTTCAAAAACAACCCAAAAAAGAATCATTTACTGAGAGGGAGAAGCCAATGAGGAGCAGCTTTCTGCATTCTGCTCTAAAGTTTGAGATACTGTCTAGGCTAACTGGCAGTGAGAAGCAGGCAGTTTGACATATGAGGAAAGGTCAGGAATGCCACCCCAGTCTAGGAATCATTATCTTATCAGATCTTTAAAGTGACCAGGTAGAGGGAGATCAACTATGATACCATGTAGGAAGGGAAGAGATAAATGCCCAGAACTGTCATGTGCACTGTACCCAGATGAATCAACCAAAGGAGGAGCTAGATAGGAAGTTATGAGAAAATTGACAAAGACAGGAGGGATTCCAGGTAGAAGTAAAAGTCACAACTGTCCCTAGCAGTGCTTCTCTTAGCTAGGTCAAACTGTTCATCCTGAGACCCTGTTAAAAGTTCCATCTAGGGAACCAGACCTCTTGAGGTCAAATGCTGGCATTTCCTGTGTGGGTAGATGGCCCGACTCTTGTTTCCTCTCCTCTGCTTCAGACCTTCACCTGTAGAATGGGTACCATTACAGCTCCATAGTGAAGTGAGATCATATGTGTCAGTTGCTTATGGACAGATAAATGTTAGTACATAGCAAGGGTTTTGGAAAAGCTAGCTTTTATCATTGTTATTGTCCTTGCCTATAGTCAAAATTTTACACCGAATTATAGGGGATGAAAAAGACCCTCTTATCATAGTGGGATTAGGTACTCGTACTGGGAAGGTTCCACATTAATTATCTATGAAAAGTCTTAACTATGTCTACAACCTTTTAACACATTTCACATCATTCCCAAAGCAAAATAAACCAATAAGCTTAATAATACTCATTACTAGGAACTGATAGCATAAAGTTTAATTTTAAAAGTAGGTACAATGAGCTGTCACAAAAATTAGTGGAGCTGGGCATGATGGAGCACCCCTTTAATCCCACCACTGGGGAGGCAGAGGTAGGAGATCTCTGTGAGTTTGAGGCCAGCCAGATACTACATAGTGAATTCCAGGTCAGCCTGGATTACAGCAAGACCCTACTTTGAAAACAACCAACTAACCAATCAATCAATCAATCAATCAAGCAAGCAAGCAAGCAAGCAGTAGTATAGATATGCATTTGAGTCAAGAGGTAAAATATTGAGCCAGGCAGGTGGTTTGGTGGATGAAGCACTTGCTGCACAAGTGTGGCAACGAGGTCCAGATCCCAGAACACACATCAAGATGAATGGCATCGTGTGTGTCTATAATCCCGGTGCTCCTAAAACGAAGTGAGAAGTGGAGAGCGGAGAACCCATCACAGCATGGTGAGGTTAAGGATGACGTGTTTTTTTTGGATTTTTTTTTTTTTCTGGAGTGTTTAAGATTTTCTCTTATAGAGGCCACTGGGTGGGAAGGAGTATTCCCGAGGCATTGTCCCTCCCACAGAGACTGACTGATGCACTCTTGCCCCCACAGTGAATCATGATAACCTCACTGAGGAGGGCTCTCTGGAGGATGGGGGTGGAAGAAAGGGAAGAGTATGACCTCAGCAGAATATGACCAATGCATCGTGTTCATACAGTAAAGTTCTAATTTAATAAAAACATTTTCTGTTACAGAAAGGAAACAAAAGTAATGGAAATGTTTCCTAAACAGAGAAGGCATTCAGGTAGGCTACTTCTAAACCCTCTCTTCTATGCACAGAGGTTGAAGGTGCTTCACATGACACAGAGGAGCTGCTCTTCCCCCCCCCCCCCGAGCTTTATTCTACTTCCTTTTTTTCTGCTGCTACTGGTTTAGTACTAACCAAGACTAGATTTACAGGAGGTCTGTCTGAACACAGATGAATCCAGGTATAGTTTGTACTCGCAGGAAGCTAGAACTTCAGACAGGTTAATGAGAGAAGAAAAAACCCAGGCCCTGTAGTAGTCTGCTGGTCACCAAGTTGTAATTTCTTTTCTTCTGCCAGCTGTGATGTGTGGCCAAGTGCTTTGCCCTGGAGACCTTCCCTGCCCAACAGATTGTGCACAAACAATAATTCAACCATGCAGAAGCACTTTGTGGGTTTTTTTTTTTGGCACACATGCCTGCTATTTGTATGTTCTCTTGACTAATGAAAGCTATTCTCTGTGAAGGTATGATGCTTCATTATTCTGAGACACAGCATTTCATGCTTATTCTGAATATAATCAAATAAGTTATTATATGGCTAAGTTTATCCTTCTTTTCTGTCTATTATACTTCAGTATAATAAAACGTTTTGTCTATAACTGGTCAGCATGCACTGAGGTGCTAAAATGACAATGTGTAATTCTTTTAATAAATACAAAAGTTAATTTTTGAGTGTTATAATGTACCCCTATGTTGGGTCTAACCCCCCTAAAATTGGAATGATTTAGAAATTATCTTCTCTTATTCTGTCTGGTTCTAGTAGTGAAGAGTAGATTTTCTCAAGAATTTATAAGCTATAGAAAGTAGGACAGAGACCCTAAATGATGCGACCTTTCCAGGAGGAAAGCTCACTGACTGAGGTATGTTTCAATGTTGCCTTTTCTCTAAGGGAATTGTCTAGCCAGGAAGGCACAGTACAGCTGGAAATAAGATGAAAGCTATTTTGTTACTGACTAGAGGTTTTATAGTGCAGATTTGCAGGCCCCTTAAAAGGGTTAGGAGTTGTGTGAAGCAATACTGGCAAAGAGGAGGCTACTGAAGCAAGAGCCCCCACATCTATGTACAAACTGTCTTCAAATCCTTGGCTAATTCCTGATATGCATAAGCAGGAGGAAAGTCTAAACAATCTCATATAAATCAAATTTTGGAAGGAGGAAAACATTTCAGTTGCTTCCCAGAATAGAGAGAAGGAATCTGGTGTGTTAAAAGGGCTTGGGATATTTAATATTCATGGAATCCCTACGAATTTCATGTTGTAGGAATAAAGGTTATGGTTCAGAAGCTGGCTCTAAAAGATTCATGCTAGGTCTATACATGAACCATTCCAAATAGCATGAAACCAAACCTTTATGAGTTCATTGGGATGAGCCAATGACTTAACTGTCTCTTAGAACAAAACCCAACATCATCCAGCAATAACAGGATCAAGGACACCATCCACAAAGCCCAGGACATATGGAAGCTTGGCAGGTATGCAAAGAAACAGGAAAGTATGAAGCACAGTCCAGAGAAATATGAGGCAAAAGAAACCAATCCTGAGGTGACATAAATGTTGTAACAAGAATTTTAAAACACATCTTATAGCTTCTCAGCTCCCGATCTTCCTTTATTCCTATGCTTTTCAATACTCTTGCCAACATGCACAATGTTAGCATTCATTTCTGGAAGGTGCTTGAAGGGTCACTTGAAGGAAGAAGCACATTCTCTTCCTGGTTCTGATGTACTTACCACTTTCAGTGTCCTAGCTCCTGAATATGATGCGGGCAGTAGAGTGAGTGACACCTAGGAGATGGCTTTCTAGTGAGCTTCTGTGACATGCAGGAGGTAGCTTCCCTGTCTTTTCACCGCTTGTTGCTGAGGAGATGATTTCCAATATGCTATTTCTACTGGAACATCATAGTGACATTTCTGGCTACCAGTTTGCTTTGGCCGCTCCTTCTCACATGTCTGAATCTCGCGCCTGGAGATTCATGTGACTTAATCAATGTGTGTTCATGTCTTTGTTAGTTTTCTTTAGCCCCAGTGATCATGATTGTTCTCTATGTCTGCTATTTATATGTTCCTTAGAGTAATCTGCATTTCTTAGTAGTTAACACTTCTTTATGTACAATACCTTTTCCTAGTAAAAATATTGGTAAATTGGACTCTGAACACTAGGCATAATGTATGTTCAAAATGGGTAGGACATTTCAGTAGAGATTCTGAAACTAAAAAAGAAACAGACTAACATAAAAAGAAATATAGTAAAGTGGGATGGAGAGAGTTAAGGTACTTGCCTGCAAAGCCAAAGAACCTAGGTTCAATTTCCCAGGACCCGCCTATGCAAAATGCACAAGGTGGTGCATGCATCTGGAGTTCGTCTGAAGTGGCTGGAGGCCCTTGGTGCACCCATTCTCTCTATCTTCCTCTCTCTCTCTCTGTCTGTCTCTGTGTGTGTATTTCAAATAAATAAATTAAAATTAAAATAAAAACCCATTGCTTAAAAGAGAAATATAGTAAAGTAATACAAATAATATGTGCAGTGCCAAAAATAAAAAAAAAATCACGGCAGGGGTTTAATAGTAAGCATGACAAAAGAGCCAGACTGAATTAGAAGACTGAATAAATCTATGTATTTCTGTGAAGAACAGAAAGAAAAGAGAATAAAAAGAGAAGTAAATAGAGCTTTATAGACCTTTAGAACCCTGCCACAGAAACATATTAGACACACAGTTATGTTATCACAAAGAGAAGAGAAAATGGAGCAGAGTTTTTTAAAAGAATGGCCAAAAATATATAAGTTTATATATTCAATAAATCCAGAAAACTCCAGACAAAAAAATGTGATCCTTAGGCATATCATAGTTAACCTGTTGAAAATTAATGATAGAAAATCCTGAAAGGAGACAAATAAAAAGGACTTGTTATACACAGGATAGCAATAATACGAAGGCTGATGACTCCTCACCACAGTCACTGGAGACCAGAATACAGTGAGCAGTATCTTTAATGTACTAAAAATAAAAATCAGCTCAGAATTCTGTACCCAATGAAAATGTCCTCAGAAATAAAGGTATAATACAAACATAGTCAGGCCATTAAAATGGAGGAGATTTTTCGCCATTGGGACTGTGCTGTGAGAAATGCTAAAGAGATTTCTTTGTATAAAAGTACATTACATAAACAAACCATAGCTCTGGTTAGGAATGAAGACCACCATAAATCCAGACACATTTCTCTTTCAATTTGTCAACATTGTAATTTAAAGAAAGCAATACAACAGTTACTAATTCGATCAGATATAAAACTATGTGAAAACAAGCAAACCAAGGAGAGTCTAAATGGCATGACAGTGCCATAAGATGCTTACATCTAGTGACAAGGGGAAATATTACTTCTAATGATAACAGGACAATTAAAGTGTATAGTCCAGTCCCTAGAGCAGACAGAGACACAAGTCCGCATGGTCAGATGCAGCAATGAGACTGCTTAGCTAATCCTAAGTAAGAAAGGTTGGAGGGGGAAGGAAGGCGAATGGAAAACAGAGTAAAATGGTAGACTGACACACAGCCATGTAAATTGTTATGTCAAAGGCGCATGAACTAAGTGCTCCAATGAAAAGGCACAGGCTGTTGGACTTGGGGGTACTTGTTATGTCTGAGTACTGGGGGTTGAACCTAGGGTCTCACGCAAACTAACACAAGCACTCTACAACTGAGCTATTACCCAGCCTCCACAACCACTTTTAAAAACTTAATATTTCCCTCCAGACATAAAATGGCCTGGATATCCATGACCTCATAGTGCCTGACACTACTGACACAAGACCATCATAAGAGGCGGAAAAGATCATGACATCCAAATAAAAGAGAGACTGATTGAGATGGGGAGGGGATATGATGGGGAATGGAATTTCAAAGGGGAACGTGGGGGAGGGAGGGTATTACCATGGGATATTTTTAATAATCATGGAAAGTGTTAATAAAAATTGAGAGAAAAACAGAAAATTTAAGAAAAAAATAACATTTTGAGATGATCTTGCTGGCCTTTGAAATTGTCATCCTCCTATCTCAGCTTCTTAAGAGGCTGGGGTGGCAGTTTACATTAACAGTAGGCTGGGGACTGGTTCTGCCCTTGGCGGGAGGGGTGCCAGGGTCTACTAGGTGACACTGTATGGATATGAGTCAGGGTAGTGGAGGCACCAGTGCTCAAGGTACAGTCACTGCTGCTGCAGCACAGGTAGGTGTGCATGGTGCATGTGCTTGTGATTCACGCAGGATGCTGTGGCTTCCAACAGGCCTGTTAAGCTGTATCCACACAGCATCTGAAGCATAGGCAGGTTCAGAGCTTTTGCTGCTGCAGGTCTGGGTCTGGTGGCATCAGGACTAGTGACAGCCCCAGACCCTGGGTAGTAAAATGGCAGTTCCAGTGTGCATGTGTGTGTGTGTGTGTGTGTGTTGTGGTAGGGGTGCAACAGCATTATTTCCCAGGGACCTACAGCAGAAACAGGTGTTAATTATGTTGATGGGGACCATGGTTAGTAACCTCTACTAACCTCAGCAGAGTCATCCTTGCTGACCAGCACCGGGGGAGGGTCCCTGGCTGTGAAGTCCCTGTGGAGTCTGCAGCTGCCATGGGGCTAGTGAGGCCATCAGTAACAGATTGCCAAAGAAGGCCTGGGATGTGCAGTCACTGGGCATTACAGTGGCATCACTGTGGGGCTGATACCTACGTACCCAGCCTTCTTTGTTCCCCACCATCTCCACGTGCCTTCGGTAGCAGCTGTCCCAGCACCCCATCCTGGACACTTGGTCTTCAGTTTTTCTCCACTGTGTTGCCTCATGTTCTTTAACTGGACTCTTGTGCCCCCTTAGCTATTGTTTGTTCATGGCTGGCTGGTTGATTTTTGTAGAGACACAAATCTGGGATCTCTTCTTGCATATTACTGGTGTTACCTCTTAAACAACTATAAATTTGAAAAGAAATTGGACAACTTACTGAATTGGCCATTTTTTTTGAAAAAAAAAAAGCCCACAAAACAAGCAAACAGATTTTTATAATAGACCCAAGATAACATAGTATGAATAACATTTTATCTGATTCTGACTGTTTTTAAGTGAAAATTACCAACAGGGTAAACAAACAACAGGCCCTGGTCTTTCAGCAGTCTTAAACAGGCAAGGAATTGAGATGCGAAACATACACAAATGAACAAAACAAGCTGAGACTCTACTACTTAACTGGTTTTGTCAGGCCAGAACATCCCTGACAGCAAACCTAGTGAAACATTATAACAAGAAAACTTGAACATTTTATCATACACAATGGCAAATAATTTAAAGAAAAAAAATCAGATCCATTAGTATATAAAAGTCCTTATTCTTGAGTCATTATTCCTCAGGAATTAAATCTGAAAAGTAAACATTAAAATCTGAAAAGGAATATATGTGTATATATTTAACCGCATCATGCAGAATAGAGAAGTCCATATGACTTTGCTAAAAGATGTGGAAAGATCGTTTAACAAGATTCCACACGAGCCTTCTCAGGCTTTTATGATTCTGTGCTCTAGATTCTCCTCATTCCTGCTGGTTATTTGTTCTTTATTTTCTTTATGCGTTCCTCCTCTGTGATCTCTAAATGTTTACAGGTCTCCCTCTACCTTAGGGCCTCGTCTTTCTCTTCTCTCCACATTGATAGGTTTCTATGTTCCACACATGTTTACTGCTCCAGCCCAACCATTTCCTCTTTTCCTAGACTCTTGTAAACCATTTTGTTTTGACATCTAATTCCACATAATCTAGCACCCATACCATTGTATACATAAAGGCCCTGTTTTCTGTCAAACATGCCAGCTTTTTCAGGACTTAAGGACTCGAGGAATATATGCTAATATAATGTTGGGCCAAAGTCTATCTATTTTCTGGTACAGATGGGACAGTGATTCTAGACAGATTGTGAAAACAAAAGCTATTTTTCAATTTTTAACTTATTGATTTTTTTAATAAAAAGATTGCACACATAGACCATCTTTCCTCCACCTTGATTCAGCTGAGGGTCTTCAGTGGGGTTATTGGCATTCACTGTGGGACCAAGAGACTTCAGTCAGTCTCTGCAGAGATGGGGGAAATATGGTGTTTGAGGCTATTCCCAGCCACCCTGGTGCTCTTAAAATCTTTCCATCCCCTCATTCAAAGATGATCCTTGAGCCTTGGTGGGTAAGATAGAGATCTGATTAAGTGTTGCTTTCTCTGTAGACTCTGGATCTCTGTATTGATGAAGTTTAAGTGACCAAAGGTTTAACTGCATGGTGTGGTTAAATGTATACACATACATTTTTTTCCATATTTTAATGTTAAGTTGGTCTAGTATTCCTGAGGAATAATAACTCAAGAATGAGGACTTTTATATGCTAATGGATTTGATTTTCTTCCTTTAAATTGTTTGCAGGTATGGCCAATGTACATTCTGTCACCATTTCCCTAAACTGATTTTCAAGCTACCCATGAGAACAGTAGTCATGTCATCGCTTCCCTGTAGTGACTTCTGTGCCCCAGCACATGAAGTGGAGGTGACCCATCTCCTGATAGACAGTCAGATCTCTCTTCTTGATGTACTAGTGTATCTTTGTTCTCTCCTGTATTCTTCTCCATCTGTGAAATAGAACAAACTCTCACCAAAAGTGAGAACAGTTTGAATACAAGAGGTCTCATGTCCAATCCATGAGCAGCTGATTACCTACATCGGCTGTGTGCCTCTATTGCACAACAGTACATTTCTTGTTCAGTTGGTTGATTTTGTAACTGGCAGGCTATCCTGCTTAACCAATCAGTTGACAACTGCCCAGCACTATGAGGGCTAGCTCAGAGGGAACTGGAATCCTTCTCAGTTCAAGCATGATCACTTGATGTCCTGTGGCTTCATGCTGTTGTGTCTTCAGCATTAGAGACTACCTTTCAGCTCTTTCAGGTAACCAAGTGTTTTAGCAATAGCCTGTATCATTTCGAGGACCACATGTCTCCCTGACCAAAAGTTCAGTGTGTGTGTAGGGGGGTGGGTGCTCAATTCCAGCCCTGTGAATTACCAGCCAGCTCACATGGTTTCAGAGTTATGCTTTCTCCACTTTTTTTTTTTTTTGGTTTTTCGAGGTAGGGTCTCACTCTGGTCCAGGCTGACCTGGAATTCACTATGTAGTCTCAGGGTGGCCTTGAACTCATGGCAGTCCTCCTACTTCTGCCTCCCTAGTGCTGGGATTAAAGGCGTGCGCCACCACGCCCGGCTCTTTCTCCACTTTTTATGGAGCTCTTCTGTTCAGGTCCCCTGCCCCCGACACCATTGAGGACAATGACTTGTAGAATGGTGTCCTTTAAGAAGGCAAGGTTTCTATGGGATTGATTCATGTTGCCATTACTTTTTGTATCCCTCCCACTCTTCCCCTTCCTGTACCCCCTAGGCCTTTGCATCTCTTCCTTCCTTCCCTCCTTCCTTCCTTCCTTCCTTCCTTCCTTCCTTCCTTCCTTCCTTCTTCCCTTCCTCCCTCTCTTCCTCCTTCCTTCCCTCTCTTCCTCCCTCCCTCCCTCCCCTCTCTCTTTTTCTCCTTCCTTCCTTCCTTCCTTCCTTCCTTCCTTCCTTCCTTCTTTCTTTCTGCTGATCATATTGGCTTATTGTCCAGTAGCCCTGCCTCACTTCCCTCACAATTTCCCTTCTTTCCCATCTTCATTCCAATGCCGTGTCCATATTGTAGATATTTATTATGGCTTCGAATTAACTGATGTTGGACCAGGTTAGGAACTGCTTATGAGAGAAGTCATGTGGTATTTGTCTTTCTGAGCCTGTGTGACCTCACTCAACATGATTTTTTCCAAGTCCCTCCATTTTCCTGCAAATTTGATTATTTCACTTTTCCTTACCACCGAGTAGAATTCCAGTGTGTATATGCACCACATCTTCATTAACCATTCCTTTCTTGGTGGACATCTGGGCTGCTTCCAGTTCCTGTCTATTGTGAATAAAGCAGCAATAAAAATGGTTGTGCAAGTGTCTCTGTGGTATATAGTAAAGTGCTTAGGATGCATGCCCAAAAGAGGTATAGCTGGATCTAATGATAGTTATTGTTTCAGCCTTTTGAGGAGTCTCCATATTGATTTCCATAGTGGCTGTACAAGTTTGCACTCCCACAAGCAGTGAATGAGGGTTCCTGTTTCCCACACCTCTGCCAGAATGTGCTGTCATTTAATTTTTTGATAGTTGCTATTCTGACTAGAGCATCTCATGGTTGTTTTTATTTTCATTTCCTTCATGAGTAGAGGTATTGAACATCTCTTTAGGTGTTTAATGGCCATTTGTATTTCTTCCTTTGAGAACTGTTTAATTTCCTGCCCCCTTTTTTGAGTGGGTGTTTGATTTTTTTATTTAGGTTTTTGAGGTCTTTGTAGAGTCTAGATATCAAGCCTTTGCTGGTGCTATTACTGGTGAAGAAATCCCATTCAGTATGTTGTATATTGAACTTTGCTTATCTGAGCAAAAGCTTTTTATTTCCATGAGGTCTCAGTTGTTCACTGTTTGTCTAATTCTCTGGGTCACTGGAGTCTTGTTCATAAAGTTTCCATATATCTACATTTTGAGAATTCTCCCTACTTTTTTTCCTAGTCAAGTTAGTTTCAGGTTTTATATTGAGCTCCCTGACCCATTTGGAGTTGATTTTAGTGCAAAGTGATAGGAGGGGGTCCCAGTTCAGTCTTCTACATGTGGCTGTCCAGTTTCTCCAACACCATTTGTTGAAGATGCTGTCTTTGCTCCAGTGAGAGCTTTTGGCTGATTTTTAAAAGATCAGGTAGCTGTAATTACATGAACTCATACTCAGATCTTCAATTCAATTCCATTGATTGATGTGCTTACTTTTAGGCCAGTACCACACTGTTATTACTATTGCCTTATAGTATAGCTTGAAATCAGGTGTGGTGATGCCACCAGAGTTATTCTTTTTGCTGAGTACATTTTTGGCTATCTGAGCCTCTTGTGCTTCCATATAAATTCTGAGACTTTTTTTTTTTTCTAAATCTGTGAAGAATTTTGCTGGGGTTTTGATTGGAATTGCATTGACTTTGTATATCACTTTTTGTAGGATGGCCATTTTAACAATATTAATTTTTCCAATCCCTGAATATCTTCCTCTAGTTTTTCCTTTAATGTTTTATGTTTTCATTGTATAGGTCTTTTACTTCCTTGGTTAGAGAGATTCCAAGCTATTTGATTTTTTTTAAAAAATAATTCAAAGGAATTTATGAGATATGGTCTAGTAACAGTATGAAAAAAAAAAAAACCAAAGCCCATATCTTTCAGTTAACAAGGGAAACATAATTTAAATGCTGCCCAGAAATTCACCTTAAGATGAGGAGGCTATTTTGTTTCCCTTGGTCCATAGAGTTCATATACAAAATTGAAGGAGTTTCTCAGGTCCAAGCACTGTGGTCAGGGTGGCAATCAACACCCCTACATAAAGATGATCTATCTGTTTACTTGAGTAAACCTGTGTTCAGTCATCCAGAATATCTTCATCCAGATTGATGTCTGTTGTATCAATATCTTCTAGCTTCAGATTATCCAAATCCACTTGTAGTTCAAATAAGCTCTTTTCTTCTTTGTGGGCCGTTGAGGAGGCCATGATAACTGGAGTAGGAGAAGCAGGTTTCTCCTCAAGTTCCTGCTGCACTGTGGCTCTGGAGGGCTGAAAGCCTTTTGCTTCTTCCATAACATTCCTCTCTTCATTTGGAGGTGACAAGTAGGTATTGCTTGGCTGGCCAAAGATCAGCATGCCTTTCCTTCACCCATTCTTCAACAACAAAGGATTCTTTTAACCCAGGGAATTTTCATACTCAGTGGGGTCAGCAAGGGATTCTGCTGCTTTCTGGTTGACTTTTGAGAGATTCTCTCTCCAGAGTTTCACCACCCTTGAAACCTGGCTGGGCATGTAAGTTCGGGCCAGGAAGGCAGCTTCTGGGAGGCGTCCTGTTCTGACCAAGAGCTCTAGGCAAGCATCAAACTTGCCCTGTAAAAAGTAGCTCATGAATGCCACATTATTTTTGCCATCTCTCTCAGCACCTTCTGCTAGCTTGTTCACCATACTTGCATTTCCAGAGGCAGTGGCCAAGAGCAGCAGACCTCCATAATCCTGGGCATGATGCAAGCACTCTGGGCTAGAGTGAACTGGCATTTACTAATGGCAAGCTCAGCAAGTTGTTTCCACTTCTGTTCTGATTCTGCCTCCACTGCTAACTGGTATGCAATTTTTAACTCTCCAAGTAGAAGACCAAGCTCTTTCTTCACAGGGTCCGTCTTCATAGCCATGGCCTTTTGAGGGTCAATGACTCTGCCATCCAGCCTGTGCTCCTTCTGACCTAGGACCCTTTCTAGGCTGGCAGAATCTTTGAAGAGGAAAAACCCAAACCTCTTGAACGTCCAGTGTTGGGATTCATTTTTATTGCAGTAAAATAATCCTTTAAATCTTTTTTGCTGGTATCCCAGCTCAGGCCACCAACGAACATTTTTCAGGCGTCCTCCTCGTTCTTGCTGGCGTTGATCTGGTCGCCCTCGGCGCCGCCGGGGCTGCTGCGGTGGACGGCGGCGCGGGCCCGCTGCTGGCCTGGGCCAGCGAGTCCCCCTCGGGGGCGGCCTCGTGTCCGTTCTCGGTGGCGCCCGTCGTCTCCACGGGCTGCTCCTCACCCGCTTCCGACATGGCAGGCCGGGCTGCGGCGATGCTCAGAGGGCCGTTGGGGAGCCGCACTGGCCGGGGAAGGCGCCCTGGGCTGGGCCGTTCTGCAGCACGAGCTGCCACGGGGGGAGGGCGTCGTGTCCATCCGAATGCCCGCGCAGGGTACTTGATTTTTTTGTGTGACTATTGTAAAGGAGACAGAAAGCTTCCTTGATTTATTTTTTCATGTTGTTGTCATTGACATATATAAAGGTAATTTTTGTGTGTTGATTTTATAACTTGACACTTTGCTGAATGTATTTATCACTTCTAGGAGTTTCGTGATGGAATTTTTTGCATCTCTTAGGTATGGACTGATGGCATCTGTGAATAGGGCTAGTTTGACTTCTTCCTTTCAAATTTATATCCCTTTTATTTCTTTCTCTTGTCTTACTGCTTAAGCTAAGACTTCAAGTATTATGTTGAAAAAGCAGTGGTGAGAACGGGCACCCCTGCCTGCTTTCACAGGTAGGTTTTTGAATTGATGTAATATACCAGAATGTGGCATCTACTTATGATTTCCTTGATTGATTTATCTACATCAAGGTGAAATAGATTTTTAACATACATGAGACCTTGCTTGCAAAGAGGAAAAGGAAGTGAGGAAATATATTTCTATTTCACAGTCATGACAAAAGAGACTGTCCATACTGAGACTACATTTGGAGGCTGAATTCTTAAGACAGAGGAAGGAAGGAAAGAAAATGAAATAGGATTGGGGCAGTTTAAGGTGAACAGGACCCCAAAGGTAATCTAAAATGGACTGAAGGTGAAAAATGTCCTTGAGCCTATAAAAGAGAATCTTTTTTTTTTTTTTTTTTTTTTTTTTTTTTTTTTTTTTTTTGAGGTAGGGTCTTACTCTGGCCCAGGCTGACCTGGAATTAACTATGTAGTCTCAGGGTGGCCTCGAACTCCCTGTGATCCTCCTACCTCTGCCTCCCAAGTGGTGGGATTAAAGGCGTGCGCCACCATGCCCGGCTGAGAATCCGTTTTTTGTTTCTTTGATATCTTTCCACCTAAAGGAGTTGCCTCTTTAGGTGCCTTTTTTTTCTGAAACCCTAGTCCATCACTAGAATAGTTACCTTTTCTGGAAGATTGAGATTCCTGGAAAGATTGCCTCTTTTCCTAGCCCATAAAAGACCCCAATTTGACTGTCTCTGTGGGCTTCTCCATTTCAAGGAACTCTATTGCTGACGCCTCTTGGGCAGGAGCTCTGTAGTCTTTCCTTCTCTTAAGCTCTATAATCTATGTAAAGTCTTTCTAAACTTTACCCTGTGCATGAGAGTGGGTACCCTTGCCCAGTTTAATAGACAGGTTGTTTGAATTAATGTAACATAGCAGAGAGAGGTATCTTTTTGTGATGTTTCCCCATAGATTGGTCTGTGGATCTCATTCTTTGAATTTATATGACAAGAAACTGGAGGCTACTGCCTCTGGAAGTTTTGTATGACTGTAATGTTCTGGCACTCTAACTTCAAGAGCTGAGAAAGGCTCCATAGCTCTCAGAGACATTCCAGAATCCCCATATTATAGGAGGATGCAATGTTGTATGAAGGGATTTAATTTAGAGCAGAGAAATTTGACCACATGTGGAATATATTAACTTTTTAATTTCTAGGAAATGAAGTTTTTTGGCTGCATGCAGCTGAAGATAACTATGAGTGCAGACCAACAGAAAATTGTAAACTTACTTAAAACATTAAAAGAATTTTGTAGTTATTTTTGTAACTCAATTGCATGGTTCTAATGCATGAACTTTGCAGAGGACAACATCCTTTTACAATTTCCAAAGGCAGACATGCTGGGAATAGACAGCTTGTAACATACAAAGGTGGCAGGAAGAAGAGAGTTAATTCAGTAGTTAGTGTGATTTTCTTGGCTCTTGAACACACAGCCTGCTGAAGTCTAGGTTGGTACCATGGTGTGACTCATGAAATCTTTGGACAGGCTGGTAACTAGAGTCCAGAGGCTGAAAACACATATTTATACCACAGTACTTGGAGGAAGCATCAAACTGAAGGGAAAAATTTAGCATTAACAAGATAAGAGGTTAGGGACCAGATCCCAATGCGGTGGGGCTCATACATAGGTAGTGTGGGAGCACCTAAAGAACCAGGCAGTTGGTGACAGAAGGACTTTGACGATAACAGTGAGATTTACATGGCATTTACAGGGAAATGGATAAGCCAGACTCAGAAAGGTAAATACCATGTTTTTTTTTTCTCATATGGGGAATTTAGAAGTGTGTGTGTGTGTGTGTGTGTATTTGTAGGTCATGAAACTAGAAAAAGAACTATAAAAAGTGAAGAAGAGATCTTAAGTGAGGGTAACGTGATACATGTGACATGAAAATTTAATGGGGAGGTTATTTGGAGGAGGAAAGGGAACCAGCCAGAGGGGGTAGAAGGTACAGGTGTGGGAAGTTGGGGAAGAGGACAAGTTAGAAGGGTGTAATAATAAGTATATGTGAAAATGCAACTTTGTATGTTAGCTTTGAAAACTGGTAAAATAAATAGTAAGATTTATGGCATGTTTTGAAAGCAGGCTCCTGTACAGAGGAATAATGTCTAAACAGCAATAGGATGAGAGTTTTGATGCTTTATGTCTTGGCAAGAGCTAAATCTCCTTAAGTTTTCCAGGCCAAAGGCCAGAATAGAATCTTTAAAAAGTTCTTCAAGCCATTTCTGGTGGTGATGACCTCCCTGCAAGAACATGCCTCTCACCAAGGATCTCCTTCACCCCTCTCCAGAAGAGAAGAGGAAACAAAAGAAGTGCTTGCTGCAGAGAACCAATTCCTGCTTCATGGATGTGAAATGCCCAGGATGCTATATCATTACGGTCTTCAGCCATGCACAAGCAGTAGTTTTGTGTGTTGGCTGCTCCACTGTCCTCTTCCAGCCTACAGGTGGAAAGGCAAGACTTACAGAGGGATGTTCATTCAGGAGGAGGCAGCACTAATGCTAGCCTTGAGGCTACCACCACCTCATGAATGAGATTGGCCAATTTAAGTATATTCAGAGAATATATATATATTCAGGATATATGTGTGTACATTATATATATATAATATATAGTTATATAGTTATATGTTATTGAAGCCATTATATGTTTAAAAGCAATGATTTTATAAATGGGTTATTTGTATCAGCTCTACATTACCAATCTGAGAGGATTTATTCAAGTCAGAAATGATGCCACTGTAGGCATTCTGGAAGGCAGTATGGTATTCTTGAAATTCTTAAGAAATTATGTATCCTGTAAGCCTGAAGATCAGAACTCAATAGCACTTTATTGTGAATATGTTTACTCATTGTATTAGGTATCTATAGAGGTGCAGCCTTAAGTGGTTAAAGATAATGCAGATCTATTAGCTCACAATGTCAAGGTTGCAGGAGCATAACTTAACTTGTGTATCTCTGGCTTAAGTTGTTTCATGAGGTTACAGGGTCAATGTCCCCTTAAAACTTGACTGGAACTGAAGGACTCCCTGTGGGGTTGTAACAGATCTCAGTTCCTTTCTGGCTATTGGCCAGTTCTTTGCCACATGCATGTCTCCTTATGCTACCCCATTGTTCTCATCCATAGCAATAACCATCCTCCAGACTGAGAAATCCTGGAAAGTAATCCAGACAGAGGGTGAGAAAGAGCTCTCAAGACACGTGTCATGGGCTTTTGATAACTTGAAAGCTGATATGCCATGACTTCCATTACAGTCTATTTACTAGAAGTTAGTCACAGGTTCTTCCCAAACTCAAGGGAAAGAGATGACACAAGCCTAAGAATACCAGTGTTGGGATCACTGGAGGCCATTTTAGAGGCTTCCTGCCACATTTACTGATAACAAGCATTATTATGTAGATAGTAGGGACTCTGAGTGCTGGATGGAGAGGTGGATGGATAATAGCCACCACACAATTTGTGTCAAGAATGCCAGTTAAGTCTCACCTTGGAAATGAATCCTATTTATACAAACCACTATAGCATCATTATATTTCCAATATTATTATAAATTTGGAGTACCTTGAAATCACAGGAGAAATCAAATTAGAGCCCAAAGCTAATTTGGAGATCTAAAGTCTCTAACCAAAATAGGTTTTTAAAGGATTCAGAATGTATACAGAGATTATTTTTGCAAATTACCATGACAATGCATCTTACAAACAGAAGCTGTAAAAATATTTCTTAGAATCTAAACAACTTAAAGTAGAATAGCTTGAATACATACAAAGCACAAATGCCTTATCTTGATGCAAAATGTTAACAAGGAGAACACTAACTTTAATGATTTTTTATAAAAGAAATCCACCTTCTAAGGTAAAATCAGCTTTGCAGGTACTTACTATCCTAGTGGCAATATCTTAGGCCCTACACAAAACTAGTGAAAAAAATATTCATGCCTTGTTAATTTAATGTTCAGTGTTGAGAAACAGATTCAGCAGAAGCTTACATTAAATAATGAATAAGGTATACTGGTATTTCACTGTAAGCCAGTAATATTTGGAATAAATGAGATGAAGGAATGCTAAGCACAAGAAGGTAAAAGTAGCCGCAGGTAAGCTTTAGTTTCATTCTAGATTTGTCATGGAAATCAAAGGCTGGGTGACGAATGGAGCAAGACATGCCTTTGGAAGTTTGTAGGGAACATTGGCCATGCTGGTGTCAGATATGAAGTTGCGAGACTGTGGGGAAAATCAGTCAGTGAGAAAAGACAGGATTCAGTCATATATATGCTTGTGTTTATATACATATATTTTCCCCACTTCTATCTAGTGCAGAATTCCCCCTATTTTTTCATCCAGTACTTTGAGAGGTTCCATGGGCTACTGAGAATTGTGTATTCTGTAGAATATTAGAGTGGAATGTCTTGTACATGTATAATAGATCTAATTGATCTATTCTGTTGTTAAGATCTGTTATTTTCCTATTGATTTTCTGCTTGAATAATCTGCCTATTGATGATAGTGGGGTATTGAAATCTCCTAATATGATGGTATTGGGATTTATTTATGGTTTGTTGTCGAGCAGCTTTATAAGCTGTGGTGCACCAATGCTTTGTGAGTATACATTTATAATTGTGATGTCCTCTTGTGTTGTTCCCTTGATAAGTAAAAATTGTACTCTGTATTTTTATTGCTTTTGGTTTGAAATCTATTTTGTCAGATTTAAATATAGCCACACCCATGTTTCTTATTTCCATTTGCTTAGAAAATCATTTTCCTTTTTTCTGTATTAGTTATGCACATACTCAGTGTGTAAACAGCCATTTTGGTACAATCGTTAGCCTCCTCCCTGTCCTCCTCCATCAAAGGGACCCTCCTCATTGGGGAATGTGGGTCATGCATTGTGGGGGTAGCCATCAGTTATGGGGAAGAGGCAATGTCTCTGTGCATAATGTCCCAACTTGTGGCTCTAACAATCTTCCTGCCTCCTATTCCTTGAATTTCCCTGAGCCATGTTGGGTTCATTTTAGGTCTATTTTAGTGTTGAGTTCTTGGGAGCCTCTGTGTCTCGGGATATCTGGTTTGGTAGGAGTTGAGTGTTGTCTGTGTCTATCTCCTTCACACTTGTGCTGGTACCAGGTTCACCAAGAAAGTAGCAGTCTTGATCATTTCCCCAATTACTCTATGGTTTCTGCTGGGGTCCTGGTAAGTTGCAATGGGCTAAATCTCTCCTTAGGTTCTGTGTCCATCTGAAAAAGAGAAGCAGATTCTCCAACAGACAGTGAAGTCAGCACTGGATAAATGAGATAACCATTATCATTTTAGAGAAAATTAAATAGGTGTAGGCCCTCTTGTAGCCCAAGTTTGGTGGGAGATTGATATTGGAGAGCAGACTTGATATTTGGATATGGTTCTGACTTGTTTCCCAGTTCGAGCTATGGGTTCAATTCTATGGAGTGGATCAATTAGCCAATTCAAGAGCAGTTGGTTACCCAGCATGGCTGTGTGCCACTATTGCACTTGGGTGAGCATCATATCAGGTTGATTGCTGCTGAGTAGCTTAGACCACAAGTTGCTTAGACAGATGTTGGTGATTTTCCCTCAGTCACTCATGTAGCACCTTCTGGCACTAGACAAGCTAACTGTCTGGGGACTGACACTCTTCCAGATTCCAGCCAGGCCTCTCCATGTTCTATACCAACAGCATATGGTGTCTTCAGCAGTAGGGACTTACCATTAACATTTGGTGGATAATCAGGTGCTCTGACAGAAATTTGTCTTCATTTGGGAGACTTTGTAGGTTTCTCTGATCAATAGCTCATTGTGGATGTTAACTGCATCCTGGTACTGGGAGTTACAGGCCAGTGCTAAGGAAAATAAGGAAGAAAAATATAGGTAATATAAAAGAGAAAGAGAGAAGAGAGAGAGAGAGAGAGAGAGAGAGAGAGAGAGAGAGAGAGAAATAGGATAAGATTCAGATTAGTCTTCATCTTACCCTTTCCAGGGCCATTTGATTCAGGTGTTCCCTCTAAGGATCTAATGAAGTACCAAACTTTTAGTCTGTCTTTCAGGATATAGGATTTTATGGTACCATTTCCATTTGGGTCCAGTTTTGTGTCCCCCCTCCCTTACTTTCCCTTACCACCCCCCCTCCCTATTGTCTGGTCCCCGAGATGCCTATTAGGTAGGTCAGCATCTCAGGAAGATTCATGTTAGGAATCACAGATGAGTGAGACCATGCAACAATTGTCTTTCTGTGATTGGGTGAGTTTGCTGAGAATTATCTGTTCTAGTTTCGACCATTTTTCTTCAAATTTCATTGAGTCATTTTTCTTTACTGCTTTGTAGAATTCTATTGTCTAGATATACCACATCTTTGTTATCCATTCTTCTAATGATGGACATCTGGGTTGATTCCAGTTCTTGCTATTTTTTTTACCATATATATATATATATATATATTTTTTTTTTTTCTTCATTAGTTAGTTTTGTATTCAGCAAATACAGTCAGTTTGGTACCATTATTAGGCTTATCTGTGACCTACCCCCTCCCCTTGGCCCATCCTTGTTGAGGTATACGGGTCATGCATTGTGGAGTTAGCCCACAGTTATGGGAAAGCTAAATGTCTCTGCATATCATGACCCAACCTGTGGTTTTTCTTTTTCTTTTCCTTTTTTTTTCCTTTTTTTTTTTTTTTTTTTTTTTTTTTTTTGCTCTGTTTCCGATCATTTAACTGTCTTTGCAACCCTTCCTGGTTCTTTTCTATTAGGTCTAATTTAGCGAGGACAGCATTCATACAATCATTGGCCCTTTGTTGATTTTCTGCAAGTTGTTTTATTTGCTTAGCCACGGTTGCATAGCTTGTATTTTCATTTTGGGGTTCTGATCCTATTGTCTCTTCTATGTTTTGATCAGAGACATCCATTGTGGGACTGGGCAATGTTGTTGGATTTACTTGCATTTGATTTTTCATGTTATTCCTTTTGTGCTATGGTCTGCCCATCACAGTGTAGGAATCTTATTTAATTTAGGAGGAAGCTGTAGTTTACCCTTGAAGTATCTTCAGTGATGACTCCCTTTTATGTTTGCTTCAATTAGGCTTCTGATGGCAATGGGGCCTGTCTGTTCAGAGGGAAGGAGCCCGTGAGGCTCTGGTGGGGGCCCAACGACCAGATGAAGGTGTTTGATCATTGGTGGTTTGGGGTATGGGACTGCATGGTCAGGTGGTCCAAGGGGAGGAATGGGACACAGGAGACTGGTATTGAGGTTGGGATGTGGAAGGGGAGAGGGTGGGATTGTGTGGTGGTTCTGTGATGCTGAGGGGTGAGGAGGATGGGTGGTGGTCTGGTGGGGTGGGGGCAAGTGAAGGGAGGGGTAAACAATAGCCTACTGCCTTGGGTTCGAGTAGCCTCCAGCAAGTGCAAGAGGAGCGGTGGGTGGGAAGGCAGTCGTGCAGGAACACTGAAGAAGGGAGGGAAGGGGAACTAGCCTGCTGGTCTGGGTCTGGGCAGGGAGTGGTGGCAGCTGAGACTGTGGCTGGGACAGCTGCTTGAGGGGATTGGGGGACTTGTAGGCTACTGGAGAGTGTGGGAATCAGTGGATTCCTTACTTTGCTCCCCTGTGCCCTCCCACTGGAGGTCTACTAGGATCTACAAACCCCTTGAAACCTCAAAGAACTCCTAAGATCTTGCCTTTTCTTCCCCTTGAGGTGATGGATGGTTAGGTGGACACCACCTTGACCTAAAGTCTCTGGAAAATCATTTCCAATCCTTTCACCCTGGGGAGGTGTCTGTCCTTTGTGGTGAGGTGGGTTTCTTGAAGACAGCAGATGGGAGGGTCCATTCTTTTTGATCCACCCTGTTATATTGTGTTTTTTGATGGGTGAGTTAATATTATTAATATTTTTAACATGTAAAAATATATTTCATTTATTTGAGATAGAGAAAGTGGAAGAGAGAGGGAGAGGATTGGAGAACCAGGGCTTCTGGCCACTGCAAACAAATTCCAGATGCATGCACCCCTTTGTGCATCTGGCTTATGTGGGTCCTATGCGGGTTCTGGAGAGTCAAACTGGGATCCTTTGGCTTTGCAGGCAAATGCCTTAATCACTAAGCCATCTCTCCAGCTAAGATTATTAATAATTAATGTCATAACTGTGAGGTTTGATTTAATACTTGCCATGTTAGAGGCTTTGTGGGGTTTGGTGTTTTATTTGGCTTTGAACATTTTCATGCCTGGTCTAGTTTGGTTATTTTGTTATCCTTCTAGTAGGCTCTTGAGATTGGTTTTTGACCTTTCTGTGTGGAGTATTCCCGGAAGTATACTTTTGTGTTCATATAATCATACAACTGGCTTTTATCATAGAAAGTTTTTCTTTCACTATCTATTATGAGGGATACTTTCATGTGTTACAGTAGTTTGGGTTGAAAGCCATGTTTCTTTTTTGGATTTTAAAGTTCTCCATTCCAAGCCCTTCTGGTTTTCAGGGTTTTTATTAAAAAATCTGAGGTAATTTTTATGGGATTCCTTTTGTATGTAGTGAGTTGTTTCTCTCTTGCTGCTTTAATCACTGTGTCTTTATATTTATTGTTTAGAGTTTTAACTATCATGTGCCTTGGAGAGTTGCTTCTTAGGACCAGTTTGTTTGCTGTTCTGTGTTCTGTGGGCTTCAGGTATTTAATTTAGATGGGCCTCTCATTTGAGAGAGTGAGAAAGTTTCTTTTCCCAATAATGTGGCTGACTATGATCCTCATGCCTTTTTTGGCATGAATTTCTTCCCTTTCTGATATACTCTTAATCTGGATGTTTGGTCATTTTAGGATATCCCATAATTCTCTCATATGCTCTTTGCATGATGTTTTGAACTATGCAAAGTTTTTGGACTTCTGAAAACTTTCTTCTGTCTTGTTTTCCATATATGAGTTTCTGAAATAGATAAGATATAACATGAAGATTTCAAAAGTTTTTTGGTAAACATGACCAATTACCTGAAAGAGGAGACATACCAGTAAATTCAATCCAGGGCCTATAGGAAAAAGTTATCAATATAGAGGAAGAAGTCAGCAGCATGGAAGAAAAACTCAGCAAGGAAATTGATTTTGAAAGAAAAAAAAGCTAAATAGTAAGGCTAGAAATAAGGCTGGAGAGATGGCTTAGTGGTTAAGGCAATTGTCTGCAAAGCTTGAGGACCCAGGTTAAATTCCCCAGACTCCATGTAAGCAGATGCACATAGTTGTGCCTGCATGTGGAGTTCATTTGCAATGGCTAGAGACCCTGGAACACACACACACACACACACTCTCTCTCTCTCTCTCATAAATAAAATAAAAATGAAAAATTAAAAGATTAAATAAAAGAAATGCTAGAAATGAAATCTTCCTGAATAAAATGTTAAACAGTGGCAGAAAACATGAATAGACTCAACAAAGCAGAGGAAAGAATATCAGTGATGGAGTACCATGGTCACAATACCAAAAAACTCTACAATTCATTCAACTAAAGAATTCATGACATGGATGAAAGGTGTGGTGGTTTGAATAGAATAGATGGCCCCCAATATATTTCAGTTGTTTATTTGTTTGTAGTTTGCATCTTTAGCCACCTGGCTGGAGGCAGTGCCATTGTGTGGATCTTAAGGTGTGGTGGTGGGTTTGAGATTTCAATCTAAAGATATGCAAAGTGTGCCTAGCTGGAGTTCCTGAAGTGTGCTGTGGCTTTTGGCTTTAGGCTTGTACTTCTCTCTCTCTGCTTGGTCCTGTGAAGGCAGGCCAGTTTCTTCTGCCATTATGGAACTTCCCCTGGATCTGTAAGCTTCAATAAATCCCTTTCTCCATAACTGTGCCTGGTCTGGAAGTTCATCTCAGCGAACCTGAAGCTGTCTGCTACAAAAGGGTTGAGTAAACATTAAAGGTATAGACAGACTATGTAATGAAACTATAGCAGAAACTTTCTTAAATCTAGGGAAAGAAATAGACATTTAAATACAAGAGGTTTTTGGAACCTAAAAAAGATATGACCAGACAAAAACCTCTCCATGACATATTATAGACAAGTTGTCAAAAATAAACAGCAAAAAAGTGGGCTAGAGAGATGGCTTAGCAGTTAAGATGCTTGCCTATGAAGCTTAAGGACTCAGGTTTGATTCCCCAGTACCCAGGTATGTCAGATGCACATAATTAGCACATGCATTTGGAGTTTGTTTGCAGTGGCTAGAGGCCCTGGTGTGCCAATTCTCTCTCTCTCTTTCTCTCTCTCCCTTTCTTGCCTTCTCACTGTCTTTACATAACTGCCTCTTTCTTTCCCCTCTCAAATAAATAAATGAATATTAATGTTTTTTAAATTTACAAAGCAAAAATAATATCAAAAGTTATTAGTGCAAACTGCCAGATCACCTATAAAGGCAGAAACACAATATCAAATTTCTTGTCAGCAAACTCTCAACACCAAGAAAACATGGAATAATATATTTCAAGGCCTGAAAGCAAATAGCTGCCAACTAAGATTGCTACATCCAGGAAGCTGTCTTTTAGAAAGATGAAGTAAGGATATTTTAAGACAAACACACACCATGGCCCTTCATGACCACCAAGCCAGCACAGCAGAATGTACTTGAAGCAATAGTATCCACAAAGGAAAAAAAAAAAAAGGATCAAGCAGAAAGACACATGAAAAAGTAACTTTTATGATAAGAAAGAGATGAAGAAAGGAGAGCCAGGAAGGAATCCATCCTGTCCAACACAGCAAATTAGAAAAACTCTGATATTTATATGAGAGAAAGTAAAAGCAAAATGATAATCAAACCAACAGAAAAACAACCAAAAATATATAGAAATTAGTAAGCAACTCTCAACAGCAACCTTAAATGTAATTGACCTTAACTCACTAATAAAGAGACAAACACTGTCTGGTTGGAGGAAAAATAACCAACTAGATCCAACTGTTTGTGGTCTCCAATAATATTAAGGAAGACCACTACCTATTAATATATGGAAGAATTTATAAAGAATATATAACAATTGTAGGGTCTTGGGAGATGGCTCAGCAGGTAAGAGTGCTCTCCATGTAAGCATGAGGGTTTGAGAGGGCCTGATTCACCCTGAGTTCAATTCCCTAGCACCCATGTAAATAGCTGAGTGTGGCCACACACATCTGTAACTTCAATTCTGTGTGGAGCAGAGACTAGAGAGTTGCTGTGGCTTGTGAAACACTAGAGTTGGGTTAATTGAGGAACTGTCTCAAGGAAATATACAGATGAGCAATAAAGGTTGACATTCCACATTTTTCCCCTGGCCTCCACATATGCATGCACAGGGTGTGAGCGTCTGCACACATGTATGCATACACCACACCACAAACATAGTATCAATATCCACCTGAATAAATTTACATGGCTAACAATACCAAGCATATTCCTATTCTGAATTTGGAGCAAATAGTATCTTTAAAAAGTAACAGCCCCAAACTGAAAACAATCTAGTTAATAGGATAAAGGAGAGGGTTAAGAGTGCGACCAAACAGCACATACCTGCGAGAACATGGAAGAATGTTTAAACAAACGTTATGAAAGAAGTGACACAAGCCAGACAAGTCATAGTATGTGAACCCTTTTCTGTAAAGGTCAAGAACATATGATACTGATCTCTTAGGCATGTTAATTGCAAGGCACATGAGGGAATGATAAAAATATTCTCTACTGTTTTTCCAAATAGATAGTAGTTATGTGCGTGTGTGTATACATGTATATGTGCATATAAACAATTTATTGAGTTATGTTTTGTGCATTGTACTATGTGTAAATTAGTATTAATTAAGATTAAGTAAAAGAGAAATATATTTAGTGAAATAATTGAGTTATTAATGTACTTCTTTAGAAAGTGTTCAATAAAGGCTATAATAATCCTGAACAATTTTCATTTAGGATTACATTCATCTTTATTGATTTCAGACATCTGAATATTGATTTAAAACCATAATTATATATGCTAAGGACCTAGCATCAATATCAATTTAGACTTTTAAAGCCAATAATCTAAATTTGTTTTAAGTGAAGAAAAATACAGCTATGATTTATCCTCTACAAACATTGCCCCCCATGTCAGATGCAAACAGAGTATATCACACTGTGGGCAGTGGTTAGGATCCTAAGGAAACAGCAAAATGACCTTCACTTCTGGCTTCAAGAGATAAACAGCTTAACATCCCAAATAAGCTACACAAATTGTTATCTTGAGTAGCTGCAAAAATGCAGCATATTTATAAACCATGCTCTGTATGGTTCATTATTTTTTTAAGGATTTCAAAGTCTGTTATTTTCTTCCTTACTGAATATCATACTTACCTTTTACTTCTCATTTCTCAGGGTCAAACCATAATTCATGATATGGACTCTATTTATCAGGGAGAATAATGATGTTCTAATGAGAAAACAAAACTACAAAGCATCATTTGATTCTATTTTCAATGATAGGATACTCAGATTTAGGGTACATTTGACTGATCCAACTAAGCTCATATTATAACCCATGATATGAAATTCTTTCCCCATCTTATCCCTCATCTCCTTGCTATGTATTATTCTTTAGATGGGCCAAAGAGCTAGTCAATACAAGAGCATGGATTCAAAGCCACAGCATCTGGCTCTAGAGTTCACGTTATTAACTTCTAGGTGGTGCCTTGGGGTGGTTGTGTGGTAATGTTTGGTCTCGATTTCAGTCCTGAGACACAGGGCTGGACCTAATCCACTTCTAGGAATTTCTACACTAAAGCATTTCTCTCAGATCATCTCACTTCACATACATTTCCATTCATTAAAATGGTAATAACAGACTTTTTGCCCTTTTTTATGGAAAGTCACACTGTAACACTTTCAAAAATTAAAAAAATGAGTTATACATGTTTATAGGATTCACTATGGTGTTTTGTAAAATTCTTGTAATGTGTGATGATAAAAGCGGAGCAATCAATGAATCTATCACCTCAGAAATTTATCATTTCTTTGTGTTGGGAACATTCAAATTCTCTTCTAGCTTTATAAAAATATATAGTAAATCACCACTAATTATAGTTACCCAATCATGGTATAGAACAAACTAAAGTACTCTAAAGCATTCTTACTAGCTAACTGTATCTTCTTACCCAGTGACCTCCTCCTAGTCTTAGTCTTAAGCAATGCAATTTCTACTCTTCACTTGTATGAGTCTAAGCTCTTGAATTTATATTCAAGTTAGAACATGTGGTGTTTGATTTTCTGTGTTCATTCTATGTCACTTTATATAATGTACTTCAGTTCCATTGATGTTGCTGAACATAACAGGATTTCCTCTTCACTAGGTGAATGTTATTTGCAATACATACCTGCCACATTTTTGTTATTCATAAATTCACTCAAAACACTTAGATTGATTATGTATCCTGACTATTGTGGAAAGTGTTATAATAAGAATAGAATGAAGTTTCTACCTACTGATTCCTTTTTGTGTGTGTGTGTGCATATATACCTAGTGTTGAATATATTGAGGCAGAATAAAAGAAAAAAAAAGGCAGTGACAATGAATTGTTCAGAGTGGTTGAAATTGGAAGTAAAAACTTTGAACAGAAAGGTAGGAAATTAAAACTACACTGTATTTTCTCCATGTAAGTCACCACAAATTAGCCTGAAAATTGACCAACACAAACTATGAAAGTTAGTAACTCTACCTTGCAGAAAACACAAAGCTCTTCTAAGAGCATTTTCATGGGTGTTTCGGATGGTCCATGTAGCAAACCAGCATTTTTAGTTCTGAGCTTCTTTTGCATGTATATGTGTGTTTTATTCCATGTGTATGAGTATTTGTGCTCGTATGTGCATGCACACATGTGTGTGTGTATGTGGGGTGTATGTGGAGGCCAGAGATCAGCATCCAGGGTCTTTCTTAGCCAATCTCCACCTTATCTTTGAGACAGGTTCTCATTGTACCTAGTGCTCAGTCATTTGTTCAGACTAGCTGGCTTGTGAGCCCAAGAGATTCCCTGTCTCCACTTCCTTACAGGCATGTGATACCATGCCCAGCATCTTATGTGGGTGCTGGGGATCTGAACTCAGGCCCTCATGCTTGCAGGGCAAGCATATTATCCATCGAACCATCTCTTTCATAATTCGTTTGTATTTCTTTTGTGTGTGTGAGGGTGTGTGTGTGTGTGTGTGCGTGTGCGTGCACACGTGCCACAACTCACATGTGGAGGTCAAAGGACAACCCTAAGGCCTCCATCTTCTCCTTCCACCTTCTTTGTGAGACAGGGTCTCTCTCTTACTGTTGCATGTGTCATAACAACTGGCCCACCAGTTTTCATTCTCCTGGCTCCACCTCCCATTGCCATAGGTACATTGGGATTACAGAGACATGTGCCGCTTTGTGTCTAGTTTTACGTGGGTACTAGAGAGGACTGCACTTGTGTTTGGAGGCTTGCAAGCAAGCACCTTCACCCACTAAGCTATCTCTCTAACTCCACTTTAAAAAAAAATTGTTTATTTTTATTTATTTATTTGAGAGCAACAAACAGAGAGAGAAAGGCAGATAAAGGGAGAGAGAATGGGCGCACCAGGGCCTCCAGCCACTGCAAATGAACTCCAGATGTGTGTGCCCCCTTGTGCATCTGGCTAACGTGGATCCTGGATCGAGCCTCGAACCCAGGTCCTTAGGCTTCACAGGCAAGCACTTAACCGCTAAGCCATCTCTCCAGCTCTCTAACTCCTCTTTCATAGTTCAGTCTTAAAAATTATTTATTTATTTATTTAAGATTGAGAAAGAGAGAGAGAGGCAGATAGTTAGAGAATGGGAGTGCCAGGGTCTCTAGCCACTGTAAATGAACTCCAGGCACATGATATACCTTGTGTATCTGGCTTTACGTGGGTCCTAGGGAATCAAACTGGGGTCCTTTGGCTTTGCAGGCAAGTGCCTTCACCACTAAGCCATCTCTCTAGCCCACCTCTTTCATATTTCTCATATATTATATTCCAAATAACTACTAATATATAAAGAATATGTACCCATGGAAAGAACATGTTATTTCTTCAGCTAGTCATAAACATTAAATGTGGTATTTTTCTGTTCTAACTGATGAGATTCCTTTGACAGTTCCACTGATTTGAGAACAGGCATTAATCATTCAATTAGCTAGAGATTCCTGGGGTCAGTATTAGTATGGAGACTCAGCAAGCATGCAACAAGCCATGCCAGCCATGCCCAACTCTCTGGACACAAGTACTGCAGAATTAGTAAACAATAGCTGACATTTATTAAATGCTCACAGTATTTTCGAATCACTGGCTTTCATTCATTATGCCATTTAATTATAATGCTTACCTTCTCTCAATAAAAGATGAGCAATGAATGCTTACAGCAAGTTCTATGGCTTTTACTGCAGTAAACAACTCTAAACTGTAATATTTGGACGCTACAGTGACTGAAAGCTTTCAAGAGGAGGAGAGAATGAAAATAGCCATATGAAGATACATTTAAAGCTTGTTTGTTTCAACATTATTTCTCTACTTTTATTTGTACTTGAGCCAGAATACATACGTTGATTTTCTTCATGGTGAACTGACGAATGAAGAGGGATTCCTTCCAACATGTACTGAATATCTACTGAATATCTGTTATGTATAAGGCAGTGTCTGTTAGGTACAGAAAGATGAGCAAGGCATAGCCTCTGTCCTCAAAGAGCTCACAAACACAAGCACAAAGTGATCCATTCAGCTGCGACATGTTTCTAGGTCCTCACAAACACAAGCACAAAGTGACCCTTTCAGCTGCAACATGTACCTAGGTCCTCAGACTGCAGCACCTGAAGGACCTATGAAAGTCTTACATTACACTCACCTTGTATATGAATCCAAATTTTGGCAAACATTGTTCCTGGGTCTTCTGCTCTTTCACTTAGTGTATTTATAAAACATTCCTATTTATCTGAGAGAGAGAGAGAGAGAGAGAGAGAGAGAGAGAGAGAGGGTTATTAGAGTTTCTCAAAAAATTAGAAATAAGAATACCATATGACCCAGTTATACCACTCCCAGGCATATACTGTGAGGACTCCACAGTCTACCATAGATATATTTGAATCCATATTTACTACTGCTTTATTTACAATAACTAAGAACTGGAATAGCCTAGAATCTCATCAATAGATGAATGGACAATTAAAATGTGATACATACACACAATGTAGCTCTATTCAGCTATGAATATGAACTCATGAAATTTGCAGGTAAATGGATGGACCTGGAAAGAATTATATTAAGTGAAGTGATCCAGGCTACTCAGAAAGCTCAAAACCACATGTTCTTCTGATATGTGGATCTTAGCATATATATATTCAAATGTGAATAAGCCCCATAAAGGTGGAATGGTAAACAAGAGTGAGTATAAAGAGATGAGCAGAAAGAGGGGTGAGAGAAGAGCAAAAAAAAAACCCACCACTTGTGACATGTAAACAAAAGGAGGGAGGATATTGTATGGGGGGGGGATGTGGCAGTGCTGTTGGGACTGTTGTTCACAGATGGCTTCAGTTGACAGGCGTGCCTTGTACAGCCTCCCCTGCAGAAAGCACATGGCCAAGGTCAGGGTGCTGGCAGTGGGGGGCTGATCCATATGTGACTATACAGACCTGGGAATACTGGTCAGGGATGACTCTGAAATGTCATTTAGCTTCTCAGTTTTCTCTAGCCTGGGTTGGTGAGTTAGTCTATCCCTGGACCTGATAGTAACCTTTCTCTGTGTCCCCCTTAAGTTTTCTTCTTTCCCTCCATAGGTGTTATAAAACTCAGCAAAGTGTTGTAAGCACTCTCAAGAAAGCTACAAGACTCATGAGGCCCCTTTCTGAAATGATATAATCACTAAATAATCCCGGAGGAAAGGAGACTTTGGTGGAGATGCCTAAAAGTTGTGTAGGTAAGTCTAGTGATGAAACCTTCATGTGCTATCACCCATGTTGGGGTGGGCTTTTCTGTGATGCAATGGCCTGACTCACTCACTTCTATAAAACCCTTATCTATTCTCCTGTAACTCCAATGACTGAATTGGTTCACTGAGCTATACTTGAGTGGAATCATTTTTGTCCGTTTTTGGCACTCTATCTGGAGATGAGACATTTATTTGCTCATGTCTATCCAGAGACAGCCATATACTACCAGGGAACCCACTCTTTAACATTAGTGCTAACATGATTACAGTACTGAAGGAGAGGGGTCATAATGGCCCAACCTGAGCAGTGTCAGACATTGGGAAGGAGCCACTTTCTACACTGGGTAGATTTGCTGTCACGTTGATGATGTGGATTCTGTAATTAGGATTCACTAGGACCAAGTCTATGTGATTGTAAAAATGATTCAGCCTGTTTCATTCACAGCATATGTGAAAGCATGAATGAATGAATAAATTAACAAGTCCATCAACGAATGAATCAATAAGTGAAGCAGATGTGGCAAGTTCATTTATAGTGCCATGAATGGAATGAGTCCAGAAATATGATTCCAACTCTTTGTAGGACTGTAGTGACAAGCCACAGACTGGCTGTTCTTATTGTCACCTCTGATTCTTCTGCACTTGTATATACAAAGACCATGATGAGAAAGGCAGTATGGGGAAGTTTTCAATGAGATATTTATTGTGCTGTGATTGCAAGTTTCATGAATACTAATCAGGGCATTGAGCTACTCTAAATACATACATCTCACTACAGTTCACCACCAGCTGGGGAACATCAACTGATCTTTGCTTCTCATTTTAAGACTCCAGATTTAAAACAGGTCATGCAGTTTCATCCTGACCAGACCCAACATTGTAATGTTAATTTAGTCAGTATTTCTTTCTTTCTTTTTTTTTTGAAATCTTGCTTTTTATGAACTTGTAAAAAATAAAATAATTTATAGCAAACAAGATTAGTCCATTCAAATTTTTTCCTATTAAAAATAGAGAGCACATAAAACCTGGATAATTTTAAATATCATCAGCTCTTTAAATATATATTAAGGGTTGCAGAGATGGCTCAGTGGCTAAAGGCACTTGTTTGCTAACCCTAACGGGCCTGGTTCAATTTCCCAGTACTCATGTAAAACCAGATGCACAAACTAGTTCATGTATCTCAAGTCTGTTTGCAGTGGCAGGAGGCCTTGGTGTGCCCATACTCTCTCTCTCTGCCTCAAATAAATTTCTCTTTGACTCAAATAAATAAAAAAAAATTTAAACTGTGTCAAGAGAAGATGGCTCAGGGTACAATGTATTTTCTGCATGGATGTAGGCAGCTTCCACTTTGAGTGTGCCCATTGCTCAGACATAGTAAATCATTAGGCACTAACATGTATTGACATCCAAAGATTATTTTTGCTAATATACTATTCTTATCAAGAAAATTTTAATTAAATCAACCATATTTGTTGAATACTTTATGTGTATCAAATACCACATTCACAAAGAGAATATGAGGTTATTAAAGAGTAAAAGTGGCCAAAAATGAGGGAAATAAAAAGAGGGGGTGATAGACAGAAGGGCTCTTGACAGTGTTACTATTTCTGGGGGTCGATGTAGCATAAGGTCCCACAAGCATCAGTTAGGTTTAGTGTGCTGGGGGTGAGCATTCACTATTGATGGGTGCTTTCTGTAAAGTAGGGTCTGGGATAGGATAGTTAAGTATCAAGGAAGGCAGTGGCCATCACGGTTCTGAGTCGCTTTAAGGAAACTCAATGGGAAGCAAAGGAAAAATGAAATGACAAGGGAGAGAGGAATGAGTGCAAAGGAAGCAGTGTTTTTATTAGTAATAGTAAAAACATTTTGTATGGATATGTCATGTGTTTGGTATCCTCTTTTTTACTCATTACTGCCCCAATTTTTCTGGGGGCCCTGCCTTAGTGGGGTTGTGGGTTTTCTGTTGTGGGAGTAGCAGTCAGGTTTTTGGTGGGGAGGGAATGAGCTGGTCCAGCTTAGGAATGGCAGATAAGTGACATCATGAAATATTTGTCTTTCTGTGATTTTGCTAGTTCACTGAGTATGATCTGTCCCAAGTCTGTTGCTTTTTCTACAAATTTCATTGTATCATTTTATTCTTACCATTGAGTAGAATTCCATTGTGTAAATGTACTACAACTTTGTTATCCATTCATCCAATGATGGGCACCTGGGTTGATTCCAGTTGTAGCTATTATGAATTGAGCAGCTGTAAATATGATGACCAAATATCTCTGTAGTGAAACATGGGGCATTTAGAATAAATTCCCAGTAAGGGACTAGCTGGGTCTGTTAGTAGCTCTATATTCATCCTTTTCAGGAATCTCCATATTGATTTTCATAGTGGTTATAAAAGTTAACATTCCCACCAACAGTGGATGAGGGCTCCTCTTTCCCCACATCCTCACTAACATTTGTTGTTTTATTTTTTAATGATTGCCATCATTATTAGAGTAAGGTGGAATCTCATGGTCATTTTAATTTGCACGTAAGGATGTTGAACATTTTCTTAAGTGTGTGTTGGCCATTTGTATTCCCCTAAGAACTCCCTATTCAGTTCTCTAACCCATCTATGGAGTGGGTTTTTTGATTTGATTTTATTGTTTAGTTTTCTGAATTATTTGTAGATGCCAGATGTTAGGCTTCTGTCAGTGGTACATCTGGTGAAGATTTTCTCCCATTCAGTGGGGAATCTATTGGCTCTGCTTATGGTCTGTTTGTCTGTGCAAAAGCTGCTAAGCTTTATGAGATCCCATTGGTTCAGTGATTGTTTAATTTCTTGGGCTACTGGGATTTTGTTAAGGAAGTCTTTTCCCAGTCCTATGGCATGGATAATTCCTCCTATTTTTTCTTATAGTGGGAGAAGTGTTTCAGGTCCTATACTGAGATCTTTAATCCATTTGAACTTGATTTTTGGGCATGGTGAGATGAGTGAGTATAGTTTTATTTTTCTATATATGGCTATCCAATTTGTCCAGCACCATTTGTTGAAGATGCTGTTGTAAGGTCAGGGGTGACCAAGACCACAGAGACCACTCTGAGGCAAAGATGGAAGCTTTTATTTGGGAAACACACTAGCTGCCAGGACTGACTATCAAGAGTGGAGCAGTCAACTTTTGAGATTACAAATACTGGGCTATATAGAGTTATTCAGTTGGGGGAAGGTGAGGAAGGGAAATAGCTAGGGTGAGACCAGAACAGTGACCTGAGAGATAAGTGGGCAAGATAAGGGAGCAGGAAACCTAGACCTGGGGTACTGTTAGGCATGGAAGAGATAATGGCTGGGTGGTTCCTTGAAGAATGTGGATGACCCACTTCCTATGTCTCTTTTGCCATCCTGCTGTGACTCCACTTTGTCCTGACCTAATATTCCAACCTTTTGTTAATGATAAGAGATGAAGGCTAATTTTTTTATTTTGGCCATTAGGGTGATATAAGTTCCTATGGGAGAGGCTGGATAATGCAGTCAATGGGTCTTTCTTCAGAGCAGGTGATGAGGAGGCAGGTTTATGGAGGCAAGAGGTGGCAGAGTGGTGAGATCAATAGCACCAGGGTAGCATGTTGTTATGACTTGGTCCTGAGCAAAACAGAGACTTCTCTCATACCATCCCTGTATTGAGCTGGCTTCAGGGCCGTCACTGGCAGACACCTGTTATAGAGAAGGTGAGGGTGATGGGCTCTGTGCATTCCGTGAGAAGACAGAAAGGAGAATAAAGGAACTTGTTACACTTGTCAAAACACCAGGTGTAAAGGGAGGGTGAGCATTAAGAGGTGAAAGATAGAGGGCTTGGGGGAGGAGGAGGCAGAGGGGCATTTTGGGATCAGGTGAAGAGTAGGAACACAAGAGAGTTTAAGCTTGAGAGTTCCCATTGGAGTGGCAGTGTACTTATCCCTGGATGAGATAGTGTAAGGGCTAAGGAAGGAGGGGGCCAGAGGAATAGCTCTGATTCTGGCTAAGGCAAATGGGAGGAGCTGAGGTTAGGGTAGGTGAAGTTAGTCAGGGACAGGCAGAGGCAGAAGACTTGAGTTAATGTTAGAGTCTAATATTGTAAGTCAGCATAAAGCAGGGGAGCCTACTATTCTGAATTATTGTTTATATTGTAGTGACATTTTTCTTACTGGGTGATTAGGAACATGCAGGCTGCCAGAATTAACGGTATATTTTGGAGGTCAATAATGGCACTGTATGAGAGACTTTTAGGGATGTGTGAGGAGTTCTATGACTTGCAGCATTGTCATCTGCTAATACAAATCAAGGCCGTACTGACCAAGTGGCCCTCCCTCTTTTGGGAACCCTGGAGGTCTGATTTTCCTCCAATGTGACTCCTCTTTTGAAGATAAACTGAGTTGGAATTCATTTCTGGGTCTCCTCTCTGATCAAGAAGACAGGTACCTTAACAGAGGCTAGAAGTTCAAGTGTCCCATCATCTCCTGTGGCCTTTTGACCTGGGACCAGGAACCAAAATATTGGTTATCCTTTTAACTCCCATGTTTCCAATTGATTTTGGCTGCTACATATGGCTACTAATCACTCAGAGAGATTGTACATATCTGATTAGCAAAAAAGATTAGTTAAAAAGGGTGCAGAACATAGCTGGTTAGCAAATAAGATCTGGTTAGAGAATGACACACTAGGTTAAAATGATTCTGATTAATAGTTAACTTTAGTTGTTAAGTTGACAGTGTCCCAGCTATATCTGGGACATAGAAAGCATACACATTATACACATTCTATTTTTTTTAAGTATCTGTCAGGTGTAACTATAGGCAGAACATTTTGGTAGCCCTGAAAACAATATTTTGTCAATTATTTTAGAAATCATATGCCAGGAAAAAGGCAAGAAAGTATAACAACCTAGCACCTGTGTTTGAAAACAGCTTTGGCTAGTCTGTATATCAATGCACGTACCAATTTTTTTAGGGTAGGAAACATGTTTTAAGTATCAAATATCTCTGAAAGCAATGAACATAAGACACCAGAAATAGGACAATTAATTAAATGAAACCTTGACCGAGACTGATTATATATAGCTAAAGAATAAAATAAAACTTGGTCATTGTTGAGTTAAACAAGCCTGATTTTAACATACATTAGAGACAATATGACGGACAGATACAAACCTATTTATTAAATAAGTACCTTTTACCATTGAACAATTTTAAGGCTTAATATTTCTGATGGTTACACAATGGTTAGACAAACTATACTAATATTTTTTGTATATAGTGTATTTTTCTAAGACATGGGGAGCTTTTCAGTTTTTCTAAGAACAAAATCACAATGTTACTTCTTATAAGACTTAGATTATAACCTCAGTGATAATCATCTAGCAAAACCAGCATGAGCAAGACAAGAACCACCTTAAAATTATAGAGTTTTAACCAGGTATGATGATGCATGTTTATTGATAGTTAAACATCATGAACTTTGTATAAACAAAATTATAATATTCTGATATCTGGAAAAACCTGATATTAACAAAAAGTAGAGTTTACATATTTAAGGCCCATGAGGCTACAGAGAGTAAACTATGAACAAAAGATATGCTGACAGAATTAAAATAAACAAGAAATCTATATTATGTAATAACATTTTTGGCTTAAATATGAAGACATGAAAAATTTTATAATTATAAAAGTTCATCAGAGGTGGGATACCTTTATATAATATATACATTTTAAAGAAGATTTAGCACTCTTAAAAGCCAAATAAGATGTCCATCTAATCTAGAAGTCAGTTTTTTTTTTTTGTTTTGTTTTGTTTTGTTTTTCGAGGTAGGGTCTCACACTAGCCCAGGCTGACCTGGAATTCGCTATGGAGTCTCAGGGTGGCCTCGAACTCATGGCTATCCTCCTACCTCTGCCTCCCGAGTGCTGGGATTAAAGGCGTGCGCCACCACGCCCGGCTAGAAGTCAGTTTTTGAAAGTAGTTTAGCTTAATTAAACACACACAGAGAATAGAGGAACTGGATTAAACTGATATGATCTAATGAAAAAAGGAGACAAGCCTCATGAAAAAGAGAGGGAATGAGCATGCCAGGGCCACTTGCCACTGCAAACGATTTCCAAAACAATTTTCAAATGCTTGTTCCACTATATGCATCTGGCTTTGCAAATAAGCACCTTTAACTCATGAGCCAAACGAAATATTTTTAATCTATTCTAAATCAATTTTATAGAACTATATTGAATTCCAAACATACACAAAATTTTATGACACACTCTATATAATTATTTGAACCTTAATCAACTCTATAATTCTGCCTGTAATAATTTGATAAACTTGTTCAGTAATGACATGATGTAAAACTAAAGTATTAAAACATTGTTGGAGGAATTGAAGAGTTGCATTACCATGACGTAAATAGTTTTTAAGTGTGTGACAGATAAATACTGGTTAGTGTTTCAAATGTGGTCTATTTACCTTATAAAATAGGAAAGAAAAGAGCAAAGAGTAAATAATTTTTCTGAGTTTGTTTTTGAGGTAGGGTTTTAGATATAATAACCTTAGGAGAGAATTAAATATTAATGAGTCAATTTTAACCTTAAGATTTAGTTAAAAGGTTGACAAACAGAGGAACCTAGTTAACTTGGTTGGGTACTCTAAATTCAGTCTTTTATAACTATTATTATGACCAGATTAACATCAATGAGTTAAAGTTAAACTTACAACCTGAATACCATAGCAACCCGCTACCAGCCAGGGCCATACTTTGTTAGTCTGATGTAAACCCTAGGCTAATAGTCATTTTATATCTCAAGAAGTCTGTAATCTGATTTTTTTTTCCTCAAAAGGCCTCTTGAAATAACTTTTTTGAAAGAGCAGACCAGATTTGACTTATATTATTTACCCAGAATAAACATATAGATTTTGGAACTTTGTTTCTTACAATCTTCCTGAAACACATTTTAAAAAATATGAAAGCAGATTCAAACATTATTAGAAATTTTAGAATTTTTTTTTACAAATTTAATATCAAGTACTTCTAAATTTAAATATAAATCCTGAGAATGGTCTGTTAGTAGTTCCATAGAAGCATGGAAAGATAAAGTAAATGTAACAGTTACAAATTTCTTATAAGAAGTCCCCATCTGTTTATATAGCAACTTGGCATTCATTCTTCAGCATGCTGGGGCAGGGTTCCTGAGATCCCCTGTGCTTGCAGCCCCCTAGCTCTGCAAGGCAGGGAAGCTAAGAAAGAGCCATTTCTTTTTCTTCCTAATGGACTTTCCTCAGGGCTATAGGCTGCTTTTCGATCCTTCCATTTTACAAATCTTTTAAGAGTAGGAGAACCTTGTATTTTTTGGCTATGATCTTAACTATTTTCAGTGTTTCTTTTGGGGCTCATTCGACAGTGAAAATTGGGTATGCTGTCTTGTACAGTGGGCTTGGTGGAAAACATCCCCACAATGAAATGACACTGCTCAGAACAGAAATCATTCTGCCGCCTTAGGGCTGTGAGCCATGTACATACTCAAACACACACATTCATTTCAAATGCACTTTTCATACAGACTCTAGACAACCATTTCCCCTTCATATATTCATTGATTCATTCATTCATTTATTCAGAAGTTATGCATTCGCATTTAAAATTTCTATTCTATTTACAACTCCGGAGACTAAAAGCAAACCTTGTTCCAGGCAGACTGAGGGAGCTGGAGGAGCTGAAGAAGCTGAAGAAGCTGTTGGGGCAAGGTCCTCTATGGCATCTGGGTCAAAAGCAGAGGGTGAGGACGAATATGAGGGAGGGTTTGAATGAGAGCATCTTCCTGAGACCTTGGCTAGAAGGACCTGGTGAGAATAGCAGAGAGAAGGCCTTTCATATCGAGTGAAAAATAAGGTATTTCGGGCCATTTGCCTGTATTATTTTATTTTATTTTTACAGTCAGTTTGACTGAAGGTTTTTTTTAAAAATCATTGAGAATTTGGAAATCAAAAGTATAATTCTCAGGCCATTTGGACCCATTGTCCATCCTATGGATGTGGCCAAGCTGACTTGTGGAGAAAGATAAGATGTCGTCCAAGAGTCATAGAGGCTTAAAGTTCTTAAGGAGACAAGGAAAGAGCAAAACAAGGGTGAGAGAAAAATAAACCAGAGCTTAAGCTGGGTTTACATAGAATACCAATATGACCCTAGGCCTGTTAGGATGAACAGGGCCTGAACCTCCCACATGGGCAGAGGCTATAAAGATCACAACTGTCGGTTTTTTAGCCTGTTTTTGGCTGAGGATGGCGACTGTGCTCCCAATGGTGAAATCAGCTGGCTGTGGAAGATGAAAGTGGCTGGCAGTGGAAGACGAGAACTCAGGAGGGAGAGGAAGAGGAGGAAGGGAGAGGAAATGTTCTGAGATGGTAACCAAACCAAAAGGTGCCCCTTAGGATATGGTAGACCAGAGAGCAATAGACTCGAGGTGTTGAGAGTGCATCTTTCTGGAGACCTGGGGTTGGGGCCTAGAGGCCAAGGTGTGTAGTCTGGTGTGCCAGCATGGCTTCCATGAGGAGAGATGAAACCTGAGAGCAGATCAAACTGAAAGGTACACTTACTGAGAAGGAGGGAACAGACAGAGAAGGGAAGAGTGAGGCCGAATCATGGTGGGTGTGAAAGTCTGTATCAGACAGAGATGGTCCGAGGCCTTCAGGGAGTCAAATGGCAGCTCGGTGGTCTCATCAGGAGAAAGGGGATCTGGCCACCCAAGAGGGCAACCAGAAGCCTTCCTATCCAAATCACAGCACCAGATGTAAGGTTCAGGAGTGACCACGACCATGGAGACCACTCTGAGGCAAAGATGGAAGCTTTCATTTGGGAAAAACACGAGCTGCCAGGACTGACTCCCAAGAGTGGAGAAGTCAACTTTTGAGATTACAGATAGATAGTTCTTCAGTTGGGGGAAGGTGAGGAAGGGAAATAGCTAGGGTGTGACGGCTGGAACAGTGACCAGGTGACCTGAGAGATTAGGGGACAAGATACAGGGGGCAGGAAACCTAGATTTGGGGCATTGTTAGGCAAGGAAGGGATAATGGCTGGGTGGTTCCTTGAGGAATGTGGGTGACCCACTTCCTTACGTCTCTGTTGTCATCCTGCTGTGACTCCATTTTGTCCTGATCTAACAGCTGTTTTTTTTTTTCTTTCTCCAGTCTATGTTACTGCACCTTTGTCAAAGACCAACTAGCTGCCGTTACTTGACCTAAGGTCCAGATATTCCATTCTGTTCCATTGGTCTATATTTCTGTTTTTATGCCAGTACCATTTTTTTTTTTTTGCTATGTTGTTTTTGTTTTTGTTGCTATGGCTTTGTAACATAGCTTTGGATTGGGTATGGTGATACCTACAGAGGTGTTTCTTTTGCTGAGGATATGTTTGGATATCTGGGTCCTGCTGCCATTCCATATGAATTTTGAGATTATTTTTATATCTCTGTGAAGAATTATAGTGGAATTTTTATTGGTATTGCATTAAATCTGTATATTGTTTTTGGTAGAATTTCCATTTTTGTAATATTGATTCTACCTATTGAGGGGCATCAGAGGTCCTTCTATCTTCTCAAAGTCTTCCTTGATTTCTTTTTTGCATTTCCTTTTATGGTTTCATTATGCAGGTCTTTTAAATCCTTGTTTAATAGTATACCAATGTATTTAAGTTTTGGTTGCTATTTAAAATGGGACAGCCTCACTTATTCCTTTCTCTGTATATTTGTCCTTTGCATACAGAAAGGCTACTGATTTTTGTGTGTTGATTTTTTGATCCTGCCACATTACCAAGAAATTAACCACCTTTAGAAGTTTTTTTTTTTTTTTTTTTTAATTCAAGCTAGGGTCTCACTCTAGCCCAGGCTGACCTGGAATTCACTATGTAGTCTCAGGGTGGCCTTGAACTCACAGCTGTCCCCCTATCTCTGCTTCCCAAGTGCTGGGATTACAGGCATGCGTCACCATGCTTGGCTACTTCTAGAAGTTTTGAGATGGAATCTTTTGGGTCATTGATGTGTAGGATCATGTCTCTGCCAATAGGGCTAAGAGCTTCTTCCTTTCAAATTTGTATCCTTTTTATCTCTTTTTCCCATTGTTGTAGTCAGGTTCACATTGTTGGCAGAAAGCACCCAACAAAGAGCAGTTTATGGGGGAAAAAAGAGGTTTATTTTGGCTTACAGGCTCTAGTGGGAAGCTCCATGGTGGCAGGCATGAGCAGAGGGTAGATATCATCCCTGGCCAACATAAGGTGGACAATAGCCACATGATAGTGTGCCAAACACTGGCAAGGAAAAACTGGCTATAATATCCATAAGCCTGCCCCCAGCAATATACCACCTCCAGGAGGCTTTAATTTCCAGTAGTCATCAGCTGGGGACCTAGCATCCAGAAAACCTAAGTTTATTAGGGGAACCTGAATCCAACCACCATCCCCATCTTATTGCTTGGGATGCGACTTCTAGTACTATATTGAAGAGCAGTGGTGAGAGTTGGCACCCCATCTTGTTCCTGATCTCAATGGGAACTCCTTGAGTCTTTACCCATTAAGTATTATTGAGCTTTAGGTGCTTTATATATAGCTCTTATTGTGTTGAGATACAACCCTCCATGCCTATTCTCTCCAGTGTTTTGATCATGAAATAATGTTGTATTTTGTCAAAATCCTTCTCTGTATCTATTGAAATTATCATGTGGTTATTGTTATTAAGTTTATTTATGTGGGTTATTACATTGACTGATTTCCATATGTGGAACATCCCTGGGATGAAGCCTACTTGATCAAGGAGGATAATGCATTTGATGTTGTTGAATTTGTTTTGCAAGGATTTTGTTCAGGATCTTTGCATCTAAATTCATCAGTTATATAGACCTATAGTTTTCTTTACTTGTTACATCTCTGTTTGATTTTGGTATTAGGGTGATACTAGCTTCATAAAAGGAGTTAGGGAAGATTCCCTGGTCTCTAATTATGTGAAACAGTTTGAGAAAAAATGGTTTTAGTTCTTCAATGAAGGTTTGATAGAATTTGGCTGAGAAGGTCCTGTAATTTTCTTTTTGTGAGTTAACCCAGGCCCAGAAAGCCAAACATTACATGTACTCTTTCATATGTGGATCCTAACTACAAATGATTTAACTTCTATGTGAGTAAGAAGAAAACTCAGTAGCAGAGGCCAGTAATCTAGAAAGGAAATATAAAGGTAACAGAAAGGGAGGGAGGGGGGAGTTACTAGGATGGTATTGTATATATGTAAGTAGAAGAATAGATTAATGGGGGTGAAAAGGCCTAAGTGAGGTCAGGGGAAGAAATTGAGTAAAGGAAAGGTAGAGGGAGGGCTAATCAAAATCTAAGAGGATATAAATACATCATATGGAAACCAACTTTTTTTGGACAATGGAACACTCAGGAGACATAGATTGTTACTAGAAAATGTTCAGTGACAGGGATGGGATACCCTCTAGTGAGTTGTTGGCTAGGGTGGTCCCTGATGCCTCCAAAACATTACAGGACATTGCCAAAGCCCTTGGTTTCCCACCAGGAATAGATGGTAAGACCCTATTCCTGAAGACTCCATGTAATTGGGCTGCAAGGTCACTGAGAAATCCTGCTGGAGCTGAGTTGAAAACCTCCTCCATGTAGACCAACTGACAGAAAGCTGAAAAAAGCCATGCTGCATGCAGTTCAATGGGAGAGAGAGAAATCACCTGTGAATATACTTAACAATGGACACTGCAAACCTTATATTTAGCCATCCAGGCCAAATGAACCAACAGGTGCAGTAGTGGCACATCTGTTATGGGGAAAGTAACCATCCTGTAATTTGATTGGAGGCCTGCTCCATGGGAGGAAATACATCCCTGATACTGAAAACCTACAACAGGAGTAGTTATGAGCCCTAGGGGTGTAACATCTGCTGGTGTCTGGCACAATGTATATACTATGCTCACCAAGCTGCCCAGTAAGCACTTCTATTGATGTACATACCCATATATTAATGCTACCCTCACTTTTGGTTAGAGAAGCTTCTCTTTTCAGATAGTAGTGATCTTAGGATGACTCTGTTAGTGAGGGTTTATAGAGAGATTTTAAAAAGCTCTATTTGATTCTTGTTTTCTGTTGTGTTATTTTGCATTGTGTCCTTCTCTTTTTTCAGTACAATTTCAGTTTGAGGTCTAATTTTCTTGATGCTTCCTGCAATCCATTCTTGCATTTAGTCAAGTCTTCATTAAGTGTCTTCAACTGTTTATTGAGATATTCCACTTGTTGACTCACCTTCAATTCATTTATACCTCTTTTATATCTCTATGTGCTTCTTCAATTAACTTAAGCCTAGTGACAAAAGCTGAGTGCTGTAAGAGAAGTTTCTGCTCAATTTAGTCTATAGGATTATTGGTTTTTTGATGGGTTGTCTCCAGTTCAGCAATTCTTTTGATCAGGGTGACTTTGGTTGTAGAGTTTTCATTTTCAGATTTAATTTCTGTTGATTTCTCTATTATTTCATTGGAAGCTTCCATTGTGGGACTAGGCATCCTGGTGAATATCTCTGTTTTCTGATAGTGTTTTTTTTTTTTTCATTATGGTATCCCCATGTTGGGACATTGTTTTAGTTTATTGTGGGGGAAGCAAGTATTTTTCCTTGTAGGATCTTTAGTCACTGTCCTGTTTTAAGTGTGAACTGGACTGGTGTAAGATGGGGTTATAGCCACAGATACACAGATTGCGGAGATTGCAAGTACATCAAAGGTATCTGAGGAAGTAGGAGGTGGCAAACTCAGAGCTCTAGCCTACTCATTCCTCTTGCACACACTATTCAGCACATGGGGATCAGGGGGTTGTGAAACCAGGATCTGGGAATCTGGAGAACCAGGGGCAAGAGGCCAGCTCCTCCAGTGGCCTGTGAACCCTTTGGCTCAGGGGAATGGGGATTTAGGTACTCAGGGGCCAGTCAATCAGGAAACCTGAGCATAAGCCTGCTTCTGCAGCCCACAAGCAGGGACCAAGCTAGTTCAACTCAGTAGCAAGCGTACTGAGACCAGAGAACTGAGAGGTGGGGAACCAACCAGGAGTTCTGCCCTACTCACTGCATGCATGCACCCTCTGGATCAGGGGAACCCAGGAATTGGGGATCCAGGGGCCATTCAATCAGGGAGGCAGAGCAAGGGGTCTGCTTCTGCAGCAAGCTCACAGGGTCCAGTCAGCCCCAAGGCAGAAGCAGGGGAACCAGGACTATGGGACTGGGAGGTAGGGTAGTAATCGGGAGCTCTATCCAACTCACTCCATACAATCACCCTCCAGAGCAAGATATCTGCAATTTGGGGACACATGGTCCTTTCAATCTGGAAGGTGGAGCATGGGGCCTGCTTCTGCAGTAAGCTTGCAAGGTCTAGGCAGCCCCAAGCCAGCAGCCTGTTTCTCTTTCTTTCTTTCTTTCTTTCTTTCTTTCTTTCTTTCTTTCTTTCTTTCTTTCTTTTTTTAAAGTGAAAGAGGATTGATTTTAAAAGTGGAAAATGCTGGAAGTAGAGGAAGAAGATGAGATAGATGAAGAAGTAGGGTTTCTCATGGGATGGCCTGGAATGGGTATTTGAGGACAGCCATCATACCATGAATAAAGCCAATTAATCAGTCCAGATTGCTGTATGTGACACCTGCCTAGCCACACTCTCTATCATCTAACCTGGACAGCATTAGGCATGTGCAGTTATTATCCCACTTTTACAGCTGAGTAGAGAGAGACACACAAAGGCATAATGCAGCTGCAGACAAAGTTTGAGGTGGAGAAAGAAATGAATGTTTTTGGTATTAAAGTTGATGAAGAATAAAAACCTGGGCATAGACTGTTTTGAATGGAAACAGTGTGAAGGATTTGGGAGTAAGAAATCACAGGAGTTCCACAAACCTAGCCATTCAGTTTTGTCTGTATCCCCAAAGACGTTAGGTGAGCACTAGGCAGTGACAGCCCTCATGATCTTCCTCTACACCCGTTAGAATATCCAACATCATAGATAACATCTTGATCTGGTATTTTTCCTCTTATTTATGGTTTCTTAGTGAGATATCACATGACATGCCTGAGAAAATATCTCAGTATTAATAGGTGATGTTAGAACAGGACTGTCCAATCTACTATATATCAAAATTTCTGAAATTAAAATTAATTTTTTTATTACTGATATACTTAGTATGGATTCATCATGTGCTTGTACCATTCTTTGCTTTGTCCCTGCCCCCATTCTGTGGGGACCCTCCACAGTGGGCTTGCTTGGTATTCCCCATGGGGTTGTGGGTTATGCAGCAGTCTGATATTGGTGGGGGAGCAATTGCCTCTGGGTATGATGTCCCAATCTATGGCTCTTATACTCTTTGCACCCCGTGTTCTGGAAAATTCCCTGAGCCTTGGCAGGTGTATTTTAAGTTTACTTCAGTGATGAGTTAGCTTGTCTAGTGCTGGAAAGCACTACATGAGCTACTGGGGGAAAGTAGCCAGCAATGGTATGAGCAACCAGAGGTCAAAGCTACTCAGAAGCAAACACCCTGAGAAGATGTACACACCAGTACAATGGTGGCACACAGCCTTGATGGATAACTAATAGCTTTCTGATTGGCTAAGAGACCTGCTCAGTGAAAAGGAACCTATATCTGGAATTGGAAATTAGGTCTGAATCGTATGGAGAAAAAGAGTATGCTCTCCAGTGGCAAGCTCCCACTAGTCTTTGGCTAAAAGAGGGGCTACAGCCATCAAATTCTCCCTAAATCAATAATTCTTATCTCATTTAACCTATTCTCCCTTGGAGAATCTTTTTCTTTTCAGAAAGTAGCGAGACCCCAGAAGATGAACCACTCCTTGCACTTCAGCCAAAGCCCAGGTGAAACCACAGAGGAAGTGGGGACACAAGCGAGACTGCTGCCTCCACTGTGAGCCTTACAATCAGCGCCAGGGTGATGGAAACTGATACTGAGGATACTCCAACATACGCCAAAGCAGAGATCCAGAGGCCTCAAGATTTTTTTTTTTTTTTTTTGGTTTTTCAATGTAGGGTCTCACTATAGCCCAGGCTGACCTGGAATTCACTATGTAGTCTCACGGTTGCCTTGAACTCACAGTGATCCTCCTACCTCTGCCTCCCGAGTGCTGGGATTAAAGGTGTGCGCCACCATGCCTGGCTAAGATTTTTTTTTTTTAAAGAGTCAGTTTTAGATTCCAAAGCTTTGTGGTAAGCTTTATAATCAAGAGAAATTAAATGAAACCTGCCAGAGACCAGCTTCATTCTCTGCATTATTTGTATCTTGGTGCTACATCAGTTTTTACGTGATGACACATAGAGGTTCCATCCTCAACATTCCTTGATTTTCCCTATTGCAATCATCATCCTTGCTTTTTCTTTCTATCATGAATCATATAATGAATCTTTTTCACACAACTTATATTCTGGAACCCCATTAAGCATTGCAGTAACTTAAATCCTCTACTTTTTCCAACCTATGTGATTCTTCCTACCCCACTCAAGTTACTATTTTAGTCATTACTAGATGTCATCCCAACTACAGTCTCACTATATTCCTCCCTCTGTGTGTGTGCATATATTTCTGTGTTCTTTGCCTGAAAAAGCTTTTCCAGATTACAAAGATAGTTCAGTGTCACTTTCTCTAGAAATGTCTCTCTGACTGCCCTTGTTCATAAGGATTTTTAATTATACATTTTCCATATGTTCCCTCCTTTGGTAGTAGGCCTGCTTCCCCATATTTTGCAAAGTAACTGCCAGTCTATCTTTTGGTCTTCCACACAGCTGAATATTGAGAGTCTCAAAACTGTGGTTGTGTTTTTGTTTAATACTTGTATGCGTATAACATTATGCAGACTTAACAAAAGTAATTGTTTAATGAACTCTTGGATGATATAATCAATTCAATTTTACAATATATTTATATTTATATTTATTTATTTATTTGAGAGAGAGAGAAAGAAAGAGAGAGATTGGGCATGCCAGAGCCTCCAGACACTGCAAACAAATTCCAGACACATGTGCCACCATGTGCATCTGGCTTACATGGGTACTAGGGAATTGAAACTAGGTCCTAAGGTGTCACAGGCAAGTGCCTTAACTGCTAAGCAATCTCTCCAGCCTCAATTTCTTTTTGATATTCATTAAACACTGTAAAATATTCTTAACATCAATATTTCCTAAGGGATTAAAAGTAAAATTCTAAGTACAGATACACATTCATTACATTGTGCCTGGATTAATATGTACTATTTTTAAAAATAATATACACAGCATTCCAAAGTTTGATGTTGTGTAGGAGCTCTCTTGTTTATGATTTTTAAAGTAATGCATCATGTGGCATGCCTCAGAAAGTATCTTATTGTGAACGAGTGATAGAACTGAGCCGATAAAGTCACTATACTTCAAGAAGTTTTTTGTCAGACTCAGCTTTAGATTCTGAAGCTTTGTGTTAAGCATCACAGTCATGAGAAATCAAATGACACCTGACAGGAACCTGCTTCATTCTCTGCATTATTTGTATCTTGGTGCTGCTTAAATCTATCTTCAGCTGGAAGAGAGCAAATAATAATTGTGTTATTTTCCTTTTGTAAAGATAGTGACAAGTAGCTATCTTTAAAAGTAAAACTTCACCAACTGAAGAGCAATACAGCATTTGTAAGACAAAAGTATCAGAGGAGGAGTAACAATCAAATATAAGTATTCAAAAAGCTTATGATTGCATCATTTAATCTTGTCATTTGTGATGAAGCCACCCAACATTCCCCTTTTTCCCTCTGACACAACCGACAAAATGGAGCATCCCAACACTCTCCTCCAACGCATTGCACAGTTCACCTCTTTCAGGAAGCCCCGCTTGACTCTTGAGTTGATTTAAATCCCCCAGTTCTGAGGTTCTGTAGCATGCTATGTTCCTGTGAAAGCACAGAGAACTCTATGTTTATCTGGCTCAAAGCTGCTTTAGGTCATATATATGTCTAGCTTGACTTTTTATCTCTCGATCTTAACAAGTTGTCATATTAACTACTGAATAAATATGAGTGGGTGAGTAGTTAGGAGGAATGAATGAACAACTCAGAATTATATAACAGACTTTTGTCTCTTCTGACCTTTCAGGCAATGGGTTGGAGTAGGGTATGGAGCATGGGAGGTTTCTGGTTAAGAGTGTTTCTCTTTGTCTTGCTGCTACTTGATTTCCAAGATATAGATGTTTCCCATGTACAGTAGAATTTCTATAGAAAACTTGATTCCATGCTGCAAAGGATTGTGGGTCCATCAACCTATGTGAAGAGCTCATAGAAAGATGACCCTTTTTATGAAAAAAAACACACATATATATTATAAAAGCTTATACTCCTTTATTCCCTCACCCCTGCTCCTGTTACACTGGAAGTCCTGCTCAGTAGGGTTATGGTATTGACCATGGACTCATGAAGGCCTCTGTCTGTCCCTGTGGGATAGAAGGGCTACCATGCCTCAGGTATTCCTGTCTACCCTGTGGCTCTTACAATCTTTCTGCCCCCCTCTTCTGCAATGTTCCCTGAGCCAAGGCAGGCCTGTTGATAGTCTGATGTAGGGTTGAGTTCTCTGTAGCCCCTGACGTTCTGCTTTGATGAGTTTTGTCTGTCACCATTGCCCTGGAGCTGTTTGCCAGGTTAGTAGTAAGAGTAGTATTTATGTCACAGCTTCTTTTGCAATTTCTCCTGGGCCCTGGCAGATGTGGTTGCGGTGGCATGACTCATGGTGGGCAGTCAGCTGTGTTTTTGTCTATTGGTAGATCTTGGTTCTCCTCCATGTTCTCTGAAGATGGCCCTTTGATACATGAAAAATTTAATGCTAGTGTCACTGAGCTGCCTGCACATGTCACTTGAGACAATGCCAGTGTCTCTGTAGCTATCTAGTCCACAGCCCACCTAGGTCCACTTTCCAAAGCCCATGTGGATAGCCTGGCCCTCTGCAGTTTCAACTGACCTCACCAGACACACCATGGCAAAAGAACAACACGTTTCTATGACTAACCATGATTGGTGCACCTGGCTGCAGACACAGAGCGAATTTAGAATATAAACACATGTGAGTCTCTTTTCAGGTCAAGCTGATCTTGAGCTGGTGACTTTGGTTCTACAAGATTTTCTTTCTTTCCTGTAAAATAGTGCTGATATAGCTGTAAAATGAGATCATTGTGAACATATTTATAATAATACTTCAGCATCTTCTTCATTACTATAACTACTTCTATATTCGCATTTCTAGAAGTATTCCAAGAGCTTTCTATCATTTAAATCTCCCAAACTACTCTTGGCATCATTATATCTTAAGAATTAAGACTTAGGAAGTTTACATGGCACACTTTTAGTATTTTTATTTATTTACTCATTTTGACAGTGCTAAGAATCAATCTCAGAGCCTCGTGCATGTTAGGCAAACATTACATCACTGAGATACAGCTTCAGCCTTAAATGACTAAAGATAAAAGAGCTACAACATGATCAAGTTGGAAATCAAACATGCTACTACATTTTGTAGGTTGGTGCAGAAATACACTCATGATACAGTTTTTTGTTATACCAGAGATGTAATATGACAATTAGCAATATTGACTCAGCTAGATGTGTTACTCTGAGGAGGTACCCTGGAAACTCAAAAATTCATCCTGAAACTCACAAGTTAAAACTGCAGTCACTTCCTTGTGCCTCAGCAGTAGCTGTCCTGTCGTTATGATAATCCTGCCGTCTCTCACCCTGAAAAGTGCACTTGTAAGGCCGTGCACTTTCCAGTGCACGTGTAATTCCCAGAGCAGCAAGGCCTCGGGCATTGTGAAGGCAGCATAAGGCACTGGGGAGGGTCTGTGTTCTGACTCAAACATAAACGGACTTAGAAACCAGTATTACCATCTTTGACATTCACAAACAGTTTATGCTCTATTTTCTTCACCAATAAAATGGGAGCTGGGGGCTGGAGAGATAGCTTCGTGGTTAAGGTACTTGGCTGTGAAGCCTAAGGATCCAGGTTCGATTCCTCAGCAGCCATGTAAGCCAGATGCACAAGGTAGCACTTGCATCTGGACTTAGTTTGCAGTGGCGGAAGGCCCTCATGTGCCCAGTCTCTCTCTTTCTCTCACTCTTGCTCTCTCTCTCTCTGCCTCTTTCTCTCAAATAAATAAACAAAATATTTTTAAAAATGAAATAAATGTAAGCAAGCACACATCAATGTCTGTGCTAACTGATAGTGCAAACAGTGGCTATGTTATCTACTTTCTTATTGTGCCAAAATATCTGACAAAAGTGACTCTAGAGAGAGAGGATTTATTTTGGCTCACAGCTTGAGGTAACATGGCAAGGGAAATGTGCACTGAGGTATGAATGTGGATGCTCAACTCTTTCTATTTTTTATTCAGTCTAGGATTCCAGCTCATGGACTGTGACTGTACCATCCCCATTTAGGATGAGTCTTCACTCCTCAGTTAAATCTCTCTGGAAACACCATTAGACAGACACTAGGTATCCTAGTGTATTCTAGGTAATTCTAAGTCTCATCAAGTCGTCAATGAAGATTTACCATCATTGTGACTGAGCTCAAAAATTCTCCAAGTAGAGGAGGAAGAGGCCAAGGAATGGGAGACAGTTTTGACCAGACAGGAATCCTGTAAGAGCACTTACCCATGAGGCCAGCCCACCTTATGATCCAAACTGAGGTGGGACTTTCTTCAAGAAAGGCAGAATAGAGAACAAAAGGGGAAAACGCAATACATATTGTAACTTGAGAGAGATGATTACAGAGCAGCACTGGAATCTAAATAGCGTGTACTTGAGAAATAACTCTAACTGAGTCAGTTTTCTTTCTTTGCTATTTATCGTTCTTTTTTGCTTCGTTACCACAGCGGTAACTATGAACCCAAATCAGTGCATTGTGCAGTCACGCTGGGCCTCAAAGCAGGAAGGAGAGAAGCTTTTGAGGTGGGGACAGACTCCCTGCTCTTGTTTTGAATCAAGGTCTTCAAAGGAGAATCTCAAATTCACACACAGGTTTGCCTACAGGAAAAAAGTGTGTTGTCCAAAAAGGTTTTCACATACTGCTATTCTAGAAGCAGAGTTTTCATGCATTTTCAACGGCTTCTCATGTTGCCTCACACAGGAAGAAAATGTGCTTGTCCTGCATCTTCTGTTGTGGGGACAGTTTATCAGTGGCCAATGCCATTCTTTGTGTATTTTAGAAAGACTGCATGAGTCAGGTTCCCAGGGTCTGACCACCTCGAAGCACTGACCTCATCACGTCTCTGAGGCTTCAAATCAAGGCTCAGTCTGTTGGCATTTTTTTCTGCACGCATTGCTTCCCCACACATGTAGGCATAGGACACTCACAGAAAATTCCTGTTCTGGGTGCCATCATAAGGATTTTCATCCAGGAAATTATAAAAGAATATGTCCTTTAAAAAGGGCACATTTTCCCAAGCTGGAGCATGGCCAAAGTGACCTGTATTAGTACTTCTCGTCATAGCTTTCATGACCTTGGTCTCACTTCCTGATTCCTCAGATCTGGGTGAAAGCAGATAGAGTCCCAGTATTGCAGCAAAATTCCATAGAATTAATTCAGTGTAATTCCATAGAATTCATCTGAGTATTTTAGTTTTGGAGAGAGAGAGAGAGAGAGAGATTGGAGAGAGAGGAAAGAGTTGTGGGTCCATCAGGGCCTCTTGCTACTGCAAAGGAACTCTAGACCCATGCTCCACTTTGTGTGTCTGACTTTATGTGGGTACTGGGGAATTGAACCCAAGCTGACAGGCTTTGTAAGCAGGAGCCTTTAACCACTCAGCCATCTCCCCAGGCCACATCTAATATTAATCTGACTTAATCATTTTGCAGTTCAAGAAATGTCTAGACACTGAGCATGCTCAGTGCACACACAAACCCGTCACATCTCAGGGCATAAAATGACCATGTAGATGAAGGAGTGAAGTCTATGTATGCAGCTTTGTATGTATTCCAGGTCAGAGGAGTACAGACAGGAAAATACATTCATGGAAGCTCAGACGCATTTTCCCTAGAAAAGCTGTCTCTTCATTTTTGAGCTTGCTTCTATCAGACTCTTTGCATTCACTTAAATAAATTCATGAGTGAAGAACCTAAACATTTATGAATACTTCTTAAGATAAACAGAGATAACTTCACACATCCCATAAACAAACATCCAGAAAAAAAGAGATGGCCATAAACTTTCCCCCCAAGTTCTTCCTTAGCCACAGGCCCAGAGACCATATGGAAGGGGGTATTTTTCCCTTTTCATGTAGCACTCCTGCCACCTCCTTGATGCTAGTTCCCTTCCTCCCACACTTTCTCTCAGGAATTTGAAATCTTTAACCCTTTTGGGGATATATATCCCATCTTAAGCAACTGATACATAGTTCTCCAACAGAGGCCATCCTTACTGGGTGAGGAATTTTTACCTCAGTTTCTAGGAGATAAATAGCAGCTATTTATTCTGCAACATTATAGGAGTAACGTACCTCCCTTGGTGTCTGTGAAGGATTGGTTCCAGGATCCCTCACAGTTACTAAAATCCTCAGACACTCAAGTTACTTGTATAAAATGGCATCATATTTACCTATAACCTATATACCTCTCTCATATACTTTATTTCTTGACTTCTTATAGCACTTAATACAATATAAATACTATGAAAATATTTGGTATAGCTATTTAACCTCTCCTATATATTTCAGATCATCTCCAGAATACTTATGGTAACTAATGCAATTCAAATCCTATGCAAATAATTATTGTACTATATTGTTTAATGATTAACAATAAAGAGAAATGTCTATGCATTCACTATAGATATGTTGTGTCCCAAATAATTTCAAACCTGTGGCTGGTTGAATCTGAAGATATAGAACTTGTGGATACAGGGGCTTACCCATACTGCTTGTTGTGTTAGCACAGTAATATGCCCCACAGCAAGGGGGTTCTTTTGGAAACATTTAGAATAATCCATAAGAATGATAAATCTAGGTCGTATTTGTATATTAAGGATACATCTAGAATCATTCATGTGTAGCATGGCTAGTTATATTCCAAAAATTAAAAAATAATTTTGAAAGCATAGAGTATTATGTCATAACCAATTATCATCATCAGCAAGCAACTTGGAACAAATCATCATAGGAGGTGGCCTATATTTAAGAAAACTTTGGTTGTAGCTGAGCATGTTTTTCAGAAAAAAGTATGCATGATAAATTTGTTTAGGCACTGGAATCACACCTTCCATGTGCTCAAATAAATGATTTAGAGGGGACAGATGCTTTATCAGCTGCAAAAAGAGAAAGCACTCTTGCTATTTCAAGTAGAATTGAGTTAATAAAAGAAATTATTTATACAGGAGAAGAAATGGTAAAAAAATCCAAAAGGAGATGGTGAAGCAGCCTAGAGATTAATAGTAGCAGGAAGATAAAAGTAGCAGTGACAGACCATAGACAGCAGGGCTGTCTGGAAGGCTCTTGAAAATGAGGTGAGGGAAATTTGAAATTAGTTTGATAAGAGATTATAAAATTTGCCTAGCAAGATCTTAAACCCCGATGAAGGTATAACTGGTCCCAGATACCAGAAGAAGCAGAGAGAAGGAGGGATGAAAGAAATATGGCTTCTTTCTCTTGCCCTCCAAACTTCTACTCTTGCCACCAATTACACAAGCTTACCAGAAGACTTGAAGGAAGAGGTCCTAGGTCAAGTGTTCCTTATGAAACACTAAATGTCCCTAGGAGATGCTTATCCCTACTATACCCAGATAAAGCATGGGAGGGGAAGGACTAGAATTCATATACTTCTCAGTGGCGTAGGCACAGTCTGTCCTTACTCTTGGGTCTAGGGCTCAGTAGTTAGCAAGCCCGCTGCAATAGAGCTTGCCTGGGTACAACACCACCATCACTCGTGGTTACAAAGGACTTTATATACTTTTATACCAAAGGACTAAACTACTAAGATCTTCAGTGTGAGTTTAATGACCCTACTGAGTGTCTATGCCTACAGAGACCATTGTACCCAGTCTATTGGGTTTCAGTGTCTCCTTCTCTCCTTCCTTACCTTTTTCCCTCACTCACTCTCTTCCTCCTCTCTTCCCACTCTTTCAGTCCCCACTCTCTCAGGTCCTTGGACTCCATTAGTCATCTTGTACTGTACTCAGGCCAGCTGGCTGGGACTTGCATTCCTCTATCATTCTTGCCCAGCTCTGCTTCTCTGGATTCAGCTCTATTTTGAGTATTCCATGGCTCATCTCATAAAGAGATTATCCAGGGCATGTCTCTGACATCCAGTCACCTTTTCTATCTGTGTTTTGTCCTCCTGACCAAACCTTTGTTTCATTTTCTGAACGTCAAGGTTTTGCCATATCATATAAATCTTGGCAGCCAATTTTCTTAGCATCAACTATTTCTGCATTCCTACCCCTGGGGGTGCCCCCCCACACCCCTGCTGATGTCTCCTTTCTGATGTCATCCTGTGTCAGATGGGTTGAAAAAACATGGAGCAGAGAAAATTGCAGACATGGTCAAAAGATGCTCTGAAAAGGCAGTTTTCCATGGCTAAATACTCCTTATACAATTAATCACTTAGCATTATTTCACTTTTACCAATACTGTTCCCAACTGTGTCAAATACCAGGGAAGAGACCAAAGAATAGTCACAGAAATGAACTCTAAGGAGCTTAGGATTTAATGTAGTAAATGGATAAGAGAGTGAGAATGAAGAAGTGGGCCATAGTTCCCACCTAAGATTCTCATGCCCTGTGTACCTTTGATACTTACACAGGTAAAGAACTCAACTTCCCCATACCATACACAGAAAACCTATCTGTTTGGATTATTGTGAGGACATAACAGGGTGAATCAAAAGCACAGAGTCTAGTACATGGTGAAAACTCCCATGTTTTTATACAGCACCAATCTTTGTCCATGTACTGAAGCAGAAACCACTTTGAATATTTTAAACAGAAAAGGAAGTGTTCACAGTTAAGTACCTGGGTCACGGAAATCTTACAAAGACCACAAGAGGAGAGGAAAAAGTCTAGAGATTAGCAGCAGCAGGAAGCTCTTGAGCTTGATCCATATGTGAATCCTAGATTTAAATTTTATGTATGTATGTATGTGTATGTGGAAATAGGTCATAAGACTTGAACGGGGACTACTACAGAGAAAAAGGGGAGAAAAGCACATATGTGACATGAAAGTAAAAAAATGGGCTATTGTGGTTCAGGGGGTAGGTATGAAGGGAGAGGGAAGAGAATTAGCACAAATTATGTATGAAAATGTCATAATGATACCAAGTACTCTGTATATTAAGTAAACAAATGGAGGAAATTAGAGTGAGGAGTAGACAAAATGGAATAACAAAATTATATTCAATATATAAAACATATGGAATGCTTGGAAACATAAAGTGTGGAATGGCCAAACTGGGCTAATTAATAAATGGATTATTTCAAGTATTTATCATCTTTTCTGTTGTGAGAAACTTAAAGTCCACCTTGTAGCAATTTTGAGAAACACATTGTATCATGAACTATGTTACCATATTGCACAATAGATATCTTGAAACTATTCTTAATTTTTTTCTTTTTGTCCTTTGAGATATCAAACTCAAGGCCATTCTTGGGTCTCAGTCTCCCATGTGCTAGGATACCACCATGCTTGACCTTTTAACTTACTCTTTCTGACTGAGGTTTTGTATCTTTGGACCAAAATCTATCCTTTTAAATACATTTACATAAATTATTTAAACTGTAACTGATGACTATTCCCAACAATTCTACTTGCCCGTCTACCTACATGGTACAAAAGCCAAAACCAGGCTTTTTCATGGGAATAATAGATGATTGCAATTGAGATATACTTTTCCATGTTTAGCCAGAATTAAAAGATACCTAATTTAGCAAATATAGAGCAAAATTAATGATCATATTTTAAAATATTTATTTATTTATTTATTTATTTAATCTATTTTAGAGAGAGACAGGAAAGAGAACAAAAGGAGAGGGAGAAAGAGACCTGGTGTGCTAGCATCTCTTGCAACTGCAAATGAACTTCAGATGCATGTGACACTTTGTGTTTGGCTTTACATAGGTACTAGGTAATTGAACAGGGGCTGTCAGGCTTTGTGAGCAAGCACCTTTAATAACTCTGCCATCGCTCCAACTATAATGATAATTTTCACTAAAAGATTATTCACAATTTTTTGTACTGCTGGCTTGAAAATGTAGTTTCATGTTTTGCTCCTTTTCGTAATGTACTTTTTCTTGAAGTCTCAGTGTTTTATACATGTGGTAAATTGAAATGGCTGATTATGAAGCATAAAAATCCATGTTTTCTTTTTTCTAGCTAGAAATTGTTAGTGGTGCAGTCATACTCAGGAGATTTGGTATCACCCTGTAATGTTCCTTTTTTGTCCTGCCTGTTCCTGGGCTGTGAGCTTGTCCAAGCCAGGGTGTGTCTTGTTTGTTTTCTGATGCTGAGAATCCCATACAGCTGGTTTCACATGGGTACTGGGGAATGGAACCTAGGTTCTTTGGTCAGGTCCTGCATAAGAGGAAGCAAAGGTCACCATTGCTTATTTTTGCTGCTTCAAGGAGAGAAGAGGCAGACCTAAATATATTTAAGGGCTTAAAACAGAATGAAGTTGAGACTGTCTGGTTTATCAGGCTACTAGATTTTTTCAGTTCCATTGGATTCTAAACAGAGTCTATCTGTGTGAAATGTTCAAATCCAACACTGGGAAAACAGTCAGTCAGAAGGACACATAAACACAAAGATTCAGTGGGGAAAAAATCAAATTCAAGCAAGCTGGGGTACAGGGTGTCTAACCTTGAATCTGTAAATATCACCTGCTAATAACCATGAAGCAAGATACTTCTTGAGCTCAGCACCTTATGAAAGTTTCTGCTTTCTTCCAAAAAAAAAATCATCATTGACACAACATCTAAGAAAGTGAATTTGATACATTGATATTTAAGAACATATTTTCATGCGAAATCCATTTATCACAGTGAGTAATGTTCATATGAAGTAATGATTTGTCTGATATCTGAGATATCTACATAATGGTGTATTTCCTCTGTGTGTGTGTGACAAGCCATATCAAAGTACCTGACTGTAAAGACTGTAAGACAACAGTGGTCGTTCATCCTCCTCCCCAAGCAGGAAGCAGTCAAGTATAAAAAGGAAGTAACTAGACAGGAGCTGAAGTGAAGGTCCAGAGTCACAATCTCTTCGTAGGGTCATGCCTGAGCCATTTTATCTCCTGCACTCTAAGCCATGTGGAAGGAAGACAGAACCCTAGAATAGACCCAGGAAGAATGAAAGCAGTCACAGCAAGAAGAGAAGCATGGGATTATAAGAGATTAAGAACACTACACTGAAGATAAAGTGGTTTTTAAACTCTCCAGGAAGCTGTGAGTGATGCAGGAAGGCAGGGTGGGATGAGAAAGCATGGGAGTTTCCTTGGATAGCTTCTTGCAGGGGTGTGAAAGCAACATTGCAGCTTCTTTACCATCATCTTTGGTCTGTCACTGATGACAAGTGACCATCACCAGACATCCTCCCCCCGTCTATAAGCCAACAAAGGCCAGCCTTGAATCTTTCTCATCTTGAGCCATAGTTTAAGCCATCAAGCTAATGCACAGCTGGGAAAGGAATAGATTAGCAAAGCTCAAGATAGGAGATGACAAAATGACAGTTTTGTAGAGTTTCTCAAAGCAAGCTGTATTAGCAAACGGGAACTTGAGCTGCTATCAGGTAGGCTGGATCACTGAATTCGTCTTTTGCAATAGCCACATAATGGATAGATTGTTAGTTTTATCTAATTTAGCTGGCTTTAGGTGAGGGTAAGATTGAGTTCTGGAAAGAATTTGTATTTAGCCCATATAGTTTTAGAATTACAGAAGTCTTAGCAATCAAATACACCAACATTTTCATTGTACATCAAGAAGAAGGCTTAAAAGGTAGAAAATGACTTAGTCAAACTCATAAAACTTATTCATTGATTCTTATCTCTTTTCATGGTCCGTTATGTGGCAAGCATATGTATCAGACAGTGACAGAGCCAGGAGAACTCAGATGTTTTCTGCCATAATGTGGAGGCGCTGAATAGACCACAGGGCTCCAAATCCTTCTGAGTGGCTCCTCCATCTTTACAGAAAATGGTTCAGGATATCTCTTTTACCACATAACCAAAAACTTAACTCTGCCACTACTTGGACAAGTCAAAGGGAACTTATGTTAGATTGCTTCAATCTACTATACACAGTCCCCGATACTACCATATTTTCTCTTCGTCAAGAGTGAATACAGGAATACAGTGACAAAATAGGTGAGCCATGTCAACTTTATTGTAGAGTAGTGAGCCCAGATTGATAACATGACAGATAAACCAGGTCCCCAAGCTTCCTGCCTTCCTGGTATTCTTGCAAAAAGAAGATGGAGAAACAATCATAGTGAAGATAATGCATTATGTCAGAGACTTGGGGACCACGACATGCCTGAATAGATGTGCTTAATGATGAGGTATACAAACTGAGGGGAAGGTGTACAAGAGGTTGAAGGAATTTTTTTTTTTAATTTTTTTTCTTCATTTTTTATTTATTTATTTGAGAGTGACAGACACAGAGAAAGGGGCAGATAGAGAGAGAGAGGGAATGGGCGCGCCAGGGCTTCCAGCCACTGCAAACGGAACTCCAGATGCGTGCGCCCCCTTGTGCATCTGGCTAACGTGGGTCCTGGGGAATAGAGCCTCGAACCGGGGTCCTTAGGCTTCACAGGCAAGCGCTTAACCACTAAGCCATATCTCCAGCCCCAGGTTGAAGGAATTTAAAAAGGCACAAGAGATGTTAGGAGTTGGATTTTATTTTGCCAAATAATAGCAATATCAGTCTATGATTTTAAAAGATCTCTCAACAATATCTAATGCTATTTTAAACAAAATTTACCAATGACTTTCTATAATATACTTAGTAGTTATTATTAGTGGCATATGCAAAAGATGGATAGCACTAAATATAAGATGAGAAAGAGAGTTTAAAAAAAGATATCTGTGGTGACCAAATGTTAGGGAGTTAAAGAGAAAGATGCTGGTAGTTCTTGTGACCTCTTCCAACCAAACATGAACCTTTGGGATTCAGTTTCAGATTTTTATAATAATGCATAAAAAGTTTTTTCAGTGTAGTAGTGAATATGTTTAAAGAAATTCATGGGAAAACAAGATCCTGGCTTAATTTCAAATGTTATTCCATTTAATTAATGACAAGAAGTGTATTGTCACAGCAATTGGTAGAGCTGGATTCACTTCATTAGCAAGAAGTGGGTAAAGAAGGAGGGGTATAGAGAAGTTTACAACACCACTTATATTAAAAACTCTTCAATCATTAATCCTCTAAGTCATGATTTAAGGTCCTCTGGTATAAAATTCATATAGGAAAAAACATTTGAAACTACTTGCCTTATTAGGAAAGTGAGGAAACAGGTAGGCCAGAAGTCTCTCCTGACATTTGGGTAGGACACAATTCTACTTGAAACCTCAGGAAGACTTGATCATCCACATGGGGTTTTCTGGTAACATTTATCAGTGTGCAAGGGGAAATAAGAAGAAAGTAAAATTTTGTTTCCATAGTAAATTTCATTAATTTTTTTTTTCTATGACCAGCAGATCAGGACCTTCTTTTGATTTCTGTAGATGTTAAGACCTGCATGAAAACTCAGTGAGGTAAGTGTGAAATGTAAGCAGGAGTTCAGTGTACCTTCTTAGATGGTGATGAAATACTTGACAAATTAAAACTGATTTGGGCTCCGAGTTTCAGAGGTTCAGTACGGTCCATGATCACTTGACCTCAGGTGCTTGGGCAGAGCATTATGGATGCAGACATGTATGGCAAAGGATGAATATTCACACCTCTGTGGGTAAGAAGCAGAGAGTATGATAGGAAGGGTCCAGGAATAACATACCCTCAACAACCCATCATAATGACCTATTTTATCTAGGTAGTCCCTGTTTGTTAATTTTTTCACAACTTCTCACAATAGTACTGTTGACTAGAGAACAAAGATTCAAAACATGAGAATGTGAACAAAGATATTTCATACCCAAACCATCACATATGGTTTCGAAATGGGTAAAGTGATTATATCCAATGAATGCCCATGAATGTACTGTTGCCAGGTGAGAAGATAGTATCTGGTGATAGGCCAAATACTGACATCTTTAGTTGACTTGAATTAGAAATTTGGAGTCTATTTTTCTTCTTCCTTAGTATGTTTTTAATTTTTGCTTCCTTTATGCCCATCTTAAGTCCACATTCTTATCATAGAGACAAAGCTCAAGTTCACTAGTAAGCAAATCATGCAGAATGAATGGAACAGCAAACATCATTCTTCACTAAGTATGATCCAACCACAGAACGGAACATAATACAGTCATAAGATATTATTAGAAAATAATATTTCTATGACACATGGAAATATTTACCATCTGTGGTTAGGTTAAAAGTGAGGCAAATTATTATCTATAAAATACACTATTTTTGTAAAAGTATAAATTGATAGGTAAAAATCCAGAAGAACATACATCAAATGTGAATACTTATTTTAGAATGGTTTCACCATGATTACCATTTTTAGTGTTTTACCTATTCATATTTTATAATATAAACATCTGGTCTATAATATAAAAGGGGAACCATTATGGTACTTATCCTAGATTAGAAAAGCATTATGTGACAATACTAGCTCAAGACTCCTGGTGGTTTCTCAAATCTGATGACCTTAGACAGCACCTTGCCACAAATACAAAGTATATAGGGATGTTTGCTCCTTTGTTTCTGAGCCATGGAGCTCATGAGAATCCACTTTCAGGACCTTAACTCCTTTAACTGTGTAACCAAGTGAAGAAGGCAGCATCAGGACCCGTGGACCGGGAGATGAGAAGTGGGATGGATTGTCCACATTTGGGGGAAAACTGTTTTTCTGAAAGGCTACTGAAATTTTAAGATTAATGAGTGTATGTCATCAAACTTCACTTTGGGAAGGGTGAAAAGAAAAGTTGGAGAAACAGGTTTGGAGTCCAGACAAATATTCAAAGGGGGACAAGAAATTTCTGCAAGTGAAGAGAGATACTTCAGAAAGGGAAGTGGGATTTTCCTCAAAAATGAGGCAGCCTCCTATTTCTCCACTGATTGTTTCGAGTCTTTGTTCCAGTGATATTGAACTCTCTAGGACCTCTGAAACTCTCATACTTTTCTACTAAGGTCATTCTGTCTTGCTAGAATACCACTACCTCTTCTCCTAATTACTAACAAGGTCAGTCTCCTGATGTCACATGCTATGCTATTGCCGCGATCATTAAAAAATGGAGAGGTATTAGGATTGCCATGAGTTCAAGGCCACCCTGAGGATGCATAGTGAATTCCTGGTCAGCGTGAGTTAGAGTGAATCCCTACCTCAAAAAAAAAAAAAAAAAAAAAAAAAAAAGTAGTAGGCCAGGCATAGTGGCCCACGCCTTTAATCCCAGCACTCAGGAGGCAGGGTAGGGAGGATCATTGTGAGTTCAAGGCCACCATGGGACTACATAAGGGCATTCCAGGTTAGCCTGGGTTAGATTGAGACCCTACCTTGAGCCCCCCCCCCCCCCGAGAAAAATGGAGTAGATACCCAACCTGTCCACTTCCATGACTCTGTGATTATCTATATCATATGTGTACAGCAGTGCATCCACCTTACTCACAAACAAAACTTCAAGGTTCTGAGAGCTGTTGCCATAGACATGGCTCCCATTGTATTCTCAGAGTTTCCAACAGTGCCAAACATCAAGGAGAAAGCTTGGAAAACTTTTCATTATGTTTGATTTGTTAGTTCGTATGTAGAGATTCAAGTATCATACATTCTAACATTTTCAAATATCATTTGTTTCAGTTGATTCTCCCTTCCTCCTCTCATTCTCCCTCCTTCCAATATCCTTCCCCCTTCTGTTACATGAATGCAAACATTTGAAAAGGAATGAATCAAGGTTCTGAGGAGATAGCACCACTGGTAAAGTTCTTGCTTTGCAAGCATGAGGACTCGACTTTGATTCTCAGAATCCCTGTAAAAATACTGGGCATGGTGGTATGTACTTATAATCCAATCTCGAGGAAGGTGAACAGGGGGATCCTTGAGCTGATGCTAATCCCCATCTCACAACAAAGGTGCATAGTGTTCCTAAGGAACTGCATCTAAGGTTGCTTTCAGTCTCAAATGCACACACGTGTGTGTTTGCATAAAATCAAACATACCCACACATAAAAAAGTAAAATAGCAAGACATGGTGGCACACACCTCTAATCAGATCACTTGGGAGGCAGAGGTAGGTGGATTTCTGTCAATCTGAGGCCACCCTGGACTACTTAGTGAATTTCAGGTCAGCCTGGGCTACAGAGTGAGACCCTACTTTGAAAAAATAAAACAAAATAAGTTATTGAACAAACAATGTTAGACTGAGAACAATCTATATTTGAATTTGAGAAGTGGATCAGAGTTATCCAGAAAAAATTAAAGAGCATTTCCCCCAAGCTGAGACAGTCCAAATTCTTTGTGTAATTTATATGGGTTTAATTTACTTAAGAGTTGACAACCCTGTCTGTTTCCAGCCTGTAGGAAGGCTCAGTAGTTACCCTGGAGAACCACTGCAAGAAACGCCATGTCATAAAAATAAACTTTCCACCTTTCTGTTTTCTTTTTGATTGACAGAAACTGGAACACAAAACCATTTTAAATGTATTTCAGGACTGTCTCAGTACCATTAAGCTGGGAAAAGAGCAAATTTTTCTATCCATATTTCCCTCCAATTCTCAAGGGCCTACTAGGACAGAATCACAGACTAAAAATAGTTTAGACTAATTTAGGCTCAGTTAAGCAAGCTATTTCTCCTGTTGCACATAGCTGTTTTCTCTTTTCAAAATCTAGTTATTCCATTAATGCCATGAAAGCATCTATGTGGTATGAACAAGACTGACAAGACTTCTGTACACAAAGAGGCACTTCTTGGAAGTCGTTCTCAGCATTCAGCTTTTGTGTGGCATGTATATTTTTTGTACTAATCATACTCTTATACACTGAGGAACCACATTATAACCTTAAATCCTTTATTGTCTGTTTAAATAATGACAATGGTTTCCATTCTGTAAGAAACCACACTCTACTCTGAACACCTAAATATTTTGATAATGAGTGAAGAAAATGAGATAGTTTCATATATTTTCCTTTCTTTATCTTCTGGGTTTCATAGATCACATTGTATTGAGTATTTCATAGCTTATTTTATATTGAATATTTGCATTCATGTGGCTTTTATTTTCCTCTACATATTTCTCAAGTAAAGATGCTTCATTTTCATCCTTGCAACTATAATCATTAATATTTTATACTTAGGCTTCTTATTTGTTATACCTTTCAAGTTCTTTCTTTTTAAAAATATTTTATGTATTTATTTATTTAAGAGAGTGAGACAGAGAGAGAAAGAGAATGAGAAAGAGACAGAGAGATAAAGGGAAGGAGGCAGACAGGGAAAATGGGCACAACAGGCCTTTAGCCCCTGCAAACAAACTCCAGACACATGTACTATCTTGTGCATCTGGCTTACATGGGTCCTGGGGAATGAAACCTAGGTCCTTTGATTTTGCTGGCATGTGCCTTAACTGCTAAGCTATCTCTCCATCCCATCTAGTCCTTTCTTTAAATTTCTTTTATTTCTCCAAAACATACCTATCTTTAGTAGTTGTTTACAAGATTTTTATCACCTCACATACTGCCTTAACAGAGTGCTAATTAACTACTCATTTCTCAGCAACTTTGAACACCCACTTCACTTCTTCATCCTCCCCCCACTGGGTCAGGTTTTGGTGCCTTGCATTTTAATAAAGATTGAAGTGATTAGCCAGTGAGACCCAAGGACTAGTTTTGATATGACAAAGAATCCTCAACTATTGAACATGTGCCAGGCATCCTTCTAGGTACCAAGGGTTCAGTAGAGAGTCTGAAAGTATCCCCGTATTCATCAATCCAATCAAGATAGATAAGCCAGTGAACACATAATCTGTCAAGTGGTGATATGTGTGATAAAGAACCCTGAGACTACAAGATAGAGAATGGTGCCTTGACCTTTCATTTAAAGGATACGCTTTTATGTCAGTCATTCAGGGAAGACTTCTGTGTTGCGATGAGCACCACAAGAGACATGAATGAAAGCAAGGAGTCAATGATGCTGATGTCCTCAGGACTTATTGCACATGGAGGGAACAGAAAGGACAAAGTCCATCCCACCTCCAGGCAGGAGTGCTCTTGGGACGTGTGAGAAAAACAGGGAGAAAGTGGAAGTGCAGGAGCATATTTGCTTGCTAGTCTGTCTGGGGACTGCGTTGGTTCATACCTCCCTGACAAGCAAGCCAGACAGTAAACCTCAGAAAGGAAGGTCAGGAAATAAGCTCCTGTTTTTTGTATGTGTCACAGCCACTGCAAGGTCATGCAACTGCTAGGAAGTGCAACTTTCCTTATACCCTAATTATTGGGAAAATAAATGGCTCAAATTCCAGATTGGATCAGACTTAATGAAATGGTATACTATTTGCTGGGTCTCCAAGGTGCAATAATTGGTTAATCGTCTACTGTATAAGGTGTCACTTTTAACCAGCTTCTTGCAGGTTGTGTTTGGGTTTCAGCAGTTGACTATGACATATCTATAGCTCTGTGACAAATTACATTTCTGTAAGACTCCATCCAACCTGCCAGGTGTTGTAACTATTCATTCTGGAAATTACAAAAAATACATAGCCATTTGAGCATGAATGAAAGTGGGATAATTCTTGATTACATCAAGTAAATTTTTCCCCTTTATAACTCACACTAAAGGAGAGATCAAAACAGACATTAAGAGGGGTATGTAAATCTTCAGGATCAATCCTTAGTCTTTATGGCTTGTTAACCATGGGCAGAATCCACGGCAGTTCCCACTTCTGGGAAGTCTGAAAGATTCCTTAAAGAAGACTGCCAGAGTGAGGTGATTCTCAAATTATGTGAATTATCTCTGACAAGTCTCTGGCTTGAACTATGCCTGAATGGGCATAGACTCAAAGTAGCAGAACTAAATATTGAAAGAATAGCACTGAGATTTAGCTGCTGCCCAAGGAAAGTAGTTTGTACCTTAAGTTCAGTCAAGTGAAGTTCTTTCCAAATAAAAATGTCAGACTTTTCCCAAGAATCTAAAATATGTTATCCACCCTTTCCAAGATATAGTCCAAAATTAATGAACACATTAAGAACCATGAAATCATGGAAAAGATAATGAACCAAGATGACTCAGATCTTGGAATTAGTAGACATGGATCCAAAGGAGTTGTTGGAACTATATCTAATGAAGTAAAGAAAATATTGATAGAAAATATCTAAAGGAAGATATAACTTTAACAAATGTAGAAATGGAAATTAAACATAATGTTTATTCTTTCCTTTACTACCATCTTTATCTATAAAAAGTAACCAATGGGAACTATAAATGTAAATAAAATATAGCAATAAAATTGAAAAGGACACTGAGTGGCCCATAAAGCTGAATTAAGATGATGGAAGATGCAGAATTTATACATAGGCCAGAGAAAAAATATTTAACCTAAAAAACAAGTAAAATGGCTGCTTGAAAGAAAGTAAATTCAGTATCAAGAACGTGTGGGGCAAAACTTAGTAAAATACTTATGTATTTGGAATCCGAGGAAAAGATAAGATGATGGGCTGAAAAAAATCAGATAGACACCTAGCAAAATTTTATCCAAGTTTAATGAGGTATTAGTTTTTAGATTCAAGAATTTCTGTTTGCTCTGTATCTATCAACTCAGCTTCTAAGAATTTAATCTAAGGATTTATCTTGACAATATGAAAATACATATGTACAAAGCATCCATCTATTATTAGTGAATTATTGATATTCATAGTATTATTAATAGTTAAAAAGTAATGAAATAGTTCTGCTTATCAACATATTGGATATTGTTGAACAAATTATGATTAAATTTCACAAAAGGACAGCAAACTTTTTCTATGGCATTTACCTACCTCTGTGATTGTAACAGAATATCATCTACAAGCAACCAGCAAACAAATATGCATAGGTGTGCCAATAAAACTTTATTTTAAAAAAGGTGGTGGGTCAGATCTTGCCCCTTCATTTACACAGTGAAAAGCTGCACCTATATTTCGAAACTAAGGAGGATCTCAATAAACTGACATAGAGTGATTTTCAGAAGTAGATCAAAAGCACCAACTCTAGCACCAATTTGGACACGAACATAAATAATCATGATAATGAATAATAACCTTTTGAATAAAATGCATATACCCATAAAGTCATAAACAAATCAATGATGAATGGAAAGGAAAGGTGAGCTCGTTATATTTCAGTCTATTCTAATAGACTTGAAAAATCACCTCATAAATTGCTTATCAACAATAAAAGGAGAATAACTTCACAGGATGCCATCTTAACCAGGTGATCAAAGTTAAAATTATCAGTAGCAGACCAACTGATATAGTGTGCTTCTGACTTGATGCAATGAGGACATGATATCAGTCCTGTGATATTTCCTACACATGGTATGGTGAATAAATAAATGAATAAATGAATAAATACTATGCAAACTCAAATTAAAGGGCATTCTATAGTATAATTGACCTACACTCTTAAAAATGCCAGTATTGTAATGAAGACAAGGTGGAAACTCCTGCAGATCAAAGGCAAATAAAGAGACATGACAACCAGAGGCAATGCATGAGCCCACGTTGGGTATTGGACCACAAAATAAAAGAGGAAGAAGAAAATTCATGGATTTTTTTTTTTTTTTTTTGCATAGCAGGACAGACACTTGGAGATTAGATGATAGTAATACAGTGCTATGTGTAATGCAGAGTCTGGTCCTGATGGTTGTAACAATCTTTGTTATTAGGAAATTAACACTAAAGTCTTTCAGGAAAAAAGAAATTGAGATCTTTAAAGCACAAGAGAGTTTAGAGAATATATAGCATAATTTGTAAAGATGATGATATAGCATATATGGCACACAAACGAAGAAACAAAAAGACAACCAGAAAATTTTGATGAAGGATATGTTAGTTCTTTTCACTTTCTAGACATTTCTATACATTTTTATTGGAAATTATTAAGAATTTGAAAACAAACGTATTGAACACCTCCTAGTTCTGTTGATTATATTACCCTGTCCTTACTTATCTCCCTCCTGCTAATCTCCTTCCTATTCTCTAATAATCTACATTCTAATTTTATATCTTTTTAAAATCCCAATGTGAAAAAAAATGTTACTTGCCTTTGTATAAAACTGGCTTACTTTTCTTAACATGATGATCTCAACTTCCATTCATTTCTCTTCAAACAATGTGATTTTGTTCTCCTTAGTGGTTGAATGTATTCCACTGAGAACATATGCCACATTTACACGTCTTTGCATCAATGGGTGGGCACCGATCTTATTGCATGAGCTGGCTATTGTGATTAATGCTAAAAAAAAAAAAAAAAAAGGAAATGATTTGCAGGGATAGCTACTGAATACTGCCTTTGCTTCCTGAAGGCATATGCCCGGGAATGGAATAGCTGGGTCACATTGTAGTGAAGGGTGTATGTTTTGAGGAATGTTCATACTGGTTTCTATAGAAGCTGGACTAGCTTACATTGCTACCAGTGGCAGATGAGGGTTTCTTTTCCTCACCATTTGCTGCTTTCCCCCCTTTTTTCTTGCTTTTAGTCTTTCTGATGACATGAGAAAGAATTCTATGCAATTCTGACTTGCACTTTGATCAAGACTATACTTAGCTTCATATTTCAAAGTATGTCTATATATTTTTTTTTGTTTTTCTGCTTCTTCAATCACATTTTAGTTAATATATTTTATTTGTTTTTCAAAGGAGAAAGGTAAAACTATCATACTCTATCAAGTTATTCAATATTCTTTCATGTGTCATTTGAGTGTATTCTTCACCATTCCATAAACTCTTTTGCATTTTGACACCCTTTATTCTAATTTCTATTATATTATATTAATATTCCCAATTATTTAGTACCTATTTACTTTATTTTCTGTGGTTCTACTAAATTATGTGAGCTTTTCTTTCCTTCAGTTCTTGGTATGAAACCAGTGGCTTTGTACATGAACGCCAAACACTAATACTAAGCTATGTCTCCATTCAAATTATTTGATATTTTACAGACTAAGATTTTTATCACTTCCTTTTTAAAGTTTTTCTTGCATTTTACATAGTTTTTATTTTTAGACATGTGACAAAATAAATAGAAAAACCTGTTACTAAGTATATGTTTTATAAAGCATAAAAGAATTGTCAGTGAAATATATAGTTTAATGTGGAATATTGATTCATTTTTAATTTTTGTTTGTTTATTTATTTATTTGAATGCGACAGAGAGAAGGAGGCAGAAAGAGAGAGAGAGAGAGAGAATGGGTGCGCCAGAGCTTCCAGCCTCTGTAAACGAACTCCAGATGCGTGCACCCCCTTGTGCATCTGGCTAACGTGGGCCCTGGGGAATTGAGCCCCGAACCGGGGTCCTTAGGCTTCACAGGCAAGCACTTAACCGCTAAGCCATCTCTCCAGCCCTTGATTCATTTTTACTTAGATCTCAGTAAAGATTTATAATTTTCTCTATATTTTGTTATAATACTTTGTTAAATTCTTGTCTATTTATTTTATATATTGTAATTTTAATGTTTTATATATTGTAATTTTTAATATTTTTGCCGTCAATTGCTCAGAATGGTAAAGCTATTATATTTTCAAAACATACTTTTATTGTCTAATATGTACTTAACACATTTGTCTCATTGATTCTAATACATTTTAACCAAAAAAATAAAATTTTTCTAGGAGACAAGTCTAGAACCTGTAAAGCAATCATTTTATGTTACTCCTTGAATTTACTTTTCTGGTTGGTTCTGAGGACTGAACCTAAGGTCTTATTCTTGCTAAACCAGCGCTCTTCCACTTAGCTAAATCCCCAACCTAATTTTTAAAAATTAATTTACTTTTTATTTCTTTTATAAAAATTTCATGCATGTATATATTGTATTTTGACCATACATACCTTTCATTGCTCTTCTACTCCTACTGAACCACTTCTTTCCACCACTTACCAGTGGCTGCAGCACACAGAAAGACTCCTTCTCCAGTGACCATTTACTAACATTTGCTTCTCAGGGAGGGGAGTGTATGTTGACTGGCCCTATAATGTGCAGGCCTTGGGAAGGGACCACAGGTATTGTGAGTTCATGAGTGCATTGACCATATTGTGGCTGGGTGCCAGAAGTCCCTAGCACTCCTTCCCATCATACAGTCTTTACATCCTTCCCACCCTATCTTCTGCAAAGTTCTTGATCCTTGGAGAAAAAAAAATATGTATTATCCATCCTTATTGGTGTAAAGACCTCATAGTCATGTATTTTCAGCAATTTGGCCACTTTAAGTTTTAGTCTTAACTACTTCCTACTTCAAAAAAAGAAGAAAAAAACACTTTTCTTTCTGAGCAAGGCCAAGATAACATAAGTAGAAGGCAATTTGACAACACATCATTTTAGCAAGAAAACAATAGTAGGGCCTATGGCTTTGACCTGGTTTACAGTGTCAGGCATGAATCTTTTCACTTTATCTATTGTGCTTTATTAGTGTTTTTATATTTAAAAAATACCCATTTAGGCCTGGAAAGATGGCTTAGTGGTTAAGTCATTTCCTGCAAAGCCTGACTCTCCAGATCCCACTTAAGCTGGATGCACAAGGTGATGCATGCACAGATCGCACGCGTGCACAAGGTGGCGCAGGTGTCTGGAGTTGGATCACAATGCTGGAGGCCTTGGGGTGCCAAATCTCTCTCACTCTCACTCTCTTTCATGAAAAAAAGGCCAGTCTGTTAGGCTTTCCTCAAAAATTTTTTATTTAGGGCTGGAGAGAAGGCTTAGTGGTTAAGCGCTTGCATGTGAAGCCTAAGGACCCCCGTCCAAGGCTCCATTCCCCAGGACCCACGTTAGCCAGATGCACAAGGGGGTGCATGCATCTGGAGTTCGTTTGCAGTGGCTGGAAACCCTGGTGCGTCCATTCTCTCTCTCTCTCTCTCTCTCTCTCTCTCTGCCTCTTTCTCTCTCTGTCTGTCGCTCTCAAATAAGTAAATAAAAATAAACCAAAAAATAAAGAAAAAAATTAAAAAAAAATTTATTTATTTGCAAGGGGGTTGAGAGAGAGAGAGAATGGAAGAGCCAGGATATCTGGCCACTGCAAACGAAGTACAGAAACATGTGCCACTTTGCGATTCGTGCAACTGGCTTTACATGGGTAGTGGGGAACTAAACACTGGTCATTAGGCTTTGCAGGCAAGTGCCCTAACCACTGAGCAATCTCTTCAGCACTTAAGTTAATGGAAATATTTCTGAAATTTTCCCCACAGTAGTTTTACTTAAAATGGGTCTTCCTTGCCAAGCTAAAATATGTTATTGTTCTTAATTTATTATAATTATTTAAAAATCAGTAACAGATATTGAATGTTTTTACTGCAGTTCTTGGACCCTTGCAGATGGTTATTTTTGAAATTTTAGTTTTTATAAAGGATCTTAGGGTTTGCCTAATTTTCAGGAGATATATTGATTTATTTGTAGTATGTGTGACAAATTTAGGCTAGGCTTCATTTAAATATGTTCATATGGGAAAATAAAAGATCCTTGGGTTGGAGAAATTGCTTAGCAGTTAGGGTACTAGCCTGCAAAACCAAAGAACCCAGATTTGATTGCCCAGAACCCACATAAGACAGATGCACAAGGTGATACATGCATCTGGAGTTCATTTGCAGTGATTAACGGCCCGTGGCATGCCCATTCTCTCTCTCAGTCTGCCTATTATTCGCGTGAATAAATAATCTTAAAATAAATATTTAAAAACAAGAACCTAAAGCATCTCAACCCATTCCTGATGGGCCTTCCTGTACTCATCCCGAGTGATCCTCATCCATACCCTCTACGGCTCAGTCCCTGCTCATTTATGATTCATACCTGGCCCATAGTTTTCAACTTGCTGACACAAGTATATTGTACAATAGCCTTAGCAAACAGATTATAACAAATACCCTAATGATTCCATCAAAGAAAAAGAAAGTCTAGTCTAACATGAAACCATGGAACCACAAGTGTTCAGAAAACCCTCATATAATAACTCTGGATGTGTATGTCAACCTTGAATCAAACCAAATGTTAAAATAGATTGTTATTTTCATTCTTCTATGTGTAGGGCCTGCTTTCATAAAGGGGGCTTCTAGGGTGGTTTTTTTTTTTACCTGTAGATTCTGCTTGTATTTGGAATCGAGATTTGGGGTTCCAATTCTTTAAAATATCTAGGGGAATTCATGACTATTCTCTTATCTATAACTGACAAAGTAACTCCAGATTGTACTGTCCAGAAAGGATCCTTTGCTCCAGGTTTCCCTGTATAGTGTCTCATAAACTGTAGCTGCCCAGTCCTCTGAGTAACTCAATCATTGCCTCTTGAATCTTTAAGTACCTGATATTCTTTCTAAATCTCATGTCCATAGTGATTATTTTTCTCTATTTTTGAGCCCTTAGCCTGACATTTTCTAAGTAACCATCATTATTTTTTAAGACTTTATATCTTGTAAATAGTTTTTTTTTTTTTTTTTTGAGAAAGAGAGAGAGGGAGAGAGCACGCAAAAGAGACAGAGAAGGAGATAGAAGAGAAGAAAACAGAAGAGAAGAGAAAAGAAAATAGCAGTAAAGAGCAGAGAGAGAATGGGCATGCCAAAGCCTCTTGCTGCAGCAAAGGAACTCCAGACACATGTGCCACTTTGTGCATTTGTCTTTTTATATGTAATGGGGAATTAAACCCAGGCCAGCAGACTTTGCAAGCAAATAACTTTAACTGCTGAGACATCTCCCTAGCCTATGCCTTTTATTTTTTTGTCACCACTGACCTTTAAAAATATTGAGTTATGGGGGCTAGAGAGATGGCTTAGTGGTTAAGGCATTTGCCTGTGAAGCCTAACTACCCAGGGTCGATTCTTCAGGTCCCACGTAAACCAGATGCACAAGGTGGCACATGTGTTTGGAGTTTGTTTGCAGTGGCTAGAGGCTCTGGTGCACCCATTCTCACTCACTCTCTATCTCTCCCTCTCCTTCTGTCTCTAATAAATAAATGAATAAAAATAAAAATGTCTTTAAAATAAAAAAATCGAGTTATAGTAGGAATATCAGTTTTTATAATTCAATCATACAGCACATACGCATATACAGAGACAGAAAGAGAGGAAAAGGGAGGCAAAGTTTATTCCTCAAAGACATTCCTCCCTCCATTCACAGACATGTAACCCACTTTCACTTTCACATTTTCAGAATTAACAAACTGTACTTTAAAAAATACCTTATATTTATTTATTTATTTGACAGAGAAAGAGGGAGAGAGAGAGAGAATGGGTGCGCCAGGGCCTCGAGCCACTGCAAATGAACTCCAGATGTGTGCACCCCCTTGTGCATCTGGCTTATGTGGGTCCTGGGGAATCTAACCTGAGTTCTTTGGCTTTGCAGGCAAACACCTTAACCACTAAGCCACCCTTCCAGCCCCAAACTGTACTTTTTTATTCCAATATTGTATACTACATAAACCTGTACAACTTAAAATTGAATTAAGATGTCCAACCTTGGGAGAACTACAAATTCTTCACTAACCAACAATTTTTCTCTTTTTTGAATGTGCATGTTTGTGTGCATATATGTTTGTTCATATGTATGTGGACACAGATGTGCATACTGGTGTGTATATATGTGAGTGCACATATGTACGAATACCTGAAGTCAATTTGGGTGTTTTCCACTTTATTTTATTTTTTGAGATAGGGTTACTCAGTGAACCCAGAACTCACCAATTTGGTTAGAGTAGCCAGCAAGCCCAGTGATCCTCCTGTCTCTGTCACCCTAACACTGGAATGACAGGTATATGTGCCACATCTGGCACATTACTTGGGTTGGCCTAGCACTTAACTGTATTTCAAATAACAGATAAAAGAATTTCTTGTTCTGCCAAATAATAAATTAATGTCTTAGTATAAATTTAATAACTTTTTTCAGTGTGAAGGCTGTTATGTGTGAATGAAAAACAGTGTCATGAAAATAGGCACAAACAGCTCAACTAACTATGACAACAACAGAACAAATTCTGCCTCATCTTGTTAAAGTTCAAGACTAACACTTCAGTTAATGCCATGGATGTTTTCTAACTGCATTAACTTACAGAATTTGAACTTAATAGAAAATATTTAAAAAAGTATTTTACTTATTTACCTGTTTGAGAGAGAAAAAGAGAGGAAAGAAAGAGAAAGAGAGAGAATGGGTGCACCAGCCTCTCCAGCCATTGTAAACAAACTCCAGATGCATGCACCATACTGTGCATCTGGTCTACATGAGTATTGAGGAATTGAATCAGGGTCCTAAAGGTTTCACAGGCAAGTGCCTTAACTGCTAAGCCATCTCGTCAGCCCTTAATAGGAAGTATTTGAGTGTTACACCTCCCACTCCATTGGTTTCCATATTTGGTGTCCCCTAACAGATTACCTGGGCACTACTTAAATGAAGCACTCATTAGCTAATTTATTAAGTGTAAAATCTGTTGGATACAGATAGCAGTTGGCATAAGTCAACAAATTTCAAGCAGTGTGTCTTTCTGCTGAATATAAGTATCAAAGAGCAATAAGAATTTGAAATCATGGTTCCACATGTTGAAAGATCAAAAAAAAAAAAAAAGGCTCTCAAATTAGATACAACCAGCTTCATAATGATTTAAGTTTGCTTTTCAGTATAAGTGTGTTTTTCATGGTCTAGAACATTTTACTGTTCTTCTACTTCTTCCTCCCATCCATGTATCCGCCCACTGCCATCCATCCACCCACCCATCCATCCATCCATCCATCCGTGCATCCATCCATCCATCCATCCATCCATCCATCCATCCATCCATCCATCCAGTTATCCAGCCTCCCACCCCTCTGCTGTGTTGGCCAGGCTTCTGTCACTATGACAACTTACCTGAGGTAGACAAGGAAAGGAGGAAAGACTCGCTTTGGCTCACCACTTCCCATTTCTGAACATTTGGCCCCATAAGGTGGGAGAAAAGCCACTCTAGAAGCAGAGAAAGAGGCAAGGGCCAAGGCACAGGAAATACCAGTCAAGGGTCCAAGGTGTGCTTCCTGTGGCCAACTTCCTCTAAACACACTCCATCACCTCTCAATAATATCATCAAATGATCAATTCATCAACAGATTCACCCGAGGATTAGATTAGGGCCCTCATAATCCAGTCACTACCCCAAAGATTCACTTATGAATACTGCTTTGGGTGTCAAGCCTTCAATACATGAGTCTTGGGGGCACATTTTATGACCAGAGGACAACATGTATCAGGTACAAAGCTAGGCTGTCGTGATCCATTAGTTTCTCCCCTCTGTTAACTAACTTCTCGGGTGTCAGCAAAGTCCATGCTTTCTAATTTGTGGTCTATTCCCATCCTTCTCCCCAGTTTGATTGATTTTTCTCAGAGTTGAAACCTCATTTCATTCTCCATCTCACCCTTGGAAGCAAAGGAGCCTTACTGGATAGGATTTCAGACATCTAGCTTCTTCAATTCATTGCACTGGACTTCAGGTGTTTCCTGGCTGGCTCCTTGCTGAGTATGTCTCAATTCAGCCATCACCTCCTTCAGGAGGCTTCTCCTAACCATCTTCTTACCACCAGATCAACCTGCTTTATTTCTGTCTCTGTGTTTTTCTTATTTGTTAAATTTTCTTTTTCTTTCTGCTTCCTTCCTCCCTCCCTCCCTCCTCCTCCCTCCCCCTCCCTCCCTCCCTCCTTCTCTCCTTCCCTCCTTCCCTTCCTTCCTTCCTTCCTTCCTTCCTTCCTTCCTTCCTTCCTTCCTTCCTTCCTTCCTTCTTTCCTTCCTTCCTTCCTTCCTTCGACAGGATCTTTGTAGCCCAGTCCAGCCTTGAATTCCCTGCAGTGCTCCTGCCTCAGCGTTCCAAGTGCTGAGATTACAGGTGTGAGTTACTGCGTTTTCCTTATTGAATTTCCAATTCTCTCCTCCACGAAAGCACCATGAGGACAGGCAGGTGTCCTATATATATATATATATATATATATATATATATATATATATATATATATATATATATTTTGGCCTCTGAATCGTAAAGCATTTTGCCATGCAGTTGGCCTTCACTACATATTGATGAATGAATGAATGTGTCTCTAACTTCTCTTACTTGAACTACTATAAATACAGATCCTCCCTTGTTGACAGGTTTTTAACTTCTCACGTCAATGCAGGTGAGTCAAAATGTTAAACTATGTCTTATAAACAGTTTGGAATTGGGAAAACTATCTGGCAGAGAAGAATTTCAGCATTCACCGTGATAGAGGTAAGGTTTTTCTCTAGAGCAAGCTGGAATTAGGAAACATTTGTCTTTTTTGTTGTTGGTTTGCTCAGGAACTGAGAACATCTGGCGGCGGGAATGTAGAGTGCTGCTCATTTTAAAGTTGAGTCTCTTGCTTGAGAGGTTGGGGGAGGATATGCCCCGGGGGAAAATGCAGGCAGTCTGAAGGAAGGGAAGGCTTCCTCTGTCTCCAGTTACTTAAGAGAAACTTCCTAGAAAGTCCACAGCTTGTGTTGTCACTTAATACTGGATTCTGGAAGCAGTAACCCCTGCGCCCACAACATAAAGTGTGTGCGTGGTCGTGTCTGGCTCCGCCTAGTTTAGGTTTATCTTGGGCCTGAAAGTTGTGGCTTCTGGATAGGCTTTTGTCGGATTTCTGGATGGTAGTTTGGCTCCCTTTAAAGGTGGGGATCATGAGGGAGGATGGATGCGGGGGCAGAAGCGGGGAGCTGAGGGCTGGAGAGTCGCGGTTGACATAGTAACTCTCCAGCTTGTTCTCCTGGCTCTGCGCTCAGGCTCTCTGCCACCCGAGGCCCCGCCCGTGCCCTGTGCCCAGGAGCCGGGCCGCTTCCTTGAGAGGTCCCCTCGACTGGACGTGCTCAGGTCAAGGTCCCCTTTGCAGTTGCCTCCTCCTCCCTCCACCCCAAGTAGTGACTTCTACCACGGTCAGCTGAGAAGCCACTCGAGGAGCCCAGTCGGCCAGGGGCGCACCCCTGGCCACATCCTGGTCCCCTGGGTATTGGTTTGCTCTAGACCAGTTCAGCAGGTGCCCAAAGGCCCCTCTTTCCCGGGTCGCTGCTGGAGTCTGCGGAGCCATTCCCAGGAGCCCGGAGCAGGCCAGCCAGCGTTCGTGCCATGAGCCAGAGCACCGCGTTCGTGCCCCGCAGGGGCGGCTCTCCCCTGGCTGGGAGCGGAGCCGGCGCGCGGCGCAACGAAAGCCAAGACTATCTGCTGATGGACGCGGAGCCGGGAGACGACGGCTGCCCGCAGCTCCCGCTGCCTCCCTACGGCTACTACCCGGGCTTGTAAGTGCTGGAGGCCGGGGTGGGGGGCTGGGGCCGGTCTGCGTGCCTCCCTGCCGCGAGGGTCTCTCCGGGCGCGGGTGCCAGGGTGACCGCGCGAGCTGGGGCTGGGACGCCCAGGGGTGCAGGGCGCACGCGGAGTTGGGGCGGCTCCCGCTGAGCCCGCGGGTTCCCACCTCTCTACAGGTGATCAGATGTCGGGTCAGTGTCTTCACCCAGAGCAGCTGCCAGGAGACTGTCGCTGCTCAACAGGCTTGGTCAGAATCCGGAGCTCCATCCGATGCGCTCCCATGTGGCTCAGTGTATATGGGACAGATGACCAGAACTCCATGAGTCTCTGGAATAGCCTTGGGGTGTGCAGGCGACCAGGCAGTCTCTGCCCAGGACAGTCTCTCTGGACTCGCTTGTCTTTGTGAATCGGTCACCTGGAGCCTGACAGTGGGGAGTTCTCAGGTGTGCTTGACAGAGGCAAGAACAGAACAACCTCCTTGCTATCCTGGTTTTGGCTAATACCAGGCAACACAACCAATGGGCCTTCTGCATGTGGGTCATGGAGTTTCTATGGAAGGTGTGGGGTGGGAGAGAGATTAGCTTGCTAAGGTAGGGGACTCCGCAGGAGACTGGTGGCTGTGTAAGTGAGGGCATCCAGGATGGCTTGGAATAATCTCTGAACAACTGTGAGGCTTTATTTCAGAATCTGGGGTGGTGGTGACTGCGGGGATGGACATCAAAGTCCTCATTCCCGCAGAGGCGGAGACCACACGTGCAGCTGGCAGATACCATTTCCGCCTCCATCTCCCTTTGCTTGATTGGGCACTGGAGTTTCCTGACCTGTCACATCCATCAGCTTTCCCCAGGAAAGCGGCTCTCAGCTGTCAGCATTTGTAGGTGGAGAGAAGGCTTTGCCCCATGGGGCCTTGCAGACCCTCATTGCGGGAGGGGTGCGTCTTTGGGACAATGGTCAGAGTTGCTCCTGGTGAAAGCCTGCTGTGGCTTCTTTTCCCAGTGTCAATTTAGCCCCAGGAAATAGGCCGTCTAATTTTCTTTTCACCAAGATGAAAGAAAAAAGTTGGAACTGGTTCCATTCACTGGTGTGCTGTGAAACTTGAAAGTATTTACTATAATTTATCTTCTTTCCTTTTAAAAAAATGAACATATAATTCACATACCATAACATCCAGTCACTTATGTTGTACAGTGAAGTGTTGTACATGTCAAAGCCATCAAGTTTTGTAGTCATCATCAAATTCTAATTCCAAGACATTTTCATCACAAGCCTTATACTAGATCATTAGACAAATATTTCTGCATTTCCAGCTACAGGCTTCTCGCACTTTGATGGGCATATGATCACCTGGAGGCTTTCTTAACACTCAGACTGTGGTTGGGTGGGACTTTGTTGCAGCTGGAGATTCTGCAGTCTAATAGTCTCTCAGACAGTGCTGTGGCTGCTAGCTAGTTTGTGGACTACACACCCAACAAGATGATTATATATGAAAGGAAAAATAATAATAAAAAGGAAACTGAATCAATCCCAAATATTTTGAATACAGCTGCTAATTTCTGTTGAAGCCAAGTGAAGAGGCACACACGTGTATTCCTGGCTAAATGGGAGGCTGAGGCAGAAAGATCACAAGTTTGAGGCCAGCCTGGGCAACCCACTCACACACACACACACACACACACACACACACACACACTTTCTATCTCACAAAAAATGAAGGCATATGTTTAAACCACTGATGAACTACTTTGTCTTAGAATTGAGTTCTACTAAGGGAGAGAGGTGTAATTAAAAATATTTTTTTGTTTATTTTTATTTATTTATTTGAGAGCGACAGAGAGAAGGAGGGAGAGAGAGAGAGAGAGAGAGAGAGGGAGGGAGCACCAGGGCCTTCAGCCACTGCAAACGAACTCCAGACACGTGGGCCCCCTTGTGCATCTGGCTAATGCAGGCCCTGGGGAATCAAACCTCAAACCAGGGTCCTTAGGCTTCACAGGCAAGCGCTTAACTGCTAAGCCATCTCTCCAGCTGGAGGTGTAATTTTGCAAACAATACCTGCTGGCTAAATTAAGTGACTTCAAACACAACAGTTAAAGTACCTTTCAAAAAGTCAGATGGCCTCACTAACAAAGCTCTTTTTTATTGCATAGTATTTATAATTACAATATCTATACTCACTTATTTCTACATTTGTGGAGAGTTACTTGATGTAAAAATTCGTGGTTATATATTAGTAGTGAGACTAAATCAAGTAATAATTCCAAATTTTCCTAAAAACTTTTCTGAATGCTTTCTTCAAGTATGTTTTCATGCCTAATTAAATGGTGAAGTTGTTTACATTATCTACTTTTTCTGCAAAAGTATTTTTCTACCTTAGTGCAGGAGGCCCAGATTCCTCTTAATGAACAGGCTGAACAGCAGGATGAACAGGAATATTTTAATGAGCTCCAAGTCATGCTGAGCACCTCTTGTATCATGCTGAAAGTACTTAGTCAACTTGAGTGCTTCAGAATCAAAGCTTAGGTTTAACTGAATATATCATTTCCTAAAGGGTCTATAGTTATTTTATTTTTGAGTGTGAATGTGTTTGTGTGCATGTTTGTATGTGTGCGAGAGCATGTGTCTCTGTGTGTGTGTGTGTGTGTGTGTGTGCTCATGTGTGGAAGCCAGAGGTGAATGTCTGCTGTCCTTAAGTCTCTCTTCACTAATTCAGCTAGTCTAGCTTGTCTGCTTTCCCTGGAAGTTCACCTGTCTGCCTCCTAAGTGCTAGAATGGGATGACAGGCACACCATCACACCTGGCATTTATGTGGGTGCGGAGGATTTGAAATCAGGTCCTCACGTTTGGTAAGCAAGCACTTGGCCAACTGAGCTATTTCTCCAGTACCCTATATTTTCTTTTGATCTGCTATTTTCCCTGACAAAGTTTTAGTTATTCCAGTTGAATAATCAAGTAACTGAAAAACTTTTACTAATAAACAATAATATTTTAACATTGATGATGTATGAATAAAAACTAAAAGTTATGTCCCTTTGGTACAGAGTACAGATAAAATATTCTATAGGCCTATAATTTGTAATTTAAGCAATTCCCTGTATTTTTCCAGTGTGGGAGGCATAGTATTTGTACTAGTGGCAATCACTAGTGCACTTTATGTACTTTAGACAGCATTGCCATTTTCTCAAATCAATGAGATTTCCCTTATAAGGTATTGAATCTTTGTTAGCTGTCATTTCTATGATGTAAATTTACTTAGAGTTGCTAAAAGTACTGTTTCACACTTCTATTTTTTAAAAAAGTTATGAACATATATATGTACTTTTACTACCAAGAATTGTGGAAAATTCCCTTGCTTAAGAACAACTGCATATTCTCAAGTCTTAACACTGTGTTTGAAAGAAAAGTATTCATATTTTCTTTCTATTTCCAACACTCAATTAGAAATTGAGCAGTTAGTATATCCTATTGTAATCCTTTTTATTGAAGAATAACAACAAAGGTCCACATCCTGCCAAGGTCCCAGGAGTTCCTCTATTTAAAGTAAAAATAAATATACATTTAGTGTAGATCTCTAGCTTCTGTTCATGAGGAAAACATTTCAGACAGACAACATACATGTTTAGGGTTTCTACAGCAGCAAGAGCAAATTGTTAATTGAACTCAATTAATTATTGAATATTAATCATTGACTTGTTTAAATGATAAGTACAACAGTAAATTGATGGCCAAAGGTGTGGGTAATCCAGTAGAGGAAAATAAATCACAAACAGCAGCAACAAGAACACAACTTATCACAGTGAACACCTAGTAAAACTCGAGAAAATAGTTGATATTTTTGAAGCCTTACTCAAGTCAGTGGGCTGGAAACACAGTTCAGTGGTCATGTACTTACTTAGAAAGCTCAGAATTCTGTGCTCAATCACCTGAACCATGAGACAAAACATAAACATACTCAATTTACAAAAAGTTAAAAGGGATTTCCATGTGCTATGAACAAAAACTTGTGAGTTAGGTCTTGGTTTCAGATAAGGCAGAGAGCTAGAACTGAGATAGATAGCCTTTAGCTGAAACTAGAACTGTCAATTACTGTAAAGTTGGTCTAGACAACTAAGTGCTAACACAAAGAACAACAAAACAAAACAAAACAAAAACCCTTCACTAATGTGGGGGTTTGATTCAGGTGTCCCCCATAAACTTGGGTGTTCTGAATGCTAGGTTCCCAGCTGATGGAGATTTGGGAATTAACGTCTCCCTGGAGGCAGTGAATTGTTGGGGGTGGGCTTATGGGTGTTATAGCCAGTTTCCCCATGCCAGTGTTTGTCACACTCTTCTGTTGCTATTGTCCACCTAATGTTGGCCAGGGGGTGATGTCTACCCTCTGCTCATGCCATCATTTTCCCCTGCAATCGTTGAGCTTCCCCTTGAGCCTCTAAGCCCCCCACACCCTCTTTTTACCACAAGTTGCTCTTAGTTAGGTGATTCCTCCCAGCAGTGCGAACCTGACTGCAACAACTGATATAAAGAAAAAAATCTCCCCAGGGAATATCATTCTCTGGGCCTACATGCCATGTGAGTTTATCTTTTATATTATTTAGCTGACCTAGAAATTCTTAAGCCTTGGGGCTCCCAGGAGAGCAAAACACAAAACCACAATGAAAAACTAGTGCCAACCTTGTAGACTGCCTAGTATTTTCAAGAAAGAGCAAGTGTTGCTAAAGATAGACTAGATATAATCAATGACAATGCACACAGGGAAGCGTGAGCCAATAATACAATCTGTGTGTGAATGGGCAGCCAATTAGATCCTTAGGATGTATCCTTAGAAGCCCACTTATGACTTTCTGAAGTTCTGACGTAAGACCTATATGCTGACCTAATGTTAGAGACTACATGTAAATATCCTGTCCCCCCAAAAAGCCTTCTTTGTTCTAGGTAAAATAAACCCAGTCTTGAAAGATTTTGTTTATTAAATAAGGGAATGGAAAACCTAGGAAAAGTTTTCTGACTTTAATTGCAGGTAAAGCACACTGCTACCAAGGAAACAAGACCCAAGTTGCAGAGCGTGGATCCAGACCTGTATACTTACTTATTTGGATATTTCCTTCTCTGCAGCAGACTGTCAGCTTCCAGAGCTGGGACTGTTCTTCATCCCCAGCATTTATCATGCATACTGCCTGGCAAAGACAAGGCTTGAGATGACTATTTGTCAACAAACACGTGTGCCTCCTCTTCTTCAGCACTCATTCAAATAAGAAATAAAGTGATGCTGATTCCTATAATAAAACAGTATCAGAGCCTCTTAGGCAAAATAAGTCAACATCCATATACATAAAGACCATGTGTGATACCGTGACAATATATGCATTTCATTGAGAACCCTGGTATCGAGTATGTCCTTAGAAATAATATCTGTAACCCTACAAACAAGTCATCGGGATCTTTGGTTAAAACCTATCTATCAATGAAAAATGTAATTTTTACATTTTTGTTTTATTTTTGAGTCAGGGTCTATAGCCCAGGCTGATACTAAATTCACTTGATAGCCTAGTCTGTCCTTGAATATGTGATTTTCCTGACAGCCTCATGAGCATTGGGATTATTGTGTGTATACCACAATACCTGGCATGCAAAATATAATTCTTGAAGTAAAATAAAACTCATTGGAGTATTAAAATGAAATTTAGACAAAGATTACTTCATGGTCAAAGACTTGCTGTTTTGAAGCTGCTCCCCAGGGAAGAAGCAGGTGTGAAAAATCTCCTTTGGCTCTGCTTTCCATTCTTTGTATAAGAGTCAACATCTCCCCCAGACACTTTGCTTAATGGTGATCCTCATCCTTGTCCACTTTGAAGGTATATATTCTGCATGACAGACATACCTATTTTGTTTTTTGTTTCTAATTCCTCTGCTTTGAGGTAATCAACATCCACTAGAAACAAATGATTAGCACAAAACATATTTCTAGGTTGCAACTGTTGTGAGTTGAGTGACTGCCAGATATGCTGAAATGTCCACATTTATTCTCCAACACAATGCTTGTTTACCTTTAAGTAGACACAATGTTTTTTTCCTCTAGACAGTTAATATTTCCTGAGTTATTAGAAGTAACTTCATAGCACAATTTGCCTTCTGAAGAGTAAAATTCATTAAAGGAAAACATTGTGTTGAGTCTACTCTTTTTTTCTCTCCTTTTCATAAAAGTGCTAAATATAATGGGATTCAGTTGGGTAAATTACCATTTGTGATTGCTCTTTGTTTAGAAGTCTTCTGCTGCTTCTGACACATGGAGTTGTCCTCTTTTATAGTCCATGTATTTAGAATTTGTATGCTTCCCAACTCCTGGCCATTGGGGTTGACTGAATTATATTGCTTATGGAATGTCTGCGTAAAACAGCACTCAAAATGAGAGCTATAGACATCCACACAGCATAGATAATTGTAGCTCAGCCTCAACAAAGAGGAGGAAGGATGTTAACAAGAATTATACACAGTTCAAAGTTAAGGTTCAGTTTCTGAAGATGATGAATCCAAAATATTTATATGTATTTGGGGTGACTAACATTTTTTGGATACCTACTCTGAAGCGAGCTCTTTTCTAGTTTCCAGACAAATGTAATTGGCTCTCGAAAGTAGCCACTTGACTATGTTTAATATTTGCTTTACAAATAATGACTCTGAAATTTACAGATGTGAAGCAGGAAATGAAGAAGCTGGTAAGTTGTCCAGTGATCTGAATTCACTCCATCTCAGTGCAGGCTGGGTGATTACATGGAAAGGTCTGGCAGGGCTTGACCCTTTCTGCATCCTGTAGGATTATGCTTTTAACAGATATAGAAAGATACAGGTGGGCTGTGTTCTTGGAAAGCACATTATTCCTTCCTTACCCTTTACTCACTCTTGTCACAGGTATTTTAGAACAACAGTTTGGCTCTGATATAGTGAGCCAAGATTTCTGTATTGTTTTTATTATAGCCAACTTGTATTGTGGGTAAAGGAGAAGATAGGGACAAGGATTATGCATGGCAGTACTAAGTGTACCTAATCCCCCATGTTCTCTATTGAAATTCCCCCCTCATCTTTGGAGGTCAAGCTTAATATTCCACTTCTTCCCTAATTCATGAACCTATCTATTCACTCATTTCTGTGGGACAGATAAGATTGTGTCCAGTAAGAGTGAATTAATGGATTTATTGGGGCCTTCTCTATATAGGCTCTTCTCTTAAGTATTCAATAGATATCAGCTCATTTAATCCTTAAAAAAGCTATGAGGTAGGCACTTTTAAAATCCTTTACAATTATTTTAATTTTTATTAAATGCAAGTATTCAATTCCTTTTTCAAAGTTTTATCCTTATCAATTTTATTGATAATAAAAAAGCCCAGAGGAAAAGGTGATTAAGTCAGCTGCCTATCGTGGCATGGCTAGGAGAGATGGGAACAAAGGAAGGAAGGAGTAGAGGATTCTGTTTGATCATTTCTCTCTATCCACAGTGAAATTAGGTTTTGAAAAGTTGCCATTTTTTTTCACCAAAGGAAGATGACGAGTTACCAAAATAAGCAGCCTGGAGACTACTTGTTAATATCCCCAATGATCCACAAGCTGATCATTAGTCTAAAGATTACAGAAACAAAGTGTTCTTTTACTCTCTGTATCTGCTACGTGTATAAAATTGCATCTGTATCACAGTGCAGGCTGTAATAGAGAAACAGACTCAAATGACAGTGTGGAAATGGAGATTTCATTGGAGGATCTGCATCATCTTAAAAAGTGTTTTGTATCTTATTCATCTGAAGGCATATACTGCCAGGAATCAATTACAGTGGACAGTGAAGTCAAGATTGATTGCCTATTCATGGTGGATTTCATGTTTCTGTGACAGCAGCTCTGATTGTCAGTACAGGGAGCATTTTGTCCTGACACATGGTGGGTCAGCACAAACCCTCACACTGAGCTGGGAGAGAGTCCTCTTCAGAGAAGCTGTTCACAAAAGTATCTTGAGAGTTATCATAAGCATTGGAAATGACATAGTTTCTGAGAATTAACAAAGGCATTGCAAGTGGCATGATTTTTAAAGGCATTTAAAGATATTCTTTTAGGGAGTTAAACTCCCACACATAAAACTCACCTTGGTTATTACTATGTTTGGTTTCTTGACATGGAATCAAGGTGGCTGTGAGAGCTGACAAGTGGAACACATATATGTGTTACAGAGTCACTGAGACTCCTCCTTCACATTCAGAAAGAGACTCCTGGCACTGATATTATTGTTTGATAACCCGTGGCTTCTAGTTGCTGTATGAGCATCTGTGTAGGATACTGTTGTAGTTACATTCGTGTTCCTGGGACCAAACATCAACCAAAAGCAGCTGATAGGAGGAAAGGATTTATTTTCACTTACAGTCTAAAGGGGAACCTTCATGACAATAGGGAAAAGATGGCACAGCAAAGGTTGGACATTACCTCTGCCACAGCAGATGGAAAAGAGCAGCAAGAGAGTGAGTTGAACTAACATTGGCAAGCTAGGCCTAATAAACTCCGAGGTAGCTAGGCCTAATAAACTCCAAGGTCCACCCCCAGCAACACACCGCCAGCAAGGCTGTACCTATTAAGTTGCCATCAACTGGGGATCAAGCATTCAACATAAATTTATGATGGGCATCTGATTCAAACCACCACAGTTACCTCCATTCAGTCTATTATTAACTTTATATTTTTTTCAAAATTGTTTACTAAGTATTAGGTTTTCTTATGGCTTTTTCATATCTCCTAAATTTTAGTTAGCCCCTCCCTACTTCCTCTTCTCCCTCATCTCACTACCTCCATCACTGCTTAGCCCTTTTCAAGCCCAGCATCCCTGCCCCATGGTTTTCATATCACTTGTGTTCCACTGTAATCTCCCATGAAAGCCTCCTTCCTCCCTTCTGCTCCTTTAGCCCTTTTCTGACTTTCTGGTCTTTGCAGTTACTTCAAGTTGAACTCACAGGTCTGGAGATTCAAAACTAGGGTTCACACATGAGAGAGAACATGTATTTATCTTTTTGCTTTTTAGTTAACAACAGTTAATAGTTGCCCTGGGGTTGGGAGTAATTGTTTTCCATGGCTTAGCCACTGGTTAGAGATGAGAAGGAGGGCAGGGAACCTGAGGGGGAATAAGGGATGGCAATATGGGGTATATATGGTCAAACTGAAATATCTATATATGAAAAAATAAAATAAAACTTAAAGTGTAACTCTCCTGAGTCACTTTAAAACAAAAACAAATTTTTATTGGGAACCTTACTGTAAATTGGTTGTATTCTCATCAGGGTATCGTCTTTGTTTCCCCTCTTCCCTGCCCCCATTCCAGTGTAGGCCCTCCTCAGTGGAGTTATGGGCAATAATAAATGCACCAGGGTTCCTGTGGGAACAACAAAGCCTTACAGTACCTCTTCACACCCTGTGGCTCTTACATTTTTCTCACTTGCTCTTCTGCAATGTCCTCTAATCTTAGAGGGTACATTAGAAGTCTTCTTTAGTGTTGAGCTCATAACAACCTCATTATTTTCTACTTTGATTAGTTTTGAGTCTTCTCAGTGTCTACTACCAAAGAAAATTCTGTGGCTAGCAATGAGAGCAGCACTCATAAAATCTATCACCTCCTGTAATGTTTCCTTGGCCTTGGAAGGTGTGTTATAGATAACTTGTCCAATGCTTGGCATTGGGTTTTCTCTTCTTGTCATTTTTATAGATCTTGGGTCTCCCTAGTATTTGCTGCCATATGTAAAAAGCATATTCTCTAACCAAGAGTGAGAGCAGCATGGATAAAAAAAAGACAAACATACATTTAGAAGGCTTTTTGATGGGCATGACCTTTTCATTTAGGCAACGATCAGTGGAAGCTTCTCTCTCGGGACCATGATCCTTCAAACCATAGGCTTCTGATGTGACTTCCAGTGCCAGGCATAAATTCCCTCCTACTGAGCAGGCTTCATAGTCATTCAGAGAGGTGATGATCCCATAACTTATGTGCCACTGTTGTACTGGTGTGTACATCTTGCTTGGCTGGTTGATTTGGTAGCTTGCAGGATCCAATGATTGTTTCTGTGGTTGGTGACCATTATGCTCCAGCAGCTCACACAGAACTTTCCAGCACTATGACAGCTAACCATCAAGGAGCTGGCTCCCATCTCTGTTCCAGCTTGGTTTCTAAATATCCTGCTACTGTAGCCAGTGAGGCCTTCAGCAACAGAGTCTTATCATCTAATTCTGGTGGGTCACCAAGTGCTTTGACGATGCTCTGCATTGTTTTGGGAGTCTCATGGGCATCCTTGACCAAAAGTTCAATAATAGTAGACCATGATAGACTAATAATTCTGTCACTGGGATTTACCAGCAACAGTCCATGGCTTTAGGGTAAATCTTCCTCCACCCCAGCAAGGTACTTCCATCCAAGATAACCCCCTCTCTATCTCTTTTTCTCTCTCTCTTTTGAAGAGAGTATATCATTTAGTCAGCTAACAAAAAAGTAAGTTTCTGTAGTACAAATTCATGCTGTCTTTAGTTTCATGTCTCCTTTTCCCTCCTCTCTGTAAACTCAGGATCTTCATTTTTTTCTCACCCAGTCTGTTCCCTGAGCCCAAATAATATTGGTGTAGAAGCATTTTTTAAAGAAATCAAAGAACTTAATGAATTGATGTTTGGCAATAAACCTGACTTTACAATTACACAAAGCAAGCCTATTTTGATCAATATTTGTAGAATGTTATTTTAAAAAGTCCGTTCCACCACTATTCCTAATGGACTCCTCTCTATCCCCAACAGACACAAACATATACACATTTGTTTTGTATGCTTGAAGACAATAGTATTTCACAACTATTTCCAGTATTTATTTTTAAGCCACTGCCATCCTTTGGAGCTTTTGGATACCATTGGTTTTTGTGTGTGCATGTGTGGGTGAATGCATGCCACAGTGCACATGTGAAGGTCTGGATATTCCAGTAAATCTATATTTGCCCTTGTACCTACTTCTAGCAAAGGCTTTAAGCACCAGTCAGATACGGGCACTCTATGTAAAGGCTGCAGGCCTGGAGCAAGGCTTCATAAAGTACACTAGGAATTTTTTAGGAAGCCTAATTATTAGTACTTTCCCAGGCCTCCTCAATCAGAAAGTCTGAAGAATTCATGCAGCCTGGTCCAGAGTCATGTTCATTCATCATTGTAACTGCTGCCTGCCTCCGCCATCCTTATCCTTACTCCACTTTCGTGAGTCTGGTGTTATTATGACTAAGGTTATTTTCTGTTGCTGACACAACAATGTACAATAGAACTTTGTGAATAATGGAAGTGCCCCAAGGAAGTGTCCATTATAGCATTCTTTATTTGCTACAGAACACTTGAAATATGGACAATGAACTAAGAAAGTAAAATTTTAGCTTTAATTTTAGTTAATTTAAATTGTTTTATGTGGCTAGAGAGCACCCCATGGGCCAGCCCAGTTCTAACACTTTACAAAGATTAGTTTCTCAGATCCTGCCAGAAGATATATTCATAATGAATACAATTTCTCAGGGCCTGTCCTAGGCATTTTATATATGCAGAATCATCTGGGTCTCATAGAAGCCCTATGAGGGAGGCTTATTATCTTCATTTTACAGATTGGAAAGAGGAAGCCCAAATGTAAAAAACTGATTTTTTAAAATCACAGAGTTAGTTTTCAGAGGTAGCATTTAAAGCCAGATAGTTTGAATCTGGGTTTTATAACTTTCTTTGTATTCTTACACACAAGTAAGATAATTTTAACACTCTCTTTCCTATTCAAAAGAGGTCAGAAATAGGGACAAAGGCTATTTCCCCTTTTATACTTTACCTTGGGACAGTGGTGAGCTGAGTATGTATTTTATGAAAACTAGAATTTTGGTATAAAATCTGTGGGGCAAAATTTCTGTCACTTGTTCTAAAATTTGCAGCTTAACAGAAATAGGCATTTTCATATAATGTAATAAGTAAAATAATAAAGAGAGCACAGAAAAAAATTTAAAGTATAATTTGTAAAGGAGTTTGCCCTGGTGGCATTCTGGAACTACGAATGAGGTCATACACTTCTTGAATTTAAGAACTGTCCAAGTGGATGCACTAAATATGTAACTGCTCACCCAAATTCCTGCGTGTCCCATTGCAATTGAGCAGTTTTCCCCAGCTTCTCATCTTTTCTTATTTCTCTCTTCAGTTGCAAGCTTTATTTTTACATGCTCTGTCTCCTTCCGTTTACAAAGTGGTTTATCAGTTTCGGGAAGATTAGAGGAGGAAGAGACAAAATAATTAGAAACATCAAAGTCAAAGCAGGTCTGAATTTTCAGGATGAGCCATTTACCACAGGTTCTCTTTACTCACCCAGGCAACCAACCCCATCATTCTGCAATTGTACAGTGTACCTTAGGTGCACATGAGGTATGCTCCGGGTGCTTTATTCATAGAAATTAAAGAAATAAAATTCTTAAATATTATTTTAAAATACATTGTATGAATATTTTATATCTTTCTATTTATATACACAATAAATATAAATATACAGATGCATACATACATGAAGTATTAAGTGTATATCTTTCTAGAGTCTCTATGTATGTAATATATATGTTTTCAGTGGGATTATACTATGTCTACTCACGTGTCTATAAATTTTGTGGGATTTATATATGCTTAGACTCCTCTGATACTGGCATGTCTTCTCATGCATGTCCTGAGTTGAAGACAAAAGAGTGGGCTGTGCATAACAGCTTATTGCAGGCACATCCATGCTAGAGAAGACTCTTTGCCTTTAAGTACCCACCAGATTACAGTAGTGTAGAATGATGAAAAAGAGTATCACTTTTCTTGAATATGCTTGAGTTGGCATAAAAATATAAAATAAAAATGTGTATATGCATGGCTTCTATGTAGATAAAAGATTTAGCACTGGGCTCATCTACACAGTTTGTAAGTTCTCATCTTAATCTAAGTCAAAGACTTACTTTATACATTTGAAATAAGTTTATTCCTGGACTTTGTAATGTATCAGAAACAACACTGAGGAAACAGATACAGTACTTGAGACTTCTTAGTTTCCATTGCTTTCAATTTGTCTAATAGTTTTATATAAAAGATGTGCTGTTCAAATAGAAGGTAATTAGTATAGGTGGAAATGTGTCATAACCCTCAAATCCACTTACAGCATTGATATTTTATTGGCAGCAGGGCACCATGCTTGACATTCGTAGTGGAACCCTTGAGTGATCAAAAGAAACTTAAATTGAGCATCACGAATGCAATTTATGAAATAGATGTATGCTACATATTTAAAAACACTTACCATACAGTTGACGCATGCTCATGCTTTAGGGTACATGGTAACTGGAGTGTTCTCTAGGTGGATCTGCTCAGTGATGATAATCACAGGCCCTTAGGTGGAGAGTGTAGCATGCTGACTCCTACAATCTGATTCTTGTCTTCCTTCTCTTCTATCTTTCCCTAGATCTTTGTGTTTTACAGTAAATGACTGTTGCTTCTGACTGCTGGGCCTTTCCTTCCACTGTTCCCTGGCCTGGGTTACCCTTGGCTTGTTCTTCATCAGGAGCACCCCTCATAGAACCCTTTCCTCAACTGGGCAGACCAACCTTGTAATTATTCACTTGCAAGTGTGTGTGTGTGTGTGTGTGTGTGTGTGTGTGTGTGTGGTGGGAGATATGGATGAACTCTAGGGCCTCCTGCCTTTGCAAATGAACACCAGATGCTTGTGCCACTTTTTGTACATAGCTTATGTGAATGGCTTAGGAATTGAACTCAGGTTAGCAGACTTTACAAGCAAGCACTCTTAACTGTTGAGCCATCTTCCCAGGCCTCTGACCCTCTAATGCAATGAATGTTTCTGAGGGAAGGGCCTAGGGGTCTGTATTACATTTGTAAGTTAAAAAGCAATATGTGGGCTGGAGAGATAGCTTAGCGGTTAAGTGCTTGCCTGTGAAGCCTAAGGACCCCGGTTTGAGGCTTGATTCCCCAGGACCCACGTTAGCCAGATGCACAAGGGGGTGCACGCATCTGGAGTTCATTTGCAGTGGCTGGAGGCCCTGGCGCGTCCATTCTCTCTCTCTCTTCCTCATTCTTTCTCTGTCTGTCATTCTCAAATAAATAAATAAAAATAAACAAAAAATATTTTTAAAGTAGCAATTGTGTCACAATAATATCTAAAAAAAAAGATACATGGATGGATGGTTCAATAACTCAGTCTTGCTAACTCAAATGCATAGGTCAGTAATAAAAACAAGTAAACTAAGTCTGATGTAAGGACGGAAGGGTTGGAGACATAGTTACATTTAAAGGATGCCCTTCGTAAAATGACAGTCTCTGGCTCTGGTCAGTTAATGCTGAGGCACTAGAGTTATGGGTTCCTATATCCTACGATTCTTCAAAGAGTATCCAGGAAAAAGATTTTGTAAGGTAAATGATCTGATTTTCGAATAAGTGATTGAAAAGGAAATAGACCAGATGTAACTCCCAGACTATAATTTTTAAAGATCTAGAAGAGCAACGGGTGACTTTACACAAAACTGTAATTTGAAGTGGAACAAATTCTGTGCTCTCAAATGCTAACATAATGAAGCCTACCACTCCATTGATCTGAAACCGAGCCTCATTGAGTCATCATGTTGGTGTCAGACAGGTTTCATTTTTATTTCTGATGATGGGCTGACAGATGTCACTTTTTCCACAAGAGAACCAACTGTCACTTTGAAAATGAATTCCAAAAAAAAAATATACCCGATTAAATTGGTAATAGATACTGGCGAGCCTATGGTGAAATAAACTGTAAAATATCACTGGGGTTAAAACCCTTTCAAGTTGTCAAAAGTTTCCTGGTTCTCTACAAAAAAAAAAAAAATGTTAGAAGAATGTCCACAACAGATCACAATGCATAAGGGTTCAAGTATTTACTTTGTTCAAGCCTACAGTGACAGCTTCATGGAAAACCAACGTTCATCAAAGATTTGTGAATGAAGTTAAATAAAATTCTCAACATTTTTTTAATCACTGATTTACAAACTAAAAATAACTGCTTTTCATCAAAATCTGTCACATATTCCTGGATGGTTGTTTTCTATTAAAAGTTCACATCTTATTTCATAATAAGCCCAACTTAATATGAGAATAGTTTTCTACTATTCTTCCCAGAGAGATGTAATGTGTTTGTCCATAACTTTGCATGTCTATGTCACCACATGTTCAGGGGTATTCATTCAAGGACATGAAAAGCCGATGACTCAGACTGATGACCATAAGCAGAAAATATTAACTACTCACCAAGCTTAGGTCATGAGAAAATACACTGAGACCCCATGACCCTTCCAGACAGGAAAGGAAGTCAGGACAGCCAAGAGGAAGCCTTTAGGAGAAGTGGAATAGGAAGGAATGAATGCATTGCTAAATGGTGAAAGACTAGGATGCCATGTGACAAAGTTGAAAAACATTTTGGACGGAAGGAATAATACAGAGCCACTCTATGTTCAATGACCGGTTGACCCCAAACTCAAAGCATCCTGCTTTTGAAGAATAGGTGAAAAAGGCTGATTTCATCAAAAGGGAGTTAGTTATCTAATCACCTAGTGAAATATATTTCACAAGGCAGAGAGTGAACTTCAGAATCTGCAATTCCCCTATTGCTGGCTGTCTCTATGGCCTACCGGAGTGTGAGCTCGGGGCTTATTAGCTCTTGCTGTGAACACTGAAAATTATCCAAGTAAAAAGATAGGCCCTGAAAAACCTCATAGAGTGGGATCATTATATATATTTAAGATTCTGCAACAGAGATTGAGACAGGCTTATGAAGACCAGGAAAAGAGGGAGTCACAGGGGTGAGGTGTACATGCCAAGCAAGACAAAGCATGGCCGGGATATAGGGCTGGGGTTGATAGAGGGAGCCTCTCTTCTGAAACAACAGCTGTGATCTCCTTCAGCCTGGAGTTACACATTCCTCATTAGCTTTTACTTGATAAAGAATTCTATTCTGTTGATTTGTTGTTTTTCTTTTTATTTATCATATTATTATTATTATCAGCAACATATTTTGTATGGATACATCATGTATTGGTACCCTCTTTTCCCTTACCCTTGCCCGTTCTGTTGGGGACACTCCTCAGTGGGGTTGTGCATATTCCCTATGGGGTTGTGGTTGATACGTTGTGGGAGCAACCATCAGTTATTTTTGGTGGGAGGGAGTGCCTCTGGGCATGATGTCTCAACCTGTGACTCTTACAATTTTTCTGTCCCCTCTTCCACAAAATTCCCTGATCTATGGTGGGTGAGTTTTAAGTCTACTTCAATGATGAGCTATTAGGAGCCTCTGGATCTCTGCTTTGGTAGGTGTTGAATATCCTCAAGGTCAGTCTCCTTCACCCTGGCATTGATTATCAGATCCAGTATGGAAGCAACACTCTTGCTCGTCTCCCCAGTTCCTCTGTGGTTTCAGCTGTGGCTTGGCTGAAGTGTGAGGGGTAGTTCATCTCCTTGGGCCTTGCTACCTTCTGAAAAAGAAGAACAGGTTTTCCAATGGAGAGTGAAGTCAGCATGGTTTAAATGGGGTAAGCATTATTAATTTAGGAAGAATTTAATATATGTAACCTCTCTTTTAGTGAAAGACTAGTGAAAGCTTGACACTGGAGAACATAATCTTTGTCTCCATCGGATTCTGATCTGGTTTCCAGTTCCAGATATGGATTCCTATACACTGAGCAGATCTCTTTGCCAATCAGAAAGCTACTGACTACCCACCAGAGCTGTGTCCCACTATTGCACTGGTGTGTGCATCATATCAGGGTGTGTGCTTCTGAGTAGCTTAGACCTCTGGTTGCTCAGACAGTTGTTGGACACTTTCCCCCAGTAGCTCATGTAGTGCTTTCTAGCACTAGATGGACTAACTGTCTGGGGTCTGGCTTTCTTCTGAATTCCAGCCAGGTCTCTCCATGCTCTGTGTCAGCAACATATGGTGTCTTCAGCAATAGGGTCTTAGCTTTTGCCTCAGGTGGGTAATCAAATGCTTTGACATAAATCTGTCTTATTTTGGGGACCTTGTAGGTCTCCCTGATCAATAGCTCATTGTGGGTAGCAACTGATTTCTGGTACTGGGAGTTATAGTCCAGAGACAAAAAAAAAAAAAAAAAAATTAAGGTTAGGCATCATCCCACCCTCTCCAGGGCCCTTCTTTTCAGGTGCTCCCCCCTTATTTCTGTTGAGGGTTGTATCTTTTAGTCTATCTTCAAGGATAAAGGTTTTATGGTACTAGTTCATTTTGGATTTAATTTCGTGTTTGTTTTTCCCTACCCTCTTCTCCCCCCTCCCAGCCCTTCTATCCCTATTGTCTGGACTTTGAGTTGCGTATCAGGCATGTCAGCAACTTGAGCTGGTCCAGGTTAGGAACCCCAGATAAATGAAACCGTGTGGCATTTGTCTTTCTGTGATTGTGTGAGTTCGCTGAGTATGATCTGTTCCAAGTCTGTCCATTTTTTCTACAAATTTCCATGTATCATTTTTTTCTTACTGCTGAGTAGAATTCCGCTGTATAAATGTTTCACAACCTCATTATCCATTCATCCAATCTTGGACACCTAGGTTGATTCCAGTTTGTTAGTTATAATGAATTGAGCAGCTATAAACATGGTTGAGCAAATGTGTCTGTAATGAGACATGGCGTGTTTAGGATCAACACCTAGTAAGGGAATAATTGGGTTTCTTGGTAGCTCTATATTCATCCTTTTCAGTAATCTCCAGATTGATTTCCATAGAGGTTATACAAGTTAACATTCCCACCAACAGTGGGTAAGGGTTCCTCTTTCCCACATCCTCACCAACATTTGTTGTTTGATTTTTTTAATGATGGACATCCTAACTGGAGTAAGGTATAATCTCATAGTTGTTTTAATTTGCATTTCCCTAATGGTTAGTGATGTTCAACATTTCCTTAAGTGTGTGTTAGCCATTTGTATTTCTTCCTCTGAGAACTATTCAGTTTTCTGTCCCATTTTTGAAGAGGCTTGTCTGATTTTTTTATTGTTTAGTTTTTTGAGTTCTTTGTAGATTATAGACATTTTTTATTAATGTATGTGTATGTATGTGTGTATGTGCATATGTGGATCTAAGTATGCATATGATTGTGTGTGTATATGTGTATGCATGTGTGTATGTATATGTCTATGTGTGTATATATATGTGTGTAAGCATGTGTGTGTTTATGTATGTATGTGCATGTGTATATGTGTGTATATGTGTGTGTATGTGTGTGTATAAGGATGCAGAAAGCAGATGACTACTTTGGATGTTATCCTTAGGAACATTGCTCACCTTTGGTGAGTCAGGATCTTTCACTGACTTGGATTTCACCGATTAGGCTAGACTGGCTGGCCTGTGATCCTAAGGAGCCATCTACCTATTTTTGTTTCCCCCAACACTGGGATTACATATGCGTGTCACCACACCTGCCATTTTTTACGTGGGTTCTGGAGGTTGAACTCTACACTTCATGTTTGCAAGGCAAGCAATTTACAACTAAGTTATCTCCTCAGACACATTAATTTTTGTTTCTATATTTTGTTCTTTTATCCCTCCCCCCCCTTATTCTCTGGATAAAGCAGAGAAAAGTTACAGTGAGGCTGCTCACTGGATACTTACTGCTTGGTTCTGGGTGACTGCCATCTGAAACTGGCCAGGGACAGTATTGAGGGACAGCAGAAGTGACCACTATCATGCATCATTACCAGGGAAACTTGTCGTGTTCCCAACTCACGTGTTTTACACCTAGATTTCTGTAGTCATGCCATACATTAAGGATTCAAGTAAAACCAGGCTTTTTGTTTGTGACTTACAAGGTTAAATTTTGTTGTTGCTCAACTTTGGGATAAGTATAGGCATTTAGCCCTGGTGTGAGAGCTAACATAATGCAAATAGAAGTTAAAAAATGTTTATATGCAAATTAAAAACTTAAAATTTTGATTCAGCTTCTCTGCAACAATTCCCTTAATAAAAGGCAGAAGTGGAAAAAAAAAACAAACAATTTTGCTTTTCAGCTCTTGTTGAAATGCCATGGGATACAGTATGCTTGCCCATCCATCCTTTCCATTGCATACATCTGTCTGTCTGCCTGAAAGGCTGACTTCTCCTTCCTCTTATGTCTGTAAGTCCTTTATATTTGATCACATGTAGCTAAGACACCACTTCCTTGTGAATTCTGTTCAGCTGTTGGTGTGCCTGTTCTTTATTTCTGTGAGTACACTGTGCGCCTCCACGTTCAGCATTTTCCCACCAAATTATGAACAGCTGCAGCAGCATCTGACACAGAGCAGGCGCTTACAGTGGTTCTTCATGTCAACAGTCTCATTTTCCTGCGCATGCTCCCTCTGGCTGGCCTGGTATCTGGAGCGTGATAAATCGTAGGTACATTTGTGTGAGCACATTTATTCTTCTGAAACTAACTGTGAAGCCAAAAAGAGATATGAGCAACAGTGTTGTTTTGTTCATAAGTATGTGTCACAATACTGCATATTTCTTAGTGGATGTGGTGCAGTGCATATTGAGAACTCAACAGGTGAGCTGGCTGAGGAGGAAGGACACTGAAAACTCTAAAGTATTTATCTTCAGACTAATGTTCAAAAGTGAGGGCCAGCATCTAAGAAAGGCTAATCTGAGGAGTAGACAAGGCAATAGAACTTAATGGGTAGTTAAAATGTTGGCTTCAGCCTGTTCTGGTATTTGAATTTTTTTGTGTATCCATTGTGAAATAGAAAACAGCTTATGACAAAGGATCAGGGAGAGGATGGCAAAGTCTAGTAGGGAAGAAATAAAAAAGAAAAACAAAGAAAGCATGGTTGGTATTGGGGCAGGCCGACTGGGGGTTGGTTAACAGGGAGAGTTTCTGCAGGTTTGTTCCAGTGGTGACCTCCAGTGGTAAAAGCAACTGCTCCCCTCAGAAACCAGTTGAAGGCCTGTCATTAGAGTCAGCCAAGCACAGGAGGGGCTGACTCTGCTTCTTTCTGTCTGTGCTTCGTCCAGTAGCCTGTCACTTACCTCACAGTACTATCCTACTTCCTGATTTCCTGCAAACACAGACTTGAAGGAAGCTTTCTTTTCATATGGGCTGAATGTAACATATTTTTCCATTATCTGAGAAACATGATTTCCATGATTTCCGATATTGTCACCTTATCCCTGCCAATTTAAACAGAAAATCACTCTGAATAGTCAGTGCTTGCCATTATCATCCATATTCATGCCATGCCAATTATACATCTGTTATCTTAGGCCCTACCCTGACCACAGAATTAGACTTGATGCCTATCCACTGGAATAAAGTTTATATGCCATATTGAGAAAAACAACAATGAGAAATTCTAAGGGAAATATGCAGAATTTGAGATATTTGTTACCTGAATTAGGCATAGATTATTTTTTGCTTTGATATGTATATCTGGTATTTGTGTATGTGGGTGGAGCCCAGAGGTCAATATCAACTGTCTTCCTCAGTCACTCTGCATCTTATGCTTTGGAAACAGGGTGTCTCACTGAACCTAGAGCTCTGAGATTTTGCTAGACTAGATAGCCAGTAACCTGTAGGGATCTTCCCCAACATTAGGATTATAGCTGTGTACCACTATGCTAGACTTTATTTTGTTGCTGGGGATCTGAGGTCATTATGTTGACTGGGACATCTCCCCAACTCCAGATTTCTTTTGTAAATCATACAACTTAACAGCTAAGACTATATTTCTTTAAGAATTTGTCATTTGTGTATCAACCAATATTCACCCTTTGATTTGGGGCAGCAAATAAACAAACCTAAATAATGAAAAGAAAAACAAAATCTCAGAAGCAAATCTTGGTTTTTGAGTCACCTTGGTTTCTGTTTAGTGATAGAGTGGCTGACAAGAGCTTGTTTGGTACAAACCCTTCCCAGACCCTATTTTCTTCTTGACATATAAATCAGCTCAGACAGAAGGTGATAGACATATTGTGAGCCAACTCATTTTGGATGATTATGACAGTCTGCCTCATGTGTTGACATCATTTTTTCAAATGTAGGGCATTGTGTGTTTCAAAGATGGGTGATGTTGATTCTTCCCATCACCATCTTTCCCGCTTCCTTCTTCTGCTGAGACGAGGTGACCTGACGCACATCAGGAAGCATGCACTGATTGCTCTGATTTCATTTGGTAAAAGAAAACTGTGACCTTCTAGATCCTGAATAATCTTCTAGATCCTCAATAATAAGTAAAGAATATGATAATATTGAACTATGAAGGGTCTGAGATTTTCACTGGCAAACACAAGATAGCCTGCCACAATTTCGTGGAACTAGAAGAAGGCACTGACTTCCTGGTCAAAGATGAACAGGTTTTATTATAGCAATGGCAGCTGTCAGTATAGTTTCATTTTCAGATTGGTTTTCTGTGCCCCAGTTTCATCCAGGAGACACAAAAGGGTGAGATGACATTCATTCTCACAGAGAAGCCCTGGGCTCAGTGGACCTAAATCTGTTATAATAGGAAACAATCTTGGCTAGCCCTCTGCTCTAAAGTGGTCCATTTGGCTTTTCAAGGCTATATATTATATAAATATTCTTGAAAATACAGTTTGGGTTAAAGGGTATGACTACTGCTCTGTGCACAGATGTGTAGAAAATCTAATGCCATAAGGGAACAATTAAGTCTTAGGAATGGCATAAACTGGTTGAATTGATTTATTGGTGGGAGTTGTTTTAAAAATATGTACACCTCCAGGTAAAATTACAGACTTACAACTTGAGGAAACAATAAAACAGAAATTTACTTTACTTTAGTTCAATTTACTGAAAATGGTAAGTTCAATTTTCCTACATGTTATTTCTTAGAATTATTTACATAAATTACTTATTGTTTCTAAAATAAGTTATGATGACTTAAAGAAAAATAGTTTAAATGATCAAAACTAATATATTTTTGGTTTTCTTCTTGACAAGCCATTATTAAAAATATTTTGTGGGGTTGGAGAGATTGCTTAATGGTTAAGGTGCTTGCCTGCAAAGTCTAATGACCCAGGTTTGATTCCTCAGCACCACATAAAGCCAGATGCACAGAGTGGCACATGCATGTGGAGTTGGTCTGCATCAACTGGAGGCCCTTGTGCATCCGTTCTGTCTGTCTGTCTCTCTTCTCTCTATCTCTCTCTGCTTGCAAATAAATAAATAAAAACATTAAAAAATATTTTGTGGTTAAAAACCTTACTCAGTTTAGTCATAAATATGGCTATAAGTGTTGTGTTTGATGAGTGACAATTTATGACATTCATCTAGTCCTTTTAATTTGGTTGACAGTGTCACTATTTACTGATTCAGTGATAAGTAGTCATTTGCAGGAAGTTTGATATGAACTGCTTATTTATAGAAATGTGTAGGCTTGAGAATGTGCTCTTACATGGAGAAGCTATTTTCTGACCACTAACATACTGATACAAACTAGACTATAGACTTATTACTATGTTGTACATATTTTTTTATTATTATTTTTAAAAAAATTTTTTCTTCATTTTATTTATTTATTTATTTGAGAGCGACAGACATAGAGAAAGAAGCAGATAGAGAGAGAGAGTGAATGGGTGCGCCAGGGCTTCCAGCCACTGCAAACGGAACTCCAGATGTGTGCGCCCACTTGTGCATCTGGCTTACGTGGGTCCTGGGGAATCGAGTCTCGAACCAGGGTCCTTAGGCTTCACAGGCAAGTGCTTAACCACTAAGCCATCTCTCCAGCCCTGTTGTACATATTTTTGTATTCATAGTTTTAATTCCTTTTAATAGAAATGATTATTTTAACTTGTTAATTTGGCACTAAAATGGTTTCATTACTAAATTACATAATTCTATTTCTTTTAAATATTATAATTTAAAAAAGACAGGAACTATCTTATATTTTAAACAATATTTTATTTATTTATTTATTTATTATTTGGGAGAGAGATAAAGGAAAATACAGAGAGAGAGAGAGAGAGAGAGAGAGAGAGAGAGAGAGAGAATAGGCATGCCAGGGCCTCTAGCCACTGTAAATGAACTCCATATGCATGTACCACCTTGTGCATCTGGCTTTATGTTAGTACTGGGAAATTGAATCTGGGTCCTTTGGCTTTGCTGGCAAGCACTTAGCTGCTAAGTCATCTCTCCAGCACTCATCTCTTATTTAACAACAATTTCAGTTGAATCCAATAAACATATAAGTAAGCACATAAGCTATTTTTCAATGAAAGAAGAACACCTCAGTGAAAAACACTTCACTTGACTTGAAATATTTCCCCAAATGTGGAGAGGTCTTACACTTGTTCTTCATGTCCTGCAGACTATTCACTTAATCCCTACTAGTATTTTAGGATGTATCAGCTTATAAATACCCTAGGAGGCTACCAAATATAAAGAATAATATAACATTCAATTGCCTTTTGTCCCTATATATTACCTTTTACAGAAGTGTTACATATTTTGTTGTTGAAATTAATTTTCCTTTCTCCTTTTTGTTGATGCATAAACTACATTGTTTTAAGTTTTGGAAAATTGTTATTTCCAAATATCTCATAAAAGCATTAAAATGGCTAAAATTATGAAAAAGTACCAATCATCCAAATTCTAATAAAAATTATGTTTTTCTCATTATATTATTGTTGCAGTCAGGTTTGCTGGCAGGAAACACTTGATCAAGAGCAGCTTGTGGGAAAAATGGTTTATTTTGGTTTACAGACTCTAGAGGAAGCTCCATGATGGCAGGGGAAAGTTATGGCATGAGCAGAGGGTGGACATTACCTCCTGGCCAACATCAGAAGGACAACAGCAACAGGAGAGTGTGCCAAACACTGGCAAGAGGAAGCTGGTTATAACACCTGTAGCAGACAGCTTCAGGTTCACTGAGATGAACTTCCAGACCAGGCACAGTTATGGAGGAAGGGATATTTATTGAAGCTTACAGATCCAGGGGACGTTCCATAATGGCAGAAGAAGGTGGCCTGCTTTCACAGGACCAAGCAGAGAGAGAGAAGTACAAGCCTAAAAGCCAAAAGCCACAGCACACTTCAGGAACTCCTGCTAGGCACACTTTGCATATCTTGAGATTGAAATCTGAAACCCACCACCACACCTTAAGATCCACCCAGTGACACTGCCTCCAGACAGGTGGCTACAGATGCAAACTACAAACAATAAGAAACTGAATATATTGGGGGCCATCTATTCAAAGTACCACAACACCCATAAGTCTGCCTCCAATAATACACTGCCTCCAGGAGGCTTTAATTTCCAAATTGCCATCATCTGAAGACCTATATTCAGACCACCTAAGTTTATGGGGGACAACTGAATCAAACCACCACAGTTATGTCCCTGATTTACATTGTAACATATGTGTGTTTTAAATTCAATGTAATCTCATACCTGATTTTTCATGTATAGGATGTGTAATTCTTCATAATAATTATATTATGTTAAAAGTCACATAAAATTAAATAATTATTTTAATTAGAGAATTTATTATAGGATTAATAATTTTTGTATTAGTGGGCACATGTAAATTTATTCTAAAATATTGGTTGTTATACATAGTGTTGTAAAAGTTTTTACTTTTTTTTTTATAATTAAAAGTCTTTTATTTTGAGCTAGGTAGGGTCTCGCTATGTAGTCCTGGCTGACCTAATAGTCACTATGTATCAGGCTGGCTTCAGACTCAGAGTACTCTTCCTACCTCAGCCTCCTGAGTGAAGAGGTTTCAGGCCTGGGCAACCACACCCATCTTAGATTCTTCTTTAAATTAAATTTTTCAAAAATAATTCCTAAAAAAAACTTAATATAAATAATTTTATGAATCTGGGACTGTGCTATGAAATTATTTTCCAAAAATGCTGTTAAGTTTTCTGTTTCATCAGCAAAATGGAAGGATATAAAGTTATTGCTAACTTTGAGGAAAATAATACTTCATATATTACAGAAATTATATTCTCAGAAAATTTGTCCACTTATCTATTAGGGGCATAATTTTTTTTGCACAATTTTAAATACAGTAACTATTTTAGTCAACTTCTTTTTTGGGGGGGGGGCTGGGACAAAGTGCCTGACCAATACATTAGTTTAAGGGAGGAAATGTTGATTTCAGCTTACAGTTCTAGGTTATAGTCCATCATGGCAGGGAAGGCAGGGAAGAAACAGGAAGCCAGCATCACTTCATCACATCAGCAGGGAGACGGTAGAGAGACTATCAAGCAGGGCTGGATTATTAAACCAAAAGGCTTATGCCCTGCGACACACTCTATCAATGTTACACCTCCCAAATGTTTTAAAATCTTCCTGAGTAGCACAACCTGCTGAGGATTATGTAGTAAATCAAGCTTGTGGAGGGTCATTTTACATTCAAGCCACATATTAAGTAACAGTTTGCTATCTTATTTAATATAATATTCTTCTCATTGCTGCTTTCTATTGAAATAATTTTAGTATAGTTATTTAAATCCTTCTTTTCATTATGAAAAGCACATCACAATTTATAACTATCATAAGAAACAAATTAAACATTGAATTGTCTTTTTTGCTACTTTCCTGGAAATTTTGCTTAAATAAGTCCAGTATGTGTGAATATTTAATTAACATATAAGTTTGCTTTCCTATGTGATAAAAAATGAGGCGTGGATATAACTATTATTTCAAATTATTCTCACATAATTTCCATAAATAATCCTTTATTATATATCCTTTTGAAAAATCAAATTATTGAATAAACCATGTATATTTCCACATGAGCCCTATTCTCCAGACTACCACACAGAACCACCTGCTGGTATCTCCTTTGACATTATTTTAGATAGTTTCATTAATTTGTAACCCTATGTAGTTTTTACAAAGCAAAATTAGATCATGCCTTCATAATTTCCTGTACCATGCTTCTCTTAGCTCAATAGTATATGCACACTGTAGATTCTTACATTTTAGCAACCATGGGTACATTCCATTTTGTCTTATGCCTGCATTGTATTCCTTTGTGAGGAAATAATTTTTTAAAAGTTTTCTTTAATTATTTTATTTCAGTGTTCTTTGATAAATAAGGACAATAATTTATGGGTGTAGCTTCTCTGTACTGGAAAGAATATGAGCTTTATGATCACACAGAATTGGGTTCTTATTTTTGTTAAATGACTTGTCTCATTATTGGACAGGTACTTCTTTAAACCTACTCTCCTCATCCATCATGTATGTGTCATACAGAGTTTCTTGGGATGTTTGGATGATCAAGTGAGATGGCAAATTTCAAGTATTTGACATATAGTATAAGAAGAGAAAGAAGAAGAGAATATTTCATAAAGCCTATTTTGGTGAACTTCTCTTGGATAATGGTTCAATAGAAATTCTATCTTAAGTCTATTACTGAAATAACCTTCACTCTCCATGGCAAGAATTTGACACTTTGAGCAGCCATAAGGAATCTTTTTTTTTAGCCTTTTTATTTATTTTTCTCAATTTTTATTAACATTTTCCATGATTATAAAAAATATCCCATGGTAATACCCTCCTCCCCCCACTTTCCCCTTTGAAATTCCATTCTCCATCATATCCCCTCCCCATCTCAATCAGTCTCTCTTTTATTTTGATGTCATGACTAATAGTTGACATGTCCCAGCATAGTCTATGAGTGATTATATTGGAATGTAGCCTACTTAATGACACAACAGTTCCCTTTCAATGTCAGAATCATCTAGTAGGCTTAGTTTAGTGGTAAACATTCTGTTAGGTGATTATGAACATTGGCAGTTCATGAGTAGGAGGAGACTGGCAGAGGCAAGGAGCATGTAGTGCCTGCTCGAGCCCATGTGCATCTGTTCCATTCCCCACTTTGCTTTGTGAGTGGAGTGCCTGGCATTTGGACAGTCTGAGTCCACTTGTGAATGTCATAGACTACTTACAGTGATGAATTACCATCTACAGAATTGTTAAGATAATACACTACCTACACAAAATTTTCAATAACTCACTTCTTTCTAAATCACAGACATGGGAACAAACATTCACAAGACTGAACTGGAATATAAATTGATGGTCTCAGTTGACATGCTTGATACAACTGGTGAAGCCTGCAGTTACCCTTAGATTGTACAAACAAGGTTTGAGTGGTTCTAAATCAGGTGTCATAGTACTAGGACATATTATTCACAGAATAGCCTTTGTTCTATGCTGTTCATCTCTTTTTTTTATTAGTTATGTATATGGTCATGTTGGTACCATCAGTAGACTCCTCCCTGTCCTCCCCACTCTGCAGGGACTCTCCTCGTTGGGGATTGTGGGTCGTGCATTGTGGGGGCAGCCATCAGTTATGGGTAAGAGGCAGTGTCTCTGTGCATAATGACCCAACTTGTGGTTCTAACAATCTTTCTGCCCCCTCTTTGGCAAATTTCCCTGAGCCATGTTGGGTTTGTTTTATGTCTACTTCAGTGATGAGGTCTTGGGAACCTCTGTGTCTCTGGATATCTGATTTGGTAGGAGTTGAGTGTTCTCTGTGTTTATTTCCTTCACCCTTGTTGTGAAACCAGGTTCACCAAGAAAACAGCACTCTTCCTCATTTCCCCAATTACTCTTGGTTTCAGCTGGAGCCCTGCTGATGTGCAATGGGCCGATTCTCTCCTCAGGATCTGCATCCATCTGAAAAAACAGAAGCAAATTCTCCAACTGAGAGTGAAGTCAGCACCAGATAAATGGGATAACCATTCTTATTTTAGTGAATTTAATAGGTGTAGGTCCTCTTGTATCCCATGATTGGTGGGAGCTGGATAATGGAGAGCTGGCTTGTTTTTTTTGGATATGTTCATGACTTGTTTCCCAGCTGCAGCTATGGGTTCAGTTCCACTGAGCTGATCAATTAGCCAAATTAAGAGCAGTTGGTTACCCACCATGACTGTGTGCCATTATTGCATTTGTGTGAGCATCACATCAGGTTGTTTGCTGCTGAGTAGCTTAGACCACAAGTTGTTGGTCACTTTCCCTTATTTGCTCATGTAGCACCTTCTGGCACTAGACAGGCTAACTGTCTGGGGACTGACTCTCTTCCAGGTTCCAGCCAGGTCACTCCATGTTCCATACCAATGGCATATGGTGTCTTCAGCAGTAGGGTCTTACCACTAACATTTGGTGGGTCATCAAGTACTCTGACAGAAATCTGTCTACTTATGGGAAACCTTGTAGCTTGCTCTGATCAACAGCTCATTGTGGATGTTAGCCACATGCTGGTACTAAGAGTTATAGTATGCAACTCATCTTATGTAACTTTGGAGTACTTGAGGTTTTTTGAGGGAGCTTACTGTTCCTAGATTTAAAAGGAAAATGTTATTAAATTAATATTTATGAACACATGGGACTCTTAATACCCAGGTCATTCCTAGGTATGAAGATATTTTGAAGGTGTGGAGAATGGTAGATTTTTAAAGGCTTCAGTGGGTCCTCTTTGGTGTCTTTGCACTTAGAACCATAGACTTGGGTTCTATCTTATCTATTCACTAGTTGGCTTCATTCATTCATTCATTCATTCATTCATTCTTTTATCTCACAATTGTATCACAATGTTTACAATCAGGTTCTTGTACTGGGAAACTATATTTTAATAGGATAAGCATGACCATTGCATAAATAAAACAAGTTAATTTTAAGAGCAATATTTACATAAAATTGTGCAGTAGAATAAGAGGGCAGAATGGAGAACTCCTTTAGTGAGGCAGTTCAGAGTAGCATTGTCTCAGTAGCAAAGAGCTCCATGATGACACTGAAGCAATACAGGAAGGAGGGTCCTTCCAGATAAGAACAGAATGACCTTAACAGGGTAGGCCTGGTGTGTTGGAGGACTCACGAGGTGAGAAAGCCACAGACTCTGGACCATAGCAGATAAGAAGATGTTGAGACACATGTAATTAAGCTGATCAACCTTGGAGAAAAAAAATGTACAATTTGATTACAGTGGAAATGATTTATTACTATTTATTAAAGCAAAGTTATAATCTGATTTGGAATTTTGAGAAAAAAAATAGACTTCTGCATAGGAGACAAGAATGGACAACAGAGACGGGTTAGGAATCCATTGCTGGTGATCAGAGATGATGGTAATCTGGATCATGATTTCAAAAGCAGACATACTGCTAAGTTATTGAATTACAGGTGTATTTTGGAATTAGGACCACTGAAAATGGCATGATATTTATTATATAAGTGTTTATTTGTTTATTAAATAAATATTTATAATAGAGAAAGGAGAGAGAGAGAGATCAAGGATTGCTCTGAAAGAGATGTGGGGAACATACATTTGCTGAGGTAAAGAAAACTGGGTAACAGGAGAAATGGCATAATTGAGTATAGTATTAGACATTTAAATTGTGATGCTTCTTAGACTTCTATGTAAGCCCAGAAATGAAAAGTCAGCAAGAACTCAGTGTGTGGGTTACTTAAAGCCAGGTACTCGATGAGCTTTTCTACAGAGTGAGTGAAAGTAGACAAGACAGGCCAAGAATGCTGAGGCATTTTAGCAACTCAAGATCAGGTGCAGAGGGATGTACTGAGAGTGGGGCATTTGGCATCTCACAAGACTTAAGAGATATATCTTCTAAGAAGGAAGAAATACTCATTTGTGTCATAAATCCCGAGGCAAAAATCAAAGTGGGAATAGACAAATGGACCACTGAATTTGCAAGATAACAATCAATAATAACCTTGACTGAGTGCTCAGTGAAGTGTGCATCAAATGCTGGCACCATAAGTTGAGGAGAGGAAATGGTTAAAAGGCTGGAGACAATGGATATATATGACAATTTTGAAAATGTTTACTGCGTAGCCCCTCCTGTGTCTTTTTTCCTATGATAACCCATTGAACGTGTAGTAAATGCTCTTTAACTACTGGGATTAGTAGATAGCAGCTTAATTGAAGCAAACAATTATGAAATATGATCTCTCCAAAGCTGGATACATTAAGTTATAACATAGCAAGTTAAACCATAAATCAAGATGAATTCACTGATTTTTTATTTATTTTTTTGTTCAATTTTTTATTTATTTGAGTGTGACAGAGAGAGAAAGAAACACACACACACACACACACACACAGAGAGAGAGAGAGAGAGAGAGAGAGAGAGAATGGGCGCGCCAGGGCTTCCAGCCACTGCTAATGAACTCCAGATGTGTGCGCCCCCTTGTGCATCTGGCTAACGTGGGTCCTGGGGAATTTGGGGAATTGAGCCTGGAACTGGGGTCCTTAAGCTTCACAGGCAAGCGCTTAATTGCTAAGCCATCTCTCCAGCCCAAATTCACTGATATTTTGATATAGTGTCAATGCCTACCCTAAGCATTCTACAGACTCAGGGCACACATATTGGTTCATTAAGTCTGTCTACCATCAATCTTATGAAATATTTCATCTTTTATTTACAGCATCAATATCTTTTAAATATTTTATTTTTATTTATTTATTTGAGAGAGGGAAAGGCAGAGTGAGAGAGAGAGAGAGAGAGAGAGAGAGAGAGTGAAAGAGGGAGAGAGAGGGAGTGAATGGGCATGCCAGGGCTTCCAGCCACTGCAAAAGAACTCCAGATGCATGCACCACCTTGTGTATCTGGCTTACTTGGGTACTGGGGAATTGAACCGTGGTCCTTTGGCTTTGAAGGCAAGCACCTTATCTGCTAAGCCATTTCTCCAGCCCTAGCATCAATCTTTTAATACAGAATGAGAAGTTAAAAATCTCTCCAAAGCATCCCAGGTACTGGAACTTTTTAGTCTTTATGATTTTCCATCCTTTATAGTTGACTTACTCATCTTAATTATACAGTAATTATTTTCTTCATAGACTCTTCCTTGTCATCTTCTGAAAGTGTCTAAATGATTCCTTGTGAGTATGATGGCTCTCATTTTTGCATTGGAATCACACTAAATATAAATATACAAATAAATATACAAAACTGAGTTTTGTTGGAGCGGAAGAACAAGTTCCATACACACTGGCCACAGCGTGTACAGAACACTGGTGAGCTTGTCTGTGTTTACATGTGGATCACACAGATTAGTGTAAGAGTTACATAGAAGGGCAGTAAACAACTTATAGTGATTATTGTGGTTCAAAATGAAGAATTCAAATGTAGAAATGAAGAAAGGAATTTAAATTATTTATTTACTTATTTATGAGAGAGGGAGGGAGGGAGGAAGAGAGAGAGAGAAAGAATGAATGGGTGCTCCAGGACCTCTAGCCAATGCAAAAGATCTCCAGACACATGGGCCACTGTTTTCATCTGGCTTATGTGAGTAATGGGGAATCAAACCAGGGTCCTTAGGTTTTGTAGGCAAGTGCCTTAACTTCTAAACCATCTCTCTAGTCCCAAGGATTTAATTTTTACTAGAAATCTGTCTCTGTGAAAGAAAACTGAATGAATGAATAATGAGAGTAATAACTACATTGTTTTTAATTGTGATACACAGCACACACACAGAGAAGAGTAATTAACAAACATGTATGGTTTAAATACCAAACCTAGAGTGAATCCAAAATGATCAATGACAATAGTCAGAAGTGTTCTGTTGGCATCTTTCCAACCTGAACCTTACTGAGATTATTTCTTTGTTTTTCCTGATCATGTACTAAATATGTATTTATTCTTAATAGAATATGTTTAAGCTTCCTATAAATGGATCATGGCACTTGTATTACTTTATGCCATGGTTAATGTGCTCACATGATAATTTTGAGATTCATCGAAATTGTATATATATCTGTAGTTCACTACTTTTCATTACCTTATGGTTTTCCATTGTATAAAGTTGGTATAACTTATTTATCCTTTCTTCCCTTATATAAATGCTGGTTATTTCAAGATCTGGACTCCTAGTATGCTATAATCATTCTTATATGCACATCATGGAACAAGCTAATTTTAAGTGTTACAAATCTGTATTGTTAACTATTGTAGCACTTTTAAAAATTATTAATATTTTATTGACAACTTCCATAAATGTAGACAATAACCCATGGTAATTCCCTGCCTTCCCCTACTTTCCCCTTTGAAACTCCACTCTGCATCATATCCCCTCCCTCTTTCAATCAGTCTCTCACTTATTTTGATGTCATCATCTTTTCCTCCTATTATGATAGTCTTGTGTAGGTAGTGTCTGGCACTGTGAGGTCATGGATATCCAGGGTATTTTGTGTCTGGAGGAGCATGTTGTAAGGAGTCCTACCCTTCCTTTGGCTCTTACCTTCTTTCTGCAACCTCTTCCGCCATAAACCCTGAGCCTTGGAAGATGTGACAGAGATATTTCAGTGCTGAGCACTCCTCTGTCACTTCTTCTAAGCACCACAGTGCCTTCTATGACATCCCAAGGTCACTGCCATCTGAAAAGAGAAGCTTCCCTAGCCAAAAGTGAGAGTAACATTAACATATGGGTATGAACATTAAGAGAAGCACTTACTGGGCAGGTTGGTAAGCATAGTATATACATTCAGCCAGACATCAAGAGACATTATACCCCTAGGGCTCGTAACTACCCTTGTTGTAGATTTTCAGTATCAGGGATGTATTTCCTCTCATGGAGTGGGCCTGTAGTCCAATTAGAGAGTGGTTGGTTTCCCCCACAATAGTCATGCCACTGTTGCACCTGTTGGCTCATTTGGTCTGGCTGGCCAAACATAAGGCTTACAGTGTCCACTGTTGAGTATCTCCACTGGTGGTTTCTCTCTCTCCCATTGAGCTACATGCAGTGTAGCTTTTTCCAGCTTTCTGTCAGCTGGTCTACATGGAGGAACTTTTCAGCTAGCTCCTACAGGATTTCTCAATGACCTTCCAGCCTAAGTATTTTGAGTCTTCAGCAGTAGGGTCTTACTATCTATTCCTGGTGGGAAACCAAGAGCCTTGGCAATTGCCTGTAATGTTTTGGGGGTATCAGGTTGACCTCCCTGGCCAACAACTCACTGGAAGGTGTCCCATCCGTGACACTGAAAAAATTCTAGTAACAATCTATGGCTCCTTAGTGTTTCATTGTCCAAAAAAGTAGGTTTCCATATGACTTAGATTTTGATTAGCCCTCCATCTACCTTTCCTTACTCAATCTCTTCCCCTGACCTCACTTAGGCCTTTTCACCCCCATTAATCTGTTCCTCTACTTACATATATACAATACCATCCTATTAAGTTCTCCCCCTTCCCTTTCTATTCCCTTTAGATCTCCTTTCTAGCTTACTGGCCTCTGCTACTGAGTTTTTTCCTACTCACATAGAAGTCCAATCATTTGTAGCTAGCATCCAAATATGAGAGAGAACATGTGATGTTTGGCTTTCTGGGCCTCACTAAGTATAAACCTTTCCAGAGCCATCCATTTTCCTGCAAATTTCATAATTTCATTTTTCTTTACCACTGAATAGAATAGCACTTTTAATTCAATTGAAAATAAGTAAAATTAGAAATTCACATCCTCTGCTGAGATAGCTACATTTTAAATACCCAATGGCTGAATTTGACTAATAGCTATAACATTGAACAGTGCCACTTAATATAGTTTCAGTTTGGAAGCTCAATTGGCAGCCAGGTTCTTGGGTATATACCTAGGAGTAGAATTATTGGATTTTGTGTATACAGAGCTTCAATTTTACTCAATAATGCCAAGGTGATTTTAAAAGCAGTTGTCCAGTTTGTGTTCTACCTAACAGAATCTGAGCATCTCCAGTGCAAACTGTTGTACAACTTCAAAAACACTTGGCATACTAGTTTGTAAGGACTGCTGAAAGTAAGTACCACAGACTAGGTGGCTTCAGCAATAGAAATTCCTCATGTTTCAGTCCTGGGAGCTAGAAGTCCGAGACCAAGGTATTAGCAGGCTTGATTCTCAGGGGTGTGTGGGATAGATCCATTTTTGATGTATGGGTCCAAAGTTCATTCCTATTCTTTCTCTCTCTCTTCCTATTGGATTAAAGCCCATGTAGTGATCTCATTTTCATTTGGTTACTTCTTCTTTACAAACATTGCCTCCAGATAAAGTCATATTCTATAGAACTTGGGAGTTAGGACTTCAATGTAAATTTGAAAGGGAGGGACATAATTTAACCCATTATATGTAATATGTCTTGAAAGTTATAAATCTGACAGCAATGTAATACATCACATTATAATTTTATCTGCCTTGATTACTAACAACAATATACATGTTTTACATATCATCATTGTCCATTTTGTAATCTGTTCTTTTTTTTTTTTTTTTTGGTTTTTCGAGGTAGGATCTCACTCTAGCTCAGGCTGACCTGGAATTCACTATGGAGTCTCAGGCTGGCCTCGAACTCATGGCGATCCTCCTACCTCTGCCTCCCGAGTGCTGGGATTAAAGGCATGGGCCACCACGCCCGGCTTGTAATCTGTTCTTTTAATTCCTGGTGAAGTTTTTATTCATTTTTAAAAATTTCTTCCTTTTCTTTTCATGTTATTGAACTTCTTACAGTTTGACTATTTGTTTATCATGTGTTCTCCTTCACCGTGGCTTTCCCATTATTGTTTAAAAAATTCAAATATAATCTTAAATTCTACCTATCTAATTCAATAAACACTTCCTTTATGATTGGTATTGTGTGTGTGTGTATGTGTGTTTGTGTGTGTGTGTTTGTATGAGTGTGTAATTAAGAAATTTTCCCTTTCAGGCTGGAGAGATGACTTAGTGGTTAAGATGTTGGCCTGCAAAGCCAAAGGATCCCAGTTCGATTCTCCAGGACCCACGTAAGCCAGATACACAAAGGGTGCAAACATCTGGAGTTTGTTTGCAGTGGCTGGAGGCTCTGGCCTTCCCATTCTGTCTCTCTCTTTCCATTTCTCTCTCAAATAAATAATTTTAAAAACTAAAAAAAAAAAAAGAAAATTCCCCTCTCCCTAAGGTTATAAACTGTTTTTCTTAATATTGTCTTGAAAAAGCCAGAGAAGTATTCCTTTTTCATTTAGGTAATTTTTATACCTGGGATTATTTTTTGCTTATTAGTAGATATAAAATTTTGCTTTCTTTTCAATAAAGAAAATCAATTTTTCTAGCATCATTTATTGAAACTTCTGTTCTTTTTCTAAATGCTCGTACTAATATCTTTTCTGTATATAAAATGTCCATGAGTTGGTTTATATTACCTCATTTTGTTATGCGAGCAACCCTCACATCATCATTATACTTCGTTTATTACCAAAACACTATAGCAAGTCTTATCTGGCAGGCTTAGTCTGACTAACTAGTTTTTTCCTTGAGCTTTTCTGAGCTGCTACTAGTTCTTTGCATTTCATGGGTTATGTAAATAGTTTCCTTCATGAGACTAAGTTCCCTTCTATTCCTGGCTGGAAAAAATTTCTTTAAAAAATATCTTGATAGACATTGAATGTTATCAAGCATTTTCCTGCAACTATACTCAACTTTTCTGAAAATCTAATATTTCCCAAGTGACATGATATATGCTTTATGCATCATGTACACACATCATGTACACACCCTCAGTCGCTTTACACAATGGTGTTAGTATTTTCATCTTGTAAATGAAGGCCAAAGTAGCTTGCTCAAATTTCCAGGTACTAAGTGGAAGAGCTGGGATTCAAACTCGGATTTTTTTGTCCACTTCTTCATTCATTTATTAAATTATGTCCTTATTTACTCAATATTTTGCTTATGAGGAAACTTCATGTTCTCTGGAAACTTTGTCTTTACTGGAACACTTCTATATTACTTGAGTCTCAACATGAAGTCATCTAGAATGGGGTGCTTGATTCGTCACCACTTCAGATGAACTTAAATACTATATCTTCACCTTTTCCTCTTCTTTATTACCTTATTCACAGAATGAAACAAGTCGGTCACCATAAGAGCCTCAGAGAAAATGAGAACATGATGGAGATGTCTCATTTAGTGCTGAGCTATCTATAGCCTCTTATTTTCAAGTTTGATGAGCTTTGAGTCTCCTCAGTGTCTACTGTCATCTCCAGGGAGAGTGGATCTTGAAACCCCCCTCAAAAAAAAAATCAAAGGAACTAACCAATTGTACATAATAGGCAATAAGAGTATAGATATATCCTTTTATTAGGAAAAGAACAAGCTAGAAGACTTAAAAACATGTTGCAAGAATATATAGCATGACTACCATAAACTACGAGGACAAAATTGATCAATTCTCACTTAGTAACTACAATTAATCTGAGACTAATGGTGTAATGTGGGATATACTAAATGATTACATATGGCATATTTTATCAGCCTTCAGGAATGGTCACACCCACAATGAGGTTGGATTTTCTAATCTCAACTAACTTAATGTAGAAACTTCATCACAGATATGTCCAGAGATTTGTCTCCTTGGGGATTCTAGATCCTAGGAAGTTGATAATCCATATTGATTGTCATAGAGAAACTAAGTAGAATTTCAGTATAAAGATACAGGATGGTTTGTTTATGGACTAAAATGCTATTTGAAAGTAGGGGCCAAAGCTTATATTTAAGGGCAATTTTAACATCCCAATATGGTGAAGCTCTTTCTGCTATAACTCCTTGAACTGAACTCTTGAGCTCTATTTGAAACTTGAGGTCTGCTATACCCAGTGCCATTGTTCTTCATCCCCACCATTTTCTATATTCTTAGGGCCATTTTTCTAAGTGCCTCCTCTATCCTGATGTTGATTTGTGGCTATTTTTGATTTGTTGAACCAACGGCTATGCAACTCAACCAGAAAATCATGCTGTGTACTGTAGACTGTGATCCCAGCATGCCACACTGGCCCTAGAACCATTGCTTTTGGGAGTCTTATTTGCTTTCTAATTCATTCTTGCTGCCATTCTCAACTGTCAGGGAATGTGACAGAGACAGCCCCTTCCTCTCTCCCATATACTCAATCATGCAGCTGATTAATTTCTTTCTTCTCATCATTGCATCCCTTTTGCAAGCATAATTTCACTAACTCAGTGATGTTACCTAGTGGTGGAGGGTGGAGGGAAGCTTTATTTAGCTTCCAATTTTTTAGGGGCTTCCTAAACCTACTACATTGTGTATTTAATCTCAGTTTTACCCCTTGGACAATTTTTATGACCAGGTCATGCATGTGTGTGTGTGTGTGTCTGTGAATGTGTGTGCATGAACATGGTCATACATGTTTTGGCTCTTCTCAGGTCATGTGAAATACCCTTGACATTACCTTAGTCTAATCCTCAGTAAACTCTGGAAAATCATTTATCACTGGGTGCTTAGGGAAGATTACATACTTCAGACTCACTAGATGGGTCTGTGTGCAAACAGGACTGGCCCTCTACTACGGCTGAGAAAGGATGGAATACAGGCACAAGCCTAGTTCAGCGTTAACAGCTTGAACAGAAGTCTGTAATTCTGTTTCTGGGCCATAAATTAGTATGTTTCCTGCAGGCTTCCTCAGTGCTCAGGACCCTAAACTATAGTTGAGTGGAACTAAAGCCAAAATCCAGGCTTATTTCAGATTCTGCAATGGGACCTGTGTTGTCAGCCAGCCAGATATAGGTTTTTGTGCTGGAGAGATTGCTTAGTGGTCAAGCCCCTCGCCTGCAAAGCCTGAAGACCCATGTTAGACTGTCCAGATCCCACAAAAGCCAGACTCACAAAGGTGAGGCAAGTGCAAGGTCACACATGCTCACTAGGTGGCGCAAGTGTCTTGAGTTGGATGGCAGTAGCTGAGGCCCTGGAGCACTAATTCTCTCTCTTGCTCTCACTCTCTCCAAAAAAATTAAATTTAATTAAACTTTAAAAGATACAGGCTTTTTCTGCCCTCCTGTATGGGTGAGGCACTAAGCCTCTCTTCCAGGGAATGAATAATTGTGATTCCCATTGGGTTCCTGGATGGGCACAACTGCTCTCAGACTGTAGCTAAGAAGGACTGGAGCTGGTTACTGGGTCATATGGGGGTCTAGTTCTGGGACTGTGGCTGCTAGACCAAAGGCAATGGCACATGTGACTCTCCCAATGGCTCTGGTGGCTGCACTGAGCCCAGACAAGTTTGTAGCTGGGTCCACTGAAGCCAGCTCTGGTTTGTTTCCTTCACTACTATCAGTAAATATGTCACCTACGAGTAGGTCTAATTTATCCAAACTGCCATTCTCTGTCTCAGGATTTACCAGCATTTTGTATTCTGCTCTGTGGAGTCCAAGACTCCTAGAAAGGCACTTTGGTCTCTGTGTAACTGCCAAATTGTAGTTCTTGTGGGAGATATAAGCCGGGGGAGGGGGGTCCTATCCTGCCATCTTGCTGTTCATGACTGAGTTATTATTGGGAAAATAATGTTTGAAATTGCACTGGCATGTGCATGGTAAATAAAAGCAACTTTTCTGTGGTAGTTTGAATAGATGGCCCCCAATATATTCAGTTCTTTATTGTTGGTAGTTTGCATCTGCAGCCACCTGGCTGGAGGCAGTGTCACTGGGTGGATCTTAAGGTGTGGTGGTGGGTTTCAGATTTCAATCTAAAGATATGCAAAGTGTGCCTAGCAGGAGTTCCTGAAGTGTGCTGTGGCTTTTGGCTTTAGGCTTGTACTTCTCTCTCTCTGCTTGGTCCTGTGAAGGCAGGCCAGCTTCTTCTGCCATTTATGGAACTTCCCCTGGATCTGTAAGCTTCAATAAATCCCTTCCTCCATAACTGTGCCTGGTCTGGAAGTTCATCTCAGAGAACCTGAATCTGTCTGCTACACTTTCCAAGGTCCCTCCTCATTCTGAAATTACTGCTATCAAGCAACTTATTCTGCTCAAGCTTCAGCACTAGTTTACTTGCCTTCAAATGGTTCCACATTAGAACAAACAATTTGAAAACATTGTGTACATCCCAGGGCTGTGTGGAAAGACCAGTGACACTCTGTACACACTCAGGCTTTTATCCAAGCTACTCAAATCGCTTAGTGAAGCTGTGACATTCACTTCCCTTAGGTGAGTGCTCCAAAGATAGGTCCTTCCTCCCTGGTCAGGATGCAGCCCTGGTGTTCAGCCTAGACGTCTACTTCCTGTAGATCCCTGCATCCTTACTAGCTATCAGCCTGCATATGCATTATGCTATACCTTCCTTAATCCTTTCTGATCATTCTAAGCTTTTAGTAAACTTTGAAGATTTTCTAACCCTTTGATCAAGTCTGGTATTGAAATTACATGAGAACTTATTATTCCTTATTTTCAACTGGAATTCAGTCCAGTAACTATTAAAAGGAAGAAAAGGACACCTGTCTACCACTCATACTTCTGCTTATTAACATGACTGGGCTCATTAGTTGAAATTTACCATGATACATTGCTTCAGAAAATCACTAATATTTTCATGATCCCAGATGCCAACTGGCATGTAATATTTTTTAAAAAATAAATTATTCCTTTGTATGCACTCTTAGGTCAAGTCAGCCATTCACAAAACATTAAAGATCATTTAGTCTGTCAAAATTCTGTTTGAATGAAGGAATTTTCATTGGCACCATTACTTGTGAGTTAGCAACAATGATAATAATCAGATGATGATAGCAATGTTTTCTGAGTGGGAAATGGGCCCAGCAAGCAGCAACAGGTTTCCTCACTCACCTTTGCAATATCTGCCTTCTAAAGATAAATTTTAACCTAAGTATTTCATAATGAAATTATATTGCATCTACTACCTTATAACCTACTTTGTTTTGGCAGACCACATCCAGTATACATATTTCCATGCTTATTCATTGATCTAATTTGTAATCCTTTCCATCAGAGACTTTATTATTCATATATATAGGTGTACTGGATAAAGACATGGATGTACAGAGAGATAAATAAACATATTTTGTATTCTGCTACTCTCTAGAAAGTATCCTGTTATCAAGAGTTTAAACAAAACAAAAGGAAAAAAAAATATTTTAAAAGATAAACTGTTTAGTTATTTCATCTAAGTTTTTCTGCAAATAAATAATTCCATATAGTTTATCAGAAAATTTAAACTGTGTACTATTTTCTTAAGTGGAATATCTGTGAAAATAACAACATACACGCCGACATAAATACCAACTTATAAAGTTGTACAACCCATTGTTAAGCAAATATATTCAAGCTCTGTATTGGCAAATAGTTTGGTCAAGAATGAAGTACAGTGTGATCCTTAAGATTATGATGGTGCTTAAAAATTGTTTTCTCTTGTTTAGCATGGTGGCACATGCCTTTAATCCCAGCACTTGGGAGGCAGAGGGAGGAGTATTGCTGTGAGTTCAAGGCTACACTGAGACTACATAGTGAATTCCAGGTCAGTCTGGGCTAGAGTGAGAACCTACTTCACCCCCCGCCAAGAAATTATTCTTTGTTACTGACATGTCAATCAATACATAGTATAATGCAGTACAACATATTACTCACTAGTTTGTGGTCTTGTTGTAAACAGTCCTGCTACTTGCTCTCCAGTCTTAAGAAAGGATAGCATAGGCAATTCTACTTTCTCTTGATAATGATTACAAATGCTGTTACTGGTTTATGCTCTTACTGTACTATTTTTCTTATTCTTCTTCTCTTTTTTTATTTTTCGAGGTAGGGTCTCACTCTAATCCAGGCTGACCCGGAATTCATTATGGTCTTTTTGAGTGTCCTCCTATTTATATGAAAAGCTTATAATGCTACAGTTAGCTAGAAGGAATTGGTTCTTGCATTCTGATCAAAGTTTTCTGTGACGTATTTACTAATAAATGTGAATTGATCTTATCTAATGTATACATGAATAAAGTTTAGCAATATGCATCATAAATGTGTAAAAATATTCTGTGCCGATCAAAAGTAAAATTCCATATGCTATAGTATGCAGGCAGAAGCTGCATTCATCTCATGTTTATTATGTCATTTGATTATATTAAGAGACCAAGTTGAGTGACTGATGTGTACTGTTTAGGATTGTGTGAATAAATTCTGATTTTTGAACAATGATGGAATCATTTACAGTTGAATTTTACAGAACTTATCTCCACTGTTCCGTGATGCATGGCTGTATATAGTATTGGAACTCTGTCATCTTGATGTAACTTTTGAAATCCATATTTCCCCTCAGTATTACATAACAGCACTTTCTTATCCAATCAAATCATTAAGGGCATGAAATTATCTAGCAAAAGCTTTGTATTATAATATTTAAGTCTCAGAGAGGTATGTATTATAGTTGAATATAGTATATTCAAATGTTTTTCAAACTTGAGAATAATTTTTGAAAATTTATTAAATCAAGACTTAGAGGTTGTAATTCAACAGAGCGTTGCAAAACTGAGAAACCACATTTGAAATTTTCAAAAGCACAAATTTCGGTGGGCTGGGGAGGCTGCTTAGTGGTTAAGGTGCTTACCTGTGAAGCCTAAGGACCCAGGTTCAGTTTCCCAGTGACCACATAAGCCAGATGCACAAGGTGGCACATGCATCTGTAGTTTGCAGAGCTGGAGGCTCTGGCATGCCCATTCTCTCTCTCTCTCTCTCTCTCTCTCTCTCTCTGCCTCTTTCTCTTTCACACAAATAAATAAATAAAATTAAAAACTACAAGTTTCAAGGGAAGATAAAAATGTTACAATAAATCACAAAAGGAAGAAATCAATTTTCTTCTTAAAATGGTAAATTATTGAAATTAGTAATAGGTTGTGAGCACTTTTCCATCTTCCATGTCAGTCCTATGTTTTCTGAAATACTGCAGTCTTGTACCAAATAGTACCTCCTGAACTTGTGACCTTTTAATCCATTCAGTATTTTTGTATATACTGAGTAGTATCACCTTTCACAAGCATGAATTCTCTATAATTTGGGAACTTAGTCTATTTAGTTAAATAATTATTTCTTAATTAAATTTAATAAGATCTGGAATATATGTATACACACAATTTTGGAATAACACTCCCTCCCCAAAGTCCACTAAATTAAAAACAACCACCACTACCACCATAATGAAGTAATCATAACTTTACTTATTGGTGTTCAGTTTAAAAGGTGAACGCAAAACTAAAACATCTTGAAGCTCATTTTTTTTAATTTTTTTGTTTATTTTTACTTATTTATTTGAAAGTGACAGACAGAGACAGAAAGAGGCAGATAGAAAGAGAGATAGAATGGGCGCGCCAGGGCCTCCAGCCACTGCAAACGAACTCCAGACGCGTGCGCCCCCTTGTGCATCTGGCTAACGTGGGTCCTGGGTAATCGAGCCTCGAACAGGGGTCCTTCACAGGCTTCACAGGCAAACGCTTAACCGCTAAGGCGTCTCTCCAGCCCATTGAAGCTTATTTTTGAAAGTTTCAAATTTCAAATGGTTAAATTTTGAAAAATGTATCACATATGGACAAAGTATATGTCATGCTTAAGTTAATATTTAGTGTTCAATGAGATTTCACATGAAACTAGCAGTGAAAGTTTTGTGACGATAATAGTGGGACAGTTCTAGGAGTCAGAAATGCCCACATTATTTCCATGAGTGGTCATTGTTCAAAGAACATGCACAGCAGAGGGCAGAAGACTCATTCATACCCTTTTATTAATGTATATTTGTTGAAAGCTGTCCATGTGTCAGAGATGGTGTAGAGGACTGCAAACAAGGCTCAGGTCTTACCTTGTTGAAATACATCTCATTGTGTAATCAAAGCACAGCGTGATAAGCATTCTGTGTCAAGGGTAGTGGGTAGAAAGGGCTTTGGAGCATCTAAGAGTAGCTTCTCTAATCCTGTGAAGTCAGGGCAGGAAGCCCCGGTGTGCTGTTTCTCTTCCTACCTACCTAGCTTTGAGCCATAGACTTCTATCTGGTCATCTTGCCTTTTGTTCCTTACAACTCTGGATGTGATTTAGCAGTTTCCAATGTCTTCATATCATTCCCAGAATAAAGTCCATTCTAACCCAAAAATGCTTTCATGACTGGACTATTTTTCTCCCAATTTCTTTTCTGCATTGTTCCACTTAACTCTAAAGGCATTCTGAATCTCATCAGTGCTAAGAACCTACTAGGTTATCACCTACCTTCCTTTTGCCCTTGTATTCTTTCTAGAATATTCTCTTCATTTTACTAACTAGACTGTACTTCACTTGTCATTCTCAGCTCAGGACTAGCTATCCCAGCCAGAAATGAGTCAACCTACCTCCCTTCTCACTCATTCCATCACTATACCTGAAAATTCAAAAGTAAGCATCTTTATTTCCTACTTATTAAGACAAACTGCAACATTGATATTCTTTTTTAAATTTATTTATTTATTTATTTATTTATTTATTTATTTATTTATTTGAGAGCGAGAGAAAAAGAGAAAGAATGGGCAAACCAGGGCCTCTAGCCACTGCAAACAAATTCCAGACACATGAACCACTATGTACATCTGGCTTACATGTGTACTGGGGAATCAAACCTGGGTCCTTAGGCCTACCAGGCAAATGTCTTAACTGCTAAGCCATCTTTCCAGCCACAACACTGATATTCTTGAGGTTCTTTCACAGGTGGTGACATGAAAACTAAGAGATACTTAATTACCTGCTCAAGACCATACACTTAACAAGTCACAAAGCTAAGATTCAAGCCATATCCCATGAGCACCACATTGCCTTTCCCAGGCAAGGGACACACTAGTGATCATTGCATGCTTGTTCAAAATATCACCATGAGACTTTTAGATTAATTTTGTCTAATTGTTTCTTCCATGGTTATGCTAACATCAGTGGCTAAGAGAATTGGTGCCATACATTTAAGCATTTTCATATCTTCAACAATTCCTCTAAGATTTCTACTTAAAGCATTGGCTATTTTAAGTGAGGCAACCAGGCAATTTTGTATCTAAGGCATGGGCTTTAGGAAAAAATGGGCATGAGTGAAATGCTATATTATTTTATGTCAAGGAAAATACATTATTTGAAAAATGGTACAGCATGCTGTAGGAAATTCATAAAACAGTAAGAAAAGGCCAGCAAAAAGAACATTTGTAGTTATTCAACCCTTAAATAAGCATTGCATCCACTTTTGCTGTCTACTTTTTAATAGATGAAGAATGTATGAATAGCCTTGTATACGCATGTATCATACATACAGCTGTCACTCACTGAGAAGTGTCAGTTCTGAAATGAATGACCCAGCCTTGAAACTGAAGCTCTTGCAGAGACAGCATTGCATTTGATGTTAGAATTACAGTTGTGACTTAAATGCATTTAATCGGCAATGATACAGAAGATCCAGAGGAGGTTGAAGTCCTTGTCTTTCCATATGCTGGAAAATTCATCCTAGTGGCTACAATGGGCCTAGAATTCTCAGTTTGCATGGTGAAAGCTATTGTGAAAATAAAACATGAATGAGAGGCCACTTTTAGGTTGGAGGAGTGCTGACTAACCAATCAGACACAGACAGGCCCACTTGTGAGTAATCTGGAGTTAACTTTTCCAAGGAAAAATGCTTGTTCCTTTTAGATAGATGACTCCCATATTCACAGCCATTATAATTTTTAAAACCACAAAAGAATTTAGTGGCAAGTGGAATAACTAAAAAAAAGATACGTTTTACTCTAATGTTCTTAGAGAGGCATAAATTTCACAAGGAATCATCCTATCCATTCTTGATTATTTTATGAAGTCAAAGAAAAAAGTAAATGTCTTAATTTTGTATATGTACCTGTCTTAAATGACCAATGCAAGTAAAATAAAATAATTGAATATATATTGGATTCATTTTATTTTGTTTTTTTCTAGGTAGGGTCTCACTCTAGCTCAGGCTGACCTAGAATTCACTATGTAGTCTCAGGGTAGCCTCAAACTCATAGCAAGCCTCCTACCTCTGCATATGCCAACACACCCAGCTCTTGGATCCTTTTCTTTTTCTTTTTCTTTTTTTGTTTTTTTTTGAGGTAGAGTCTCATTGTAGCTCAGGCTGATTAAGTAGTCTCAGGGTGGTCTTGAACTCACAGCAATCCTCCTACCTCTGCCTCCCGAGTGCTGGAATTAAAGGCTCATGCCACCACTCCCAGCCTTGGATACATTTTTAACCCCAAATATAAATCCAATGGAATAAATTTGTTCTATTTAATTTTATCCTGTAATATCTAACTGCGAAATGAATTACTATCTAAACTGGGAGGAAATATACATTTGTGTGTGTATGTGTGTGTGTATATGTATGTATGTATGTATATATATATATATATTCCTTTTTACTCTACTGAAGATAGAAATTGTTTACATCATGAACACCAGAAAGTTAATCTCTAAAGTTTAATGCAGTATGTATTTGACTTTTACTACAGTTGATTTAAAATGTTCTATAAGAAAGACAAAAGAACAGGAAATTCTAGGTTGCTGATGACCATGAGACCTGCATCATTCCATCTTTTAGTTTATCGTGGAAGCAATGCAGAGTAAGAAAGAAGCCAGCTTTCCAGAGGCCATGCCCTTCACATAAACAGAAGACTAGAAATGACCAAATTTCAAAATAACTATAAGGAAAGCAAAAATAAATATTGTGTTAAATCCTTTCATAGCACTTCCTACCCTCTTGCCTGCCCTCCTCTACCCCACCTTGCTTCAGGACAAGTAAAGACAGATCAAGAAAAATGTCTGACCCTAAGTCTGAAAAAGACTAAAACTGGTACTTTGGTAGACTAGAACATGAATTACAGGGAGGTTATTAAAAAGCATGTGTGATGTAAATGAGCATCCCTCAAAACCTGTGACTTCTGGGAAACAAAGGAAGCACAAATGAAAGCTGCTCATTGGTTTTTAGGTGGTGAATGAGGAGAGGAGCCAAACGAAAGAAGTTCTCGCAAGGGTAATGGCTGTGGTGGTTGTTTCATGTGTCAGCTTCACTGAGTCTAAGATGCCCAGTACCTGGCTCAGTACATTCCTAAGGGAGGCTGTGAGGCTGCTTGAGTTATTCATTGGTGGGATGAGTAAAGCAGATTTCCCTCAATGTGATTGGGCCTCATGCACCCCATTGAGGGGCCAACAGAACAAGAAGGTAGAAGGTGACATTTTTCATGGTCTGGGTGCTCGTATGAAGACATCAATCTCCTGTGAAGTTGGCACTCACACTGGAACTACTTCATCAGTCTCTCTGAGTCTCCCACTTGAGTAATTTGTAGGACTTCTCAGCCTTCTGAATTGGAAAACCCACTTCCTTACACTAAATCCCTTTGTATTTGTTTCTTTGGAGAGCACTCATACAAGAGACAACCAAGAAACTTCAGGACCGCACAAAGCCATTTTCCACCACCAAAACAGCTAGCAATCTCCCCAAGTTCCTGAACTTTGCAGTGCTGACAGAAGAGGGTGCTATTGAACTACAAATCGTGTTTCATGCAAAATGGACCTAGGGAAAAAGTTCCAGTTGTCTCAATCCTCACCAAAACATGGTATGATCATTCTTTTTAGGTTTACCCATTCTAATCAGTGTGCAGTGGTATTTGCAAGAGGTTAGAGCTCACGTTTTTTTGAAGGTTAATATTTGTCATCCAAGTAGTCTTTGATGAATTATAGTTAAACCTGCTCATTTTAAATTAACTTATTTATTTTATTGGGTCCTTCTTTGCTCACCCACTCCATGCTTGTATTTCTGATTGTCAAACCCAGGGCCTTGCACATGTGAGACTCTACCACTGTACCACTAAACTACACCTACACCCCCTAGTCCTTCAGTACTCTTTTAAACTGGATGCTTATGCTTATGTTTGGAGAGTTCCTTATGGATTTTATCTGTATGTCTTTTACCATGCATGTAATGTGCTAACATTTTCTTCTAAGTCATGGCTTATCTTTTAGTTCTCTTAATAGTGTCTTTCAAAGAGTAAAAGTTCTTCAATTTGTTGTATTCAACTTAAACATTGTTTTTCAAAGTCATGGATCATACTTTTTGTGTCATGTCTAAAAATCTTTTGCTATTGGAAATTATTAAATAAATTGGCTTATGTTTTAATCTATTACCTTTTTAACATTTCAGACTTTAATGATATTAACTCTCTCAGTTTTGGTATTGATGATTTATTTTTCTTGTCTTTATCTGCTTCTAACCAGTATGATAGGTTTATAAATCTCATCTATTTTTTCAAAGAACTTTATTATAATTATGACACTGAATTTATATCTAATGTTTCCTTCTATGCAGTCAGTCCATTTTATTTATGTGCTAGTGTTTGTACATGTAACAGACATTTGCTATTACTCTATTAGGGGTGGGCAATATTATATGCACTGAGAATGGACTGGTGGGAGTAGAGGTTAGGGAGGACTCACAGCACATATATTGATGAGACAAGTAATGAACAAGAGAAATTAAACAGAGATATTAGTGGTAAGATGGAAATTAAAGCAATGAATAAAGACTTGGAATGTTAAAGATTAGGGTTTTACTTTTTTAAAATTAAATAGAAACTTTGTATGGATATGCCAAGTGTTGGTACCATCATTTCCTTCCTCCATGTCCCCACTCCACTGAGGGCCCTCCTTAGTGGAATTACTGGTATTCACCATGGACTTGTGGGTTATGAGAGCAACAGTCAGTCATGGTGGGGCTGGGGTATTCTGGATATTCCCTCCCACATCGTGGCTCTTACATTCTTTATGCCTCATGTTCCACAAAATTCCATGAGCCTTGGTGGATATGCTTTAAGTCTCCATTACTATTGAGCTTTTAGCAACTTCTGAATTTCTGTTTCGGTGCATTTTGAGTATACTCAGTGCCTGGCTCCATCACCCTGGTGCAGATTACCAGGTTCACTGGGAAGGCAGCACTCTTGCTCCTCTTGCCAATTACTCTGTGGTTTAAAATGGCCCTAGCTTTTTACTTTTTAGGAAAAAAAATCTAGCTTTTTTTTCCCTTAAAATTCTAAAGATTGGATCAAGATCCATGAACATGATAGCCAAGCAATCTACCACTGAGCTACATTCCCAGCCTACAATTTTACCTTTTTCTTTTATTAAGAACATATTTTGTATGGATGGATACATCATGTGTTGGTACCATCTTCTCCCTCTTCCATTCCCCCATTCTGCAGGGGGGTCCTCCTCAGCGGGGTTGCTTGTATTCCCCATGGGGTTGTGTGTTATGTGTTGTGGGAGCAGCAGTTAGTTACTGGGGGAGACAGTGCCTCTGGGCATGACATCCCAAACTGACTCTTACAATCTTTCTTCCCCCTCTTCCACAAAATTCCCTGAGCCTTGGTGGGTGAGTTTTAAGTCTAATTTAGTGATGAGCTCTTAGGAACCTCTGGATTTTTGCTTTGTTGTGTATCCTCAGGATCTGTCTCCTTCACCCTGGTGCTGATTGTCAGGCTCACCATGGAAGCAGCACTCTTGTTCATCTCCCCAGTTCCTCTGTGGTTTCACTTGGGCCTTGACTGAGATGCAAGGGGTGGTGTCTCTCCTCAGGTCTGGAGTTCTTGCAGGGATAGTTCATCACATGGAAATCAGTCAAAATAACATACTACATAAATAAACTTCATCACAAGAACCCCATGATCATTTGCAACAGATGCACAGAAGGCCTTTGACAAAATCCAACATTACTTCAAAATCAAAATGCTGGAGAGAATAGGAATGGGGGATTTATATCTAAACACACAAAAAAATGCTATATATAAAGCACCTAAAGCTCAAATAATACTTAATAGGGACTCAAGGAGATCACGTTGAGATCAGGAACAAGACATGGGTGCCCACTCTCACTACTGCTCTTCAACATAGTCCTAGAAGTCTTAGCCCAAGCAGTAAGACAGAAGAAAGAAGTAAAAAGAATGCAAATTGGAAAGAAAGAATTCAGATTAGCCCTACTTGCAGATTGCATGATCCTAATCATAAGTGACCTGAAATTCTCCATCTCAAAACTTCTAAAGGTGATTAATCCCTTCAGCAAAGTGGCAAGATATAAAATCAACACACAAAATGCAATAACCTTTCTATATGCAAAAGATAAATATACAGAGGAATCAGAGAGGGTGTTCCATTTTCAATAGCAACAATAAATTAAATATGTTGGAATAACACTAACCAAGGATGTGACAGACTTGCATAATGAAATATAAAAACACTCAAAAAAGAAATTGAGGAGGACTTGAGCTTATGGAAAGACCTCCAGTGCTTATCAATAGGTAGAATTAATTTTGTGAAAATGGCAATCCTACCAAAAGCAATATACAGATTTAATGTAATACCAATAAAAACTCCAGCATCACTCTTCACAGAGGTAGAAAAAAATCTCAAAATTCGAACAAAATGGCAGCAGGCCTTAGATATCCAAACATATCCTCAGCAAAGTAAACACCTCTAGAGGTATCACCATACCTAATCTAAAGCCATATTAGAAAGCCATAGTAACAAAAACAGCATGGTACTGACATGAAAAGAGAAATATAGATCAATATAACAGAATGGAAGACCTGGATCTTAGGTCAAGTAGCTACAGGTACTTGATCTTTGCAAAGGTGCCAATACATATACTGGAGAAAAGATAGCTTCTTCAACAAATGGTGCTTGACAAATTAGATAACCACATGTAAAAAAATGAAACTAGACGCACTCATATCACACATAAAAATCAAGTCCAAATGGATTAAAGGTCAATATAAGTCCTGAAACTCTTCAAGTACTGGAAGAAAAAGTAGGAGGAACTCTCCATGATATAGGAGTGTGGAAGGACTTCCTGAACAATACCCCAGTAGCCTAGGAAATTAAAGAAATCTCTCAACCAATGGGATCCTGTGAAGCTAAAAAGCTTTTGTACAGGCAAAAATACCATAAGCAGAGTCAATAGATCATACACAGAATGACAGAAAAATTTTGACAGCTATACCACTGACAGAGACCTAATATCTAAAATCAACAATAAATTAAACAATAAAACTCAAACAATGCACTCAAAAAATGGGTAGAGAACTGAGTTGGGAGGAAGGAATACAAGTGGCCAATACACACTTAAGAAAATGTTCAACATCCCTAACCATGAGGGAAATTCAAATTAAAACAGCTATGAGATTTTACCTTATTCCAGTAAGGATGGCAATCATTAAAATTTAAAATGACAACAAATGTTGTCAAGGATGTGGGGAAAGCGGAAGCCTCTTTTACTGTTGACGGGAATGCAAACTTGTACAACCATTATGCCACTATGGAAATCAATATGTATATTCCAGAAAAAGATGCATATAGAATTACCAACAAACCCAGTTATTCCCTTACTGGACACTTATCCCAAATACTCTATGATTCACTACAGAGATATCTGCTCAACCATGTTCATAGCTGCTCAATTCATAATAGCTAAGAACTGGAAGCAACCCAGATGCCCATAATTGGAGGAATGGATAACAAAGTTGTGGTCTATATACACAACGGAATTCTACTCAGCACTAAGAAAAAAATGATACCATGAAATTCATAGGAAAATGGATGGACTTAGAACAGATCATACTCAGAAAACACACACAGCCACAGAAGGACAAACACTGCATGTTCTCACTCCTCTGTGCTTCCTAACCTGGATCAGCTTGAGTTGCTGGCATACCAGAGAGGCAACACAAGGCATGGGCAATAGGGATAGAAGGGTTTGTGGGGGATGGGAAAGGAAGAGTGGGGGAAATAAACACAAGACTAAACTCCAAAATGAACCCAAATGTTACCATAGAAACCCTTCTTCTTGAAGGTACACTGAAAAATATAACCCTCAACAGGAATATAAAGGGTGTATCTGAAAAGAAGGGCCCTGGAGAGAGTGAGATGAAGCATAACCTTAAAAATTTTTGGCTCTAACCTGTTACTCCCAGTACTAGAAATTGGTTGCTACCCACATTGAATTGTTGTTTGGAGAGACCTACTGGGTCCCCAAAACAAGTCAGGCTCCCGTCAAAGCACTTGATTACCTGCCTGAGGTAAAAGGTAAGAGCCTATTGTTGAAGACACTATATGCTGTCAACACAGAATATGGAGACACCTGGCTGGAATCCAGAAAAGAGCCAGTCCCCAGACAGCACATCTAGTTCTAGAAAGTGCTACATGAGCTACTGGGGGAAAGTGGCCAGCAATGGTGTGAGCAAGGAGGGGTCTAAGTTAATCAGAAGCAACCAGCCTGACAAGAAGTACCCACCAGTGCAATGGTGGCACACAGCCTTGGTGGGTAACCATGACTTTCTGATGGCTAAGAGATCCACTCAGTGGCAAAGAACCCATAGCTGGAACTGGGAACCAGGTCTGATTCCTATGGAGATAAAGATTATGCTTTCTAATGTCAAGCCCCCACTAGTCTTTGGTTAAAAGAGGGGGTACACCCATCAAACTCTCCCTAAATTAATACTTATCCAATTTAACCTAGGTTGACTTCACTTTCCATTGAAGAATCCGTTTTTCTTTTTCAGAAGAATTTTACTTTTAAATAGTATCCTGGGAAACATCCATGAGAAGGTGACTTTTAAGTAATGAGCCCATGAGGGAATGGGAGATGGGAGATGTGTCCTAGGACATCAAAAGAGGAGCCTCTTGGCAGAGGTGAGGAAACAAAAGCAAGGTTGGTTTAAAGAAAAATAAAGAGGGCTGGAGAGATGGCTTAGTGGTTAAGTGCTTGCCTGTGAAGCCTAAGGACCCCAGTTCGAGACTCAGTTCCCCAGGACCCATGTTAGCCAGATGCACAAGAGGGCGCACACATCCGGAGTTCGTCTGCAGTGGCTGGAGGCCCTGGCACGGCCATTCTCTCTCTCTCTCTCTCTACCTCTTTCTCTCTTTGTCACTCTCAAATAAATAAATAAAACAAAAAAATAAAAAGTATGTTTAAAAAAGTAGAAAAAAAAGAAGATCAGTATGATTGGGACAAGGGCCTAAGTGTGACACAGAATATTAAAATAATCAGTATGAGGTTGGACTCTTCTAGGCTTCGTAGGCTATAGTTTCTACATGACACGCCTAGGCAAGGGTGGTAGCCAGAACCACTCAGATTTTGGATACACTTTGGGGTACAGCTGAGGATTTCAGAGAACAAGAATTGGTTGAGGATATAACTCAGAGGTAGAGCTTTTGCCTAGATGTGTGAGGTCCTGGATTGGACCACAGCACCAAGAGCACTACAAAAATCCATTTATCAAAGCAAAATCACACCACCCACCACCCAAAAGAATCAGAAATACAATGAACAAGACAAAAGAAATACAAGCAGAAAATTCCGATTAAATGGATTTGAAGTGTGAAGGAGAAAGGAAGTCAAAGACTCCAACACAAACTTTCCTCTAATAACTAGAAAATTGGAGTTCCACAACTGACAGAGGAAGCAAGATGGGAGAAGATTTTATAGATTGTTTCCCAAAGTTCTCATCTGAATTCATGTTATTAAACTTGATCCTTGTCCTCAGAACTTTTTTGATGGATATCAACGGACAAATAGAACCAAATATTTTACTAACCATAAGGGTCCTTAAAGAGTACTTTAAAAACAAGTAAGCTAGTGCTGGAAAGATGGCTCAGTGGCAAAAACACTTGCTTGTAAAGCCTGATTGTTCAAGTGTGATTCACTAATACCCATGTAATTCTAGATGCACAAACTAGCATTGGTAGTTTGTTTGCAGTGGCAAGAGGCCCTGGTGCACCCATTCTCTCCATCTCTCTCCCTCTCCCCTCTCTCTCTTTGCAAATAAATAAAACATATTTTTATTTAAAAAAAGCAAGTAAGCTAAAGACCGGGGAGAGTAAATGTTGTGTTAAGTTGAACAGATAGGAACTATCTGACTTACCCAGTTGGCTAGGTCTCACTGTAACATCCCATGAGCAGATATTCTTGCAGTTTATATCGGTATCCTAGAATTCAGTTTAGGGCTGCAGAGTGTAAGTTCAAACAACATTTTGATTTAGGCTAATACTGACGTTATCTAGTTCTAAACTAGATGGGAATAAATTTAACATTAGCTAAAGGACTACCTTGGGAATATATGTTGTCTCTTAAAATTGATCTTCATTAAACAAACAAACAAACAACTACAACAACAAAAAGCTCTAGATAAGACCAGAAACACATTTACTAGAAGTAACATTTACTTTTGCATGTGTAGCATCTTTGAATAAAAACTATCAAGGTTCAACCGATGTGCAGTATGTTCATACATTAAAGCTTCTAGCATTTTTTTTTTAAGTTGAGGGAAACAGGTAGATGATTGACATTGGACCGGATTTCTCAGGTAGAAATTCAGTGTGTAATTAAAATTTCCCTTCCAGGAAAATTTAAGATAGGTACTTGAAAAGTGACAGAGTTGAAATAGACAATTTCGAAGTGCCATCCTGTCACTTCTGGTTTGTGATTTTACCACTATTCCTTTGAAGGGTAAAGAAGGAATAGTGTAGTAATGTATCCAATGCTTATAAAGATTTAAGTAACCAATATTCACTTAGTGATCAATGGCATTAATGAAGAATAAGACAGTACAGTTCAAGGAGGAAATATGAATTGTAGGCCAAGTTCTTCATTTTAAATTTACTGGCATAACAATGAATAAATAGTGGTCTGAATTATGTTTGTAAGAATTGGAGAAGTTCATCTTTACCATAAAAGAACAAGGGTACAATAAGAGGAACTAGAACCTGTTTTGGTTTTTTGCTGTGTGGCCAAAGCATGCAAGATTTAGTCTGTTAGGTTGTTTTGTGTTTTACTAAGCAACGGCTTCACTGATTCAACTGTGTTTCTGTTTCCATCTTACTTTAGTGAAGTTTCATATCTGTACGTTGAGTCGCCTTAAACATCCCCTCTATTTCCACTGAAAGTAGAATCAAGCTGCAAATGGAAGGATGGACTACATCCTTGATGCAATTGATTGATTTCCAGCCACTGGCTGGTCACCTGAATGTTGCTTTCAGCAAAATTCAATGTTTTGCTTTTGCAGAGACAGTTTTAAGGAAAATGCAGACAAAAACAGTTGATGATACATAAAACTGTGGTTAATAACCCCAGTCCTAAAGGAAATCTGGAATTGTCTGAAGAGGACAGAGGAGGTAATCTTTTTTGCTTTCCCTGAGATAGGGTCTCACTGTAGTCCCAGGTTGGCCTTGAACTCACAGCAATCCTCCTTATTCTGTCTCCTGAATGCTGGGATTATAGGTGCATACCACCACGCTTACCTAGCAAGGAGATGCTTTTAGACCTATGATTGTGGGGCTGAGTAAAGAGGAGCCCCACACCTCCCAGGACTGCCTTGTAGTGGGCTTCTGACTGATACACAAGGGCCGGATAGTTCTCGGAAGCTGGGTCCCCACAGCAAGCACAAGCCGCTCTGCTCATCCTCCTGAGGAGCCTCCCTTTGAAAGAGCACATTTCCTCTGCTGATCTTTCTGTATCCATGCACATTTTTTTCAAAACATCTATAAAAAATAGAGAATATTTGACATAAAAGCCAGGTGCTGGCTTCTTGTTGGGGTTCAAGTTGACACCTAATAAATCCTCAAATTTATTAGTGCTCTAATTCTTAGGTGGGGAGAGGAGACAAATGTTATTAACTTTATTATTAATTTTGAAATTGTTACTTTCAGCCTGCATCTTTCACAGCAATAAAAATAAAAGTAAAAAGTAAATATGACATGTGCAAATCTAAGTTTACAATCTTGCTTTTCCATTTATTATTAGGACGAAACTATTATAGTTATTAACTACATATTGTACTAGGGCTATGAATGGAATTTTCCAAATGAAAACATTTCCAGAATTGAACCTTTCTTACCACTCCTGAGATAAGAAACTGGACAGCTAATAAATGATAAAGCCAGCACTAGAATCTATGTCTGGTAACTTCAGCTGTCATGATCTGGAGTGGGTGATAAAAAAGGTGTACAAAAAAGCAAAGTGTAAAATATCTTACATTATCATGATAATATAGATTGATATGAAACTCCCTGGGAAACATTTATTATTAATGATATTTCCTAAAACCTTGTCCTATAAATCAAGGTCACCAATCCATTTAAAATAGAAAATTATTATATTTATTATTATTATATTTATTATTATTATAGAACTTAGCTGTATCAAATAAGTGGGCCAAAATTGGTTTATTTAGTTGTATAACCATTTTTTATAGTTGATATAATAATCACTGTCATAGATCTGTGTTCTGAAACTGGTGCATTACTTACTAATTCGATTATATTCTTCTGATAAGAGAAACCCAATATGGATAGTTATTTTGTGGGAAGTGACATGAACATGGTGCATTAACAACTTTTCTTATGGCCATGAACAAATTTATGACAAGAAACAATTTAAAAAAGGAAGAGTTTACTTTGGCTTACAGTTCAAGGTATAATCTATCATGGGTGGGTGGGGGAGGTAAGGTGTGGTGACAGTTTGAGGTGACATTCAGTCCGCAGTGAAGGAAGAAGAGAATGATGAATGGCAGTGATCAGCTAGCTTTCTCCTTTCTAATCCAGTCCAGGACCCCAGTCCATGGAATGGTACTGCTCATAGTCCAGATAGGTCATCCCATCTTCAAAACCTAATCTAGCTAATCTCTTACAAGTACATTCTCCCATTTGCAAAACCTAATCTAGTTAATCCCTTATGAGCCTACCCAGCGTTTATTTCTTAAGTGATTCTCTGTCCTGTCATGTTATAATCAACATAAATCATCACACATAATCACACTATGGGGCCATCTACTGCCCTCCTCATAGCCTCCTGAATCATCAAAATACAGAGGCTTTAGGGGAATGCGCTTTCTTGGTAAGTACATGATACACCTCATTTCAAAACTGAAATTTTATGGTGACAAATCAAGTTCTAACTGGAAAATAATTTATAACAATTTTCCTGACACAGAATAAATGAGATTGAAAAAACTCTTTTGGAGGTTGAACCCAGGACATTCCACTTCCCAAGCTGGCACTCTATCACTGAGCTATAGCCCCAGTTCCCAGAGTGGACAGGCTTTCCTTGATATTCCCAGTGCAGTCATTTATAGTGTAAATGTTTACTCTGTACCATGATTTATTTTTGATTTTACAGGCTCATAATTAAGAGACCTTGGACTATGGGGATGTTTTAACAGTATTGGATTGAAAACTATATAGGGACTCTTAAAATTGGACTGAATGTATTACATGTTACATCATGGATGGCCATGAATTTATGGTGGCCAAGAATGGAATATGGTGGTTTGTACAGATATCCCCCATAAACTTACATGTTTTGAATGCTTGGACCCCAGCTGTTGATAACTAGGGAGGTGGAGCCTTCCTGGGTGAGATGTGTTGCTAGGGGTGGGCTTTGAAGTTTATTATCCTCTGGCTTGCCAGTGTTGGCCCACCCTCCTGCTGCTGCTTCCCACCTGCTCTTACAGAGGTGACGTCCAGCATCTGCTGATGCTATGCTTTCCCCTGTCATTATAAAGCTTCCCCTCAAGGCTGAAAGCTAAAATAAACACCTTACCTCCCATAAGGTGCTTCTGGTCAAGTGCTTTATCACAGAAATATGAGGGTAACTGCAATAGTAGGTTTAAAAAGCATTTTTCATCTGGTTCTTGGGCTTCATTTTGGAACTTAAATATGAGTTTGAGCTTTCAGAACACATGTACACAAGAATAAGAAGGAAATATAGAATGAATGTTGAAGATAGAAGAATGGAACACATTTTAAGAATGATGTCATCAAGACTAAAGCACAGAGATACTTAAGATTGAAAGTGAAAGTGCCATTTTGCCTTGCTTATTACATCAGTGCCTTTTATCTTATGCTTCTTATTTTATTTTTAATTGAAACATACTAATTTTATATATTTACGGGTAAAGTATACTCCAGTAGATGCATATACAATATGTAGTGATCAAGTTGGAATAATTAGCATAGCTATAAACTCAAACATTTATAATTTCTTTGCAGTGTGATCATTCAGAATCCTCTCTTCCACCTATTTTGAAATATATAATAAATGTTGTCACTGTGGTCATTCTACTATGCTGCACAACACTAGGACTTATTTTCCCATCCTGACTTTCACATTGCATCCATTAATCAATTCTCCCCATTACCTCTACTTCTGACCTTTGTATCCTCTGGTAATTATCTATCCTATTGTCTAGTTTTTGAGGTGAGCATTTTTAGCTTTGTAGATGAGTGAGAATATGTGGCATTTGTTTTGCTGTGTTTGGCTCATTTAATTTAACATAATGTCTTTCATTCTCATTCATTTTTCTACAAATGGCATGATTTCAAAGTTTTATGGCTAAATAGTATTCCATTTTGTAAATGTATAATATTTTCATTATCCACTCATGAGCTCATGCATACTTAGATTGATTGCATTTATTGAGTATTGCCAATAATTCTGCAATAATTACGGGAATGCAGATCCTCTGACATACTGTTCTCATTTCCTTTGGACATATACTCTGGAGTGGCATTGCTAAATCACATGGTAGCTATATTTTTATTTTTTTTGAGAAATCTCACTAGCACTTCCTATGATTCCCATCCCATTAGAAGCATAAGCTTCCTTTTCTCTGCATCCTCTATAGAACTCTTCATCTTTTTAGAGATTGTAACCATTCTAATAGAGAAGAGTTTATATCTCCTTCTGATTTTGATATGGATTTCACCAATGTTAATGGTTAAGCACGTTTTTTCAGGTACCCACTGGCTGTTTGCATGCCTTCTTTGAGAAATAACTATTCCAATTATTTGACATAAATTTAAATAGTCATGAGCAAGAAGGATTTGTAGTCTGTCATAGGCATGGCATAGAATAAACTTACATTGAATTCTACAAAACACAGATTTCATAATGATCTTAAAATGTCCACCCCATTTACATAATTAAGGAATCTGAAGTATAGCAGATGATAAGGTAGTAAATTGCAGGGCAATAATTCCTAATCCAGCCTATCTTGATTTTCCAAGCACTTTTTGGTTCCCCAAACTTGCACCAAGTCCAGATTCCTAAAACCTCAGATCATAATTTACTCAATTTGTTTTTAGGTTATTCTCCACTCAGGACTTGGTATCATACAAGCCCCAAATGACTCAAAATAAAAGCTTTTGGGCTGGCAAACAAATACCTGAGTTGAATTTTGAACCTCAGATCTCCTGAAATGGAATCATGGGCTCTTAGGAAATTGCCTAAACCTTTCCATTTCTACCTTGAGATTTCTACCCTAATTGGTAAACCACCTCAAGTCCCATAACTTCAGTTAATCAGATCCAGGAACTAGAAATCTTTGTGGGGTGAAGTGCTTGCATCTTCCTGCATAAAGGATTTTTTTTCAGATTTTCCTAGAGTACTAATTTATGCAGTAAAATTTTCCTTGCTTCTTCTATTTATCCCCCCCCCCTTTGATAACTTTCCATTTTTCTTAGTTGAGTGACATCTCCTCAGAAGGTTCCCTGTCTCACAAACCAGTGTCAAAGCTGCTTGATACTCTTACATAATATACTACTTCCCCTTTTATAATTCCTGTTACTCTTTAACTGTTATTTTTTCATTCTCTCCTGCTTTACCCTCTCCCTGTCTCCTATCTCCTAACTTAATGCATGGAATATGCAGGTATACATGCTCAGTAAATATTTCAACTGTTGAATGATTCCGAGGATAAGAAAATGGAATTGTTAAGTGCTGTTTAAAACCATGCCTGAAATTTGCAGAAGTGGCCAGGGGCAGAGGTGTGTGGAAAGAGCATAAAAGCAGAAGGGTGAGAGGTGGGGCTGCAGAATGTTGTTTTCTGCAAAAGACAAACCCACTACACTCAGGGATTCACAGTAGAAGGTATTTCCTTTACATGTCTGAGCCTGTCAATACCTCACCATAAATGAGAGACAGGTCCACGAAAACCCCACATCTCTCAGAGTAAACAATGGAAACTGATGATTGCTAGGAGAGGGGAAGTCATGTCCTTTTAGGACTGTTGCCACTAGAGGATTGTCCATTCTCCAAAAATAGCTTCCCATTCCTGATTATGCAAGAGACCCTAATTTAAATCAGCCAGTCAAAAAATACAGTAAACAAGACCTGAAATTAGGATGGGAAGTGGGATAGAATGTAGTGGGAAAATTTTAGTGGGACGGGGAGGGAGGGAAGGGGACAGGGTGAGTGGAGGGATCCAAATGCACTGTATACATGTATAAAATTGTTAAAAACATGGAAAAAAATAAAAGCACACCTGATCAGAAAAGAAAAGCATTCTGAAACTTTGACAATCAATGAAATTTGTGTATTGCATGGTTTGGTTCTATCTTTCTCTAGACTGTACTCTCTGACCCAGGAAAGTTTCTTGTAGACCGAAGTATCTGTAATGGACACTTGAATCCAGCCCTCATAGTGGAGGTGACAGCATGCTCCAGACCAGTTATTCATGTCTGCTTCACTAGTAATGTCTGGAACCAATAGCTGCAGCTTGGACTCTTCATAGCCATTTCTAGGACATCTGTGAATCAGACGTCAGACTCCCCTTCTCCTCACCCTAGGAATCCATCCAAAACTTACTCATCCAAAGCTTTACAAGCATGTCAACTTGAAATTCAAAGGATGAATTTAGCTATCAGCTCATTAAAGAAAAGATAATGGAGCTGTCTTAACTTGAATATGGGTGTCTTTCCTGACAGAGTTTATGGATGGAAAAATAACTTCAGAAATGTGAGAAGTATTGATACATCATGGACTCCTTGTAAAATTCACCCACTGTCTTCTCAGTGCGTGTGTCTCTATCAGCATTTTCTGATAACTATCATGGCAAAGTCAAGTTCACTACAGAGCTTGTAATGAATGTTGTAAGCTTACATCTGGTCCCCTGGTCTCCATCCTTTGCATCCTGTGTTGGCGGACAATATCAATGTATATTTTTTTGGGCTGCATCAGTGGGCTCATTTGTTCCATGGTTCTGGGCTGGGTTCAAACTGTGGGAGGCACCTATGGGTGTCAGAGGCTAGAATGAAACAGTGATCTCTAGATTTCTCCTTGAGTTGCTGCTGTTGCCTTATAGTGACCTTCTTCACTCCTCAAGTCCCTTTATACTTGTGCCCACATTGCATGGTGCCATGTTGGAATTCCCGAGCTCCTGTCCACAAACTTCAAGAGTCCTTTCACTAAATTCTATGCAATTTAAGTACACTCTTTCCTGCCTGCAATCTTTCATATATAGAAATTATTTGTGGAATGGAAAAATAACATAGGACCATAACATCTGTTGATAATAGAAGCAAGGAGCCTAAACTTCTCCATTTGATGAGATAATTTGGACCCATTTTGCTTATATTATACTTAAACTTTTTAATATTTGCAAGAGTCTTCTGTTAAAATAGATAAAAAAATAAATGCCTGTGCCCAGAAGTCCACTAAAGAGCCTTTCAGAGAAGGAAAACATGACACACAATATAAACTAAACTTCAAACTGGAGGCTAACAAAGAAGGACCTTAATCAGATATAGCTGTTTTATAAAAATATGGGTTTCTGTAACTGCCAAGATTTACTCATGTTTTAATTCTCTTATAGTTGGGTTTTTAATTCATTCAAACAAGAGGTCTGTTGATAAAAAAAAAAAACAAGCAAACAACAAATATGCAAAGTGCACAAGATATTTTTCTAGTTACACTTTTGTTGTTTCTCAATTGAAAGTGACGGACAGCTGAGACTCTGATCATTTTGCTCATGGAGGACAAAGGCAGTGTGACCAATCAAACAGAAAGTTAGGATTCAGTGAAATGAAAAGAGTTCATGGAGAAATCAAAGCCAACTTAAATAAAGAATGTCTACCTAGAAATCTGTCTAGAAGCTAGAGGAATTTGACAGTGCACTGAGAAGAGCAGTGGTCATGTTCTTAGTGCAATGTCAAGATCAGGCAAGGGGCTGGAGAGATGGCTCAGCAAAGCCTAATAACCCAGGTTCAATTCCCTAGTACACACATATGCACAAATTCGCATATGCATCTGAAGTTTGTTTGCGGTGACTAGAGTCCCTGATACACCCATACTCTTTCTGTGTCTCTGTGTGTATCTATCTCTATGCTTGCAAATAAATAAATTTAAATAAAAAGATCAGGTAGGGGCAGCAGGGCACCTGGGAAGATACGAGTCTGCCTTTAAGCATAAGAAAATCTAAACAGACAGCATTAGAATATATGCCTTTCAGATTCATTCCTTTATTTCTGATAGAACTTGTTTAGTGGAGATGAACATGAAATAGTACATGCGTACACAAGGATGTGCTGTGGTTGAAGCTGTTTTGTTTCTTTGTTGGAGGATTGCACATTGTAGTGATTAGCTTTCAGGTTAATAGGGGACATAGCCACTTAACTCCAATTACCCTCACAGTTCTTGGCTTATTTCACAGGTCTTCCATTTGAGTGTTAAGTGGCAATGAACTTTATTCCTTTGACAGAAGGGATACATGCATTTGGCAGTTATGTACTGAGTGCTATTAGCATGGTATTGTGCTAAGAGTGGCGAAGTCAGTGGTGAACAAAAGAAAGTAGCTCTTGCTCCCATGAGTCTGTGGAAAGCCTTACTCTAATGCTTAGTGCTTCCCCAAACACATAGGGAGGGCCTCGGGTACATGGCCAGAAATTGAATAGACATGATCAAAATAGACATAGAATTATTTATTAGAATAAAACTACTCCTGCCATTTATCCTGCTTACCTGGTCTTCCAGCTGGCTCCGTGTCTGGATTATCAGTCTCTATATATCCAAATCTAATGTTTACTATGAATAATTGTGCATGCAATAAAATATTGATTCAGGTATTTTATTTATTTCAATTTTCCTAAAATGAATCTACAGTCTAATCTTGGGGACTTTTAATTATAATTCTTTTGCTTTAGTAAAACTGTACTTTAATTCACACACTTGCAAGAATTTTAAAGCAAAAAAAAAAAAACAAAGTTGAGCTGAGCACTTAGTCTGGGGCTTAGTTTGCATAGGAGCAGCTCCATCTGATAAAAGTGCATCATATTGGAACAGGAAGTAGAGAAAATTACCACACATGCTCTGGGGTTCAGCGCACAGTCCATTCTATTCAGCAGCTAATTTGTGTTGCTGGCATTTTCAATAGAGATGAATTATTCCATCTCCCACTATCTGGTGCTACAGGAGCTATTTTGCCAGAGAAAAGACGCAGGGAAATGAGGTATGTTAAAACCTGATTTTTATGACCTAATCGATATTTGAGTGTCGCTGGACAAACTTTCTTTGAAATGGTATTTACATATTGTAATGAAATAAATTTTCAAAATGCAACCATGAAAATGTATGTTACTCAACTTTTAAGCAACCTAAATGTAGCTGAGTAAGTGATGACAATTTTTTAATAAACACATATTTTTAAATAGAAGAGCTGGTTGTGCAAAATTACTTTTTAGCTAAAATGAAAATACCTGTTTTGTCGACACAGTGCTGTGGTCTGAGTTGTTCTTTTTCCAAAAAGGTGATATATCTAGGTTATTCTGGTATTAATGTACAATTCCACAAGCAGCTTCATAAAACCTATTTTCAGAGAGACAGTGGGGTCTACTAATATCTACTGTGTTTCCTGAAAGGTTTGAAATACTTGTTATTTTAAAAGTTGCTTTACGTTTTTCACATTTACACTGAAAGTCAGAACTGAAGCAACACCACTCGTGACAAAAAACAAAATGCGGTCTTTTGTTGCTTCATGAGGCTGCAGTGGAGAGAGCTGGAGTGCAGCAGAGAATGCGCTCTGTCCTAGCAGCAGAGGCAGCTTGCCCTCCACCACACTCCCATGCGGAGTACTACTTCACTGTGCACGAATTTGTTATTTTACCAAACACACATATCGACATCCTGTATTTGGTGTTTCTATTGATACAATGTTGAGGAAATGGTGATCTAGGTCTTTTAATAAAACTGTATCTGAACTTATGTCACTACATTTAAAAAAATTGTGGCACAACAGTTAAGACAGATGTTTAAAAATGGAAAATATTTCTTTTTTTCCCCCTATTGTTTTTGCTGTTCTTTCAAAGAGAGAGTCCTAAGTATGAGAGGTAGCATTGAGAAAGAAAGAGAATGTGTTCTCAGGATTAGTGCCTTGCTGAGATAGATCTTGCCATTTCAAATGCATGAACATTAAACTAATAACTTATTATTTTATCAAGTTAGAATAAAGATATCACAATTAATGCTTTTTATAGTTCAATGAAACTTTAGAAGTACCATATGAAAAAATACAATTTGAGAACCAATTAAAAATTGAGATACAAGTTGCTGATCATATTCTTTTTCTTTAAAGAGACAGGCCATTTATTACCAATTACCATCACAGCTCTTGACTTTTTTATGGGTCTTTCACTTGAATAGTAATTGAAAGATGGTAAAGCCCTAGTATCCTTATTCTTTTAAGTGCATATACTATTCCCAAGAGTGTGAAACACAATGAAATCTAAATTTAAGTGCTTTTCACATTCATAACTTTAACTTACTCTGAAAGAAATCCTTTTAGAGAAGCTAGAATAATTATTTCTCCTATTCAAGTAGATGAAAAAGAACAAAAAGCAGCTTGGTTCTTGATCTTTTGGTATTTTGTACTGGACTATGTCACTTTCCTGTTATTGTTTTTTTTTTTTAAAGTTACAAGATGACTTCTATTGTAAATTCTCACTCTTCGTACTTTTATTGCATTTTTATAAATTATCTGATTCTAGCCCAGTTGTCTCTATTTTTTAAAAATAATTAAAAGATTTTATTTATTTATTAGAGAGAGAGAGAAGAAGGGAGGGAGGGAGGGATGGATGGATGGAGAGAGGGAGGGAGGGAGAGAGAGAGAGAGAGAGAATGGGCACACTAGGGCCTGTAGCCACTGCAAACGAACACCAGATGCATGTGCCACCGTGTGTATCTGGCTTATGTGGGACCTAGAGAATCGAACTTGGGTCCTGAGAGGTTTCACAGGCATGCACCTTAACCACTAAGCCATCTCTCCAGCCCCCAGTTGTCTTTCAATTTTATATTTCTTTTTCAAATCATTCTTACTATTTATTTCAGCTGACACTTTGTCTCTTCCCTAATCATGAATGCCTTTTTGTCTATAGGAGAAATAGTGGAGAGTAGTAAGTACAGAAGAGAGGAAGTAAAACTCCAGGGGGCTATTGGAAGCTTAGTAAATGACAGAGAAAGGAAGAGGGTTGAGAAGTTCAAAGGAAGAAGATGGATAACTGTTCCGGTGATAAGCCTTGGTGGCTCCCCTGTCTGTACTGCCTCACCCGACCTGCTAACTCAAAAATCATGTTACTGTTCCAGAAACATCATTCAAACTCAACAGCACCTTTTCTCCAAATCGCAATTAGTTTAGTTCCCCTAAGGGAAAGTTATGCTTCGTTAAATGACATAGTGTAAGAAGTAGTTCTTTAAAATTGGAAAAGACCATCGACTAAGGCTAACTACCCATTTGTGAGACAACTGATAAAATACAGAGCCCAAAACAGACAAATATAAAAAGTAACTTAGAAGTAAGTTGTCTGAACTGTGGCCTGGTTTTATATAACATTAATGTCTCCAGAGAGAGAAAAAACTATACTGATCTTACCCATAACTGTGGGATAACTCCACAATGCATGACCCATATACCTCAACAAGGAGGGGCCAAGGGGAGGGGTAGGTCACGGATGAGCCTAATAATGGTATACCAAACTGACTGTATTTGATGAATACAAAACTAATTTAAAAAAAGCTATACTGAAAAAAGTATTTGAAGAAATTGTTTAAACAATTCAAAGTACTATGGCAGAAAAAAATTGAATAGAGAATAAAGTTGAAGAATCTTCCCAGAATAATATGCAAATATAAATAACTAGAAATTAGAAAGACCACCTGGGGAGATGGCCCAGTGGCTAAGAACAATTGCTATTTAAATGTGAGAACCTGGGAGGGCCTGAGATCACTGGAGTTTGACTCCCTCGAATCTATACAGATATTTATGCATTTCCATAACCCCAATCTGGGTGGGGCAGATATAAGTGAATTGCTGAGGCTCACTAAGCAAATACAGTGGCTCTGACTTGAGAGAAGGCCCCTGTCTTTATGAAGTATGTGGGTGAAAAGGGCACATGGAGGTCTCCTCTGTCCTCCACATGCATGCATACAGTACATGCATCCACACATCCATGCACATATGCCACAATAATATAACGCACTATGTATCCTATACACACAAATAAAAGAAAGAAGAAAGGCAGTGTAATAAAATTAAAGGGCTAATTTGGAATGTCCAAGATTCAAAAATCAGGAGTTTCAGAAATAGAATGCTGAAAAGGGGGAACTAAAATTACCTAAGAAATAAGTCCAGAATAACTACCTCCAATCCTCTTCCATAGACATTAGGTTCAATGGGTGCTTAGGACTATGGAGGCAAAAAGGACTCCCTCCAACAAGAAACTATATAATTTTAGAACAATAGAGACAAAAAAGGGAATCCAAAGTTTACCATAGATCTCAATAGTAGTTATAAAACCTAGAGTCTAAGAGATCCAAGACATTCAGAACTATTATCAGCCAAACTATCAATTGAGTTCGGTGATATATTTATGTTTAGATGTCAATCATCTCAAAAATTTGCCTCCCCTTTGTACTTTCTCAGTCCTCTAGAGGAAGAAGTGTGCAATTAGAACAAAGAAGAAACAGAGACTATGGTAGGAGGCTGCAAGGAGAGGGGAGGACAAAGAGGAGAGAAGGGGAACAAAAAATTGTATGTGAAATGCCATAATAAAACCTGATTATAGCTGTACACTAAACATCTCAGTTAAAAAAGAAACAAGAAGATCTAGATTACAGAAAACAAGCAATATAAAAGCAGAGCAAAGAGTATCTCCTGACGGATAGGTAGAGAAAGATTCAAAGACAACCTGAATTTATCAAGAGTACACACCACTGGTTCAGATTAGATCATAGCTTGAGTGGGCCTCAATTACAGTGACAGACATAGTGGTTTGTAAGCAGTCCTGGTGTAAACTTGCCTCAGAAGACACATGTGTGCTTTACTTCAGTTCCTGAGGAGGTTCAGAACAATAGCACTAGGGTTTTGTTTGGGGGATCTGTAGTTTATAGGCAGTGGTACCAATATTTAAACTGTAAGATGAAGAGGGAATGGAGAAGGGAGAAAAGAGGAAGTAAAGTTAGAATGATGCATTAGTTACTTTTCTTGTGCCGTTGGCCAAATCCCTGACAAGAGGCAACTTAAGGGAAGGAATGTTTATTTTAGCTTACAATTTAAGAAGGGATACAGTACACTGGCTGGGAAGGCATCTGCTGCCACAATGCCATTGAGCACCCTCCTCTTGCCAAGTAGGCCCCCTTTTTTTCCTCTAAATTGAGAACTTGAAGACATGAATGTACTGTCATTTGATCATGCTCTTGTCCCATTATCTTCTTGTTCCCTCTCTTCCACCCACATTCCACTGAGGACCTTCCTCTGCTTTATCTCATTCCTTCTGCCCCCCTCTGTTCTCCATACCAAAATGTTGCTGGGCTCAGAACAGTGCAGCTCTTTTGGGGGTAACGACAACTGCTGTGGGGTCACGAATGCACCAGTCACTTCATGTCCAGAGGACAATGGTCCAAAGCACTCTTTCCCACTCTTATATTTGTTCTGCCCCTCTTTTGCAATGTTCACTGAGTTTTGGAGGGCTAGATAGAGGTTTCTCATTTAGCATTTCACTCTTAAACATCTCTTACTTTCACTTTTGATGAGTTTCTGAGACTTCTCAGTGTCTGCTACCATCTATAGAAACGTATTCTTAAATCACCTCTTTAACAGATGTCCTAGTAGTTTTCTTTCCCATCAAGTTTCTTGATCATGACTTTTCCCAGTATTCAGTGGCTGTTAGGGTGACAGAGATTTAATTGTCCCTGTTACGGAGACCTGCCATTTGTATGCAGCTGATTCCTCTGGTGGAGAAGCTGCCTGTCTACATTCCATCTCAAGCTCACTCTTACAAACACATATTCTCTTATCTCCCCTCCTGCCTTCAATTTCAGCATGCCATTTTCTCTCAAAAGTTGGATAGATGTCCTACTACAGGCTTATCACTACAGCTAAACAGCCAATGATGGGAAAAATGTGCTGATTTCTCCCTTATGACCATATGATTTAAAGGACTGATGGTCTGGGGCGATAGTTCAACCAGTGAAGTGCTTGCCATGCAATCACAAAGACTCACATCTGATCCCCAGCACCATATAAATGCTGGGTGTGGTGATGCACACTTGTAATCCAGTGCTTAGAAAGGAGACAGGTAAATTTGTGGGGAAAACTGGCTAGCTAGACTAGTCAAGTCAGTAAACTCCAGGTTCAGTGAGAGACCCTATCTCACTAAAGAGGTGGGAAGTAATTGAAGGATACCCAGTGTTGACCTCTGGCCTGTGCTTGCACGCATGCACACACACACACACACACACACACACACACACACATCCATATGCACACACATGCAAACACAAATGTACACACAAATACATGCACATACACCATGTGCCCATGCAAAAAAAAAGGACAGAAAAAATATTTATATATATATTTTTCATTGATTTTCCTGGCCTTTAACCTGGCATAGGGAGGACTCAACAAATAGTGAAGATGAGAGAATTTAGTATTGTGTCTGCATTTTAAAAATGGTTTCGTGTTCTTTGTCATGTTAGTTTCAATTATATGTAAGAAAGTTAGTCTTTCTAAACTCTTTACCATCTCCATTTGGAAAATAAAAGTAATCTCTATGTAACTAGAACAGAAAAATTGTGGCAATTGGCAGTCTCACCCATAATTGGAATGCCAAGATCTGTGAAATGGTTGGCTTTATTAAAGGAGAAGTTCTTGGAACTCATTAACAAAAAAAAATCTTCATTTTATAAAATAGTAGGTCTAGAGATGCTGAGACAACATCTAATATACTTGAAGATTGCATTAGATGAATGGTAGGTCATTTGGCATACATAAGCACTCTTAATATGATTTCTTCACCATCTTTCTGTTTGATTGCAGCCGGGGCAATGAAAACAGACTGACTCACCGGCGGCAGACGGTTCTTCGTGAGAAGGGGAGAAGACTAGCTAATCGAGGACCAGCATACATGTTCAATGATCACTCCACAAGCCTATCTATTGAAGAGGAACGATTTTTGGATGCAGCTGAGTATGGGAACATCCCAGTGGTGCGCAAGATGTTGGAAGAGTGTCTCTCCCTCAATGTTAACTGTGTGGATTACATGGGCCAGAATGCCTTGCAATTGGCAGTGGCCAATGAGCACCTGGAAATTACAGAACTGCTTCTCAAAAAAGAAAATCTCTCTCGGGTTGGGGATGCTTTGCTTCTAGCTATTAGTAAAGGTTATGTTCGGATTGTGGAAGCAATTCTCAACCATCCAGCTTTTGCTGAAGGGAAGAGGTTAGCCACAAGTCCTAGCCAATCTGAACTACAGCAAGATGATTTTTATGCATATGATGAAGATGGGACACGGTTCTCCCATGATGTGACTCCAATTATCCTGGCTGCGCACTGCCAAGAATATGAGATTGTGCACACTCTTTTGCGGAAGGGAGCTCGCATTGAACGACCTCACGATTATTTCTGCAAGTGCACTGAATGCAACCAGAAACAAAAGCATGATTCTTTTAGCCACTCCAGATCTAGGATTAATGCCTATAAAGGGCTGGCAAGTCCAGCTTACCTGTCACTGTCTAGTGAAGATCCAGTCATGACGGCCTTAGAACTGAGCAACGAGCTGGCAGTGCTGGCCAACATTGAGAAAGAGTTCAAGGTAGGTTATTGACAGCAGGGACATGGCTAGATGCAGCTGGTAGGCAGGGCTATAAACAATGTGCTGTAGTAGTTCAGAGAAAGAAACATCTGATTCCTACCAGACTTCAGCAAAGTTTCCAGTAAGGGCATTTCAGCTGTATATGGAGCAATGAATAGGACTTTGGAAGGCTGGGAATGAGAGAAAAGATGAATTAGTCCAAATCCAGGTTTTATTTACAAGTTTCCATGATGTGCTAATGACTGTGGGCACTTGGTATTGTTATGTTTGTTACTTAACAAGCTCCTTATTGTAGTCAAAGTTGTGATTACAACCATTTAGTAATGATGTACCTCCTGCTAGACATTTTGCATGTATTGTCTAATCTGTATTAGTCAATTCAGTTCTCTAGAGGAACAGAAGCAAAAGCACATATTTTATTATAAAGGGCATTTATTAAGTAAGCCTACAGAATATGGGCTTGAAGTCACACAATAGCTGTCTGCAGGATGAAGAGTCAGTACCTGCTCAGTCCATGAGGCTGGATGCAGGCTGGAAAGTCAGAGCACCTGGTAGCTGCTCTGTCCACAAGACTGGATGGTGCAACAGTCCCAATCTAGTACTGGAGGCCCAGAGGATTCCTAGAGAGCCACAGGTTTTCAGTCCATGTTGGGAGGCTGGTGAAGCTGAGGTCCAACCCCTGCAAAGGAAAGCATCAACCCCATCATTGTCCATGGGTTTCACTGCATTTGGAGAGGACTGAAGCTTGGAGTCCTATCTGAAGAGCATCTCTCCACACTTCTAAACTCCCTCCAGGGTTGTGCTCATCTTTTTCTGCTATGCACTGCTATTGTTCACTAAACTATCTGTGGCTCAGGATCAGGTGGGATTCATCTGATTCTGTGTTCTACAAAAGCACATAATCATATACTTTCTATGTTCCATGTGCTTCGATAAGCTGGTCTGAATATTATACACCTTGGGGGATTGCAGTCTCAACTCTCCTGGTCAGTTTCTTGGTGGCACTATCACCAAATGCACGATGCCACTCTCCACATGGGAAGTCATGTGCCCAGCTGTTCTAGGGCCATGTCTCCTGAGAAGGGAGAAGGAAAATACCTCTGTCTGCTTGGCTCCCAGGTTAGAGGCCAAGGCTTTTCCCTCAGCTAGGTGGCAGCCAGAACTGTAGGCAGGGCAAGCACATGGCCCTTTCTCATCCTGTCTCAAATTCCTTTCTGATTTTCTTTGGAATCCTAGGACTCAGCTATTCTGAGAATTTTGCAGCTCCAATTTATATACGTTATTGAAAAATTGGCAAATGTTTCCAGGTATGGTGGCACATGACCTTAATCCGAGGACTTGGGAGGCAGAGGTAGGAGAAGCACCATGAATTTGAGGCCACTCTGAGACTACATAGTGAATTCAAGTCTACCTGGGCTAGAGGGAGACCCCACAAATAAATAAAAAGATCTGATTAATGTTAACTTTTAAATTTGCATTTAATTTTTGTGTCATTTCACTACTTAGGTTCCAAACTCTCTGTCTCTTTAGTATCTTTGTGTACACATTTCTCTAACCCCTTAAGATTATTGCCTTCTTTACTTGTTCATTCATTCATTCTCTTACCTACATTTCTTTTAAACCCCTTTTTTGTGTGAGGATAAAGATGTGGTATAAAAAAACCCTCAAAGTCAGTAGAAATGTATAATCTAGTGAAAGAAAATACCTGTGTGCAATGACTGTCATATTAGGCAAGACCTCATGGAGTACGGAGAGGGCAATTGGTTCAAAGGTGGGAAGAAGAGCATTTAGCCCATGTGTGAACTTTCTGCTCTTCCTTTAGGCACGGAAAAGTGTGGATCATGAGGAATTAGAGACGCAGATATTCCTTTCTTTGTTTATTACACAGTTCCTAGTCATATATATACAGCCTATTTATGCTTTCTCTTCCAGTTACACTGTTCTTAGCACTTGCTCAGAAAGTCAGCCAGGGCTATTTCAACTTTTTTCACTTATGACTCCTTTTGACTGAGAAAGTTTTATATGACCTGGTGATGTAGATTTATAAAATAGTTATTCTAATCAAGTATTAACTAGTAATAAATCATAAATTAATTTAAACAATTAGTTGGCATACATATAACATTTTTATATATTAAAGTCAAGGGTAGAGAGGTAGCTAAGTGGTTAAAGGCACTTGCTTGCAAAGCCTGAAGGCCAATGTTGGATTCTTTAGTACCCATGTAAAACCAGATGCACAAAGTGGTGCATATATCTGAAGTTCCTTTGCAATGGCAAGAGACCCTGGCACATCCATACTTTCTCTCTGTCTGCCTCTTTCTTCCTGTCTCTCTCAAATAGATAAATAATTTTTTTAAAAAAGACAAAAGAACATTCCATACTAACGAGAGAGGTATGCTTATTTATTTTCACATAAAAATAAAATTTTGGCTTAATATTTGATATTACAGGATAGAGATCTTCAGTGGTTTCAGTTGGTTGATATTTCACAATTTAATTGTCACTCCTGAGACAAAACATTTTGCATAAATACATAGGACAAAAATAGACAAATTTGATAAATGTTGAGGACTGTTGGTAGGAAAACATCAAGTCTCTGTTTTCCATAATTAAACCATTATTTTTCTATAAAACCAGGGAATTTTTTTACTGATAGTAAAAGTACTACAGTTGATAACATAAAATAGTCTTGAATCTGGGCAGGGTTAGTTGGCATTATGTGGTATGATAGCATGTTCAGTGCAAAGTGTGCATGTTGTGTGTTTGGAAGCGTGCCTGTCATGAACTCACATGATGCAACATGGGCAAATGCTTCAAGAAACACCTTGAGTTCATTGCACATTTAATTTAGAATTAATGTTTGGTCATTGTGTGTCCAGACACATTTTATTGTTGTCCAATTTTTCATAACCTTCATGTTCAGTTATGTAACTTCACATAGTATAAAACTGGCATCTGGGGCTGGGCAGATGGCTTAATAGGTAAGAGCACTTTTTGAGTGTGAGGGCCTGAGAGGGTCCAATTTGCCCCGAGGTTGATTCAGCAGCAGTCATGTAAAGAGCTGGGCATGACCACATCTCGCACAAGTTTACAACAGCTGTATAACCCTGTCTCTGAGACCAGGCTTCTTCCCAGGTCTGTGTCTTCTTTTAAAATAACTCCCCTCTTATTTTGAAATAATATATAGCCACATTAGAAAAATAATACTAGGGCTGGAGAGATGGCTTAGCGGTTAAGCGCTTGCCTGTGAAGCCTAAGGACCCCGGTTTGAGGCTCGACTCCCCAGGACCCACGTTAGCCAGATGCACAAGGGGGCACACGCGTCTGGAGTTCGTTTTCAGTGGCTGGAGACCCTGGAGTGCCCATTCTCTCTCCCTCTCTCTATCTGCCTCTTTCTCTCTCTGTCTGTCACTCTCAAATAAATAAATAAAAATAACAAAAAAATTAAAAATAAAATAAAATAAATAAATAAAAATAAAAATAATACTATAAAAACAAGGAAGAAAATTTAAAATGATTCCTAACTTTGCTCACAAGAAATAGAGCTGGACATGTATTACACAGGGCAAATATCCTGTCACATATCATTCTAGTCTTCCCTTAATAATAATAATAAAGATTCGTGAAGTTTCAGGAAGTAAAAATAATTCTCAGAGACTGGAATTTCAGGTCTAGTCTGCCTCATAAAGATGTGAGAGATAGTATTTGCTACAAAGAATCTTCCCAGCTTCTTCAAATTAGAAACATTGCAACTCATTTTTAAATGAGACAACCTTTTAGTCTCCATACTAGTCATGGCTTTTCTCTTTCTCTTGTATCTTGGAACTTGTAGTTCCACTTTAGTTTCCTTCACACATGTGTGTGATTCCTAATATAATAATATTTTTAATTTTAATTAGATTCCTAATATAATAGCTTTTTATGCTTAGTAGGGTTGTTGGTATTCACTGTTGGCTCATAAAAGCCTTAGTCACTGCTGGGGAAGGGGTGATTATGCCTAAGGGTATTCCTGTTCACTCTGTGGCTCCTTCAATCTTTTCCCCTCTTCCTCAATGTTCCCTGTTAGTAGTCCAATGTAGTGTTGATTTCTCTGTAGCCTCTGGATTTCTGCTTTAGTGAGTTTTGACTTACCAGTGTCTGTCACCATTGCCTTAGAGCTGGTCATGACATACAGTTATATTAGGATGCACTTTTAGTGGTGCTAATAATGTTTACACTTTTGCTCTCTTTTAATAAAAGAAAACAGTGTGTGTGTGTTTGTAGTTTACAACTACTTAGTATGGCAGCCAAGTGAATGTTGGTTATTTTTAGCCTTTGTTAATAAGACATAGACATTATTTAAGATTTTATGAAATAAAATCTAACAGAGAGTGATATGAGTTAAGATAAAAATTTCTTGTCATAATTTAAGAACAGTCTTTCCATATACACAGTCTCAAAGAAGTCACAGAAAGGCTTTGTTCATGGATTCTAAGTAACCTGTGAAAATTCTGAGTTCTGGAAACATTCAAAGTCAGTATTAAAAGGACTGGCCTCACTAACCTTTTCTGCTGTGCCAATTTGAGATGCTCTTCTTTCTGACTAATGGTATGTCCAAAAGTTGAATGTTGAGAATTATTTAGGGCATGATAGGGCATAGCTCTAATCAGAAGCTGAAGCAGCAGAATTGTGAGGTTGAAAACAGCTTAGGCTAACTAGTGAGACTCTGTCTCAAATGCAAAGAAACAAATAAAATTATCTTTAAGGTATATTATTTTGGCTTTTTCTTCAAGGTAGGGTTTCACTATAGCCCAGGCTGACCTGGAATTCGCTATGGAGTCTCAGGGTGGCCTCAAACTCACGGCAATCCTCCTACTTCTGCCTCCCAAGTGCTGTGATTAAAGGCATGCACCACCACACCCAGCTTAAGGTACTCTTTTATTGTGCAAGTGATTCATTTCTAGGTGAAGTCTAGAATCAGCCCTTCTCCAAAGCCTGTCACTTGATTACTAAGAACCAAGCTGTCTGTTTTTCCCTGTTCATTTCTGAGAAGTAAATTTCATTCTTCATATAGAAAAAGAAGCAGATTAAAATTATACATTTTACCATTTCTTCAACTATGTAAAATCCAAGGATTTTATGATGATATCTGAAAGGGAAATTTTAACAAAGCTATTGTCACCTTTTTTGTAGCCTCTAAACTCTATTCTGTTGTTAGATCACTAACTCTTTTCAGTCTGAAGGTTAATCAGACAGCACCATTTCTAATTTATTAGTGTATGGTGTAGTGTGTGAACCAAAGACACGTCCTAGAATTAAGTCTACCTATCAACTTTGTTTGTCCTCTCAAGGAACCAAGATCATGACACCACAGGCTGACTAATGTGCTGCTCTCTCCTATTCATTTTCAGAGTTGACATGTCAATTGGAGAAAACTGAAAAAACAAAAACAGTTATAAATGGACTTATGTTGAATGAACATTTGTTTCTGAAAGGATCTTTTTCTCTGTCTTCTTTTACAAACTAGGCACTTTTGCTTAGAATGCACTGAAAATTAGCAATGAACTGGGAAAAATAGGTTTAGATATTAAATACTGTGGAGGTCCTGATCATGACTTACATTATACTGAAAAATATTTTGCCACCTTTTAAAGAGCTTTCATATATTTACAAGTGAAGCCAGGGATATTAAATTTTGTTATAACTCATTGGAATGTTGGAATACCCACAGATGGACTGTCTCTAGATCTTGCCTTTGACATTCCAAGTAAAATAATTATACTTTATTACATATTTAATCAATTCTCAGTCCATGCAAAGTATTTTGCAGGCATGGTCTCTTTAACACCTCTCAATTCTGGTCAAGTCTGTTTTCTCATCTTCAGAATGAGGATGAAAATAGTATCATCCTCAAACAGTAGTTTTTAAATTCTTTAGCATCATATGGATAATAAAGGGAAGAGCTGGAATTTGATTACAATACATGCATCTCTAAAAGCACAGCATCCTAACTATGATACTAGAGTGTACAATATTATAGCTCACCCTAACTGTTTATGAAAGGGGGAAGCTGTTTCCTTCTTAACCTGTTTATATTATCTGATCAAACATCTGTTGAGAAGTAGACTGAGCTGCTCTCAACTAAGTTGTTTGGACTGCAGGTTGCAAGGGTCATGGGCTTAGCAGTCATTAAAATGCCCCCAGGGCCAGGTGGCATGTTTTATGAGGGCCTTTACACATACCCAGTTTGAAGCCATACCCCAGAGTGACTTCCCTCAAATACTGACTTATTGACTGACATCCCAAACAACTCATATTTCTCTAGCATTTTCTTCTGTAGATAAGTCTAAGGTTTTTTTTTTCAATGTATAGTACATTATGGGGAGATAACTAATTTTGAATCTGCAAAGGTGGGTTTAGGAGCTGAGGAAACTATTTTTTGTTAGAAACTTAGATGTAAATAGCACTTATCTGATTGGTCCCCCATTTATTTCCAAGATCAAAGTAAGAAAGCATTCATGATGAAGATATGAAGTGGTATTCCCAAGGGTGTGTTTCTGGGCAAACAGATTAAGGTTTAAAGTCAACATTTAGTAGCCACGTGATTTTGGAAACATGATTTAACCTTGGTAAGATTATCATGAAGATCAGAGATAATATCCACCTTCAACACAGCAGCTCTAGCTAATAACTAGTAACATTGAGTTACACATGACTTCATTTATAAGAAAATAATGAGGAAGGAACCAAGAAAAATTCTGAGTGAAGATGAATAGACACTACATAGAAGGTTGATACACCTTAATGGTCATTTGAATATGACCTGAAATGAATTCTTCCCAACAGAATGCTGTATTACTGGAATAATAAAAAATACAATGAAAGCATTCTCATTAAACTTTTTGGGGGGTTAGGTCTCACTATGTATCCAAAACTGAGCTGGAACCCACCTTTATTTTGTTTGTTTTTTAGTGTTAGGAGTACAGGTGTGCACCATCATGTTTGTCCAAACTCATTTCTTTTTTTTAAATTTATTTTTCTTTTTCTTGGTTTTTTGAGGTAGGGTCTCACTCTAGCCCAGGCTGACCTGGAATTCACTATGGAGTCTCAGGGTGGCCTCGAATTCACAGCGATTCTCCTACCTTTGCCTCCCAGTGCTGGGATTAAAGGTATGCACCACCACACCTGGCTCCAAACTTTCATGTCTAAAGAAAAGAATCTCTACTTGCAGAATTTATATGTAGATCTTATATTTTGACCCTATGCATGGCACATGAAGTTTCTCAATAACAATTTGTTTAAAAGATAATTAATAAACTGGGTATGGTGGTTTGCATCTATATTCTGAGCATCTCAGGTGGTGGAGGAGGTTCTAGACTAGAATGGGCTACATGAGACAATGTTTAACAAAAACAAACAAACAAACAAAATCACAAAAAATAACCCGCAAAAAGAAAAGTGCTTGCTTTTTTCTAATACCTTTGTAAATGTTCTAATTCCCATGTACACCAAGTATACCAAGTATATCCCAAGCTTATTAAAGTCTTTCAAAAATCTAGCAAATATGTATTGTGCACATAGCTGGTGAAATTGCAACTATAAAGGATAAGATGTGTGCAATGTACATGCTCTCACTGTTTAAAAAGATGGTTATGGACAGGTGTGGTGGCACACACCTTTAATCCCAGCACTTGGGAGGCAGAGGTAGGAGGATTGCTGTGAGTTTGAGGCCAGCCTTAGATTAAATAGTGAATTCCAGGTCAGCATGAGCTAGAGAGAGACCTTAACTCAAAAAAAAAAAAAATGGTTATGTTTTTCCTAAATCAGCTGGTGAGTTTGGCATAGCTTGATCATTTAAAATATATTTGGCAATGGTTTGGGCACATTTAAATGTTTTTAAGAGTATGAGGAAAAATATTTATGGCGGTAAAATATTCTAGAGGTCAGTAACACAACAGCATTTGAAGCATGTTTAAAAAAATAGTAAACTTAGCCAGATACTGTTGCTCATGCCTATAATTCCAACACTTGGGATGCTGAGGCAGTCGGACTGCAGCCAGTTCAAGACCAGCCTGGGTTACAAAATAAGCTCCAGGCCAACTTGGGCTACAGTGCGAGATTTTTTTTTCTCTCAAACCAAAAACAAAAAAGGGACACTAAAAGGAAAAACAGATTTTTTTTTTCTCTTGAAATATGAGATCTCTCAAGTCTTTGAAAAAGTCTGCTCTGAACATGGCCAAGAGAGCAACTGCCTCATCATCTTTATTTTTCCCTGTGCTTCCTAGAATGACTACAAAAAGCTGTCGATGCAGTGCAAAGATTTTGTGGTTGGACTCCTTGATCTGTGCAGAAACACGGAAGAAGTGGAGGCCATCCTGAACGGGGATGTGGAAACACGTCATGCCGGGGACCATGGCCGTCCAAATCTCAGCCGGTTAAAACTTGCCATTAAATATGAAGTAAAAAAAGTAAGGTCAGGCATGAAGCCCATTTTCCTCATTTCAGTTCTTAGAAGTGCTCAATAAGGACAGAGCTGGGATTGCTAATTAGCAGTTTTACCAGGCAGATTTGCAATAAATCCTATGAGAATTTAACCTGTGCTGCACGTTAGCCTTTAAAACAGAAGATTATTCATACAAACATCACAGTGAGCGACACATTCCTCAAATGATTATGTAACGATGGCGCTGTCTATGACAGGGAGATCATTACAGTCTTCCAGATGCCACTCTGTCTTCCCACTGGTATCTGTTTTCCAACTTGGAGCCAATGGCTTCGGTTCCTTCTTTAGTACTTTTGAATCCCTTCAGCCATGTCTTTGTGGGATAATGTTTAGCTTCTGTCTTAATCCTGTGGCTCCTACTCCTTTGACTGCTTTCTTAGGGATGAGAGCCTTAAAAAATTATTGAAGGGGCTGGCGAAACGGCTCAGTCACTCGAGTGCTTGCTTAGCAAGCCTTGAGGGCTGGAGTTCAAATCCTCAGCACCCATGTAAAAGCCAGAAAAAATAAGTGAGTGAGCGAGACAAACACTCCATGTCAACCTCTGGTCTACACACACACACACACATACACATACATACACACACACGGGCACAAGTGCACATAGAAAACAATTCAGTAGGTTCCCTTCCCAAAGGTTCATCAGCTTCTCTACATCAACAGTGTATAAGACTTCCACCCACAGTGGCTGTTCTCAAGATAAACAGTGAGTCTCGGTTCCATCATCTTTGAAGTGAGCCATTCTCAAGACTCATTTGGAACTCTCTTATGACTTGTCTTTTTCCTTATGAGCTTATATTAGGGGTGATTGCTTTTGGGCTATTGGCTAGTTTAATTTGTATATATATATATATATATGCATATGTATGTATATATATATGTATACATATATATATTTGTATATATACATATATAAATATATAATGTATATACTTATGTATTATACATGTTGCATATGTATATAGAAATATATATGTATATATGAGAGAGATAATAGAACCATTTGCAAAAGTGAATATTTTAGAATGAAACATTCTGAAAAATTTTTAAATGAAATCTAGAGTTTTTCATTGAAAGAGTATTGGCATAAAACTGAATGGAGCTCTCAGCAGAGGAGGAGAGGCAGAAGGGAGGCTACACAAGCAGAAATTGAGTGTCTCTTAAGAAGTTGGTACTTAAAATGGAGAAGAAAGGGGGTGGATATTTCTTTTCAAAATAATATTTTGACATCTGGACTGATAGGACTTTTATCTTGCACTTTTTAGGTAAAAAGAAAAAAGTACAGAAATCACAAGAGCACTTGTATAAAATATTGATCTTTTTCTAATAGTAAATTTCAGGTGTTTTGATTTTGTAATGTTTAAATTAATTTTTAAAATTAAATTTTAGAAATTTGATTTTGTAATGCATTTAAACAAATTTTGTAATACTAAATAAATTTTGAAACATTACATTTTTTCAGTGCTTTGAAAGAAAACCCATTCATCACAAAGGAAATACTTGATAGAAATACTCAAATTCATACATTTTAGATCAGAACCTGTGTCAGAACCATCACGGTTGTACATGGTGCCTGATATTAGATGTCTTATGTCTATTCTTCAACTGTAACTACGTTCTCCTGGGAAAAGCATGGGACTGAATATTAGAACACTGAAAAATAATTGATGCTGGCCATTTCTCTAGTGAGGCTGTTAAGTGTCCTACCATTTCCCTGCTAGTTTGTCGCTCACCCAAACTGCCAGCAACAGCTCCTCTCCATCTGGTACGAGAACCTCTCCGGCTTGAGGCAGCAGACCATGGCGGTCAAGTTTCTCGTGGTCCTGGCTGTGGCCTTCGGACTTCCCTTCCTGGCTCTCATCTACTGGTGCGCTCCATGCAGCAAGGTACGTCTGTGAAGCCCGCATCCCCATCATTTGCTGGCAGTGTGTCCCTCCAGGGAAAGTCCTAGCTCTACAATGCAAACCTCACAGAAGCTCATGGTTTACATAATCATTATTGTTAATACAGTAAAAATAATGTCTATCTTCTATGAGAAATGAAAAAAATCCAAGAGAATATTTACCTGCAATACTGTTTCTTTGTGCAAGAAAACCCTAGCTATTTTAGTTTATTTCATTTATTTTTTTTTCCTCTGGGCACATAGATACACATTTTAATGAAGAGCTAGTGTTATCAAATTGATATTCAAATGGTATTTTAAGAGATGATAATTATGTCCTTCCTTGTTTCTCTGGGAGCCGTACTTGAGATGTGATATGTTTTGTGCTCATTTTAAGTTAGTGTTATTGGATAAAGTTAACTAAAGGATGATCATGTAAACATTACTTTAATGCTCATTTCAGTTGGGGATGTTTGCATTAGAGACAAACGCACCATAGCACCACAGCATGGATCACCTCCTTTGTTAGCAAAATCTATTTGCTGAGCACTTGTTGAATACCTAGTCTAAACATTTTGATGAAAGAATACTTCTTTTTCTTTAGTAGTTAGAATTGAACCCAAGACCTTGTATATGCCTAGCTCATGCTCCACTATTGAGCTATATCCCTAACCCTCTTTTTTATTTTTCATTTTGAAAGTGTCTCACCAAGTTGGAACTCACTGTGTAATCCAGGCAGACAAGCAGGCCTTGAACTTGCAATCCTCTTGCCTTAAACTCTCAAGTAGCTGGCCTTACATATCTGTCACACCTTGGCAGGTCTGAGGAATATTGACCTACCATTCTGTTAACAGTCATAGAAATGTGGCCTGCATTGCTAACAGTCTTGTTCTTTATATTTTTAATGCCAGTTTTCTAGGCTGGTTAGCTCTCAATTCTGAGAAGCAGATTGAAATAATTCAAAGCTAAGTGCCTTCTGGGCTCTCTATTTGTGTGATTTGTAGAATTATCAGAGTGTCTTTCCTAGACATGTGCATGAATGATTTCCAACATCTGTAATGCATGGGGCCAAACACCTGTGCCACCATTACCAGCATATTGTCTTCTCATTCCCAAACTGTTGGCACTTTAGCAACTTAGGGTTCTCTCAAAATGACTCTTGCTGGCAAGTTGGTGGGAGCTTCCTAATTGTTTCTAGCTATGATAATGGGAACTTCTGGGAATGTGACATTTTCTCATGAGAGTAAAATCCATCATCTCAAATTTTTTTCTCTTAAAAGGTGTAAGATCAAAAATTGGTTTCATATAAATAGGACATTAATGACAAACCCAAAATGAAAATGGTAGTATTTATTAGAAATAAAACTTGTAGCACAGATTTTCTTCTAGAAAGTTCTATCCCCAGTTTTTACAGGAGTGACAAATTTTATTTTGCAAAAGAGATCCTTGTTTGAACACAAACTACCTCTATGTATGTAGTCTGTTCTGCTTCTACTAACATTTCCCAAGTTCTCAGAAAAAGCTGAATTAAAAGTGGGAGGGAGTTTCTGGATTATCCCTGCTATATAATTCTGTGATCAGATAAATTATCATCTCTTTTCTACTGAATAATATTCCTGCCCATAACCAGTGAATTCAAAGGTCTGCTGCTGGCTGGTGAACGGGGTTTGGTATGGGATGTTTGTGGCACTCTAGATTTTCACATTGCTCAAATTTAATTGAATCCTAATTAATCTGATTTCCTTCACTTATTTCTTCTCTGGCCATGTTTTCTTTTTTTCCTGGCATATGTTTTCAGTCCTCATTTATAAACATGAAGACAAATAATCAAATTGAATGGCAATCATTCAGGTCTTTTCTCATGTCTAACATCTGCTTCAGTGGCAGTTATTCTTCCCATTAGCGATGGGCGTAATAAACATTATTTACAGGTCACAGGATTGATTTTTTTTCAATAGAGGGAGATAGCTTTGGCTAAATTTGATGCTTTTATTTAAAATTTTAGATATTTCTATATATCTGTGAAATGATACAGATGAAATTTTAGGAATTATACATTGTTGCAGAGACCCTGTTTCTATTTAAAGTTGATAATAGGTGAATAAATAAAAATAACATATTTAAAGGCAAGCATTTCAGTGCTTCCCATCAATAATTAGCTAGGTATACAAAGTAGTCAATCTATTTCATAGTCTGTCTATGTATAGTTATTTTTGAAAAATTTGCTTATGTCCCAGAATATATAAATGGTAAGATTTACTCAAACAACTCATCTTAGTTCCTAATATCCATTGAGAGGTACCAAAACATCCCTTCTTTTGAAGAGAAATATAGCCAGTTATGGTAGCACATGTCTATAATCTTAGCACTTAGGAGGCTGAGTGAAGAGCATCTTAAGTTCAAAGGCAGCCTAGGCTACATAGCAAGACACTGTCTACAAAAACAAGAAACAAGTTCTCAATTGCCTATAATAAAATGTAAAGGATACAAGGATTCAAATATACTACTTTACCTTCCTGAAAACTCATCTTTTTTTTGATATGGTAGCAGAAGACAAAACATATTTTATTTTATTGCATTTATATTGATTAAAGATTCTTAACAAATATAGTAAAGTCCATTATTAATAAAAATTTTTAAAATCTACTTTTTCCCTCTCACTTACCTGCCTGTTTACTTGCTTTTAAAAAGAAACTCTAATGTTAAATTAATTTTGTAATTAATGCACAAAATAATAATTTTCATCATGACATTTTCAAACATGTATGTTACTGTATTTCACTCATATTCACCCCTAAACTTAGTCTTTTTATGTTTAGTTGTTTGAGACAGTTTTACTGTGCAGCTTAGGCTTGCTCTTGCCCCAGACTTCACAGTTAGCTACAGGTGTGTGCCTTCATGCTCATATCTAAATTTTAGTACAATTGAATTATTTTTTTTTTTAGTTTTTTTTCAAAAATATCTTACTCTCGTCCAGGCTGACCTGGAATTCACTCTGTGTCCCTGGGCTGGCTTCAAACTAACTGCAATCCTCCTACCTTTGCTTCCCAAGTGCTGGGATTAAAAGGATGTGCCACAATGCCCAGCTTACTTTAATTTTTTAAATCTATTCATTCATTTTTATTAGTTATGGACATACTCAGTATGTCCATAGCACATATTGGTAAGATCCTTTCCCTCATCCCTGCCCCCCCCCCCCCCCCCCCCCCCCCCCCCCCCGCCAAGGGCTCCTCCTAGTTGGGAATGCAGTTCATTCCCATGGGGATTGTGAGTCGTGCATTGTGGGGGTAGCCATCAGTTTACCGGGAAGAGGCAATGTTGGTGCATAATTTCCCAACTTGTAGTTCTCTCAATCTTTCCACCCCCACTTCCATGAAATTCCCTGAGCCATGTTTTAAGTGTATTTCAGTGATAGGTTCTTAGGAGCCTCTGGATGTCTGGTTTGGTAGGTGTTGAGTGTCCTCAGTGTCTATCCCCTTCACCCTTGTGCTGATGATTCACCGAGAATGCAGCACCCTTGCTCATAACCCCAATTCCTCTATGGTTTCAGCTGAGGCCCTGGTGAAATGTGAAGGGTCATTTCTCTCCTCAGGTCCCACTTCCTTCGGGAAAAGAGAAGCAAATTCTTAATTTTTTTTCAAGGTAGGGTCTCACTCTAGCTCTGGCTGACCTGGAATTCACTATGTAGTCTCAGGGGGTCCTTGAACTCATGGCAGTCTTCCTACCTCTGCTTCCTGAGTGCTGGGATTAGAGGTGTGCACCACCACACCTGGCTCAGATTCTTAACATTTAAAAAAAGTTGTTTATTTTGGTTTATTTATTTGAGAGCCGCAGACAAAGAGAGAAAGAGGCAGATAGAGAGAGAATGGGCGCACCAGGGCCTCCAGCCACTGCAAATGAATTCCAGATGTGTGGGCCCCCTTGTGCATCTGGCTAACGTGGGTCCTGGGGAATTGAGCCTCGACCGGGGTCTTCAGGCTTCACAGGCAAGTGCTTAACCACTAAGCCATCTCTCCAGCCCAAGGTTCCTAATGTTTAATAAAATCAAACAAAGGATCAGTGTAGCTGAGGAGCAAGTCACCTAATGGAGAAGTTAGAAATGCCAGGTCAGGAATGCTGCGTAATCAGGCACTGCCCTGGATGATAGACATTGGCTTATACATATGGCTGAGACAGCTAAATTGAGCTACAAGAGTTATTTGACATGTGGTAAATTCTAATACAAGTATCTTTGTTTTTCAACTTCATTTTATGCCCCAACCTCATTTTTCTTCCTTCGTGGCTTTCCTATTTATTTGATCTTAGGTTAAGTTATGCTTACTTGCATGTTGGGATATCATTGAGAGCTGTGCAGTATTCCTTTTGGAACTGTAATAAACATGGACTTCCCTACTAACATCAATTACTCCTAATCCAATTCTCCCCCCAAATCTGATAAATTGAGAATTTAAAACAATTGTTTCAGTTTTACAATTGTGTTTTCCATGAGGAAGATATTGAATCTGACAATAAATCTTAGTTGTTTTACTACAGGATTAAAATAAATCTCACATAAATAATAGAGAATGAAATTATATTCATAGATAACCATGAAGAAAGAAATTAAAAACAAATTAATGTGTATTACTATTGGCCCTTGTTGCAGTCAGGCTCGCATTGCTGGTAGAAATCACCCAACCAAGAGCAGCTCATGGGAAAAAGAGGATTTATTTTGGCTTACAGGTTTGAGGGGAAACTCCATGATGGCAGGGAAAATGATGGCATGAGCAGAGGGTGGACATCACCCCCTGGCCAACATAAGGTGGACAATAGCAACAGGAGAGTGTGCCAAACACTGGCATGGGGAAATTGGCTATAACACCCATAAGCCCACCCCCAACAATACACTGACTCCAGGAGGTGTTAATTTCCAAATCTCCATCAGCTGGGAACCTGGCATTCAGAACACCTAAGTTTATGGGGGACACCTGAATCAAACCACCACAGCCCTCATCTAAGAAAAACAATCCACACATAGTTATTAAGGTTTACTCACCTTAGAGGCTGCCCAGAGGACTTCTAGAGTCTAGATACTCCCTCTGCTAGGCTGCATTTCAGACAGAAATTAATCTTGCACTAATAGAGACATGGTAGCTTTTCTCACCCCACATTTCATATAAAGAATATGATAGTCACATAGTTAAGGAAGTGTACGAACTGAACCTAAAATGTTGAAATTTAAGTACTGAATCCTTCCATCACATTGTTCTGATATGCCTTGTCCTCCCTTCACCAAGACAGCAACATCAACTGAAGCCTGAACTGCATGAGTGTCAATGAAACATATGGGACCAAACAAGGGTCTGTGCATTGCAAAGTAGACTCTGTTTAATATTTTCATTGCTGCTTCCCCAATACTCCACTAGACTAATTTGCCACATATGAACAATGGCTAATATTATCACAGGTGAAGAAAGTAACCAAAATTTCATAATTATGCAAAACTTATTATACCACTAATAGTGATATGGATATATACAATTATTTTGGAAGAACACTAAAATATGTATTTTGGAGTTTCTAAAAGATGGCTCAGGGGTTAAAGGCACTTGTTTGAAATATGCACTTTTTATTCTTGCTTGCATGTGTGTGTGTGCTTTGCCAGGTGTACAAAACAAAGTCAAGACTTTTCTTTTGGTGTGTGTTGTGGCAGATGGCGAAGATAATGCGTGGACCATTCATGAAGTTTGTAGCACATGCAGCCTCCTTCACCATTTTTCTGGGGCTTCTCGTCATGAATGCAGCTGACAGATTCGAAGGCACCAAACTCCTTCCTAATGAAACCAGCACAGATAATGCAAAACAGCTGTTCAGGATGAAAACATCCTGCTTCTCGTGGATGGAGATGCTCATTATATCCTGGGTAATAGGTAAAGACTGATTTTCTGTCATCATTCCTTTTTGCAGCCTTAGCATTTGGACTGAATGACACTGATTCTCTCACACACCAGTTATACAAATGTATGCAGCACAATACAATGCACCACACAGCAGATTTTCTTTCTGTTCTTAAAGCACAGTTCTGTGGGTTCATTATCAATGTCATAGTCTCCTCATATGCCATTGGTATTTGCATTTCAAAACAACAGGAAGTAAATCAACAGGATACTATTAATCAAACTCCACTAGTGATGAAAATCTGCCATGCATATTTTTGGAAAGCTGTGATTTCAAGCTTGAAAACAACCATGTGATTTTACACTGAGATGTAACAGAAACAGAAGATAATAGCCACTCATATTGATTTAATATTTATTATGTACTAGGAATTGTACAAAGCACTTCATATCCATCAAGCCACATAATCTTTTATGTGCCTCAGATTTTATGTGCCTCAGATTTCTGAACTGTTATAAATAATAACATCAATTTTATAGAACTATGTGAAGATTTAAATGGCTTGCTTTCTCTTGTGGTAACTAAAAGAGGAGAAATTCAGTCTTATCACTACACTATATGTGTTTAGAATCTGGTTATACCTGTTACTTGTCATTAAATACAAAAAAAGTAATGAAAATGTTCAATTGGATATTTATAAATAAATAAATTCAATAGCTATTAAGTATCTCTGTTAGGTAATTAGGATAGTAAATTGAATTTGGTGCAGTCTTTGTATTCAGGAGCTTGGGGGACAAATCAACAAGAAAATCAATAACAGTTACAAATAATTGGACTTCTGTGTGAGTAGGAAGAAAATGCAGTATCAGAGGCCAGCAAGCTAGAAAGGAAAATCAATAAAAAAAGCACAGTTTGACAAATGCTATTATTGGTCAATTGTTAATGTGCTATGAACAAACTGTTTGGGCATGTAGATCTGAGCAAGGTAAGAGGGAAGGAGCAGTAAGCCCTCCCTAAATGTTACCTTCAGTCTGAGGCTTTCAGGATTAGGAAATGTTAACTGGACCAAGTGTTTCAGGGATAAGGACAATGCAAGTCATGGTAACATTAGGTGTTGAAATGAGGAGCTATGACAAAGCTGGCACACTTGAGGTCATCTTAACTGTGGATATGGAACGAGATATGGCTGATGCAATGGTCAGAGGATGCTTTTCAGTGACTGTGATGTGTTCAGACCGTATTTCTAAAAGGGCTTAGTGGTTATGAGGAAGAAGGAGACTTAAAGGAAGGGTGAGTCCAGAGGCTGAGACTCAATTAAAGTGATCCTCGTGAAAAAGATGAAGAGCTGAGTTTAGGACATGGGGGAGAAGACTTGAGATATAGTTAAAAGATAAAAAAGTGTTGTAATAAGTGTACATCAGAAGGAGGATCTGCAGTTCTGCTTGGCTGTAGCAGGTGGAAGATGTCTCTAAGAGGGGGAAGGTAGAAGGAAGGCCATGCTTGGGACCAGCAGAATGAAAAACTGGCTATAAATCTATGATTGACTTTGGAGAGCCTTTGTCTTTATCTTATTGCATTAAGCCTATATACTCTGATAATTTTTAAAATACTTTATTTATTTATTAGAGAGAGAGAGAGAGAGAGAGAATGGGCATGGCCAGGGCCTTTAGCCACTGCAAACGAACTCCAGATGCATGTACCACCTTGTGCATCTGGCTTTATGTGGGTACTAGAAAAACAAACCTGGGTCCTTAGGCTTTGCAGGCAAACGCCTTAACCATTAAGCCATTTCTCCAGCCCCCATTTTAATTTCTTTACTTATTAGTATAGATAACATGTATAATATGGTACTTGGAGTGGACTTCAGGTAATTATTTTTAAAAATTTTAGTAAGCATTTGTTTATATAGGGCTATCATATTCTACTTAAGGCATATAGGGAAGAAATGTCTCTTTAAGAGCAAGGCAAATCTTTGAAAAAATTAAATTTTATATGAGGGGATTGTAGATAAAGGATATTCATTTCATCTATTATCATAATGCATTCTCCCCATGGCAATATAATTTGTATTTACATTTAGATACTTTTTCTTTTTTTACTTAGCAATACGAACCAAGAATATTAAATTAACCTTTAATTTTTGAGCAAAAACACTTTCCTCAGAAGAACTTCCCTATTATCCTAAGTATTTTACTTCAGAAAATTTTCTCGATGTTTATTTAACATTGTGAAACAGCTATGCACTTACAGTGTGTTAGGCTACTGGTTCAGTTTCTGACACTGGTGTTTATTTTCTTTTGTTTTTATTCTTGAAAGAAAGTTGCCAAACCTTCTAGAAATATGAATAATGTTACAGGATTTTGAGAGTGGTGAGGCTTCTCTCAGCCCAGATGGGCTGAATTTGAATTGGTAAAACTTTTGAGTTCTGGTCTCATGCCAAAGAATTAAAGAATATGGACCAGGAGGTGAGAAGGGTAAAAGGTGACTTTCTAAGGAAACCTTCTGATAGAGCAGAAGGGTTCCCCTAAGTATAGAGAGAGGGGTTTGCTCAATAAGGAGCTTGGTTCCACTGGCATCCAAAGAGAAGGAAAAGTAAAAGAAAAGTTAGTGCTTTTTGAGCGCAGAAAAGCTGGCATGCTCAGCACCGAGTGTCTGTGAGCAACTATGCCAAGGGAGGGGTTTCTTCAGGATATATTTCATTAAGGAATAATTATTCTTCCCACCTCTTTAGAGTGTCTGTTGGATAAGAGTTGATCTCTTTAAAAAATCTTTTTTAATATTTTATTTACTTATTTGAGAGAGAAGAGAGAGAGCTAGGTGTGGTGGTGCATGTCCTTAATCCCAGCACTCAGGAAGTAGAGGTAGGAGGATCACCATGAGTTAGAAGCCACCCTGAGACTACATAGTGAACTCCAGGTCAGCCTGGACTGGAGTAAAACTCTACCTTGAAAGAGAGAGAGTGAGAGAGAGAGAGAGAGAACACGTGGGCCTCTAGCCACTGCAAACAAACTCCAGATGCATACGCCACCTTGTACATCTGGCTTATATGGGTCCTAGGGAATTGAACCTGAATCCTTTGGCTTTGCAGGCAAGCACCTTAACTGCTAAGCCTTCTCTCCAGCCTGAGAAGTGATCTCTTGATCAGGCTTCCAGGATCAGAGGTCTTTGCTCCTCTAGTAGGGAGGATGTGTCTCTTTCCTTTCTAATTTTACCAGAGGAAGAAGAGGTAGGGTCTTTTTTCACTAAGCCTAATGTCTTCCTAACCACATTTCCCCCTCAAGAGTTGAGATCCAAAAATCCTTTAGGATATGGACAGTGACTCAAGGTTAAAGTGGGGGATAGAAGAGTTCTGGGACTGCATCTTCTGTAATCCTCACTTTAACCTTGTAGGCCAGGTTGGTATGTATATTTTCATAGGTCTGTGTCCCTAAGTGACTACTTGTGAAAGAAAATTACTTTGCTCCTAATTGCTATCACTGAGAAGTAACCCACTTAGGAAACAGACTGGGTGTGTTATGTTGGCTTATGGAAAAGACACAGAATATTGGTGACAGAAAACACGTTTTTGTAATTTTTAGTTGATGGAACGCTGAAGGACTGATTTAGGAGATCTTGACAAGGCAGGAGGGTTGAGCACAAAAGAATAGCTGTAGTGTGGCAGGATCACAGCTTGAAGGTATCTCATGTGCATATTCCCGAGGAGCTCTTCTAATTTATCCCTCACAGTGGGCTGCTGCAGAAACAGAAGCATTCTGAGTTCACTCTTTCTCCATAGAGGAAGATCGCACCCCAGGGCTGTCATTACCCACAGACTATCACTTCAAAACTAGTTGCAGCTTCCTTGTAGTCAACTAAGAGTATGTAGTCCCCCTTCAAACTATATCTCAGACAACTGGGGAGACTCTCCTCCAAGGCTGAGGGGAAAGGGGGATCAAATGTTGTTGAACTAGTGACCTATTAATTTGGGGCCCCATTTGAAGGAAAGAAGACCGAAGATATCAAGGAGTGAGCGTGGGCAAGTGAAACATCTTCAAATGTGAGATTCATTAACTTCATGGCAAACCTCTTGTGCTGGAGAAGTCAGCGAGCACACAAGCAGGTTGCTATTGGGAGAAATTTAAAGGCAGAAGGAACCGACTCATTCTCCATTGCTCTAGAGGGCAGAAATAGACCAGTGCATCCTCTTTGAAGGGATATTCCTGATAAGTCCACAACAGAACAAGCACCAAGCAGTCAGTCTTTCATCCATTTGCGTTTGAGCAGAGGCTGGGTCCCAGTGAGGTCCCCGCTTGGGAGAAGAGTTGAGTTAGATGGGGGTGATATCAAACCCTCCTTAGCAGTTCCCAGGACTGCTCAGAAGCAGGGCAGGGGCTCTTCCTTCGAGCAGAATAGTTTGAGGCATTTGTTTTAGCTTATAGCTGTAGCAAGATACCATTTATGCCAAGAATTCTACTTCTTAAAGAGAAAGAAAAGACAGAAAGTTGGGAGGCAGAAGTAAAAGTGTTCAGACATCCCTTTATTCCCCATGCATGTTACCCTGAGCCATCTGCATATCCCCTGTTAAGAGTCTCAGGAACCTAAAAAGAACTTAGATGTCTTCAGCTTTTTCAATCCTATTCACAGCACTTTCTGTGTGAATTTGAGTGTGTGCACTCAAGTGTCCCATGCAATATTTTCTGCTATAAACTCGTTACAGCACATACGAATACAATCCTAGTCTCTTGAAGTAACTCAAAGCAAGGGACACAGTTGTCATTTCCTTTGACCATGGCTGCTGTGCTGATTTGAGTGTTGGTTTTGAGAAAAGTTCAGAATAAACTCTTGAAGAGTAGGGACTAACATGGCCTTTTCTCCATCCTCACAGGGTTCCTCAGCCACCTATTCAGTGGATGCTGTGACCCAAATGAAGGGGAATGTGAGAACTGAGGTGGGTGGGTGCTGAGGGGAAGGAGAGGAGGCTGATTTTACTGTAGGTTCTGAAGGTCTTCTTGGTGGAAGTAGGTTTGGACTTACTTTTTAATTTTATTTATTTATTTGAGAGAGAGAGGCACACCAGGGCTTCTAGTCACTGCAAACAAACTACAGACACATGCGCCACCTTGTATATCTGGCTTAAGTGGGTACTGGGGAATCAAACCTGAGTCCTCAGACTTCATAGGCAAGCTCCTTAACCTCTAAGCCATCTCTTCAGCCTCTAGGTTTGGGTTTATTGCTAGAGTCCATTGCTCTCCTGGTGCTAGAAGAAGGGAGGATCCCAGACAGAAGAATATCTTTCACCTCTTTTAATTAATACTCTTCAAATTAAAAAAAAAAAATGCCAAGGGATGGAGACATGGCTCAGCAGTTAAGATCCTTGCCTGCAAAGCCCAACAATCTGGGTTCAATTCTCCAGTACCCACATAAAACTGGATGCACAAAGTGGAAAATGAGCCTAGGGTTCATTTGTAGTGGCTGAGGCCCTGGCATGCCCATAAACCCCACCACTCCTGTATGTGCAAATAAATAAAAACATTGTTTAAAATACCAATATGGAATATATGCCAATTATGGACAATTCAAAGTAGTGAGTGCTCAAATGTGTTTGCCATAGCTTCCTTTCCCAACTACTAGGCACTGTATTCTGCATTTAAATACATGTTATTTTATTAGTCACACAGCAGTCCTATTAAGTAGGAACAAGTTATGATCACCCTCATTTTACAACCAGAACTTGAGAAAGTTTACAAAAGTTTCCATGAACTCCAAAAGTAGTTGGCAGAGAAGCAAAATCTCAAAACCAATTAACACTACATTGAAGTTTTGGAAGAACATTCAGTATTATTAATGATCATACTAGACCCTGGTAGCATGGCAGAGCAGTCTAATAATCACACCAGAAAAATGTTAACTACTATCAGTACCACCATACTAATTAATTATTATAATTTCCTATAGCCTTTCAATGTACTTGTTTTAAGTGTGATTTCACAGAATGTGTATTTTAAACATGTTTATTTAACTTTATAGTAAAACAATTTTCTAATTTGCATTCTGGTTCTCCAAGATGTAGGTGCAAAGATAAAAGGTACAATAGTTGTACTGAGGGAAATGCAGTTTTACTAAGAAGTATTTCCTGTGAGAAAAAATGAGGAGAAAGCTCAGTAAGGTTTCAAAGGCTGTGAAAATGGGATGCATGTCAAAAACCTTGAGAGTTGGAGAGGGAACACAGATTTCACCTTGGGTCAAAGGCACCTATATTTCTGTTCAGAATGAGGAAAATTTGCTAAGATCATCAATAAATCCTTGAGCCAAAGTCCCCATTAGAGTCTCATGTCTCCCAGGAAAGATACCCTCATGTTTGTCTAGCAGCAGCTGTGAGCAATTCTGTTTTGGGTGTTTGGATGAGTTTGTGTCGTGGTCTTAATGTGAGCAGCTTTAATTCCTCAGTCAACTAAGATGTGTTTCATTTTTATGCCCTTGGTGAACATCACCTGATTGTTTTCAGGTACTGAACCAATACTGCTGGACTATGGGCACTGTAGGAATGTGGGGATTATGGCTGAGAAGGAAGGTTGAGGTACATTATGAAGGTATTTGAATATCAGGCCAAGATTTTCCAAATGTATTTTGCTACATGAAACAACTAAGGCTGGAATGAAATTAAAATTTTATTTTAACCCTTCTCTGATGCAGGCATGATATGGGCTGAATGTAAAGAAATTTGGACTCAAGGACCCAAAGAATACTTATTTGAGCTGTGGAATATGCTTGATTTTGGCATGCTGGCCATCTTTGCAGCATCGTTCATTGCAAGATTCATGGCATTTTGGCATGCTTCCAAAGCTCAGAGCATCATTGATGCAAATGACACTTTGAAGGACTTGACAAAAGTGACACTGGGGGACAATGTGAAATATTACAACCTGGGTGAGTTAATTGCCTGTATAAATTACTAAAAATATGACATTTTATCATAAATGAGACATCAGTAATTACCTGCCTAATTTTCATAAAATTATTAAACAGCATCTGCATTATCTGAAGAATCATGCTTTCTGCCTCTTTCTTTAACTTATTTACTTCTAGAAACATCTCTTAAGCATAAGAATTATCTCCATTTATCCCTGGGGTCAATTTGACCAATTACCAAACTCCATTAAGAATACCTAGCTTAGATTTATTTTCTTGTTGCCTAGTAAAATAATTTTATCTGACAGTGATTCCAAAAGTAACCAGAATATCTGAAAGAGCGAATTCCCTAGTCCAAAAGTCCTTTAGTAAAACTCTTTTAATTTGAGCATACTCTTGTCTCTGACATTGTAAGAAATCAGAGATCTTATTGTAGGTTTCCCATCTATTTCACTACCCTGACAATGCTTTTGCTTTTAGACTTTGGCAGTGGTACTCATTTAACTGTTCAATGAATGACTGGATGAGTAAGCTCTGTTCATGATGCTTCTATAGGAACAGGTTTGAGTAGTAACAGAGGAGCAAATGTAGCATTCTTGGCATAGGCCTGCTGTTGATTATTACTTGTTTTGTCCTGAGCACTTAATAGAATCCTGAATTCATGGTAGGAGTTGATTTGATAACTGTTGGATTGAATATGTTCAATAACTGTGGAATGTTAAAATGAAGGAAAACATTCACTTTTGAGCTGCTTACGTACAATGCAATACTATTCATATTTAAACAAGAAGGAAAGCCTTTTATCTGTGATAACATGGATGAACCTGAGGACATTAGAGTAAAATAAGACAGGCATGGGATGATTGCATGATCTCTCGTAAGCAATCTAAAAAAAGTCCCACTCATAGAAGGATAGAGTAATATGTTTGCAGGAGATGGTGGTCATGGGTATAAAGCTGAAGTTAGACAGGAGGAACAAGTACTGCTATTCCCATAGTGAACCTCAGAGGGAGAAATTGCTGGGACTAGATGTTAAAAGTTCTTGCCACACATTGGGCTGGAGAGATGGCTTAGCGGTTAAGCACTTGCCTGTGAAGCCTAAGGACCCCCATTCGAGGCTCAATTCCCCAGGACCCACATTAGCCAGATACACAAGGGGGCACACGCATCTGGAGTTCGTTTGCAGTGGCTGGAGGCCCTGGTGCGCCCATTCTCTCTCTCTCTCTGTCTTTCTCTCTCTGTCGCTCTCAAATAAATAAGTAAATAAAAATAAACAAAAAATTTAAAAAAGTGCTTGCCACACATAAAAGGCTGTGAGATGATTGATCTTTGAATAAGCTTGATTGAATTAATATGAGATCTCAACAAATATACAAATATTACCTTGTACCTATAAGTACATATTATTTTTGGACATTCTTATTGAGTGTTCTTTCCTTTTGAGACATAAAATATTTGAAAGCAGAAGAATTTTTGGAGGCTCTGAGAAGGCTCACAGTAAATAAAACCATTAGTTCCCCAGTAGGCATGAATGAGTTGGGAAATAAAACAAACTGTTTATATGGAGTCCAGATCATTACCTTTAATATGGATGAGAGGTGGGGTGGATGTCATAGGTCCCAAAGCTATGAGAAATTATCAGTTTTCATACAGCAATGGATCAGAACAGTTTTCTCAACAAGGGGTCAGGTGATGGTGACAGTAAGTAACTGATCACATGAGAATCCTGGGTGGAAACCAGAGGAGAATTCTCAGAAGAATATGGGTATTTCCAATACAAGCAGATCCCATCAGCCATCACATGTTAACAATCCAATAGTTGTTCTACTTCCATGGAGAAAAGTGTCAGGGGATGGAACTAGTTTCAGTTATTAGCTAAAGAAAAGTACCTCAATGCAGAAACCTGTGTTGAGAAAAATATTTAATTCCTGTGAGTATTTGAATATTTACCTCAAACCCTCTGATAAGAAATGAGTTAACAGTTCAACTGATAACTACAGGGTTTAATGTCTGTATGACATAATTATTCCTTTTCATTATGAATTATTAGGATTTATTACAATTTTAAGAATTTTTACAAATAGATGTTTTAGGGGGTTTCAAGGTAGGGTCTTCCTGCAGCCCAAGCTGGCCTGGAATTCACTATGTAGTCTCAGGCTGCCCTTGAACTCATGGTGATCCTCCTATTTCTACCTCCTGAGTGCTGGGATTAAAGGCATGTGCCGTCATGCCCAGCTAAAAACAGAATTTTTAAGTCAAAGATAAGATATCTAAAGCCGGGCGTGGTGGCGCACGCCTTTAATCCCAGCACTCTGGAGGCGGAGGTAAGAGGATCGCCATGAGTTCGAGGCCACCCTGAGACTACATAGTGAATTTCAGGTCAGCCTGAGCTAGAGTGAGACCCTACCTCGAAAAACCAAAAAAAAAAAAAAAAAAAAAAAAAGATAAGATATCTTCTATTTATAGACAATGCTTCTATTAAAAGCACTGTAGAAAGGAAAATGCATTTATTAGTTTCTTGTTATGTTTCCTAGTTACACTTCTTAGAAAATAAGCAAATGTCAACTTACAATTATATTTTTCTCATTACACACTGTTTTGCATTTTTCTTCATAATGGTTTCTTAATTGGGTCATTGATGACCTGCTGTAAAATGCCAGAAAAATTCATTAATGAATTATAGAAAATTTTTGTGGCTAAAATTAGACTTTCTTGAGTGAATTTATTTCTAGTAAATAAAAACAAAATAAAAATTTAAGTAACTAGAAGAATTACATAAGTCATATACGATATTATGCTGTAGTTTAATATTGAATAATAAATGCTACTGTTTTAGTGTCAAGCACTTTTGTAACATAGCACATATGAGAACTTACTGAATTCTCACCACAAATGACAGACATAGAAACAGTATTATCTCATTTTTAAGTGATAGAAATAAAATTAAGAGGAGTAATTTGCATAAGTTCTTTCAGTTTGATATATAGCTATTGATACAAACAGTCGATTCATTGATCAACCATAACTTTTATGTGAGAAATGGTTGTGTGTGTTGTGGTGCATGCACATGTGTGTCCGTGCATGTGCCTGAAATGGTGTCCTACTCTCTTCCTCTTCTTTCTGCCCGTTCTTACCTGAGCCAGAGACTGGTACTGATCCTGGAGCTAGGTATTTAAAAAAATATATATGTATGTATATGTATATGTGTTTTATTGACAACTTCTATACTTACAGACAACAAACCATGGTATTTCCCTCCCCTCCCTTCCCTGCCCCCACTTTCCCTTCATAACTCTGTTCTCTGTCATATCCCCTCCCTCTCTCCATTAGTCACTCTTTTAATTTTATGTCATCATCTTTTTCTCCTATTATGAGGGTCTTCTATGCGTATTGTTAGGCACTGTGAGGTCTTGGATATCAAGGCCAAATTCTGTCCTGACAGTTGTATGTAAGGGGTGGTACCCTTCCTTTGGCTGTTACATTCTTTCCACCACCTCTTCCATAATGGGCCCTGAGCCTTGGAGGGTGTGAGATATTTCAGTTCTGGACACTCCTCCGTCCCTTCTTCACCGCACTATGTTGCCTTTGGGGTCATCCCAGTGGTCTTCGCCATCTGAAAAGAGAAGCTTCTCTAACCAAAAGTGAGATTAGCATTAATATATGACTATGAACAATAAGTGTAGTGCTTTCAGGGCAATTTGGTGAGAGTAATATATGCATTTATCCAGACAAGAGCAGGCTTTATACCCCTAAGGCTCATGACCTCCCCAGCCATAGGCTTTTGCTTAGGTTTTCAGTACTAGGCACATATTTCCTTCCAGAGAGTGGGCCTTCAGTCCAATTAGAGAGCAGTTTGTTTCCCCCAGAGCAGAAATGCCATTATTGCACTCATTCAGTCATTTGGCCTGTCTGGCCAAACTTGAGGTTTCCAGGTCCAGTGTTTTCACCGCTGATGACTTCTGTCTCCTATAAGACTGCATACAGTGCAGCTTTTTCCATCTTTCAGTTGGCTGGGCTACAGGGAGAAGGTTTTCTGCTCAGCACCAACTTGATTTCTCAGTGACTTTGCCACTAAGGCATGTGAAGTCTTCAGCAATAGGGTCTTACCATCTCTTTCTCATGGGGAACCAAGGGCCTTGGCAATAGCCTGTAATGTTTCCGAGGCATCAGGGACTTCCCTAGCCAATAACTCACTGGGAGGTATCCCATCCCAGGCCCTGAAAATTTTCTAGTAACAATCTATGGCTTCTGGATGTGCCATTATTTAAGAAAATAGATTTTCATATATCTTATTCAGAGTATCTTGAAGTTTGATTGACCCCCACCCCAGCCCTTCTTTTATACAATCTCTTCCTCTGACCTCGCTTAGGCCTTTTCTGTCCCTGTAATCTGTTCTTCTACTTACATATATACAATACCATCTTCTTAAGACCTTCCCTCTCCTCCCTCCCTTATAGCCTTTTTCTAGATTATGGGCCTCTGCTACTGATTTTCGGCTCAAGATCACACACAAATCTATACATTTGTAGATGAGATCCATATATAAGAGAGAATGTGTGACATTTGACTTTCTGGGCCTGGGTTAAATTATTTAGTATAATCCTTTCCAGATTTCATCGATTTCCATGCAAATTTCATAATTTCAGTTTTCTTTACTGCTGAATAGAACTCTTTTGTGTAGATAAACCACAGGGAGCTAGGTATTTTAAGAGCTATGGTGACTCTCTGTCTCAGCTCCCCTTTGGACTGGGGTTATAGAGTCATATGGCCATACCCAACTGTCTTTGTGGGTACTGGGGACCAAACTCAAGTGGTCTCTTAGGCCTTCTTAAGCCCTCATACTTGCACAGGAAGTGTTTTTAATTGCTGAGCCATCTCTCAGCCCATGCACCCTTAATTATTGTGCTATAGCCTATGGAAAATTGCCAGCAAACAATCTTCTGAATAAATTCAGAGCTCAAATAAGCTGACACTTAAGAATCCTTTTAAGGGGCTGGGGAGATGAATCAGTTAGCAAAATCCCTTTAAGGGTCCAGGGAGATGACTCAGTTGGTAAAATGCTTACCATGGAAGCAAGAGAACAAGTTTTATTCCTAGAATCCTCATGAAAAGCTAGGCATAATGGCTGTACTAGTTTTCAATCCTACCAACAGTGGAGGAAGATACTTCTTTCTCTCATTCTTTCCAGCCTTTGTTGTCTGTTTTCTTGATGATAACCATTCTGACTGGGGTAAGATGCTATTTCAGTGTTGTTTTGATTTGCATTTCCAAGAGAACCTGGAATGCTGAACATTTTTAAGTGCTTATTGGTTATTTGTGTCTATTCTTCTGTGAACTGTCTGTTCATTTCATTGTTCAGTGAGAGAATGGGATTGGGCAAAGGGAGAGGAGGTTTGGGGGTAGGAGGGATGATGGGGATCAACAAAAACAAATTGTATTTGAAAGTAATAGAATGAATGATAACCAAATCTCTGTATCCCAACTAAACATCTCTGTATATCAACAAATGGTATATATATATATATATTTTTTTTTCTTTTAAAAACACTAGGCATGGTATCATGCACATGTAGTCCTAATACTGGGGAGGTGGAGACAGTAGGGAGGTGGAGACTAGGTTTGCCTTATATAGTTGAATCAGTGAGCTCCTGGTTCAGTGAGAGACCCTATGGAAAAGGTAATTGAGGAAGAAACCCTGCATAGACCTCTGAACTCCACCTGTACCCCCCACACACACATGTGTACACACATGCACACCACACACACACACACACCGATCAGATACGTCCAACTGTGAATTGAGTTGCTAATGTAATTTATATTCTATTTTCAGAAAATAATCTATATAAAAAATTTAAAGCAACTTACCATAATATTTGTGTCTATTTTTTCCTAGCCAGGATAAAGTGGGACCCTTCTGATCCTCAAATTATATCTGAAGGTCTTTATGCCATTGCTGTAGTTTTAAGTTTCTCCAGAATAGCTTATATATTACCAGCAAATGAAAGTTTTGGACCTCTGCAGATATCACTTGGAAGAACAGTAAAAGATATCTTTAAATTTATGGTCATATTCATCATGGTGTTCGTGGCTTTTATGATTGGAATGTTCAACCTCTACTCCTACTACATTGGAGCGAAACAAAATGAAGCCTTCACAACGTACGTGACCTCAAAAGTCTTGATGATGGAAATTCAATTTTAGAAAGATTTCTTTTAAAACTGTTCACTTAAGTCCAGGCTTCAGAAAGGATTTCTCTCTAGTCCCTCTTTAGCAAAAAAAAAAAAAAGATTTGTGAAAAGAGTTGGAAGAACACTAAAATGTAGGAACCGTCCCTAATATTAATACTATCAGTTTTAGAGCCAGATACTATGTCAAATACTCTCATGCATAATTTTATTATCAACATTTTCCAAAAGAGGAAACCAAGGTTTGTGAACTATTCCCCAGGTGCTACCATGTGCAAAAGCCAGGATCTAATAACTCCTTGTTCACTGACCAGCATCCATTTTCCTAAAATCTGGTGCCTTCCTGTTTAATGTAGATTCCTAGGGCACTTAGTATGAGGATAGCCATTTTTACTAGCTCAAGTTCTCAGACCTTATCATTGAAAAGCTTTGAGTTATCAATAACAATAGGAACTGGGACATATTCACCATAGACACATGTGTTTTTTTATAAATTGTGATTGGAATGGATTATTTAAATGTTAGATCTCCAGCATTACCACAAGAAATATGAACTTAGCATAAACTATTGTTTTTCATATTCCTTCAAAGTGCAATTTTTCATAGATAATGAAAGCACCTGGGTTAAACATATGGGCTCATTTCTAGTCAATAATTAAGTCTAATGCATTGAAATTCCTATCCACAGCACATCAGTGATGTCGGTGCCTGTGTATGTGTTTATATTGCCATGCTCCCCATGAAGATGCATGTTACCTATTATTCTCTATTTACTGCATATGAATAGAAGTATAGATTGTCCATAAGTATAAAAAGACTCTAACATTATATTTTTAAGCAATGCATTTAACTTTTCCATTGCTAAAGTTACCAATCATTTAAATGTTAACATCTCTGTGGTTAAGAAATTATGTGATAGCCTTTATTGAGTGCCTGTTCAGTACCTGATGTTAAACTAAATACTTTATATGAACAATATAGCATCATCCTTATGCAATCCTGAAAATAGAGTTATTTTATCCATTTTACCAAAAAGAATTTGGAAATTCAAAGAGTCATAAGCAAGTAATAAGGATATTGAATCAATTAAATTTTACTGTGATGTTATAGCCATATATTTTCTCTTTTTCTTTCTTTCTATTTTTTTCCCCTCTCCAGAGTTGAAGAAAGTTTTAAGACACTGTTTTGGGCTATATTTGGACTTTCTGAAGTAAAATCAGTGGTCATCAACTATAATCACAAGTTCATTGAAAACATTGGTTATGTTCTGTATGGAGTCTATAATGTTACAATGGTCATTGTTTTGCTAAACATGTTAATTGCAATGATCAACAGTTCATTCCAAGAAATTGAGGTAAATATATATATATGTATATATATATGCATACAGAATTATAGTCTGTTTTTTCTCTTTTGACTCTTCCAGGGACAAAATGATCAATGGACTAAAGCCGGATTTCTCACTAGCCAGCCTTTGCTCTGCCCTGTCGAATGTGTTTGCTTCACCAGTGTCACTTTATAAACCCAGAAAATTTCAACTTTGCTTTAAACACAGTATTTATGAGATATAGTGGGTCACTGTGGAATAAGGAATGTCTGATTCATTACTGTTTCTAAAAAACTAGAAGTACTATATCAGCATTAATTTTTATTTTTGTCAACAATAAGTGCTTAAAGCCAGGTTTCCTGGCTTATGCCTGTAAATACAGCACTTGGGAAGCTGAGGCAAGCAGATTACTGTGAGTATTAAGCCAGCTGGACTACACTGCAAGACTTTGTCTGAAGCCCCATCCCCCAAAATGAGTGCTTACAAGTTGTATTGTTTTCTAGATATTTTTGCCACGTTCAAAACGGACCCTTTCTCAAATTGGGGACAGTGTATTTTATTACAGAGGTCTTGTCTGTATCCTGAATGAATGAGTGGTTTATCACAGGGCAGATAATAGGACAATTTTGTACATTATTTTTTGGAATGAAGGAAATATATCACTATTTTATAGTGTATTTATAAGCACATATAAGTTTTGAGGTCACCAGTAACCCTGATAAAATTTCACACAGACTAGTTAGTTTGTGATTATAGCTTCAACATTTTGGTAAAAACATGGAGTTTTCAGTCTTGGGTCCCTAGGACCATTTGCAGGTTTTGTCACTTCTATCTAGCAGCACAGTCTTAGATGCACCTTGTAATCTTGTTTGTGTTTCCATACTGATCGGTCATGTTTATTTGCACAGGATGATGCAGATGTGGAGTGGAAATTTGCAAGGGCCAAACTTTGGTTTTCCTACTTTGAGGAGGGAAGAACACTTCCTGTACCCTTCAACCTGGTACCAAGCCCAAAGTCCCTGTTTTATCTCTTACTGAAGTTTAAAAAATGGATTTCTGAGCTGTTCCAGGGTCATAAGAAAGGCTTCCAAGAGGATGCAGAGATGAACAAGGTAACTGGCTTCTTGATAATTTATCAGTTTGTTCTTAGTTGCTGTCACCAGAGTAACCACTGAGCTACACCCTTTAGAAGGAAGTGTCTATTCATGGTCCATTCATCCTCTACATAATATTCACCTGTGGGCATGGCAGTCCTTTGGCTGGTGACTGCCTAACAGGAGCATATTGGGCATTTGGGCATTTTCTACTTAAAATAGTATAAGAAAAATTCATGAAATGTAGCTAAAATGTATCTGGAGTAGTATTGAAATGGTGAATGTTACAAGTTCTTCATGTTTAGCATCAATTTATAGAGCTAGGAAAAGCATCAGCAGCTATTGATGGCTACAAGAACCCTGGATTACATGTGATATGAGAGACTATTGTCTGCAGGAAGTTGATTGAGAAAGAAAGGGTGATGGTTACTAATTGGAAATAATAATTCCACTAGGCAATGACATTCCAAGAAATCATCAATGAACTATGGTTCTCAGATGGGGAGGGAGGAAGTATCCAGATACACTTTGAATACATGTGAATACTGTGTGTATGTGGGAATTGGAAGATGGGGCTTTCTCTGTTCAGGGATCTCTGACACAGAACCCCACCCCAGGGACAAGTACTGCAGTACTAGGTTCATCAGTAGAAGGTAAAGTAAAGACAGAGGTAGATTCGTATGTCACCTGAGGAACTGAAAGAGCTGGTAGTATTTTCTGAAAAAAAGAATTTCAAGGGAAAAAATATCTCAAGATTACCTAGTTTTGACTAAAGTCCATTTCCTTTTCTCTTCAAAAATGGAAAAAAGTAATGAGCAAATGTTATAAACAGTTTAATTTTAATTTTTCAAAGGAACAAAGTTGTAATTATAAGGTCAGTGGGCTGTCATAGGAAGTAGAGTGCTCCTTGTAATTGAAGAGTCAATAAATGCTGGATGAGTAACATTAGGAATGCACAGAAGATCCCCTCACTAGACTGGGTGAAAAATTGGACCAGATTATTTGAAGGTTTTTGCAATGTTAAAGTCTATCACTGAATAGAAGGAAAGTTTGTTTTAATTATGCTCTTTTGGGTCCTGTGTGGGGTTCTCAAACCAGTAATAATCTCTCCAATTTCTAGTTTCCTCAACTACAGCATAAGAATCAAAAGTATATTTACATCATAAAAAGTAAATCAAATAACTAGTTGGAAAGAAGAGAGGGTTCAATGGGAGAGAGACAAAAGAAGTGTGGGTCCCTGGACCCTCTGGGCCTGGCCGCGGTTTCCCCAAAGGCTTCCAGGAAACCGTGGTGAGCTTGCAAAAGAATCACTTTCTGAGACAGTCTTTGTGAACAGCTCGATTTAATCAATAGGGAAATGGGTTTATAAGCAGTTGAGGGTCCTAAGGGGATTGGATGCACAAGGTTGCTTCCTGATGCCTAGTCAGCATATGGGACATACATTCCAGCACATCAGCAATGGTAGGGTAAGGGGAATGGGCTGTGCAAAGGTTGTTGGCCGATACCATGTAAGGAGTTTCCTAGCAACTGGCCAAAGATCACAGGGCAAAGTCTACATTTAGGTGTGCTGAGCTTCGAGAGGGAGTGGCTTCCTGTAGCCCCAGGGGTCCTTAGCCATCCCTGGCGGCTCAGGCCCTTCTACTGAAAGCTACTGCCTGTGCCTGGCAGTGCCCAACAAAGAAAGTAGTGGGGGATATACTAAAAACATTATTGCCTTTATGAAAATTGTTAATAAAAAGAGCATAAAAGATTAAATAAAATAAATATGTTAAACTGTTTTGGAAACTTGAAAGTCCTCTGTAAGCATTATCATCATTATTTTGGTGAGCAATTTTATAAAAATATGGCATTATGGAATTTTTCCAGATGTATGACTTATAGGAGTCACTGGGTTGAGTGGGAAGAATTGCCCTTACTTTACTTAAAGTGATTGTGCAGTTTCAGGTTTGATTGGAACTGCAATCTGGGACAATTTAGTATCCAAAGAAATGTCCAAGCACTTGCCAAAGGGAAAAAGCAAATAGAATACATTTCTCTCATTAAAACTTGCTTGGGAATTAGCCCAACTGGATTTTTAGAATATGGGATGGAAAGTATAAATGGATGTGGGATTTGACTCATTTTACTATCTATCTTTCACAGAGAAATGAAGAAAAGAAATTTGGAATTTTGGGAAGTCATGAAGACATTTCAAAATTGTCACTTGACACAAAACAGGTAAGATAATATTTGAAAATCTATACCCTTGCCTTTGGTCAAGATCATAATTTCAGTGAAAAAGCCTGGTGTTTGGAAGAGATTTTTAAAAAATAGATAATAGACACATGGGAAAGTTTACAGAATCTGTTATTGAGAGTGGGTAATAAGTCCAGGTCCATTTGCAAACAATAGACGTATCTGCATATTTAACATGTTAAGCACATACTCAAGGATACTTAAGTGTAGTGGCATATAAGGCTGGTGATGTGAAAAAGGCAAATTAAGAGCAAAGTCAGTCCAGGGGCTGAGAGCGTTGGCCAGAACTCTGAACTCAGGTGGAGTACACACATGGCCAGCAGTGCATCATTATTTGTGAGGAATCAAGAAGTTGTAGCGAAAGGTTCTGTGGACTTAATGGCTCCCATGGCCAGCACAGCTCATAATGAGCTATGATTCCTAGAGATGAATCGACCCCTAATTTGGGGGGAGCAAAACCTTTGATGAAAGGATATCTGCTCCCTGTCTTGTTGCAGACACCTCACAAGATTACAGTAAATGCTAAAGAGGAGCTAGAAATGATGATCAAGCAGTGCAGTTTATCAGGTGGGAATTGCGTTTATTTGTACATCATAAAACATATAACTCAAGATGGTGTATTTTCAGTTGTCCTGCTCACTTAACTCTCTAGTGTCAGGCAGTGTATAACTATTGCTAGAAGGCACTCTTCTAGGTTGTTTCTGTCACAGTCAAAAGTAATAAGTCAGCTGACCGCCTGTCATGCTCACTGATGGAGTATGAAAGGGCAAGGCAACAGTGAGACTCACTAGCTGAATCTCAGAAGCACCCAGCAGTCTCTGTTGTTAGATCTGATTGGCCAGAAGCATGCTGGTTGCACCCCACAGAACGTAAGGAGCGAAGCATTTATGTGTTTTAACTGGATATTTGAACTGCCCATAGCACAACAGAAATATTACCAAGTCCTGTTTTATCCAACTCACAGTTTCCTTCCTCACCTTCAAAGTTACAACTCTTAAGTATTCTTCTCTCATTAAATCAGAACCTAAAGGAGAGATTTAGGGTAAGGAAAGCCCTGGACCAGAAGCTTTACTAAGATGAGGAAGTTTATGGGGAAGGATTTTCAAATAATAGAATCCCAGGTAGGAAGCACTGAGGTGAAGCTGGCACGTGGGTGTGAAGCATGGTGAATAAGAATCCATGAGACCTACTGTGGTCTTGGGTTGAGAGTCAAACAGCCAGACGGTGAATGAAAATAACCACTAGTACTCTTACACAGACACCTTATAAGGTTGAAAAGGGGTAGAATCTAGCTATTCAGAGTTGTGTTTTGGTAACTATGAGATACAAAAGCAGCTAGATTGCATTTTAAAATGGTTCTGGTAGGGAAAACATGCTATGAAAATAAATGCACCCAACACAGCTACAAGAGCGTATTTCACTCTAGAGTCTGGTGGGGTAGTTGGGATAAAGGAAGGGCAGCAAACCAGTCATCAGCCACTTTGGGTCTTCACCTTGCTTTTATTTGAACTGAGAGTTAAGTAGGTTTCCTTGGTCGATGTTGTTGTTCTGGGCATGCGTGTTTTGTTTGTTTTCACATTCTAAATAGTTGTGGGAAAAAATAAGGAAAGAATATGTGTTCGAGAGGCTATGTGACTCACAACACCTAAAATATTTATTATCTGGCTCTTTACAGACAAAACCTTCTACTACTGATCTCATTACGATGGCTGTAATGAGTTGAACACTTAAGAAATGCGGAGAAATAAGTTCAAATATTTTATAAATGATTCATTACAAGGCATATCCATGTGTTCTGCTTAGAAATGCTGCCTTACTGACCTTCACTCATCCATGCAATGTAGCCAGTAATTGTGCTGACATCCCAGAGTTGATTGTGATATTAAATTAGTTCATGCATGTAATTTCTTATAACAATACCTGGCAGAGAGTAGTGACAGAACAGTTATTTATTATTTTTATTGTAAGTACAAGAGACAGGAAGAGCAAATATAGCCAAGCATTTTAGTAGTTATGTGGGGACATGGAAAGGAGACCAGACTTAAAAGTGCTAGAGAAAGAACACAAACAGAAAATTAAAGGAGTCCAGTTAAAAAATGCAAATGGGTGCATCTGGAAAAAAATAATTTGAAATAAGTGAATTAGTGAGTGGAAAAAACAGTGTAATGGAAAATCATCTCAGAATTTGAAAGCCAGCATACATTTGCAAAATGGCAACAGCATTAGCGGTTTTGAGTATACTTGCTAGCGAAACACACACACACACACACACACACACACACACACAACACACACCACCACCACCACCACCACCACCACCATCATTATTATGGTCACCATCTTGATTTTCCCATCGTTATTCAGCTAAGAATGGAACAAATTGTACACTTTCTCAGACCTGAATTTCCTCAGGTTTCAGTTACTACAGTCTCAAAGGATAAAGTAAATAAAACAAAATACTTTGCAGGGCACATGGTAGGGAGTATGCTTTGCTCTGATCTGTCAAGTTCTTCTCATTTCTCTTTCTGGTGAACTCATATTGGTCATGGCATGGTAACCAATCCATAGACCACGAAGAGGTGAGTAACTGATGAAAGTGTAGACATCTAGGTAATGCAGCCTGTGCTAAACCAATGGTATCTGACCTAATTATAGAGTTTGGAGTGAAATGTTGAAAATAATGTCAGCTTATCAGTTGAAAGACACTTTTATGGTGGCAGTCCTAGAGAGGTGATGTTCAATTCTTTCATTAAGAAAGCCTGCTGACACAGTTGTGGTCAACTGATAGCCTTGAGCTGCAGAAACTTTGGGATCTCTGTGTCTTTCTGCAATGACTATGTTATTTAGGACCTAGGTACATACTTCCTTCATAGAACCCTGCTCTGTGCAGCCCTGGTGCTGGGGTTCCCAAATAGACTGGCTGCCTGTATTGTTTATTTTTCTTACTGCCCTGACCAAATACTTAATGAGAAACAAACAAGGAAGCTTGCAGTTTGAGAGGATACAGTCCATCCTAGTGGAGAAGGCATAAGGGCAGGAAAGTCACATTATATCCAGTCAGGAAGCAGTTATAGATGAGTAACTATGGTCAGCTCTCCTTTTCCCTTTTATTTAGTCCAGGATGCAAGCACATGAAGGAAATATCTCTTTTTGTTTTTTTTTTAATATTAACATACAAGATGATGGGTTCATATATACAATATTTTTATACATGTATATTGTACACTTTGTTCATACTGCCTTTTGTTACTCTCTCTTATTTCTCCTCCTACTGGCTTCTTTCTTCCCCCCAAATAGTCTTCCTTCTACTTTCATGTCACAGACACACACACATACACATCACACGATCTAGATTTTTGCATATGAGAGAGCACATGCGATATTTGAATTTTTATGTCCTGCTCATTTTCTTTACCATGATGATCTCCAGTTCCATCCATTGCCGTATTTTTTTTTCTAATTTTTATCAGAGAGAGAGGGAGAAAGAGAATTGGCACACCAGGGTCCCCAGTCACTGTAATTGAACTGCAGAAGTGTATGTCATCTTGTGCACATGTGCAACCTTGCATTCTGGTGTCACATTGTGTCCCTGGCTTGCGTGGGACCTGCAGAGTTGAACATGAGTCCTTAGGCTTTGCAGATAAGCATTTTAACTACTAAGTCATCTCTCTAGCCCATTGCCTTGCTCTTTGATTCCATTTGATCAAATATATTTTAAAATCAAACATTTATATTTCAAAATACTTTTTTGTTGTTGTTGTTGTTTTTTCGAGGTAGGGTCTCACTCTAACCTAGGCTGACCTGGAATTCACTATGGAGTCTCAGTGTGGCCTCGAACTCACAGCAATCCTCCTACCTCTGCCTCCCAGTGCTGGGATTAAAGGCGTGCGCCACCACACCTAGCTTCAAAATACTTTTGCCAGTGTTACTGAGATGAGTTCCTAATGGAACATAGTTCATTCTTCCTTCCCTACTTCCTATTGGCTTTGGCTTAGTTTTTCATAATTCAAGCTCTAAGATGACACAGTTTCTATTTCACCTAAGGCTTCTCTCTGACTTCTTGAAGGTTACAGTATTTAATTAGTGGCACAAATGCTGTTATGTCTGTTCCAGTACACCCTAGAAATCAGTTGGTGACCATATAAAAATACTTCCCAAAACAAGGCAAGCAGACCTGTTTACCATCACCCATCATAGCCTTCAATTCTAATACTTACTAGCTTTGGTGGTAGCTAGCATTAGCTTTTCAGATAGTCAGCTTGAAAAGAGAGCATAAATTTAAAATCAGTCTGTATCATTCACTGTTACATACAGGCACCTGACATGCAGACTGATTTCTTGGATTACTGCTCCTCTGTAGCTTTGAACGGATCCCCTCGGGCTGTGGGCTCCATGCCAGGTGTTATGCCTGTTGGGTAGGCCTGCTCTGCTCTAGATTGCATGAGAATGTTTTCTATTGTTTACCCAGGTATTGTGTTTTTAGCCATCACTTAGGACAGAAGCTATGTTTAGCAGTTAAGGCGCTTGTCTGCAAAGCCTAATGACCCAGGTCTGATTCCCCAGGACCCACGTAAGCCACATGCACAAGGTAGCACATGCATCTGGAATTCATTTGCAGTGGCTGGAGGCCCTGGCATGCCCATTCTCTCTGTCTCTATCTGCCTCTTCCTCTTTTTCTCTACCCACTCTCACATAAATAAAAAAAATTAAAAAGAAATTTACAACCCTGTCTGTTTCAGTGTGGGAGGGGAGGGGGGAAGGGGGCTTTCCACATGAACTTTTGAAAATTTCCAGTACTCTTCAGCAGCTCTAGTGAGTTAAAATCAGCAGTGGGGCCTGGAAGTGTGTGTGTTAGTAAGACCACAGAAGATTACAATGCTCATTTTATTCTGGGGAGCTCTTTTTCATTCTCTGAGTGACTGGGTCATGGACTTGGATACATTAGTCAAAAGCAATATTTGTCAGAATATATCCAGTATACATCAAACACACTTCAAACTTCATAGTAGACTTTATCCTTCTGTACAACACAAAACAGATATTGGCAATGGTAGAATGCTACAGAGTATTATTTTCTCTACTCTGTACCTAAAAATTCTGAGCATTTAGAAATGAAATGCCTTGTCTAGATTCCCATTTCAGACAAGTGACAGAACCAAAATTTGAATCCATATCTACTTGCTTCTAGAGAAAAAAGTCTACAAGTGCTGTAGAGCATGGGTCCATCTCTCTTCTCCATTCCCAAGGACAGGATATGGTGTCCATACCTTTTCAGCTCATTGCTTTATTTCTGACTCCTGGAAATTCCATAGTTCAGGGGCATGAGAGACTTACAGGAATGTAAAAAAGTTTCAAAGAAGTTTATTGATCACCAAATGAATAACAAAATTACTGCTTAGTTCTCCTCACAATGATCCTATAGTATGCTACAAGGTGAAAAATATGATTAAATTATTTTAGGAAATGACCAAAAAAAGCATCAAGAATTCAGGAAAGGGATAGGAATGGATTTTAGAGCCACTTAACCTGCCCAGAATATGAAATGCCCGTTGGTTTGAACCCTCAGCATTACATTAAGGAAAAAAGGATTCCAGAACACGTGATAGAAGGTATTTTTAAAGGAAATCAATGCCTCCAAAGAGTATATGTTTACAGATTAGAACAAGCCTTGCATTCGGTCCTTTCTGCTTTCACTATAAATGCCAAAATCTCTAAAATTTAAATACTATTCACATCACCTATTGAATCTCCCTGTATGAGCAACTGCAAAAATGTCACCATTATGGTGTGCCAGATTTTAAACAGTTGAGTAAGCTGTGCATGGAGACAAATGATAAATTAGGATTTTCTGCCACCAAGTGGTAATATTGCTTCTTTGCACATTGGATGCAGTTCCTCTTACATATTATTTCTCTGTATTATTCAATTCTTAAAATAAACATTTTTTGAATTTTTATGGTGTGTTCAAAACTGATGAGAATTTTTTTTGCTGAAATTATGTTAACATTCAAACCTTAATATTTCAGAATTAAAACAGAACTATCCAAGAAATGATTCAAATGAATTCATAACTCTTCACTCATAAACCAAAAATTAGTGGTTCTTTTTTTTTTTAAATTTTTGTTTATTTATTTATTTGAGAGCCACAGACAGAGAGACAAAGAGGGAGAGAGAGAATGGGCACGCCAGGGCCTCCAGCCACTGCAAATGAACTCCAGACGCATGTGCCCCCTTGTGCATCTGGCTAATGTGGGTCCTGGGGAATCAAGCCTGGAACCGGGATCCTTAGGCTTCACAGGCAAGCGCTTAACCACTAAGCCATCTCCAGCCCAAATTAGTGGTTCTTCACTGGATGTAATTTTGCCTCTGACTCTCAATCTAAGGGTGCATTTAATTTGGAGATATTTTTGGTTGTCACAGCAGGGGAAGGGAGCTGAAATGGACACGTAGTGGTGAGGGCCATGGATACTGCCAAGCAATGCATAGAACACTCCCAGAACCAAAGAATTTTCCAGATCAAGAAGTTGATAATGCTACAATTGAAAATAAAATCAAGGACCGTGGGCAGGGGAGTGCAGTGTCATGAGGAGCCGCATGAACACAGTGGCCTTTCCATCCCTGGAGCATCAGTCTGCTCACACAGTCAGGATGCCCTTCTCTGCTTTTCCTGGAGTTGTTGCTCTTCCTGGGCTATCCCATATGCCCAAGTCTGTAAGGTGTCAGTCTCATGTCTTTAGACTACTCCATGTATTTTAGATGTATTTTTGTGTGTGTTTGAATGTACCTGAGTGTTATTTGTGTGCATGTGTGTATGTGTGGAATGCGTGATGTGTGTGTGTGTGTGTGTGTAGACATGTGTGTAGGTATGTGCACATGTGATTAGAGACCAGAGGTCAGGGATCTTTCTCAGTCACTGTCCACCTTATTCTTAGAGACGGGGTTGCTCATCAAACCTAGCAATAAACAATGTGCCTCAACCAGTTAGCTAGTAAGCCCCAGAGATTCCTTGTCCTTGCCTCCCCTTTGCTGTGGTTATAGGTGTACATGGCCAGGCATGACGTTCTATGTGGATGCTAGGGATCTGAACTCAGGTTCTCATGCTAGCATGGTAAGCCCTTTCCTCATAGCTCTCAGTGGTGTGTAATTACCATGCAGCTAAATCTGTAGCCAACTGGTTCAGGATCCCAGCTTGTACATGTGTCTATAAGAAATTATCTAGAAACCAAGTGAACTCCATTAATGACCAAGAAGTCACCCCTTCTTTCATTCACTGTCCAGAGTAGTACTAACTGAGCACCTTCCACATGCAAGCACTAGCACAAGGAGCCATGAGGTCAACTTCCGCAGAACCCAGAATAGTGTAGGCAGCATGCATGCAGCTGAGCTCAGGAGCACAACTGTGGCCAATATCGCTATGTGGGAGGTGGAAAACAAATGGCCTTGATCATGTGTAGTCAAAAAAGCTTGTCTGAGGATATTATGATTTAAGCTAAAATCTGAAGGATGTGTTGAAGCCAATTGGCCAGACCATGAGGCAGGAAAACAAGGTTCTAGAGATTGGGAACGGCAAAAGCAAACAAAAGCAGCTCTGTGTGGCTTCACAACATATTAGGTTAAAACTGAAGATTATCTCTGCAAGCCTATGGAACTGTGCTATGGAACTAACTACCTTATTATGTATTATAATAGTGGCATTAAGAACCATGTTATCTTCTGAAAGATTCCAAAGAAGCAGTTATTTATTTATTTTTTTACTTTTCTATGACTCTAAGCACCCACATGATGGATGTACAGGTGTCTTCTAATAAAAGAAAGACATCAGACTAATGATTTACTCATATGAGGCTGGACGTTCTGCAGTAGGTAGTAAATAATTCAAAGGCATGATCCACAAAGGTTCCCTTTATCTGGACCTTTTCCCTCTGACTATGAATCGGTCCTGATCCTCCACACCATCTCATAGTGGGGGAAGAGGGTGGCGATGAACTTGAACCTCATCATATTTAATGATGTTTTAGGCATAAATCATAGTTGATAAGTTAGGGTTCCTATTATATTATAAAATACTGTGCTGAGACTTTCTGACACTTCATGAATTCATGAACTAGAAAGGGATGATAAAAATTGAGTAGGCTACTCCTTTCATTATCAGAAGGGAGTATTGAACCATAAGCATCTTGACTAGGGCTCCATAATGAGCATGAGGCAGAGCCATGTTAGAACTCGTCTTCAGGCCCCCAAGTGTTCTATTATAGCAGCTTCACTGCAGTTTTTGGTTAATTAAGTAATTTTATCTTAATGACTATTAACATTAATATAAATAAATTTTGCTGACATTTTTAAAGGGGGCACGAGAAAAAGAGAGTGAGCTAGCAAAAATCTTAGCTAAATATTATTTTAAAATTTAGGTGTTCATGGTTCTTGTTAGTCCTGCTATGTTAATCTTATGATTATAATTCTACTAGACCATAATTAGCTATGTTCTTCCTTGAATATGCAGAGCTTAACAAAGCATTTACATGTGAAATAACATCAACATATGCTATTGAGCAGATGAATGTGTAGGAAGAACTGTCTAAATCCAGAATGTGGCCACTAAGGCATCAGTGCATTGAAGTTAGAGGAAGGCCTTAGCCAAGTCTTAACTGAACTTTCTTGATTGCACTGGGATGTCATGAGGAAATACAAATCACAAGTCTCTTTGCAGACGGTCTTGGAGCTCCTCTTCCCCTGGAAGACAATTTGTCTCCAAAGAAATACAGATTTAGAGAGATTTAAGTTCTCTTATTTGTTTTTTTATTTTTTGATAAGGCTGTGCTTTATTACATGCATAATTACAAATCTGTGCTAAATGAGAATGTATAAAGCAATGGCGACCTGGGTTTAAGTGTGGCTCTTATTTATTTTTAAAAGTTTTTTCCTTCTAGAAAAATGTATTAATCTAGAAAAATGTTCTTAATCATCCTTTTATCATATTAATGCAGTTTGTTGCTATATTTATAGCATACTGCCTGCTGCAGTCAGGTTCGCATTGCTGGCAGAAATCACCCAACCAAGAGCAGCTTGTGGGGAAAAATATATTTATTTTGGCTTAAAGACTCCAGGGGAAGCTCCACAATGGCAGGGGAAAAGGATGGCATGAGAAGAGGGTGGACATCATATCCTGGCCAACATCAGATGGACAATAGCAACAGGAGAGTGTGCCAAACAATGATAAGGGGACACTGGCTATAATACCCATAAGCCTGCCCACAACAATACACTGCCTTCAGGAGGCATTAATTTCCAATTGCCATCAGCTAGGGAACCTAGCATCCAGAAAACCTAAGTTTGTGGGGGACACCTGAATCAAACCACCACACTGCCTTAATTCTTATTGGCTTGAAGAGTGCTGCCATGAGGGCATTTTATTTGAATAGGGCTCCTGGAATACATTGTTATACAAGCTCCCCATTAAGTGGGTTAATTATGCTATCTTGGCACCTACATTCTGCCTGGTGACAAAGTCTCCCCCTCATGTTTCTTCAGGATCTGGTGAGACTCAAGGGCTGCTGTGGGTATTGTCATTGGCCCCCACCAGTGAGCTTCTGGAACCAGCCCCATATCGTCCCCAGATCATGCCTCCTTCTCCACCATGACTGTGCTTTTGGGAAGGCTAGCTAATCACTGATTGTTATACTGGGAGGCTCCTCACACAATCTCTAGCAGTCACTGAGGGTCTGAACACACACCCTGGGAGTCATTTATTGTCTTGGAAGACAGGCTATGAGGCAAGGCAAAATGATAGTACACATGTAAATATGCTTATTTATATACATAAGGCAATTAGCTCACATAAAACTAATAATTTCACATATTGTTTAAAATAATAAAGAATTTATAATTCTTTTCAAATTATAGATGACACACAGTAAACAATTAAGTATAAGGAGCTCTGAAGATTTTCATTTAAATAGTTTCAATAATCCTCCAAGACAGTATCAGGTAAGCATGAATGTTTAAAGAAATGAGGTTCAATATTTGTAATATTTAGGTTTTTACACTGTATGATTCATAACAAACAAATGTTAAAATTTTTCTCAATATCAAACTGATGTGTTCATTCAACACATACTTATTGAGTAACTACCATGTGTCAGGACTTTCTACTTGCTGGATACATGAGTGAACATATAGCCTAGAGCTTACAGTCCATTGTAAAATGAGCTAATGTTATAAAAACACAAAAACAGCAATCTTCATTTCACATCCTACCACTAAGAAATAAAGACTGCTTACCTGTGAGTATTCTATAATATGATTATATATGCATGTTTATGTGTGCAGTTTTATATATGTTAACATTCTATAAGTATATGTGTAATGTTAATATAATTTATTTAATAGTAAGACAAATAATTCTGTAGACTGTGCTTTTCACTCTATGAAACATGCATTCCTATTAGTTTTAATGGATGTAAAGCATTCTTTTCTATAAATAATTTGCTCATGTAATTCCCTATTGATAGACACTTAAGGTTTCTTTTTCTGCTATTGTAAGTGGCACTATTAAAACTATACTCACTTATATACCAGATTATATCCTTAAAGTGAGTCTCTTGACGATATAGCTTTATTATTCACCATGTAATTTTGAGCTTATGTAGTAAGATCTGATTTAGTGATATGTACATCTAGAACTTTCTACATACTTGCCGAGTCTCCTGATAGTCATAAAAACATATTATAGTACAAACAGCATCTGTATGCTTACAAAACCAGGTACTGGACAAACCATATTATATTGAAACTAGCAATTTCTAAATTAATAGAAACTATGAAATCAAAAGTGACTATAGAGACTAGAGTGATGGCTAAGTGGTTAAGACACTTGTCTTCAAAGCCTAACCACCCAGGTTTCATTCCCCAGTACCCATGTAAAGCCACAAAGCAGCACATGCATCTGGAGTTCATAAATGTGCAATGGCAGGATGTCCTGGGATGCCTATATTCTCTCTCTCTCTCCCTTTTTCTCTCTGTCTCTTGTTCAAATAAATAAATAAGTAAATAATTTTTAAAGTAGCAACATTTATCATTAGTATGTGTAGGGGGAATAAAAAACTGGGCATTAATTCTTTAGTTCCATACTTAGTACTACACATATATTTGACCAGCCCCAACAGACTGTGTCTTTCTGCAGCACTTTTTAAATTCTACAAACAATGGTTTTCTTAAAGAAAAAACTTTTTTGTTCATTTTTTACTTATTTGAGAGTGACAGACAGAGAAAGGCAGAGAGAGAGAGAGACAGAGAGAAATTGGGTACACCAGAGCCTCCAGCCACTGCAAACAAACTCCAGACATGTGCACCCCCTTGTGCATCTAGCTAACATGGGTCCTGGGAAATCGAGCCTCAAACCGGTGTCCTTAGGCTTCACAGGCAAGCACTTAACCACTTAATCATCTCTTCAGCCCCAAACAATAGGTTTTAAGAATGCAATTGCTTGTTCTATACTTATTCTTTTCTCAAGATTTAACTATTGAGTCATTAGCCCAGGTAATGTGAAAATTGTTTTATAATAAAAAATGAAATGTGAAGCTATGTACTCCCCATGAGCTAAATCTTATATGAATTTAATTGCTGTCACTTCCAAAGAAAGGTAGCCCATGATTATATTCTAAATGAGAGAGATGTCATAGAGGACAATACTAAGGTATATTTCTCCTTTCTTTGTCTAGAAAATAATGAAGAGGCTTATTAAAAGATATGTCCTGCAAGCCCAGATAGATAAGGAGAGTGATGAAGTGAATGAAGGTGAGCTGAACACAGGGACATAACCCAACATGTATGTCAACCAGAACCTGGGTCCTGATGCAGAGCTGAGGGTGGGCTGGAAAGGTGTACATAGGAAGATGAGTGAGGGGGGCGGGGCTGTAGCACTGGCCATAGGATAGCAGGGAGCAGGCCATTTTATCCACAGATGCCAAAAGGCTATGATTCATATGGGAGCTTGGAAGAGCTGGCGGGAAAATGAGGGGCTGCTACCCAATGCTACAATAATCACCACCACTTCTTTAATGTAGTTGAAGTAGACCATTTGAACTTTGCTGTAATCTCTTCATTCATCCAAATTCTTACCTGAGAAAGCAAAAACCTGCTCAAAATTTAGATGTGTGGGAAGAGAGGACTGTTGTCAACCTATCTAACAATCATGGGCTTCTCTACTTAGAGCTGACTTCTTTCCACCCCTGCTTTTCATAGGGGAACTGAAGGAAATTAAGCAAGACATCTCAAGTCTCCGCTATGAACTCCTTGAAGAAAAATCTCAGAACACAGAAGACTTAGCAGAACTTATCAGAAAACTTGGAGAGAAATTATCGTTGGAACCAAAACAAGAGGAAAGCAACAGATAATGCAAAGACTTCCTTAAAATTTTTCATATTTATTTGTCCACTTGAAGCCATATTATTTTCTGATTTATTTTTTTAAGTGCCAATGATATGGTGACTGAAAACTTGGGTCATCTGGAATACTAATATCAAAATTTTTAGTGATTAAATTTCATTGGTGAGGTTAAAGATTGCAGATTGTGGTGAAACATTTGCCTAATTCTTTGGTGCTTGTTTTATAAACTGCTCTCTTGAGGGTAACTATTGTACTGATGTGAAGGCCATGTCGTTTTTTGGGAATGGGCCTCAGATAGTAGAGAATAGATTCACATATCTTCCTTTGTGACCCCCTCCCACAAAATGAGTACCGGTATTTCCCTACTCATGTGGGTTTCCTACTGGTGAATTCTAAAATATGGAGGAAATTAATCTATGGACATTTGAAGGATGCTGTGTAACCATCACCTACTTTCTTAGTCCTCCTATAAAAGTGATCAATACTGCCTATACAAAATGGACTTACAGATGGATGTAAGGGGCACACCTATAATCTAAACATCGGGGAGGTGGAGTTCAAGGCCAGCCTCAGTGATATAGTGAATTTTAGGTCAGCCTGGGCTACATGAGACCCAGTTTGAATACTAAACACACAAAACAAAATGTTATTTTTTTTTCCTCAATTCACCTCTGAAAACATTATACTTAATACTGAAAAAGTGTTGTAAGCATGTGTGTATGGGTATGTGTGGGAGTATGTGTGTGAGTATGTGTGTATGTGTGAGTGGGAGAGTATGTTTGTGAACATGTGTCTATGTGTAGCTAGGTGAGTATGTATGTGAACATGTGTGTATGGGTAGACAGGAGAGTATTATGAGAACATGTCTATACACATACATGCTTATCATGTTTATTTTTTTTTGCTAATGTAAATACTGGGAAAGCTTTTTGTTATTTTTTTTATTTTGACTGAAAACTTACTGCTTAAATGAGAACATTTTATTGGAGAAGCATCAATGTTCCAAACAGTGTAATTCTTTTGCTCATTATAATGTAATATCTGAGGGCATTTATAGATGAATACCTACATTTGACTGCTGAGTATGAGGGAAGAAACAGTGATGTGGGAACTTGCAAATGTTTTCCTGTTGTTCTCAGTATGTTGTACTCCTCTCCCAAAATATGCAAAACAAGAATTTTTATCTGCTTGAATTCACCAAGAAGTTGATATTATTTACTGATGATGTGAGGCAGTATTTTTAGCCACAAAAGAGAAGGGAAGGTTCAAAATTTTTTATTCACAGCCTGTTACTATTCTGATGATGCTGGGCATTAACCAGAAATGCTGCTTTCAACTCAGTAGAGAAAAGCTTCAGATGAAAATCTTTAACCTCGTTTTAACAATGAGATAGTAACAGAAATTCTGTGTAACCCCAAGTCTCGATTAATTAAAGAACATTTATGTAAACAGTTGAACATTTATATTCAGTGATTTGGTATTTGTGGGTGTTGCTCATTCAGAAATTATCTAGTGCTACAACAGATGTCCATCTTCAATGTTGTGTGGCAATATTTAATTAACAATTGTAAAACAAATCAGCCTCATACCAATTGCAAATTAAATGTAAGCAAATTAAAATAATGCAACATCCATAATATTTGTGTATTGTGCTGTGTGAGAGACTGGCTTCCATGTCAAGAACCAAGGAACGAGCATGCAGTGACATGGCCTGTGGGCTTGGCTCCACATGACATCAGCAAAGATGTTCTGATTCCTGTGTCTCTTACATTGGATTGACTTGACAAGATGGAAGCGTGGGAAAGGCAGTAGATATGTCTGTGAGTTCCTCAGTGAAAGGCAGGCTGTGTTCTCCAAGTGGCTCCAATTGATTCACAATGAATGTCCTGAGTTCAGCAGATTTTCATCCAAGAGCAGCTGAATTGACACCTCTTCTGAGTTCCCTTCAAATGGAAGATTAAAAGAGGCACTAAAGTGCATTAAGATTTTAATTTTTTTGACAAGAGCTTAATTAAAGCCTTATTGCCAAAGAATGGTCATAAACATGATAGACGTCTTTAGATAGTTGGCTTAGAATATTTTATTCACATCACAGTCACACTCCTTCAAGTCAAAATGTACTTAGTTGCTGTCTCTCCTCTGAGATGATGCTGCCAGGAGAAGAAAGCAGTGCTGTTTGTCATGATGATCACAGGGCTATTCTCTCTTGCCCAGTGCTGCCCAGTCTTACCTCCACACCACAGTATCATCGCCAATGAACAAATCAAAGTCACTGTTGTTGTACTTTCATACCTGCTTTTATTCTCTGCTGATTTCAATTCACTGAAAGTTAGAAATGGCACAAATTCAATATGATTTTACTGGATGCTATGATTTGAATGTGAAATGTCCCTCAGTTGCTGGCACTCTTTTGGGAGGTTTCACAGACTTTAGGAGGTGGGGCTTAGCTGGAGGAAGCTGATGATTGGGAGCTTCACATATATAGCCTGGTCTCACCTTCCTTCCTTCTGTTTCCTCCCCACTGAGATGTTAGGAGGTGAGAAGTCCCAGCCACAGTCTCCTGCTGGCATAGAGCTACTCATACTTTCCTTGCCATGGTGAACTTGCCTTCTCTCAAACAATGATCCACTTAAACCTTTTCTATCTCAACTTGCTTCCTGTCAATATTTGGTCACATCAGTGAGAAAGGAAATAATATACTAGGCATGTAAAATAAACGACTAGAATATACCACTTATTCAAAACTACCAATGATTGAAAGCAATAGAAAATGAGTACCTGAACTCAAGTGGAGAAATAGGACTTAACACAACATAAGACATGTTTACTGAGCTTGTAACATGTGCCAGACACTAATAAATACTTTCATCCAATTTACTCCAACCTCCTCATTTTCGAAACAACTGACGCTTTTATAAAAAAAAAAAAAACAACTTGCACATAGAAACAGGAATAAAACTTTTACCATTACTTTTGTTTGATCATGTTGAAGGTGCTTGTCTCCTTGTGAAGCTTATTTTCATCTCTAGATAAGGAACAATGGACAGCACCTCTCAGCCTAGCTTCCCCTGTATGTCCAGTCCAAAGGCACAGAAGCCTCAGGTGAAGACAGAAGTGGGTAAGCATATTTGGTGTCTAGTAGGCTGTAGATACAGAAGAGGAAAAGTATATTTTTCTTACACATCTCCTGTTCATGGATGAGGTATCTATAAAAAATGTAAGTTGGGCTGGAGAGATGGCTTAGCGGTTAAGTGCTTGCCTGTGAAGCCTAAGGACCCAGCTGGAGGATCCATTCCCCAGGATCCATGTTAGCCAGATGCACAGGGGGCGCACACTTCTGGAGTTCATTTGCAGTGGCTGGAAGCCCTGGCACACCCATTCTCTGTCTCTCTCTATCTGCCTCTTTCTCTCTCTGTCCGTCGCTCTCAAATAAATAAATAAAAATAAAACAAAAACAAAAAAAATGTAAGTTAACAAGAGAAAAACAGATTTACTTCATACTAGGTTCATGTGACAGAAGAGCCATCAGAAATAACTTTATACTAAGTTGTATGAAGACTGGACAGTGATGAAGAAATATAACTGATCAAAGGGTATGGTCTGATAATAATGAACTTGAAGCAACTTACAAAGTTCTGTTTACTGAGATTCTTTATGCCTTCAGAGATAAAGATGTTCCTTTCCTGTGGACAGGATACCTCTCTAATGAAAGTTTTTCACCCAGCTTCAGGAGAAAGTCCTAACATCTTTCCTAGAGCAGTGACCAGCTTCCTAGAGTAGTGACCACAGAGAAGGGTTAAGAGAAGGTGACAGTGATTTTTTTCACTTTCTATAATTTCTTTAGCGATATCCCATATGCCAAATTTTTATATGCCATGGTAACATTTCCTTAGTCCCCTATTCATTATAGAAAGTAAAAGACTAATATGTTTAATTAGTGGTGGGGACAATATGAGCAGGGGTGAATCTGAAATTTGATAGCTGTGGGTCAGTGAGAAGGATGGATCATGTTAGGAGCAAATGTTTTGACTTTATTATTTTACTTTTATTATTAGATATGGACATATTTTGTATATGCATCACATGTGGGTACCATCCTTTCCCTCCTTCATGCTCCTTTTCTGAAGAGGCCTTCCTCGTTGGGGATGCAGGTCAACCCCATGGGGATTGTGGGTCATGCATTGTGGTGGCAGCAATCAGTTGTGGGTGAGAGGCAATGTCGCTGTGCAAAATGTCCCAACTTGTGGCTCTAACAATCTTTCCTCCCCCTCTTCTGCAAAATTCCTTGAGCCATACTGGGAGCATTTTAAGTCTACTTCAGTGATGGGTACTTAAGGGCATCTGGATCTCTGGTTTGGTAGGTGTTGAGTGTCCTCAGTATCTTTCTCCATCACCCTTGTTCTGATATAAGCTTAACTAAAAGAGCAGAATTCTTGCTCATTTCCCCAATTCCTCTGTGGTTTCAGCTGGGGCTCAGGTGGAGTGTGTTGGGTGGTTTATCTCCTCAACTGAAGTTCCCATCTGGAAAAGAGAAGCAGGTTCTCCAAGAGAGAGTGAAGTCAGTGCCAGTTAAGTGGGATAACCATTATTAATTTAGAGAGAATTAAAAGGGTATATGAGAGAGAGAAAGAGGCAGACAGAGAGGGATAGAGTGAATGGGTATGCCAGGGCCTCTAGCCACTGCAAACAATCTCCAGATGCATGTGCCCTCTTGAGCATTTGGCTTACATGGGTCCTGGAGAGTCGAACCAGGATCCCTTGGCTTTACAGGCAAATGCCTTAACAGTTAAGCCATCTCTCCAGCTTGGTTTAGACACTTTTATAGTCTAAGGTTAATGGGTGCTTGACAAAGGAAAGCAGAATCATCATCATGGGGAGTAACCAACTGCTCTTGGATAGGCTAACAGATCCACTCAATAAAGGAAACTATGTCTGGAATTGGGAAACAAGTCAGAATGTTTTTACTTTATTTTGATAATCCAACCCACTCTTTTAGGAAAATTTCTGTATGAAAGTATCATATGGACATGTGACCATATTATCTGATTATTCTTTTGAAGACCAGGAGCTCCATAGGTAGTTGATTCTGTCCCAAGAGGCATGTTTATAGTGTGACCCACCTCCATGCTGATTCTACTAATGCCGATGAAGTCTTTATCTTTCCTCTGGACTCTTCCTCCTTGCTGAGCTCCATGTGGGACTTACCAGGACTATGTCAGTCATTCTAGCAGTTTTGCTGGATTTGGTATAATATGAGTTCCCACACTTTAAGGCCTCTGCCTGGCATGGTAGGGCATAGTTTTACTAGTGAGCAAGTTAAAGTTTCTGCAGGTAAAGAAAGTTAAATTTAAAATAAAGTTTATGATGGTAAATGCATTGACCATAAACTGAGTCCTTATTTTTATCTTTGGTGAGCTGAGTAAAGAACACACCGGGAACCAACTTTCTTAAAGACTGGGATTGTTATGGCAAATTCATTTCTTTTGTGCGTGAATCATTTAAACGGAGGCTTCATTTTTCTCCTTGACTCTGTTCCTACGTATAGCTACAAATGTTTCCAGAATAAACTAATGATGATGCCTCTGAAAAAAATTCTTTAGTTTTGTAATCAATTTTACGGAGATTTGTACACAGTTTAGTTTACACTGTCTATCACTCCTCAGTCTTTTGGCTAAGATTAAGTGTACATGGTCCAACCAAATGATAGTATTTTAATAATTTTGGCATTTTGTGGATAGATACTTTATTGAGTGTAAGTGGATCCGTATCAGATACTTTAACTGCTGAGAGAAAATACGCAGAAGTAGCTTGAGGAGTAAAAGAGTTTGGTGTGGCTCACAGTTTCAGGGGAAGTCCATCATGGTGAAGAGCGCATGGCAGGAGCAGGAGGCAGCGTCACATTTTTTACATCAGCACAGAGGAAGTAGAGGAGGTAAATGCTTAATACTCAGCTAGCTTTCTTAATACAGTGCAGAAACGGAACCCATGGAACAGTGCTTCCCACAGTAGTGGGAGGGGTCCTCCCAATTCTCTAATCTAATATATAAACTCCCTCATAGGCCTGGCCAGAGATTTTCCCCCCATGGTTATTCCAAATCCTGTCAAGTTGACAAGCAGAGATTAACTATCACAAGTCCACCCACTGTCAACTTGACATTCAAATATAACATTTTAAAGCCATAACTTTCCACCCTTTGTACCGATGAATTCATGACTTGATCATAATACAAACTACATTCAGTCCAATTTCAAAATTCTCCATAGTCTTTTTAAAATTTTTTTTTTGTTTTTATTTATTTATTTGAGAGCGACAGACAGAGAGAGAAAGAGGCAGATAGAGAGAGGGAGAGAAAATGGGCGCGCCAGGGCCTGCAGCCACTGAAAACGAACTGCAGATACGTGCGCCCCCTTGTGCATCTGGCTAACATGGGTCCTGGGGAGTCAAGCCTCGAACCAGGGTCCTTAGGCTTCACAGACAAGCGCTTAACCACTAAGCCTTCTCTCCAGCCCTCTCCATAGTCTTTAACAGTTACAAAGTTGTATAAGTGCATAGTCTCTTCTGAGACTTAGGCAAACTTTAAAATGTGAGTTCCTATAACATCACAAAGCAAGTTACATACTTTCAGCATGCATCAACACAAAGTAAACATTCATACTCCAAAAGAATACAGGCAAAACAAATGATAATCAGACCAAAGCAATACCAAAACCCAACAGGGAAAATTCCATATCTTGAAATTCTATGTCCAGTATCTGGGCCTTATGATAAAATCATCTAGGCTCTGCAAGGCTTATGCATCCCCTAAGGCTGCCTGTAGTCTCGTGAGCAGTAATAAGTCTGAGTCTAAGATGTCTCATGGCTTGGGCATTTCTAATATCCCAAGTATTACTGCTTGGGGTTCACCTTCACATCTTCACACAGTGGCCTCCTGTTAGATATGAGTCTAGGGTTCAAGAATGACCACACAATCAGAAGTATATTGGTAAGGAAATGTTTACTTCTGCAAAAGGTTGTATAACCAGAAAAAGTTCAGGTAAGTACGCACACCAATAGGAATGGAGTTTTTATGCCCTTATGCAAGTGGTCAGTCCTGTACCTTACACAAGCTGATTGGTCAGCCTCACATTCTTAGCTAAGAAAGTGGTGAGGTTATCAAAGGACAAACTAAAAGAAGGCAGGATGTAGGGACTTCTTGTCAGGTGTAAAATGGAGGCTTTGGTAGCAAGGCCTGTTTTGGACTCTTTTGGCTGATTATCTTGTTCCTAAGGGTTTTTTTTTTTTTTTTTTTTTTTTTTATCCTTTAAGTTTCAAGGACCATTGACTCAGGCAGGGCTTTCTATCATCTGGTCTCTTTTCAGAATCAAGTTTTTTCTTAACCTTTACACAGAAAACACAATATGACTCATTTTCATATTCCTCTTACTCACAAGACCTTCTTACAAGGACTTCAACACTGCCTCACATTGCTTAGCCTCAGTATCTTTCTTAACCTTTGCATAAGACTACAGGACCTCCACAATCTTGTACCTTTCACTATAAAACCAGTCTCAGATGGGCAATGCTGCCAAGGTCTGCTGTCAGATTGGTATGAAGCCTGGCCTGAGACTCAGCTGTAGCCACTTCCTTTGCTGACCTTGGGAACTCCAGACCACTACCTTCAGCTTTCTTCCTTCAGGCATTTTCTTTTCAAAACACTTCACATTCTTACTATTATTACTAGTGTAAGTCTTCAATGGGTTTGGTCTTGCCTTTAGGGCATCCTTCATACTGTCCCAGTATAGAGGAGTTGACTTATCTTTCCTGATATTAATCTCTCAACAATTATAGACCAAGTGGCTTCAGTCTCTGGGCCCGAGATTTTAAACTTGTTTACATTTCTTTCTGTGCCAAACCTTTTATTTTTTTTTCGTAAGTTTTCATTCTGTATTTTGTTCTCATTCACTGTATATTTGGATCAGGGCAGGTAAAAGAAAAATAAAATCACAGATTTGTTGCTTTGTTTAAATTGCAATGCTTTTTTGAAATTTCCTCTGCCAAACACATCAGTTCATTACTTCTAAATTCAGCCTTGTTCAAGTTCTCAGAACAGAAGAAGAATGTAGTGTGTTTATCTGCCAGAGTATCACATGAACTGTCTCTTGCCCTGTTTTTCAGAGAGCCTTTTGCTCCTATGAACCCTCATGAGCTGAGCAGTTCCAGCCCACATTTCTCGCAGCCTTCTGGTCTTCCAAACTCCCACCAGAATGGCACATTGGGTTCTGTTTATAGCAATGCAAGGCTTCTCTAGTCCAAACTTCCAAATCCTTCCACATTTCTCCTGCTAATCAGTTCCAAACACCAACGAATCAGTCAGGTTTATCATAGCAACAGTTCCAATTTTCTGCATTTGCCAATTTTTCATTGCTAGGACAAAATACCCTATCAGAAACTAAATTAAAGAAAGGGCTTATTTTTGATTTATGATTACAGAGGTAATTCCCTCATGATGGGGAGAGCATGGCAGGAGCAGCAAACCTGTCTCACATCAGTAGGAGGAAATACAGATCATTGAATGAATGGTCAGCTACATTTCTCCTGGTAATATAGTCCAGGTGATTCTGGTTGACAGAGGCTAACCATCACAGGATCACAGGATCACAGGAATAACAGTTCAAACTCTTTTGAAGATGAAGTAATGGAGGCCATCTTATTCAAAATCACAAGTAATTATGTCTAGCAAAAGATCAAAATGTTTATAACAACAATAATGCTTCCTAACTAATTACAAAGATATGTGGGACACTGAAGGAAACCCAGGAGAAAGATTAGTGTCTTAGTCTTTTTAGGCGGCTATAAAAATACCTTAACTAACTGAACATGGTGGTGCATGCCTTTAATCACAGAACTCGGGAGGCAGAGGAAGGAGGATTGCCATGAGTTCGAGGCCACCCTGAGATTCCATAGTGAATTCCAGGTCATCCTGGGCTAGTGTGAAACCCTACCTTAAAAAAAAAAAAGAAAAATTACCTTAATTGAGTAGCATGTAACTAGTTGATATACTTATTACTATTGTGGAGGCTCTATTAGCACAAGGAACCAGTAGACTCAGGGTCAGCGTTCACTTTCTGATACAGAGATGGTCTCTTCTCACTTTGTTCTCATATGGTTGAAGGGGCAATGAAGTTAAGTGGGGGTTTTCTGGGGTCTCTTTCATAAGATCCCTAATCACATTCATGAGGACTCCATCCTTGACTTAATACTTCCCAAAGGTCCTACCCCAGACATGTCTGCCTTTCTGGTTAGGATTTTATCATGTGAATTTGGGGCAGAGGGGCAGACACAAACATTCAGATCATAAGTACTTGTATATACAGAATCTATGAATTTTTCATCTTTTAATTTCTTTTTCTGATGACCATCTGGCAGCCATAGGCTGTTACCTGCTGATAAGCTGTAGTATTAGTACATAGGTGGGTGGACAGGCCTGTCCTTTAGAGAATGTTCAGAACATTATGAGTTAGACATGAAACCTTGATGCTGACATTCAGACAGTGAATCTTGAACTTCACTCCCTTGCCTTTTGGTCCTAATTATAATAGACTCTCATCAGAATAAATTGTTTACTTATTATCATGTCGGGTTAAAAGAGCTATAGCAATACTTGCTTTTACCTTAACCTTTTCAGTAGTCTGTTATTCACCATATGACATTTACCCTTCGCTCTTCTTCTGAAGATGGACTTCCATTGGAATAATTGGAAAAGGTCAGATTTTATTTTCTTATATTTTAAAAGTTCACCTGTTTTCACTGTGCTCCTATAATTTTTTAATGTGTAGAAGAATGCATACAAGCATGTGCATGTATAATCTACAATAACATGTAACAAGTAACAATATAATAGCTATCTATACATGTATACATGATCAAAGATATTTTCAAAGCACAGAGATCTATGACAGAAAAATGTGTTAACTACAGATTTTTCTATTCTTACTTGTTCTTTCATTTTAATATTTATGTGTTTCAGTGATTTTACTCCATTTCTAGTGTCTGTTTGTTCTCTACCTCTTCTGAATGTTTCAAGCTAATATTTCAGAGTACAATATGTGGAACCCAAATGTGTGGGCTTCAATTCAAGCTATGGCAATTACCAGCTGTGCCTTTTCCACCAACTTTCTTAACCTTTCTGGACCCCACCATCCCAATTGTATACATGAAGATATGAATGTAATCCCCTACATGGAGGAGGAAATAAATTACTTTAGGTTCAAAGTATAACATTTGACACATAATAAGCATGCAGTTAGTGATAGAAATTATAATTCATTTTTCCATTCTTAAGCCAAATAGCCTTTAGCTTTTTTTTTTCTTTTCTTTCTTTCTTTTTTTTTTTTTTTTTTTTTTTCGAGGTAGGACCTCACTCTAGCCCAGGCTGACCTGGAATTCACTATGTAGTCTCAGGGTGGCCTCGAACTCATGGCAATCCTCCTACCTCTGCCTCTTTAGTGCTGGGATTAAAGGCGTGCACCACCACACCCAGCAGCCTTTAGCTTTTGAAGTTGTATTTATCTAATCATCTGCTATATAGTGTCTAAAGCATTAAGAAGGATCATGACCTCAGCTGAAATTCATAGAGAGTTCTGCTTGCCTGGACTTAAGAAGTTGGCCTTCATATCACATATATGCCATGCTTTTAAGAAGATGATTCCAATTTGAACCGTATTTGGGAAATGCTCAAGGCACTTTTATTACTTTTCATTATAGTAATGCATTTTTATATAATGGCATCCAATATGGTTTAGGACAGGGTCTATATTCAATCTTATTCATAAAAATTTTCTTGGAAACTTGTGACATTTATTGCAATGTTCTGGATGCTACCTTCAGTAGCAGTCCTAGAAACAGAGCACAGGAAGTTTATTTATAAGCAGTAGACCTCATTAATCAAAGCTGCTTCTTTGACAGTTTATTCTAGATAGCTCTTAGCTCTACAATGCTCAAGAGTTTCATCAACATCCTCAGAGTACATGAGGAAGTCTGGACCAATATCTATTATGGCTAATTTTCATGATACAGTTTGTGGTTTCATATACTTCTTAGAGGACATAGCAGAATTTGTCCAAGCATGAGCAGCATGATTCTTCATAGATTTTCATGTCTCTCTTATAAAGAGATGATTCAGTTCACAAACCTCATTCTTTTATTTAATAAAAAAGTTTTCCTTCAGCTCAAGGATATATAACAGTTAATTACATGTCATATTTTTCTTATTAATTCACTGATTGTCACCAGTCTAGCTCTTTCAGAGCCACAATCCACACCTCTCTCATGATTCACTAAGTGGCTATGCAAAGCCTTGGCTTGAGCCATTTCATTTGACATTAGCCTCACTAATGAGCAACACATACAGACTGTCTCAGTTTGTTACTTCTGCCTGATACTGTCCATTCTGGGACATAGTTTTCTTTCCTTACAGTTAGGTGTGACCTTGGGATGTTTCTAATCTTATTTTATTTTAAGCCATTACCATCTTCCTGGTTGTTAGGGCACAGTGAGGCCTTATAAATCAAACCTGTGTGAGGAGGTGCAAAGAGACTTCATAGCCTTTTGGATATCTTCAATGAGAGCAATCCACCGACATTGTTTATGTTGGATGAAACTACTTAATATATCAAAGGATCAGCAGTTTTGTTTTTGAGAAATTTACCCCCTCAGAAGTCTGGCCTGAGGCCATGGTATTATAAGAACATAATGATGTGCCCCAGGGACTCATGTATGCTAAGTTAGAATCCACTAAGGTTAGAATCCACTATGGCTGACTGTGGCCAGTGAGATAAGCTATATCATTCTCAGTTCCTCCTTCTCTAGGCAGGCACCAGGACTGAATCCTTCTGAAATCTTACACTATTTCACAAGAATTGTGAAATATGAAATCAGAAATTAAAATGACACAGTACTCAATGCATCTTGGCCTGTGCTTTACAAGAAGGGTATCTGATGCCACTTTCATTCCAGTGACTGTGAGGCATCTCTAGGCTGAGTACAGCTGCTGCGGGCTCTCTATGCTTAGTAGGGCTCCTGAATAAACCGGTACTCAGTTTATTCCATTGAGGAAGACACCCAACATCAACTGCACATCTCTATACACATGCACCCTCCCATATGAAAATCAAAAGAAGGAAATACAATTTAATGAGAGTTACACCTTAACCAGTTATCAACATCAGCCTGAAAGTTGGTGAATGAATTCATTTGGACATCTAAAGAGTGAAAAGCAAAGAATAAAATTCAGGTATTATAAATCCCTAAAGAAATCTATTACACTGTAAGATAACACGCACACACACACACACACACACACACACACACACACACGGCTATAGAGATTGCTCAGCGGTTACAATTGCTTACTTGCAATTGGGGGGTGGGTTTTATTCCCCACTGTCTATGTAAAAGTAGATGCACAAAGTGGCCCATGCATCTGGAGTTTGTTTGCTGTGGAAGAACATACTGACATGCCCATTCTCTCTTTCTGTCTGTCTCTTTTTTCTCTGTTTCTCTCTAAAATAAATAAAAAAATATTTTATAAAATAATCTTTAAAGAATGATACCTAGATGTGGTAATTATAGATGATGCCATGTATAAGAAGTGCTAAGATGACTTTATAACAGAATATCACACTGGCCTGAGAGGCATGCAGAGGAGAGGAAGCAGCAGACAGCTTCAGGGAATGAAGGAACTCAGAGTCCAAGTACTATAATATTGCAAGCAGCACCAGTAACTAATCCTTCCGCAGGTGGCCTTGTGCATAGTACACATGTTCCCATTGCCTGCAGGAAAGAAATTCCCTTAGAGACCCCATGCCCTAAGGAATTATTTCACAAGCACATTCAAAGGACCTGACATATGACAGTGGGCTCAAAGTATGGTTAATGAATGAGTGTGTTTGTTGAAGGAATCTTTTGGTGCCACTTGCAACTCCAGTCTCAGGAGGAGAAGAGAGAGCAGGTTCCTGGAAGAAAAGGTCTGTATTAGGGAGACCATGGCCAAATTTGTTGGTAAAGCCTTTGGTGTATCTCAGTAACCTCGATTCCAGTCCTCAGGAGGCTGCTGTCTGCTAGAGGAGTCTACCTCCAGACTCCAGACCTGGCTGCTTGCACACACTGTTTCTTTTATACATGGAGGCTGCCAGACTGCATGGTTTGCTATGCAGACTGGGAGGTCATAGTGACACAGTTTGGGCTGGTCGATGACAAGGTTTGGGAGGAAGCAGACAGAAAGTGGCTGGGTCTGTTGGTGCAGATATCATGTGGCAGTGTGGTCAGAGAAATAGATACACTAACAGAGTCCAATCAGTATGGAAACACTGTGTTGCCACAGACTTCCTCCTGGGAGAGTAGGGAAACCATTGAAGCTTCCTGAGGCTCACTATTTGAGCTAGCTAAAAATGTCTTCCCCAGGGTTGAAGTGAGGATAAACATGAAGTACTTGGTCTCTGAAAAGCTTACCTTTGAGCATCATTGTCAGAAAATGGGCCTTACCCATCTTCTCAATCCCAACCACCCCAGATGCCAAACCCAGTCTTGAGAAGCTCTTTGTACCTGTTATATTATCTCAGGACAAGACTCATGGTGCATACTTAGGTTAGCAAAGACTGGGACAAGACATGGGCAGGTCACTCTTGGGGAGATAATAGGGTAGAAGTTCCAGGTAACCCCAGTCTAGAGCCACACAGGGCGATGTACTCATTCTTATTCACAATCATTGGTTAACGTGGGTCCCAATGGCTTTAGCTTCAAATTTTACCTTGAACTCACCTTCTGTACATGGCTATTATGTCTGTTAGGGACATAGTCCCATCCTGGGCTATACTTTTAATTTTTGACACTTGCAGGGTCTTGACAGCAGGGGGAGAGCCATTGTTTCCTCCAATCTTCTACCTATTCTTCAAAGCCAGTAAAGTTCCCATTCCACAAGTACTAAACACCCAAGTCCTAGTAGGTTATAGTCTCCACCCTCCTTGGTCACCTGTGAGAGCTCTTGTGCTTAGGACTTGAGTCTCTCTGGAGGCATGATGCTCAGAACAGCAAGTACACGAGCCATGTTCATGGTACCCAGACGTGCTTTTGAGTCCTCGTGTGCATTAGATTCTGTCTGGGTGATGCTAAAAGACAGAGCACTATACCTCCTGGACAATCTGATGGCTAGGTGGAAAGGTGAAGACCTACTGTAAGCAACATAAGATGAATAGGCAATGTATTACATGATGCCATTTACTATGAGGAAAAAGTAAGAGGTCAGGGATTTTCAGTTTTAAATAGGTCCACTAGGAATGCCTTGAGAAGAAAAAGGTGAGAAGCTTCCAGACAAGGAGAACCTGAGCACAAAGACTCTGAGGCAGGAGTACTGGATGTGTGTATGTACGTGCATGGGTATGTGTGTTGGGGGAAGGACTGGAGTCGAGGGGCAAAAGGCCACAGTTAGTTGGCTATCATGGAATAGGGAAAGGCCATAGGAAGGCTGTGGTTTGTACTCTAAGCCAGAGAACAACGTGGATGTTGACAAGAACAGCAGGGCTGTGCTGGCCGGAGGCTGATGAGCCCTGCCTTTGCTTACCTTACTTAGGCAACAGCACGTAAATGCAGCGTGCTGTGAGGTCAGGAGCATCAGACCTGATTGAGTTTCTCATCCACTGTGGGATCCGCCATGCTCCTGTTCCTCCTGTCTCATCCCATTTCCTTGTTTCATACTTCTTGTCAACTTCTAGTGGTATCTCTGGCCCTCCTTTCTCTCATTCGTTCTTCATAATTTCCTTGACATCATGGGAACTTTTGCCACTAGCATTCCATGAACCCTAACTGAAGGGCTTGCTAAATAATTATTAACTTGAAGCCAGACCTGGAACAGTTAGTGACCAGGTACCTGGTATTGAATTAGAAGCTTCCATCCCTCCATCTTCTTGCCTATTTCTGTCAGAAAAACAATAAAACCAACACAATGCTTTCCTCAGGATTTGTAAGCAGAGAAGAAAATTGATCTTTAAAAGATATTTAGATCTCTCTTTCTCTCTCTCTCTCTCTCTCTCTTTCTCTCTCTCTTTCTTAATTCTGGAAATTGACTGACTCCAGCCAATATTTCAAACCTCACCAAATGTGGTTTGGCTAAAGTAAGCCAAGATCATATTGATAAGCCATATTCCAAGCTACTCTCTCATGCCGCTCTGTGGCAAGGCGGGGGAGATGCATGCAGCTCTATTTGGCTGGCTGGCCTTGATAGAGGAGGGGCAGAAGGCGAGGGTGACCTGCAGAGCCTCAGCGTGTGCTCTGGTAACAGACTGTCAAGCAGACAGGAGCACTGTGACACAGACTGGCTCTATAGCTTTATGAGGTCATCACCAGGCTCTTGCTGCTCATAAACCAGGAATTTGAAATGAGGCCCCAAAGACCATCTGAAGAGCCAGTGCAGTTAAGATCTGATTGTGCAAAGACCAAATACCAAGTCCTTCCCTCTGGTTATTTTCCCCAGCAATGAGTTGAACGGTACTAAGCTGTTTGGGTTTTGCAAGCTCGTGTGCTCAGAAATAACATAAAGTACATTTAAAATAGGAAACACTTAAAAATATATGATCTCCATTAAAAAGTCCTAATTAGTTGTAAAATATTTAGCAATAGCTGTCATCTATTAAACACGCATTAGTGGGAGATTCTGCATTATTTCATTCATTTTTCATGGCAACCCTGCGCTGCACATATTATTTGCTACCAGAGATGGCAACATTCAAGCTCAGACAGATCAAAATAGCTCCATCAAAGCCATATAGAGTATGAGGTAGGACCAAGATTTACACACAGGTCTGGTTGAAAATAAGTGTGAAGTGGAAGGAGTGCAGGTCCTGGAGTGAAAATACCTTCTCATGTGCCTGTGGTTACCTTCGCAGCTGGAGAACAGTTTGTTCATGTTTAATGGTGCTGAATGAGGTCTGTTACAGTGTTGCAAAACTGGACGCATGTGTTTGCAGCTCCAAATCCAGTTCCTACCCTGAGAAGAAAGACACTCACACCCCTCCCCCACCACACCCACTGCCACGGCCCGGGAGAAAAGTGGTAGTCCTGAGGAGGCCACAGCGCAGAGTCTGCAGACACCCCAGCCACAGAGAACACTCCCGCCTTGCAAAACCATGCCCCGAGTTAAGAAGGACAATATACTCATTTTCCTTGGATCCATATACCTGAACACATGTGGCTAAAAAATGTATTTGTTCTGGTGAGATTCTTCACTATGGTGCTGGTCTATTATGAGTTTTCTTTTTCCCTGATCACATAGGTTTAAAACAAACACTCTCTAGGAAGAGCTTGAGGACCGAGCTTTATAACTGACCACAGATGTATACAGAAGGCTCTGATAAGTGTGCAGCACACATGTGGTTTAGTTTTCCTTGACAAACATTTAGGTCAAAAATCACTCTGCCCCTCTCACTATCTTCATCTGTTAGAGTTGCTCATCTGATGTCTAGAGTAAGGAACAAAACAGATGAGCTATTCTCATACTGAATTAATCCTGTGTCGTGTTCTCTGATGTACTGCATGTTGTATCTTCACACATCTTGTTACTGCTTCCTCACAGCAGTCCCATAAAGACGCCTAGAGCAAAGAAATAGTAACTATTGTTTTTAAGACCAGAATTGAAATCCCAGTTCTTTTAAGGCAAAGACGAGTACTTTCTGCATGTAAGCATGTAATGGCAAAAGAAGAGTCTCTTTCTAAATGGAAGAGTGTTGAAGTAATCCTCCAGCTCAGGTCAAGTTGCTCCTGTCTATCTGCAGTGAAGTCTGGAAAAGAACAAATTGTCTTCCCATTTGCCAAGCCAGGGCAGGAGTAAACAGCACTGTGATAAAAGCCTGCCGCTAGAGGGTGGCATTGCCCCTCCCTTCGCATGCATTGCAAACCCAAACTGTTCTCTGTCTTCCCTAATGGCAGAGAACTAGGTGAGGTACCAGACTTCCAAGACCATAAAGCCCTGTGTCTGCTTCGCATGAAATTTAAGAGATAAATAAATGTTCTCCTATAAGCAAACAAGGATATAAACTTTATTACAGATAGTGTGTTATCTTTGCAACTGTCTTATTAAAAAGGATTTTTTTTCTAATTCACTAGGAAGTAGTTGTTAAAAGAAAAGATAAGGTATGAGGGGAAAATAGCTCTAAGATATCAATATTGGAATATATTTTCTCTTACCACTTAAATCTCTTTCTCTCTCTCTCTCTCTCTGTGTGTGTGCGCGCGCGCGTGTGCGTATGCCATAGCTTCTGGAGCCCCTAATTTCCCCTTTTAGGAAAATAGGATTAGTTCAATAGTAACAAGCTTTGTCAGGTTCTGCCAGAAGAACCACAAAGACTTAACTGCTATGGAATGATCTCTGACTCCTTTCACCACCCTCATCCACCACTACCAAGTCTAAATTCTCATCCACACGCCTTGCTGGACCTGGGAGGCAAGTAGTGGGCTGTACAGTGACTTCTGGTCACAGGGAGCACTGAGTAAGTTAAATAGTAGCTGAATGAATGATTAGTTAAGTGAAGTGGCTGCTTAGGTAAGGTCCAACAGCAGCAAGGAGATTTATCTCTCCCTTTTCCTCCCAGTAGCCATTCTGCCATGGCCTTGCACAGCCCTGCTTCTAGAAAACATGATAAGCACAGCACAGTGTAAGATGATGTGCATCGTTGCCCTTTCCTTGCCACTGGATAGAGATACAGCTTTCCCTGCATGGTAGAGACTTCCCAAACACCCGACGAACAGAGTCAGCGGGATCTGCCTCTATCTACGGGGTGTAGATGAAGTGGGGCCACAGCACCAAAAATTGAGTCCGGAGCAGTTTAAAGAGGATAAGATCTGCTGGAGTGTGTCACTGCCCTCCTGCAGCTGCAGTGCTGTCCCTTGTCTTAACGAACTTAGAAAGAGAAAGAGTTAGGCTTAGAGGCCTTCCTGCAGGGATGCAGCAGGAGGAAGAAGGAGGCAGAGGAAAACACAGTGAAGACGCCCTAATGGCTTTTCCATATCCAGGTTGACTGGTGAGAAAAGAAAGAACAGCTTGTGCCATTCTTGGTAGCATGAGCAGTGTGATTTGTGATGGCTATAGGTCTTGTATCTATTTTTCTGTCTGACAAGGACACAGAGCAGCTGGTGACTAGTAGAAACCCAGATTGGCCTGTTCAAGCTGCTAGCGATGGAGATAGAGCCCTGGTTTTGGTTTGCGCTATAGAAGAGGCAGGGTGTGTGCTCGTGGCACATCTGCAAACTTCACTGAAATTCACATTTTTTTTTTGCTACTGTTGGAAAAATGAAGATTAATGATTCTAAGAACTTAACCCTGAATTTTCCTCAGAAGATGAAAATAAAGGAGGTTTTACACATGTTTCACCTCTTTCCAATCCAACTGTGGTCACTTTCAATTCAATTACATCTAAGAAACAGTGTTTGTGTTCCTATTAATACTTCACTTAAGGGGCTGGAGAGATGGCTTAGCGGTTAAGTGCTTGCCTGTGAAGCCTAAGGACCCCGGTTCAAGGCTCGATTCCCCAGGACCCACGTTAGCCAGATGCACAAGGGGGTGCACGCGTCTGGAGTTGGTCTGCAGTGGCTGGAAGCCCTGGCGCACCAATTCTGTCTCTTTCTCTCTATCTGCCTCTTTCTCTCTCTCTGTGTCACTCTCAAATAAATAAAAATGAACAAAAAATTTAAAAATATACTTCACTTAAGGGGTTGGGGAGATGGCTCAGTGGGTAAAAGCACTTTCTGTGCAAGCATGAGGACCTGAGTTTGATCTTCAGTACCCATGGAAAATTCTAGGCATGGCCACACATGCCTTAACTAGGCACTGAGTGGATAGGAGACAGAAGAATCTCAGGAGTTCACTGGTCAGGCAGTCTAATTAAATTATGGTGGGTTCTTGTGGCAGGCCTGTTGGCTATCTGATTTAGTGTTGATCTCTCTGTAGCCTCTGGATTTCTTCTTTGATGGGTTTTGATTGATTACTGCAACTGTCACCATATTCCTGAAGCTGGTCATCAGGCTCACAGTAAGAGCCGTGCTCTTGTCACAGCGTTCTCTGCCTTTTCTCCTGGGTCCAGGCAGATGGGGTACAAGTGGCATTTCTCATGGTGGGCAGTCAGTTACCTTTTTGCCTTATAATTGATCTTGGTTCTCCTTCATTTTCTCTGCCTTCTCTCCACCCAAGTATAAGAGCAGCTTGGGTTAAAGGGGATATGCAAAGTTATTTGAGGGACGTTTTGGTGTGCAAGCCTACTCTTCTCCAGAAAGCAGTGGGAGATTTTCTCTGAAACCACAGAATTATGACTTGGTTTCCAATACCAGATATGAGTTCTGGTCCACTGAGTGGGCCTCATGTTCAATCAGAGAACAGTTGAGTAGCCTCAGAGGGGCCACAGAGTGGGTAGGAGTACCCAGAGGCGCTGCTCTCCTGCTCTCCCCAGGGACTGACTGAGGCCTTCCTGACCCCACATGGAATATCTTAGCCCCCCCTGAGGAAGGCCCAGGAAAACAGGAGCAGGGGTGAGGGAATAAAACAGTGAAACATGTTATAATATATATAATAAATTAAATTAAAAAATGTCAAGCTCCATGTTCGGCGAGATACCCCCACCTTAAGGACTTAAGAGTGATAGAAGACATGATATCCTCCATGTGCATAAACATGGGCATGTGCATCTACATATGCATACATCACACACATACTAACCACACACACACACACACACACACACACACACACACACACACACACACTGCATGCACACACACGCCACATGCACAGACACACACACCAATAAAGAAAGAACTGGGCTCTGGGCTGGGCACTGAGGAAAATGAATGTGACACGCTGCCTGTCCCTCCACAATTATCTCAAGGCAGAAGACAGAATAGTAATAGCAGCAGTAGTAGCAGCTCCATGCACAAAAGCTGTGGCGTGTGGTTCAGATAAGGTAGCAATTTGCTGCATTGCAGATGAAAAGGAATCAGAATTAATGAAAATGATATTATAGTAAGGAATACAAAATGATCTCTAGCACACACGCCTAACTTTTCCCATTTGTAAACTGATTTAAAAAGTGTTGATGGGTATAAGAACTACCTCATTCACACAGGAACAGACATGGGTGCCAAATCTGCCATGCCAGGAGGTTTGCCTTGCTATTTTGATTGTTCTCCAGGCAGCTGGCATATTCCTGCCCCCAACAGAGCACCATCAGCCTCAGTATGACCTTAGGCTTGGCACACCCTAGTTAATTTTGCCATTTTTATTATTTATTGCTTTTTAATAAAAAGGTTATACTCTTAGACCCCCCCACCTCAATTCTGCTGAATGTCTTCTTTGGTGGGGTTATTGATGTTCATTGGTGGGACCAAGAGTCCTCAGTCTCTGAGGGGGGATATGGTGCCTCTCAAGCTATTACCATCTGAGGCTCTTACAATCTTTCCACTCCCTCTTCTGCAATGTCCCCTGAGCCTTAGCAGGAAAGAGAGGGATCTGATTTAGTGTTACTTTCTCTGTAGCCCTGGCTCTCTGTTTTGATGAAGTTTGAGTGAGCATGGTGTCTACCACCATCTCCCTGGAAATAGTTCTCAGACTAGGTGTGAGAGAAGCATTTGTGTCGCTGCTTCCTCTGTAATAACCCCGGGCCTGGGTAGACAATGTGGAGGTGACCCATCTCATGCTAGATAGTGGCTTTCTCTTCTTGATATATTGATGTATGCCAGTACTCCCCAGTATTCTATTCTCCACCACTTGACCAATGGAAGCATACCCTGAACCAGTGCCTACCTACCCTGCAGGAGCTCACCACGAGGAAGCAGCCTATGTCATTATTTTTTAAAATATTTTTATTTATTTACTTGAAAGAGAGAGAGAGAGACAAAAAAAAAGAGTTAGTATGGGCACTCCAGGGCCTTCTACCACTGCAAAATAAATAAGTAAATACTCCAGATGTATGCTCCACCCTGTGCATTTGTCTTTTCATGGGCGCTAGGGAATCACACCAGGCAGTCAGGCTTTCAGTTTTTTTTTTTTTTTTTATCATCAGTCTATTTCACACAGAGCAAGCAACCATCATTAACTGCTGAGCCATCTCTCCATCCCCTGTCATTATTATTTTTTTTAACTTTACAAGGTTTTCGGTGACTTTCATAGTATTTCCCTTGAACATGTAGAAGACTCTGGAAAATGTAGTCAGCATGCTCTTGTCTTTGGAGACAAATGCCAATGGTTCTCTTGGTAAATGGTATCATTTAAGTCCCCTGGAATTGAGCCACAGGTGAATGAGTGCAGTTATATTGTATCCTTTAGAAAGTCAAATATGCAAGGTTTTCCTGACTTGCTCTAGCTCTTAACATGCTCATTAATTCCATCCTCATTTTTTCCCTGAATCCCATCTTAAGCGCCCTTTACACTAACCTCAGTTTATAGACTCTTTCCTAGTCTGTCAGTTGTCCATAACAAAGAAGCTGCTCCATTGTGCACCCAGAGAGGGGGCAGAGGAAAGTCCAATGTCTTATTGCTATAGGAGTGGCCACATATTTAGGTTTGGGGGACCTGATGCAGAATGAGCAACATATGGAGAGAAAATTGTGCATTTGTGGCCATCTTGTGTTCTTGGAATGAATCCATGACCTCAGATTCTCAGTAGAAGGGGGTGATAAATAGATAAATGTAAATACACATTGGAGTCAATCCTCAATGTGAAGGAAACATATGGAAACATTGCACAAAATCATATGCAATAACTAAAGAGTCCACAATGTGACAGTCATTCCCTTTACATTCCCAGACAGTTCCCTATGGATAGTCTCATTGAGCTTGCCTTGGAGTATTTAAAGATTGAATTATGTTGTACTGTCAAGCTGAGCCTCAAGACCCCCTCCAGAGTAATCCCCCAAATCCTCAATCCCTAGATTTGCTGTATTAGCCAAACACTTAATCTTTTCAATTTGGCTTAGGCTGTTTTCTTTGGCTTGCATTTGTTTGCTGATAGACCCCTAACTCTATAGAGTAATTGCCAAAGATGTTCCCTCAACCATAGTCTAGGCCTTTTTCAGCCTATAACACATACCAGCAGTGAATGTATATGGATCCGGAAAAAAGTTGCTGAGTATTGGATGGCAATGTGAAATAGACTGATGATAAACAGCAACTTAGGAGGCCTTCAAACAGAAGGTCCAGCTGGGTTCATGGCTTATGGTGTGTCACATAAACAGGAATAGTTTACTTAGCAAGAGCTTAGAAGTGTTAGTGTTGCCTGAGGAGACAACAGGGACATAATCCAATACTCTCCCTTGCCAAATGAATTCAAACTGTGACCTGCTTTTCTCAGCCACATGAGCTCTGTATCTGATGGGACCAAACTGAAACTGGAGGGGGGCCACTAAAATAATTAACTGTGCACCTCATAGTCTGTAGCTGGCAGTGTTTTAAAGGTTGAAGTAGGGACCAGAGTTGAACTTCCCATGTTGCCCGAGAAGCATCCAATATTTGAAAACCAAATTCTTCCCACCTTGAGTGCTGTTACTGCATGACTATCTATTAAGGGGCAACAGATATCAGTCTATGAGACAGGGAAGGGTTTCTCCACACTGCTCACCACCAGCCCTGAGTTCCATGTGTCCATCACTGAGACCTTCTGAGTGGAAAGTTACCCTATACACACAGACACACACAGACACACACAGACACACACACACACACACACACACACACACACACACACACACATATTTGACTCAGTATTTTCTACACTTTCTGGGCCATGGGGCCATTTTTGTGGAACAATTACTAATCTCAAGGGATCAATTTCCATGATACATGATTTGGGAAAGGCAAAGCCAAAGGAGACACACTGGGCAAAGAAGGATGCTGAAGAGTGTTTGCAGAGGTCCATTGTTTCCTTTCCTTTTTGCCCTGACAGATCCCAGACAGGAAGCAGTTAAGGGATGAAGAGTTTCCTTGGTTGAGAGTACCAGGGATACTGTCCGTCATGGGGGAGAAAGCAGAAGGAAGAAGCGTCTGGTCACATTCACCCCACAGAGAGTAGTGAGTGCCAGCTCAGTCTCCTTTTATGCAGATCAGCATCCTGGCCTGTGGACTGCTACCTCTCACATTCAGGCTGAGTCTTCCCACCTCAGCCTCAAAAGTCCCTCACAGATATATTCTATGGTGATTCTAAATGCTGTCAGGTTGACAACTGCTATTAACCATCACAGCCCATAATGTAGAAACTTCCACGAATGCTGTGACAAAAGCAGCCAAGTCAACTAGATGTTATTTACCTTTAACGTATGTGCTTCATGTCATCATGTAATATGACAAACACATGTAATTTTACCTGTCAATTTAAAATTAATAAGTATATTTTTAAAAAATCAAATTATTGCTTACTTAAAGAAGAAGCAATGTTTTTCAAATCTAATTACTAATTTTAAATCAAACAGAAAGTGACTGTCTCAGTGGGACTCACTTCTAGATACTTCCATGAAATCCCAAGGCAGCTCTTCATGTCAAATTGTAAAACTAAGGGCAGAATTGATCCCACAAACCTTATCAGAACCACATGCGGAGGATTCGCCTAGTGTGGGGTGATTTAGGAACAGGCAGGACTTATGGCTCCCTTGTGGGTCATTTGGAACACTTTTAAGGATGAAATTAAAGGGAAGAAGACACTTGTGCACAGAGAGACCACACAGGGCCATGGTTAGCAAGCTGCCTTTTGTTTTCCTAGTCACCAGCTGATTTTGAAACTGATTCAGGATGAGAACCCTGCATGGAAGCCTCTGACCTTAGGAACCTACACTGGAGCTCACATTCTCCTTTCTTGCTGCAGTCAGTGCTATCATCTATATTCTGTTGTGGAGAAAGGAGAATAGCGTTGGGAAAAAGTATTCTAAGCCCAAGAGTCCAAGAGTAGTTTGGGAATAAGAACTCATCACTTGCACTTATTTACTGGAGTTAGGGGAAAATTCCAGGGGAAAAGTTTACTTGAGTCCTGCAGGGTGTGATAACACATGCCTGCTATCTCAGAACTCTGGAGGCTGAGGCAGGAGCTCAAGATCAGTCTAAAGTATATAGTGAGACCCTGACTGGTAAGAGAGAGAGAAAGGACAAATAGGAGGAGGAGGAGGAGAAAGGGGAAGGCTGGGGTGGAGAGGAGGAGAAGAGAGGAAGGCCAAGTCTTTAATGGAGCTTCTAGAGGCTGCACTGTTTTAGTTGGGCCTCCCAAAAGCACATATCAAGGCACAGTTATCTGTATGAGGATATTTGAGGAAAATGCCTGTAAGGACAAAAAGAGAAATCATGAGGGTGGGCAGAGGCAGGCAACCACGAGGCATGAGAAAGCAGCTCAGTGGGCTTTGCAACTACAGCAACCATCACACAGTTCTAAGGAAGTTACAGCCAGGTTATTGGCGAGTTACCCACTTTGGCTTCAGTCTTCGGCTGAGGCAGCTTCAGAAAGTATGGCCTCTTTCACCTTACTATTGGCAGATCTGCTTTGAACCTGTTCATAGTGGGCCATTTTATTTGCACCATCATTGAAGTCCCATGGGCAGGTGTTTCATATGAGGATCTCTTCCTGGGAAGATAACTATTCCTCTGCTGTGGAAGCCATGGCCTTGCTACAAATGCCAAGGCCTGAACTGGGATTCTCCAAGTGGGGCTTACCAGGCTCTCCACACTGAATCATTTCCCACCATTGCCTGAACACATAGCCCATAGAGCCAGGTTGTTTTGCAGCACACTTGCACAGTAGCCTGCTGAGAAGTTCTTCCCTGCTCCAGGCTCCCCTCTATCCACTCAGCTTTTTGTGTCACCTGGTATACTGAGTAAGTCAGCACTCTGGCAGTATGGTCAAGGTTCGAGATGGCATGTGCTGCGTCTCAAACTCCAGTGTCCTTCCAGATTTCTGCTTCTTCCTCTATGCTAGGAGGTATTAGACATAGTCATTTGTCATGTATTTTGGCAGGTATATCCCAGCATGTTCCTGGCCCCAAACACCGAAAAGATTCAACAAAATGGCAGGATTTAAATCTTCATGGAGTTTCTCTCCTACCCTCTGAAGTATCTCCAGTGTTGACCCATCTCTTCCTTCTTTTGTCTTGTCAGCCTGTCTCATTGAATCCTGGATCCTAATGACAGTGAAAATCTGTGGTGGATGATATCTTTTTGTGCTGTATGTATTAGAGCACATCTCTGAAGTGAAATTTTGAGCATTGACCTCTCATTGAGAATATGAACTGGTTCTACCCTTTTTTAATAATGTGAGTAGACAAAAAATACTCAGAAATAAGTAACTACATGCTGTTACCTGAAGCCTGATAAATCTACTCTATAATGGCACCCTGTTTGCCTCAGCAGCTGTGACCAGGACTCCTTTGAGCTGAGCTGGAGGCTCATTAGTCCATCCTCATGCAGAGGCCAGGCTGGGAACATACATGGAGATATGATAGGGACTACCATTCCTGCATCATTTAGGTATTTCATGGTAGAACCACTATTCTTCCCAAGGTAAGATGAAATTTGGCATAAGTCTTGGAATGGAGCAAGAAATAACCTTGGAGTAATTGTCTTAAGTCTTCAATTCTTCCTCTTCCTTTGTTATGTATGTGTACACATATACATACACACACACACACGCACATGCTCACTCATGAATGCATGAGCTCACACATGTGTAGAGGCACATGTCTGTGTATGGGTGCATGTGGAGGCCAAAGGACTACCTTGGTGTTTTTCCTTTAGAAGGTTGTTCACCTTTCTTTTTTTTTGAAATGGTCTCATATTTGCTTATAGCTCACCAAGTAAGCTAGTCTGGCTGACCAGCAAGCCCCGGGATTTGCTTGTCTCTGCCTCCCCAGCTCTAGGATTATAGGTGCGTGCCACCACCTCTGGTGTTTTAAAACATTGGCTATGGAGGTCAAATTTAGGTCCTTATGCTTGCAAGGTAAACACTTTGCTGACTGAGCTGACTCCCCAGCTCTCTTTTTTTGTCTGTAGATTTTTATAGCATCCATTGTAGCACCCATCTATTTTATGCCTAAGAACCATATCCTCAATTGACTAATTGTTTCTATAACCTCTGGAGCTTGAGATCCCTTGCCTTGTGATGTGGGCAGTATGGTCTTCTGGCCTCAGCCACTTAGGTGCCACCACCTACTTAACCTCTCATGCTTCACAAATTTGACAACCCCATGTATATTCATTCACAATCCCAGCTCTGGACCTCAGAGGAGGCACAGCACTAAACTATCTGTTGTTCTAAGTGCATTGCTGATGGCTTGATGAATGGTCTTTGTGAACAAAATGCTAAGCTTTTTTCAGACATCCCATACTGGAGTCATGCTCTCGTGCCTATGTCTTGCACACTCCTCTTTCCTTCCTCTGCTATTACCTAGGGTAACCAGCATTTATGTTTGATTGAATCCTGGATATTTCTTTCTCCAAACTCTTAATAGCAAGTTGGCCCCAAATCATGTAATATTTGCCAGGGTGATAATTCAGTGTCATGAGATAATTCCTTAAAATCAATGAGTTCTGGGCTGGAGAGATGGCTTAGCGGTTAAGCGCTTGCCTGTGAAGCCTAAGGACTCTGGTTCGAGGCTCGACTCCCCAGGACCCACGTTAGCCAGATGCACAAGGGGGCGCACGCATCTGGAGTTTGTTTGCAGTGGCTGAAGGCCCTGGCGCGCCCATTCTCTCTCTCTCTCTCTATCTGCCTCTTTCTGTCTGTCGCTCTCAAAATAAATAAATAAATAAAAATCAATGAGTTCTTCATTACCTACCCCTAATATTCCAGAACCCTTGATTAAACATCATTCAAACTCAACACTGGCATAGCTTGCTAGTTTGTGTAAATTTTCTGGTATATACATCTTCCTTCCCTTATCAGCCTCAGCAATGTTTCAGTTGACTATCAGCCTGGAATCCAGAAGAGGCTAGAGGCAGCAGTTGAGAGAGGAGCTGACTTCCACAGGCTCTAAGAATTTTTAGACTGGGATGTGCTTGCAGAGGCAACATTCATCTGGATGTTCCTATCACATTTTTTATGGTCTTGGGTGTTTGCAACTTTTTTTAAAAAATTATTTTTTCTTTATTAGTTATGTATATACTCAGTGTGCAAACACCCATATTGGTACCATTGTTAGCCTCCTCTCTATCCTCCCCCCTTCAAAGGTTCCCTCCTCGTTGGAGATTTTGGGTCAAGCATTGTGGAGGTAGCCATCAGTTGTGGTGCAGAGGCAATGTCTTTGTGCATAATGTCCCAACTTGTGGCTCTAACAATATTTCTGAACCCTTTTCCATGAATTTTCCTGAGCCATGTTGGGTTTGTTTTAGGTCTACTTTAATGATGAGGCCTTGGGATCCTCTGTGTCTGTGGGTCTCTGGTTTGGAGTTGAGTGTTCTCTGTGTCTATCTCCTTCGCCCTTGTGCTGGTACCAGGTTCACCAAGAAAGCAGCACTCTTGCTCATTTCCCTAGTTACTTTGTGGTTTCAGTTGAGGCCCTGGTAAGGAGCGATGGGCTGATTCTCTCCTCAGGATCTGCAATCATCTCAAAAAAGAGAAACAGATTCTACAACAGAGAGTGAAGTTAGCACAAGATAAATGGAATAACCACTATTATTTTAAAGGGAATTTGATAGGTGTAGGCCCACTGGTAGCCCGAGATTGCTAGGAGCTTGATAATGGAGAGTGGGCTCCGTTTTTGGCTATGGTTCTGACTTGTTTCCCAGTTCCAGCTATGGGTTCTGTTCCACTGAGTGGATCAGTGAGCCAATTCAAGAGCAGGTGGTTACCCACCATGGCTGTTTGCCACTATTGCACTTGGGTGAGCATCATGTCAGGTTGTTTGCTGCTGAGTAGCTTAGATCACCAGTTGCTTGGACAGGTGATGACCATTTTCCCACATTCACTTATGTAGCACTTTCTGGCACTAGACAAGCTAACTGTCTGGGGACTGACTCTCTTCCAGATTCCAGCCAGGTCTCCCCATGTTCCCTGACACAGCATATGGTGATTTTGGCAGTAGGAACTTACCATTAACCTTTTGTGCTTTTCACATTTATTGATACTTGAATATCATCAACGGAAGAAATAATAAGGATTAGGTAGGGCTGGAGAGATGGCCCCGTGGTTAAGAGAACTTCTTATATAAGCATAAGGGCCTAGAGAGGCTTGAGAGACCACTTTGAGTTTGATCCCAGGATCCACATAAGCAGCTGGATGTGGCCTCTGTGTCTGTAACCCATGAAGGAGCAGAGACCAGAGAATTTCTGGATCTCATGGAAACAATGTCATGCTCTGGGATTAGTTAGAGACTCAGGTTCAATTAAGAATTGGTGGAAAAGTGACAAAGTGGGTCACTGCAGCTCCTGCAGGTGAGTGCACACTCTTGCCAACAAGCACAAGGGGTGATGCATAGGTGCATACACATGCATACATATGCATACACCACACACACCACATTATACACACACAAGCAAAAAAATAAGTAACAAGGGTTCCATGCTTCAGACAATTAAACAACTTTAACTGTTCTAGGGAAGTTGCAGCAAAATGGAAGTTCTTGAACACAGTCTTTTATTGAGGTAGTCCTTTGTTTTTCAGGAATAAGATTTCGTTACACCCCACTGTGCTCCTTTGTTCACTGAGAGGAATGAAGAGAAGCACAGTTCTTAAATTTTTTATATCTTTATTAATTAGTTTTGTATTCAGCAAATACAGTCAGTTTGGTACCATTATTAGGCTCATCCGTGATCTACCCCTTCCCCTTGGCCCCTCCTTGTTGAGGTATATGGGTCATGCATTGTGGAGTTAGCCTACAGTTATGGGTAGGATAAATGTCTCTACATATCATGACCCAACATGTGGCTCTGACATTCTTTCCACCCCCTCTTCCTTAAAATTTCCCTGAGCCATGTTGGGTTCATCTTTGGTCTGCTTCAGTGATGAGATGTTGGGGGCCTCTGGGTCTCTGGCTGTCTGATTTGGTAGAAGTTGATTTTTCTCTGTGCTGATCTCCTTCACCCTTGTGCTGGTACTCAGTTCACCAGGAAAACAGCACCCTTGCTTGTTTTGCCAATTTTTCTTAGTTTCAGCCGGGGCCCTTTTGAGGTATGATGGGGTGGCTCTCTCCTTAGGATCTACATCTATCTGAAAAAGAGAAGCAGATTCTCCAATGGAGAGTAAGATAGCACCAGGACAAATGAGATAACCCTTACTTTTTTTGTTTTTTATTTTTATTTATTTATTTGAGAGCAACAGACAGCGACAAGGAGGGAAGGAGAGAGAGAGAAAAAAAAATAGAGAGAGAGAGAATGAACATGCCAGGGCTTCCAACCACTGCAAACAAACTCCAGATGCATGTGCCCCCTTGTGCATCTGGCCAATGTGGGTCCTGGGGAATCGAGCCTCGAGCCAGGGTCCTTAGGCTTCACAGGCAAGTGCTTAACCACTAAGCCATCTCTCCAGCCTGGCCCCTTACTTTTTTATAGAGAATTTAATAGGTTAGGCCCTCTTGTAGCCCATGATTGATGTTAGCTTGATAATGGAGAGTGGGTTTATGTTTGGATATGGTTCTGACTTGTTTCTCAGCTCCAGCTATGAGTTCTGTACCACTGAGGGGATCAGTTAGCCAAATCAAGAGCAGTTGGCTCCCCACCATGGCTGTGTGCCCCTATTGCACTTGTGTGGGCATCACACCAAGTTATTTGCTGCTAAGTAGGTTAGACCATGAGTTCTTGGACAGATATTAGTGATTTTTCCCCAGTCGCCCATGTAGCACCTTCTTGCACTAGACGCACCGACTGTCTGGGGACTGACTCTCTTCCAGCTTCCAGCCATGCCATTCCATTTATGTGTCAACCACATAAGGTGTCTTCAGTAGTAGGGTCTTATCACTAACCTTTGGTGGGTCATCAAGTACTCGGACAGAAATCTGTCTTTCTTTTAGGAAAACTTGTAGGTTTCTCTGATCAAAAGCTCATTGTGGATGATAGCCACATGCTGTTACTAGGAGTTACAGGTCAGTGCCCATTAAGAAAAGGAAGAAAAAGATAACTAATATACAAGAGATAGAGAGAAGACATAGGAGAGAGAGAGGGAGGGAGAGAGAGCGTGATAGAGGGAGTGGGAGGGAGGGAAGCTGTAGAAGATTAAGGTCAGTCTTCATCATACCCTCTCCAGTGTCTTGTGGTTCAGGTGTTCCCTCTAAGGGGCTGGTGAAGATTCAGCCATTTGGACTGCATTTTAGGAAGTAAAATTTTATGGTACCATTGCTGTTTGGGTCTAGAGCTAAACTCAGAGCAGATTAATCTCCTCAATGAACCCATCACACTCATGGAGATTGAAAAAGTAACAAAAAAAACCTCACCAAAAAGAAGAGTCCAGGACCAGATGGATTCTCAGCTGAATTCTATCAAACCTTCATGGAAGAACCCAAACCAATCTTTCTCAAACTGTGCCACACAATTGGAGAACAGGGAAAGCTACCCAACTCCTTTTATGAAGCTAGCATCACCCTAATTCCAAAACCAGGCAGAGATGCCACAAGAAAAGAAAACTACCGGCCTATTTCCCTGATGAACTTAGATGCAAAGATCCTGAACAAAATCCTCACAAACCAAATCCAACAACACATCAAAAGCATTATCCACCTTGACCCAGTGGGATTCATCCCAGGAACACAGGGGTGGTTCAACATAGGGAAATCTGTCAATGTAATACACCACATAAACAAGGTTAAACATAAAAACCACATGATCATTTCATTAGATGCAGAAAAGGCCTTTGACAAGATACAACATCACTTCATGATCAAAGCATTGGAGAGAATTGGCATGGTTGGTTCATATCTTAACATAATAAAGGCAATATACAAAGTTCCTAAGGCCCAAATAATACTTAATGGAGAGAAACTGGAGGAATTCCCATTGAGATCAGGACCAAGACAGGGTTGTCCACTCTCACCTCTGCTTTTCAATATAGTACTGGAAGTCCTAGCTCAAGCAATAAGACAGGAGAAGGAAATAAAATGCAAAAAATTTGGAAAGGAAGAAGTTAGTTAGCTCTATTCGCTGATGACATGATTGTATATGTAAGAGACCCAAGAGACTCCATCCCAAAACTCCTAAAGGTGGTTAACTCCTATAGCAGAGTAGCAGGATACAAAATCAATGCACAAAAATCAGTAGCCTTTCTATATGCAAATGACAAAGATACAGAGAAAGAAATAAGGGACATGGTCCCATTTTCAATAGCAACAAAGAAAATAAAATACCTTGGAATAACGTTAACCAAGGAAGTGAAAGATCTATACAACGAAAACATAAAAACACTCAAAAAAGAAATTGAGGAGGACTTGAGAAAATGGAAAGACCTCCCATGCTCCTGGATAGGCAGAATTAACATTGTGAAGATGGCAATCCTACCAAAGGCAATATACAGATTTAATGCAATTCCAATTAAAATCCCTACAGTGTTCTTCACAGAGATAGAAAAACTGAACTCAAATTTCATATGGAAAGGCAGAAGGCCTCGCATATCCTCAGCAAAAGAAATACCTCTGGAGGCATCACCATACCTGATCTAAAGCTATGTTACAAAGCCATAGTAATAAAAACAGCATGGTACTGGCATAAAAAAAGGAATATAGACCAATGGAATAGACTTGAGGACCCGGACTTTGGGTCAAGCAACTATAGCTACTTGATATTTGACAAAGGCCCAAACAATATAGGCTGGAAAAAAGACAGCATCTTCAACAAATGGTGCTGGACAAACTGGATAACCATATGCAGGAAACTGAGACTTGATCCACACATTTCGCCATGCACTACACTCAAGTCCAAATGGATCAAAGACCTCAATATAAGACCAGAAACTCAATTACTACTGGAAGAAAATTTAGGAAGTACTTTCCATGATATAGGAATGGAAAAAGACTTCCTGAACCATACCCCAGTAGCTCACGATCTTAAACAGTCACTTAACCAATGGGATCACATAAAGCTGAAGAGTTTCTTTACAGACAAGCATACAATAAGCAAAGCCAATAGATCACCCACAGAATGGGAGAAAATATTTGCAGGTTATCCAACTGACAGAGGCCTAATCTCTAGAATCTACAAAGAACTCAAAAATCTAAACAGTAAAAAGTCAAACACCCCACTCACAAAATGGGGCAAAGAGCTGAATAGGCAGTTCACAGAGGAAGAATTAGAAATGGCAAACACACACTTAAAAAAATGTTCATCATACCTAATCATCAGGGAAATGCAAATTAAAACAACCATGAGATTCCACTTTACCCAATAAGGGTAGCAAACATCAAAAAATCAAATGTAAATAAATGCTGGCGAGGATGTGGAGAAATAGGAACATTCATCCACTGTTGGTGGGAATGTAAGATGGTACAACCACTTTGGAAAGCAACATGGAGACTTCTGAAAAAGCTGAATATAGTGATACCAACAGACCCAGTTATTCCCTTACTGGGCATCTACCCTAAAACCTTCAAATCACAGGCCAGAGAGATTTGCTCAACCATTTTTATAGTGCTCTAAAGCTAGGAACTAACAACAAGGGATACATTAAGAACTCCACCAACACCTAGAGACTAAACAACATACTTTTAAACAATAAAATGGTCATGGAAGAAATCAAAAAATAAATTGCAAAATTGCTGGAATTGGATGATAATGAAAACACAACCTACACAGACATATGGGACTCAATGATGACAGTCATAAAGGGAAAATCCATAGCCATAAATGCCTTCATTACAAAGACAGAGATATCCCAAATCAATAACCTGGCTGTCCACCTAAAGGCACTGGAAAAACAAGAATAATCCAACCCAAAGTGCTCCAGACAGAAAGAAATCATCAAGATTAGAGCAGAAATTATTGAACTGGGGACTAAAAAAATTTAAAAATCAATGAAATGAAGAGCTGGTAATTAGAAAAAATAAACAAGACTGACAAACCCCTGGCCAAACTGATCAAGAAAAAAAAAAAGTCAAATTAACAAAATGAGAAATGAAAAAGGAGAGGTGAATACAGACATCAATGAAATTGGAAGAATCATCAGGAAATAGTTCTAAAACCTCTACTCCACAAAATTAAATAATCTGGAAGAAGTGGATATGTATCTAGGTACATACCACCTAGCAAAACTAAACTGAGAGCATATCAATCTACTAAACAAACCTATCATATCCAAGGAGATTGAAAAGGTAATCAAAACCTCCCCTACCACACAGCCATTGTGGGTAACCAACTGCTCTCAATTTGACTAACTAATCCCCTCACTGGTATGGGACCCATAGCTGGAGCTGGGAAAGAAGTCAGAACCAGATCCAAATGTAAGCCCACTCTCCAATATCAAGCTACCATCAATTGTGGGCTACAAGAGGGCCTACACCTATTAAATTCTCTATATATAAAAAAAAGTAAGGGTTATCTCATTTGTTCTGGTGCTAACTTACTCTCCGTTGGAGAATTTGCTTCTCTTTTTCAGATAGATGTAGATCCTAAGGAGAGAGCCACCCCATCATACCTCAAAAGGGCCCCGGCTGAAACTAAGAAAAATTGGAGAAACAAGCAAGGGGGCTGTTTTCCTGATGAACTGGATACCAGCACAAGGGTGAAGGAGATCAGCACAGAGAAAAATCAACTTCTACCAAATCAGAGAGCCAGAGCCTCAGAGGCCCCCAACACCTCATCACTGAAGCAGATCAAAAATGAACCCAACATGGCTCAGGGAAATTTTGCGGAAGAGGGGGCGGAAAGAATGTCAGAGTCACATGTTGGGTCATGATATGCAGAGACATTTATCTTACCCATAACTGTGGGCTAACTCCACAATGCATGACCCGTATACCTCAACAAGGAGGGGCCAACGGGAGGGGCTAGGTCATGGATGAGCCTAATAATGGTACCAAACTGACTGTATTTGCTGAATACAGAACTGACTAATAAAGAAAAAAGAAAAAAAAAAAAAGAAAAAAAAAAAACCTCCCCTAAAAGAAAAGTCCTTGACCAGATGGCTTCTCAGCTGAATTCTATCAAACCTTCATAGAAGAACTGAAACCAATTTTTCTCAAACTATTCTTCATAATTTGGAGACCAGGGAATCCTCTCCAACTCCTTTTATGAAGCTAGTATCACCCTAATGTCAAAACCAGACAGAGATGCCAAAGGAAAGAAAATCATAGGCATATATCTGTAGTGGACTTAGATACAAAAATCCTGAACAAAATCCTTGTGAACTGAACTCAACAACACATAAAAAGCATTATCTCCCTTGATCAAGTAGGTTTTTATACCATGGATACAGGGATGGTTTAACATATGAAAGTTGGTCAACGTAATGCACCACATAATAACCACATGATCATCTCAATTGATGCAGAGAAGGCCTTTGACAAAATACAATACCATTTCATGATCAAAACCTTGGAAAGAATAGACATGGAGGGTTTATATCTCAACATAATAAAGGTTATATATAAAGCTCCTAAAGCCCAAATAATACTTAATGGGGAAAAACTCAAGGAGCAGCTCCCACTGAGATCAGAAACAAGACAGGGGTGCCCACTTTCACCACTGCTCTTCAACATAGTACTAGAAGGACTAGCCCAAGCAATAAGACAGGAGAAATAAATAAAATGGATTCAAGTTGGAAAGGAAGAAGTGAAGTTAGCCTTATTTTTAGACGACATGATCCTAGATATAAGTGAACAGAATGTCTCCATCCCAAAACTTCTAAAGGTGATAAATTCCTTCAGCAAACTGGCAGGATAGAAAATCAATTCACAAATATCAGTAGCTTTATTATATGCAATGGACAAATATACAGAGAAAGAAATCAGTGAGGCTGTCCCATTTTCAATAGCAACAAAAAATTAAATACCTCGGGATAACACTAACAAAAAGGATGTGAAAGAAGTATATAATTAAAGCATAAAAACAGTCAAGAAAGAAATAGAAGAGGACTTGAGAAGATGGAAAGACCTCCCATGCTCCTTGATAGGTAGTATTAATATTATGAAAATGGAAATTCTAACAAAAGCTATATACAGATTGAACACAATACTAGTAAAAATACCAGGATCATTCTTCACATAGATTGAAAAAATGATCTCAAAATTCATATGGAATGGCAGAAGGCCTTGGATATCCAAATATATCCTCAGGATAAAAAACACCTCTGCTGGTATTACCATACCTGATATAAAGCTTTATTATAAAGCCATAGTGACAAAAGCAGTGTAGTCCTGGAATAAAAACTGAAACATAGAGCAATGGAACAGAATTGTAGACCCAGACCTTAGGGCAAGGAACTACAGGTGCTTGATCTTTGACGAAGGTGCCAATAATGTAGACTGGAGAAAAGACAGCATCTTCAACAAATGGTGTTGGACAAATTGGATGATCATATGTAGAAAAATGAAATTATACCTACTCATTTTGCTATACACAAAATCAAGTCCAAGTGGATTAAAGACCTCAATATAAAACCTGAAACTCTTCAACTACTGGAAAAAAAAAATAAGGAGGCATGCTCCATGATATAGGACTGGGCAAAGGCATCCTGAACAAAACTCCATTAACCAAGGAAATTAAACAAGCACTCAACCAATGGGATGTCATGAAGATAAAAAGCTTTTGCACAGACAAACATACCATAAGCAGAGCCAAAGGATTACCCACTGAATGGGAAAAAGTCTTTGCCAACTATATCACTGACAAAAACCTAATATTTAGAATCTACAAAGAACTCACAAAACTAAACATTAAAAAATCAAACAACCCACTCCAAAAGTGGGGCAGAGAACTAAATAGGGAGTTCTCAGAGGAAGAATTACAAATGGCTAACACACACTTAAGAAAATGTTCAACATCCTTAACCACTAGGGAAATGCAAATTAAAACAACTATGAGATTCCATCTTACCATTAAGAATAGCAAACACTGTTCGAAAAAAATGACATATTGAAATTTGTAGAAAAATGGTCGAATTTGTAACAGATCATTTTAAGTGAACTCACACAATCACAGAAACAAAATCATTGCATGATCTCACACATCTACTGTTCCTAGCCTGGATCAGCCCAAGTTGCTGACATAACCAAATAGCATTTTGAGGCTTGGACAATAGGGAAGGTAGGGCTTGGGGGAAGGGAAAGGGTGGGGGGGGTCACACAATTAAACCCAAATTGAACTATTACCATAGAATTCTATATCCTGGAAGACAGACTAAAAGGTGGAACCCTCAAGGGGACCCTAGAGGGATCACTTGAATCAAAGGGCTCTGGAGAGAGTGAGATGAAACCTAACCTCAAATTTCTATTTCTTTTTTTCTGTGGCTTTGTCTTTTTTCTTTTCCCTTGGTGATGGCCTGTACTTCCCAGTTAAATAAATTTTCTAGATGGAAATAAACCCAAGGAAATGATATTTGAATAAAGCTTGACTCTTGGTTTTCATTCAAAAGGAGGATGGTAGGTGGTGGTGACATCACCAAAGTTCTGAGAACGTACATGGTGTAGGTGACATTGGAGTGGCCATTTTCCTTAGAAAAAAATTTCCATTAGCTTGGGACTTTTTATTTTGCAGTACAGACTTACTCTATCTAGTCCAGGCTGGTCTGGAATTTACTCTGTAGTCCCAGGCTTGCCTTGAACTTATAGTGATCTTCCTACCTCTCTGCCTTCTGAGTGCTGGGAATAAAGGTGTGTATCACCACACCCAGCTTACCTTGAACTTTTGACTCTAATCACAAGGACTATAAAGAACACTATTAGTTTGTTCATGTACTATAAAATCATAAGCCCATATGAATGAATTTAAAATGAATTCTGAGATGTTAAAAGCATATTAGGAAGTGCATGGTGACTAAATACATTAAAAGTCCATTAGGCTGAGATCCTACTATATGCCATAAATTTCAACCTATAATCAAATTTTCTAAATATTCAAAATGTTTTAATATCTTTTTTATAACTGAAAGCTTTCTATGAATGACCCAGACAGTTCCTTGACCCTCCTTGTAAATGTATTACAACGTTGCATAAAAATGATTGGATTTTTAGACAGACTCCCCCTCTTTTGAGTTTGAACTTCCTTCCATGTCTTTTTATGTCTGCATGCATGATATTTTGTACACAATCATATTCAATACATACTGGATGAATAAAAACATGAATTCATTTCTCCAAAAGAAAAAAAGATACCCTTAAAACATATGAAAATGGATGAGTTAAAAGTGATAATGTAGTTCAATCATGCTTAGGTTCTTTTGTTTTAATGATTTAATATTTGCTGCCGATTTCAGACTTATCTCTCAAGATTAATTATCTTGTTCAAGACTTCTCAATCTCTACATTGTTAACATTTTGGGACTGATGATTTTCAGTTTTGGCAGTCTTCTCTGTACATTCATTATAGGATGTTTAGAAGCATCCTAGTGTTTACCCATCAGATGCTAGTAGCATCCCCACCTTCGTTGTGACAGTAAAAAATGTTTTCAAACATTGTTAAATGTTCCCTGGTTGTGTAAAATTTCACAAAAGTGAGCACTACCATTCATATCTGCTTGGGATTTTATAGTACAGGGTGGTTACAAAAATAAAGTGAAGTACATATCTAAGACATGTCAGTTGGTATTACAGTTACATGACTCAAAAGTGAGAGCCAGAACCAAATCACACATAGGGTACCATAGTAATAAAGCCTAATAAAGGTTTATGGGAGGGATTACTCGACATACTTCTCAGCACAGATCAATGCTTGGGAACACTTGCTGAATCTGAATGCTGACGAGGATAGCTTTGGAAAGACGTGTGACTTTTCAAGCTAACCAGTGACATGAGACATCTAGGTCTGTTTCAGCTTGTTCAGCTGCCTCACTGAGGGTTTTCATGAATCTCTCTTCCAAACTCCTCCTTGGTTTTCATGAATCTCTCTTCCAAACTCCTCCCTGGTTTTCATGAATCTCTCTTCCAAACTCCTCCCTGGTTTTCATGAATCTCTCTTCCAAACTCCTCCCTGGCATCTTTGCCATTCCAGTGGTTGCAACAATTACCCATGGAGAAACTCACAGTCGTCCACAGGGTTTTGTTACTTTTCTTGTCATCACAACCAAATACCTGACAGAAACAACTGAAGGGAAGGACTGATTTTGGATCATGGTTTAGGGAACAGAGTCTACCATATTGGGTTCACAACATCACGAACAGCAGGCACTTCAGGATGCTTCTCACATCTCCATGGACCAGGAAGTAGAGAAGGGGCAGGAAGCGATGCTGCTTCTAAACCACAAGGCTTGCCTACTAGTGAACCACTTTCTCTGGCAAGGTACCATCTCTTCAACATCCTACAACAGCATCACTTCATGAGAATCAAATGTTAAACACATTAGCTTGTGGGTTATTTGTCACATCTACATTGTAATAATCAGAGTACCAAGGTAAGCCTTCTAATATGGGAAGAGATTTTATGGGCAACTGAAGCATGTCATTGTAGATCAAAATGCCTACAGCAATATCACCTCATTAGTATGTGAATGTTTTTCTTAATTTGACAAAGATCATCACAATAGTTTTCATCTTGTTTAATTTCCAAAAGGACAATTTATTGCTTATACCAAGATAGAACATTGTACATGAAGAAAAATTTTAAAAAGTGACAGTCTATTATTATTTGGGATTTCCTCACTTTATTTCTTTATCTTGTATTACTAGTGACCCTTATAGGCTCATGTGTTTGAATACTTAATCAAAATCAAAATATTTAATTATATACTTAATCAACTTAAATAATCAATCAAATCTTAATCAAAATCAGGGGGAACTGTTTGGGAAGATTGGGGAACCTTTAGGACTCTAGTCTTCCTGAAAGAAGTGGCCCATAGTAGACAGACCTTGAGGTATTATAGTGCAGCTCTCTGCATTTCTCTCTCTCTGCTTCCCTTCTGATTGAGTGACTATAGCTTCATGAGTTCTTCCATGCCTTCTCTGTCATGGTGGACTCTGTTCTCCGTAATTATAAGCCCACTAAAACTTTTTGCCTTCTTTAAGTGGCTTCTGTTCAGATATTTGTTCACAGCAAGAAGAAAATAACTGATACATAGCCTTTATAGCTTTTAATTGAGTTTGTCACTTGCTCAATTGTTTATATGAGCACTGTTCCTCTAAAATCAATCCTGACATAAATGATGGCTTACTGTTACCAGGGTTACGTTTGATAAAATTCATGACACAAACCTAAATACAGCAAACACTCTGGAATGTCTTAGCCATCTTTAGTTGGACTTTGACATCAGAAAAAATGAGTGAGAGAAATTGAATCTGATTCTACACATTTGAAATAAGTCATTGAAGGAATTAAATTGTTGAACAAATTTACACTGCCTTTTACAGTTCATCCTTCAAAATCTTTTTTAAAATATTCTATTTTTATTTATTTATTTATTTAAGAGAGAGAGAAATAGACAGGTAGAGAGAGAGAAAGAGAGGGAGAGAGAGAGAGAGAGAGAGAGAGAGAGAGAGATTGAATGGGCATGTCAGGGCCTCTAGCCACCTGCAAATGAACTCCAGATGCATGCAACCCCTTGGGCATCTGGCTTATGTGGGTCCTGGGGAATCGAACCTAGATCCTTTGGCTTTACAGGCAAGTGCCTTAACCGCTAAGTCATCTCTCCAGCCCCAAAATCTTTTTTTATCATCATCAAATATCTGCATTAAATTTCCAACAAGATTAAAAGAAAACCCAAGTACATAATATGACATCTGAAAGTCTGAATGAAAAATTTTCACAAACTATATATAAAGCTAAATGGCAGATTCTGCCCCATTTCTTGGCTGAGACTGGAATGGGAAGGGTCGTGACATCCATGGCCTTGTGTATGCTTTAATTTTACTGTGAGAGAAAAAGAGGAAAAAGGGATTTGTTTCCCTTGTGATTGGACAGAGGCAGCTCATCCCTTGGCAAGTCTACAGCATTCTACCTGGTTTGGGGAGTAAGCCATGTAGGGCCCTGGAGGTATTACTATCATCTGAATTATCTGTTGGGCCAAGAAGCTTTTGAGATTGTATTTAAGACAGGAACTGTACTTAAGCCATAGGGTAAGTGACCCAGTTCTACACATGTCTATTGTAATGTGTAAGCCTTGGTACTCTGTGGTATCCACTCAATATACAGCTCCCTTCAAAATTAATATGCTAAAATTCTAGCCACTAAGGTTATGTTAGTAGGAGGTAGAACCTTTGGGAAGGGATTAGATTATAAGAGCAGAGATGTGATGTGTATAATAAAAGAAGCTCCAAAGAAGTTGCATCTATGAATCAGAAAACCAGCCCCCATCAGACACTTAATCTTAGACTTCCAGCCTCCAAAACTGTGAGGAATGAACTATTGTTCATAGGTCACCCAGTTTATTGCCTTTTGTTATTATCGCACCCTGACTGGACTAAGATGCCTCACCACTGGCTGTTTTCGCAATCTTTTAGGCTCCCTTCCCTTACCTTGGTGCAGATGCTTTAAAACATGGCTCCCACTATCACCCCCAGAGCTATCTGGAGACCTTTCACAGAGCCCTGTTGTTTCCAGTCCCCACTGCAGCAGACCTAGTCCCTGCTGTCTGTTAGCTCATGACCACAGCCTCTTGGTTTTCATGGCCACCTTTATCAAAAGATCTATCTCCCTTTTTCTGTACACACAGGGCCAATTGATTATGGTAGAAGACATACTTGTTTGGAAGATGTTGCTTGTAAGAATTTCTGAAAGAACTACTACATGGTGGACCTTGAACACTTATGGGATTCTATTTTCCTAAACAGGCACTGAGAATGTACTGACTTGGTTTTACACAGCTCAGCAGTAGAAGCTGCATCCACAGTGACTGAAGCTTAAGGGCAGAGCCAAGTATCAGTCTCACCATGGGATTCAGCTTGAAAGAAAACCAGCTGGTTCCTGTGTGTGTGACCTGAAGGAACAATAAAGGCGCCTGCATGAAGAGCACTGGAGACTTGGAGTCGTTGCCAGCAGCTGCATTGAAGCCTCGCCTGCTGTAGGACTGCTTGCTTCCAAGGGAAATAAACTATAAATGAGAGTGAACCTGAAGAGAGACCTGTAAGCATACTAGTGATTTCCACAGATGTTGTAGTTTGGGTTTGGAAAGTTCTCCAAAGGCTCATGTGCTAAAGGCTGGTCCTCAGAGCATTGATATTGGTGGTGGTTTCAAGAGGTGTAGCCTAGTGATAGGTTTTAGGTCACTGAGAGTGGATCCTTGAAAGGAGCAGTGGGAACATAGACCCTTCATCTTCTGTTCTTTCATATTCTGTCAATAAAGTGATTTTGCTATGCCACACACTCCTGGCATGATATGCTGTGTCATATTACATTTCCTGGAGGGCACCAATGATTTCATTCAAATCTAGCTGAGTACATCAATAGATTTGCTTACAAGAGCATGGGTTAAGGGTTACAGAAGTGTGAGTGACCCCAAAACAGATTTCTTTCCAAAGAGTCTCACCCTCCAAGAGTTGCATAGATGGAAACCTCCTGCAGTTAGCCTCCTACACTCTGTAGACTGTAGCATATCCAGATGACATGAGCTGGGGCAAGATAACACGCAGCTGGAGGGGATATAAGAGGGAGTGGCTGGATGTGGTTCCCTACCCGCCCCTTCTATGGGGGAATGTTAATAGACCTGATATTGTGAGGTGCTTGTGAGTGTAGATAATCACAGCAGCTCTGGTTTCAAGATGACAATGACCATATCATGTGCAGATGAAAGAATTACACAATTGCTGCCTCCCACCCCCCTATAACAGGCCTCAAGAGGCAACTTACCATGCACTGATACTCCCCAAACAATGAGGCACAGTAATCCTTTCTTTCCTATAAGTTGACTCTCTCATGTATTTGCTATATAGTAGTCTCACAGCTTACAAACACAGTAGTCAATGTCTTTCTCAAATCCTCACAGAATTCATTAAAATAGGTCTAACAATTATCTTTGTTTCATCCAAAGCATAGCATGATTTAGACACTTGCCAACTGTCAAGTAATTAACAAGTAAAGGTTTTTTAATTATTATTTATTTGCAAGCAGAGAGACAGAGGTGGGGAGACAGGATGGGTACAGAGACAGAAGGAGAGAGGAGAGAGCTCACCAGGAACTCTTGCCACCAGAAACAAACTACAGACACATGTGCTACTTTGTGTATTTGGTTTCATGTGATAGTGTGGATTTGAGCCTTAACCACTAAGCAATTTCTTAAGCTCAGCAAATTTGATTAAAACATAAATCTAGTGTTGGAGAGATGGCTTAGCATTTGGGGCACTTGCCTGCAAAGCCTAAGAACTCATGGTGGACTCTACAGGTCCCATGTAAGCCAGATGCACACTGGCACAAGTGTGCAATGTTGCATATGTACACTAGGTGGCACATGTATCTGGAGCTCGATTGCACTAGCTGGAGAGCCCTGGCCCACCAATTCTTGCTCCCTGTCATAAAAAAAAAGGCCAGTCTGTTGGACTAGCCTCAAAAACAAAAACAAACAAACAAAACCATAAATCTATGTGTAACTCCTCCAATATCTGTTCTCCATTGATAGGGTCTCTTGTTCTATACTGAAACACTGTAGGAAGTAGCTTCCTGGGTAAGGCAGAATTAGGGAAAGGAGTCCTTGGTAATATAAGAAGGCAAAGGAGGTGGTGACTTCTTCCTGGCCTGGACAAATTTTTCCTCAGGCCTATGTGGGCTGGCTTGACAAGCTTTCTGAGACTAGATACACTGTAAACCAATCAGCACCTCTCACTTTCACTCAAGCCAATAAATCATACACTCAGGATGGGAGGGCTTTCCCATTCAATAAAGGTTCAGTCTCCATGGAAACTGGGATTTTTCCAGCCATGGAAGACCCCTCCTCTCCCAGGAGCCTGCTGCATTTCTCCTTTCTTTCTTTCTCAGAAATAAACTTTATTCTTTAAAAATACTTTCCTGCCTCTTAATTCCTTAATTAGCAGAAAAAATGAATACAAAGCTCCTAGATAGTAATAATACTATTTAAGCTCCTTAAAACTCCATATCTACTGTTATAAATTCACTAAGTTCTGTATACTAGTTACCCCTTGTGATGGTTTGAATAAGCTGTCTCATGAAGCTTTTTCTGAATGCTTGATTCCCAGCAGGTGGCAATCTGGGAACTGGAGCCTTGCTGGAGGAAGCGTGTTGTTGGGCACTGGCTTAAGGGTGTTATATTCAGCTCCTCCTCGCTAGAACTTAGCTCACTCTCTGCTGGACAAAGTTCATATATAGCCTCTGCTCATGCTATCCTTTCCTCCTCCTCCATGGAGCTTCCCCTCATTTCTGTAACGAAAAGTAAACCCTTTCCCCCCACAAGCTTCTTTTGGCCAGGTGCTTTGTGCCAGCAACAAGAAGGTAACTGCAGCACCCCTTCATCTTGCCATGCCTAAGTGACTTCACTCACAGGGTATGACATTTACTAGGAAGATAGATTCGAGCATTCTCACTCACCCCATGCACACACACACAAATTGATAACTGTGTGGCAATGGATATGCTAATTATTTTTGGTTTTGTAATTATTTCATTGTGTATAAAACATCAAATAAACACATTGCATATCTTGTAAAATTTTCATTTTACGATTACGCCACAATAAATTTGGAAAGAAAATAAAAGAGATGAGAGTACCTGCTTCAGAGGACTATTGTAGAAATGAGAGCGATAATGGATGTGAAAATGAAATACTTAGCTTGTAATATGTGACACGGCTATGAGAAGATGTGGCATTGATTTATGACAATATTGTGGAGTAGCTTTGAAGAGATGACTTTCATAAACACATTTCAAAGAACATATTTACATCATCATGCCCTGATCTACTTAGCAACTCCACTGGTACTACACATTGTATTGTGACAGTTTTAAATCTCAAACAAGACACCTTGACCTGGGCCTTACCAAACTGGGTTTATAATTTGTCATGCTGATTCTCAAAGAGGTTGGGACAACACTGGGGAAGTTATACAATAACAACAACTTAGGGTTTTGATCAGTTTGTGTTTTCAGAAAGAACTGAAAGTAATGCAATTACACAGTCTTTCACGTATTGAACACTGGCAATTTATGAATGCTGCAATGAGTCTAAAAAACCCAGCAGACACTGGAAATATTGGGTGCTAAACACCATGGCAAATACGATATGGGAAGCAGAGTAGTTGTAGAGTAACGATACTTGGGGACTCTGCAATGTGATCACAGTGATATATATGAACATGTGAACAGTGCTCCATTGTTATATATGGACAGGGACGCAGGTTTCCATTGTGTGTTGATTCAGTTTCTTCCATTATTTTCTGGGAATGTGTCTTGGAATGGAAGTGGAATTTATTTTTAAGTTGAACATACCTGGCTTTATTTCATAATTTAGTTTTGCCATTTTCTGACTGTTAGCATGTTGTATAAGCACTCTGAATGCATTTATTCCTCAAGATAACAGTAAAGATATTAACCTCCTTGTAGACATTTTATGTAATTCTCCCAGTATTACCTAGCGTATGCATGTAGATCTATCTGGATTGCAATATAGGAAGAATGCATATTCTACATCACCCTCTATTTGCTCCCAATGACAGGTCAATTTTAATGTCAGGGGACCTGTTGTGGTTGGAATGTGAAAAGATGCCATAGGTTTATGTGTTTTATTATCTGGTCTCCAGATAATAAAACTGATGCCTCTGTTTCGGAATGTGGAACCCTTAGGAGGTGGAGCCTCACTAAAGGAAGTGGTTCGTTGTGGGTGGGCGTCACCCACTTACCCTCTGCTTCCTGACTGTGGCTGCGATAAGTCAAGTCGGCCTCCTGCTCCTGCTGCCATGCCTTTCCATCAGATGTACTCTTGTAAGCGTAAGACAGAATAAACCCTTCCCTTCCTTAAGCTGCTTCCTGCTAGGGATTTTGTCACAGCAGTGAATAAAGTAACTTGTTCCCTATAATTATTCAATTTAAATGTCACGGTATTCAAAGAAAAAAAAAACTGGGACTGAACATTACCTTAGGAACAGTGACACCACTTATATCTAAACTCAGCTAACAACTTCCTTCTCCAGTTATTATCTACTCCCAATGTTGAGGGTGTTCTGGGTACCTCTCCCTGTTAGAGGATTAGCGTTAGGGGACGTCAGTATTTGTTGCAGTAAATCACTTTATGTTCATATTTGTTTAGGACTTTGTACTATAAAGATGACTTGGTCAGAGTTCTTTCCTTCAAGGATATTATAGTCTGGAGATGGCATTTTCTTTTTCTTTTTCTTTTGTAAAACAGGGTTTTGTTATATGGTCCAGCAAAGCCACAGACTGATGTTCCTCAGGCCTCAGCCCCTCAGTGCTCAGATTACAAGTATGACCACCATCTCTGCTGAGGTAACAATTCTTTTCTATCCTGTCCACATTTTCATTTAAAAAGTATTCTTATCCAAATAATGTTTAACATATAGAAAAGTTGCAGAAATCATATGCAGAATATTTGGGGCTTTTTGGTGAACTATTTGAGACCAGTTGTTAAAATAACCCCTGCCATAGTTCTAATGGGCTGCTTTAACACAATTTCTTAGATTGGGTACTACATAAGCAACAAATTTTGTTTATCATAGGATTGGAGGCTGGAAAATCCAAGATTTGATGTCTTTGAAAGGCCTGGACCTTCCACATGGCAGAAGAGCAAAGGCAGTCCTTTAATTTTCTTTTCTAATAACACTCATCCCAGGGCTGGGAATGTAGCTCAGTAGTAAACCACTTGCAAAGTTAGGTTTGACTGAGATAACAATTCTTAAACATTCCAGTTAAGGGGGTTGGAGAGAAGGCTTAGCAGTTAAGGCACTTGTCTGCAAAGTCAAAAGACTGAGATTCGATGCCCCAGGACCCAAGTAAGCCAGGTGCATAAGGTGGAACATGCATCTGGAGTTTGTCTGTAGTGGCTGGAGGCATTAGCCCATTCTCTCTCTCCCTTCCTCTCTCTTTCTGTCTCCTTCTTTCTCTCTCTCAAATAAATAAATAAAAGTATTTAAAAATTCCAGTTCAGGGCTAGAGAAATGTCTCAGCAGTTAAAGATACTTGCTTGCGAAGTCTGATGGCCCAGCTTCAATTCTCCTGTACTCATGTAAAGCTACAGGCACAAAGTGGCATATGCATCTGGAATTCATTTGCAGAGGCAAGAAGCCATGGCCTGACCATTCTCTGTTTCACCCTCTATCTCTTTCTGTTTGCAAATGAATAATAAAATATTTTTAAATTCCAGTTCAATAAGTCTGTACATGTGTCTATTTTGTTCATTTAGTTTTTATTTTCTAGATAAAATAGTAACATGAGAACATCTGTTCCATCTGTTTCTCTCCAATTTGCAGATTAAAATCCTGCATGCCACACAGAAAATTCTGAAGCTCTTGGAAGGAGATTGTGTACATGCTTATCAAGAGATGGATGTTCTGATTCCTACTGCTCAAAATACAGCATTGGGGTGGCACCCTTTCTGCTCAAGGCAAGTCTATAAATGTTGGACTCAACCTTCCACAGCATGGGGGCTGTGTGGACCTTTCCAGAGAAGAGAGTGACACCAATTATCTCTCAGTAAAGCCCCTACAGTGCCTGTGTTTTAAGAAGCTCAATAAGATAGTAATTGCTATAGAAACAGTTGTAAACAAGATACAGCCTGCTCTTGAGGTAGCTTTCATGCTAGTGAGAGTGAGAGGCCAAGGAATGAACAAGAAAGTGTTAGAACCCAGGCATGCTTCCTTTAAAAGGCATTTAAATAACCGGAGGTATGAGGAAAACTTAATCCTCACTGTAACTGGACTGCAAGGTAGGCCTAGAGGGTGTTATAATAATCCATAATTATCCATCTACACTGGTCCCATTACTATCATCTTTATCTCCCCAGATGAAATGGAATACAAAGATGTTCAATTTATGGTTGTTTGGGTTTGCAGAGGGACATGCATCACTAGCATGAACTGCACTAAAATTTATTTACTTGAGATTCTACTTAACTTCTCCTAAAGACATTTACAATTTTGGACAATAGTTCAATACCATACAAAATTATAATTCTGTGAAGGTAGAACTATGTAAAAGGTAACTTTGATATTGTATATATTCAATTTAACTGAGTCCAATCAAAGATCAAGAAGTACTGATGATTTAAATGATGCAATGATGGCATGTCTGTTATAGGCAACACCAACTGCACTGCTCTCTGATTGGATTTGAGACCTGCTCCATAGGAAGGAATTTTTGCCTAGTACTGAAAGTCTAGTCAAAAGCCTGTATGACTGGGGAGGTCATAAGCCCTAGGGGGGAAGCTACTACTGTTGTTTGATTAAATGGATATTTTATGCCTACTAAAATGTCCTCAAATATTTACATTTATGCAATATATTACTGCTATTCTTTTTTTAATTTTTTAAATTTTTATTTATTTGTTTGAGAGTGACAGACAGAGAGAGAAAGAGGGAGAGAGATAGTGAGAGAGAGAGAGAGAATGGGCACGCCAGGGCCTCCAGCCACTGCAAACGAACTCCAGATGCATGTGCCCCCTTGTGCATCTGGCTAACGTGGATCCTGGGGAATGGAGCCTCAAACAGGTGTCCTCAGGCTTCACAGGCAAACGCTTAACCGCTAAACCATTTCTCCAGCACATATTACTGCTATTCTTGCTTTTGGTTAGGGAAGCTTCTCTTTAAAGGTGGCTATAACTGCTAGGGTGACTCAAGGCACATCAAAGTGCTGAGAACACATGACAGTGGAGTGCTCAACCTTAAGAGGGACATCTCTATCACACCCTTGAAGACTCAGCGGCCATTGAAGAAGAGGTAATAGAAAGAATGTAAGAGCCAAAGGAAGGGGAGGAGTGCTTGCAATACTAGCCTTCCATGTACAAAGTGGCCTTGATATTCATGACCTCACAGTGACTAATGCTACTTTCACAAGACTTGCATAATATGAAGGCAGAAAAATTGACAATAAAATAGAAGAGGAATTAGTTGGATAAAGAAGGGGTTTACAGGGCTGGAGAGATGCCTTAGCGGTTAAGCACTTGCCTGTGAAGCCTAAGGACCCTGGTTCGAGGCTTGATTCTCCAGGACCCACGTTAGCCAGATGCACAAGGGGGCGCACGTGTCTGGAGTTCGTTTGCAGTGGCAGGAGGCCCTAGCGCTCCCATTCTCTCTCTATATGTATCTGCCTCTCTTTCTCTCTCTCTCTCTCTCTCTCTCTCTGTGTGTGTGTGTGTGTGTGTGTGTGGTGTGTGTGTGTCCATCACTTTCAAATAAATAAATAAAAATAAACAAAAAGAAGGGGTTTAGTGGAGTAATAATAGGTGAAAAATAACAAAGAAGGGATATGGGTAGGGATTATGATCAAGGCACATAGGGTATATGTATGGAGATTGTCAATACGAGGTTTTTAAAAAAAAACTACTGATGACATTCTTAAGAGCATACCTAAATTTTATGCTAATATTTTATTTCCTAGCTATCAAATCAAAATTTGTGCATTTTGAAATTTTTATTTATTATTTTTGTGAATCAAACCAAGGGTTTTGCTCATGCTAGTCAAGTGTTCTACTAATAAGCTATGCCCTGGCTCAAATGTTAGGTTAAAACATTCATTTGGAGTAAGAAGGAATTAATTAAATTATCAAGCTAAAAGTCTTGCTTTGTATTCAGAAATAGTTAGGTATACTTGTGTCCAATGTCAACTTCACTTTGGAAACACCTTTCATCATTAGAATATGTGGGGCATTGATTTCCTCTTTATGTGGTCCAATGTAAGTAATCTTTTACCTCTGAGTCTTTTTCCTCATTAGTACAATTATGGAGCTGAACTATATATGCAACTGTGAGGATTTCAAAAATGACAAACTTGCAAGATTTATGAGTGAATGTATATAACTTAAATAAAATGCACCAGCTAATTCAAATAGACATGCCTTGATCCAATGCCATGCACAATATGTTAGTCATGATGGTGGGTGTCTTCCTCTTTTACTCTTCTGCCTTATTTTTCTGAGACAGAATCTCTCACTCAACATTTACATTAGCTGGCAGGATACTGAGCAATCCCTTTCTCCATCCCCCTTCAGCACTGGGCTTACATGTATGTACGGCCAAGGGTGGCTTTTTACATGGCTGGCGATCTAACTCTGATACTCATGCTTGCACAGCAAGTGCTCTTACCCACTGAGCCATCTTGCCAGCCCCATGACTTGCTTCATATATTCTGTTGAAGATGGTCTAACATGTATGGTCGTTTTCACTTCCTACTCCTCACTGTGCACTGAATATGACCAGCTGCCTCAAACTCCCATCACCATGGACTATAACCTGCAAATTGTAACAACTGTAAGCTGAAATAAACTCTTATCCCTTAAGCTGATTTTTGTCAGGTATCTTGTGCCAGTAATGAAAAGAAAACCAATATACCCACTTTTAGAGAAATGAAAACCATGAGAAGACATCTAGAATGTACAATAATGCTTCCCTTAGTCTATGCATTAATACTAAATAAATTTAGCTTTTCTGAAATAAACCAGTTGATCATGATGAATTAAACGTTAATATACTACCAGATTCTACTTCTAGGAATTTCTGTTATTAAAAATGGTTTTCACTGGTGCTAGAGAGATGGTTCAGTAGTTAAAGGAGCTTGCTTGCAAAGCCTGACAGCCAGGACTAACCAGTACCCACATAAAGCTAGATGCACGAAGTGGTGCATGTGTCTGGAGTTCGTTTGCAGTGGCAGGAGGTCTTGGCATATCTATTCTCTCTCTGCCTCTTTTTGTCTCTCTATCAAATAAACATAATATTTAAAAATGGTTTTATTTACATTTGATTATAGATGTAACTGATTAAGACACTAATATATTTTTTCTTTTGTCCATGCTGTGGTTTGGATGCAAAATGTCCACAACAAATTCATATGCTTGGACACTTGGCCCGAGCTACTGGCATTGTTTTGGGAAGCTGTGAAACCTAGAGGAGATGAGGCTCAGCTAAAGTAAGTGGGTTGCTGGGGACAGGCCTTGAGGTTCATAGCTATGCCCCACTTCTTGTCCAATATCTTCTTACTGTTCCAGCAAGCTAGGAGGAAGCCTGCCACCATGGAGCTGTCTCCTCCATTCCTCCGCAACCATAGTGGGCTGTGTCATCTACATGGTGAGCCCAAACAAACCCCTCCTGCTTTAAGGTGCTCATCAGATATTTATTTAGTCACAGTGCTGGGAAAAGTAACTACAACAATCCACATTTTATTGAAATTGTGGTACCCAATTACACATCTCTTCCTTTGTGTACTGTACACCTTGAACCTTTGGTTTTGTAAGGTTTTTAACATTTAACTTCTTTCCAAATGAAAGCTATAGTAAGGGAAATCAGCATTACCTTTGAGGTATTAGGATTCCCCAAGGACACAAGGCCAATAGCGTAGTACGCAAACATCTTATTAGACATGCAATGCCATACATACTTATGTTTATATCCTAGTGGGTATATAGAGGATTAAAGGGCTTGAAAACCAACCACTAAAGAGTAGACCAGCAGGTTAGAAACCCAGAGAAGACAGGGGTATGGTGACAAGTGCCTGTAATATCAGCAGTTTGGAAGCTGATGCAAGAAGACTGTAGGTTCCAAATCAGCCTAAACTGTATAGCAAGACCCACTTTCAAAAACAAAAGCAAGCAAAGAGTTGATGCTGTAATTCAAGTAGGAAGTCAGTTTGCTAGCAGAATTCTTTTCTTTTCAGGAATACCATCAATTTCCTAGCAAGAACTTCAACTAATTTTACTAGCTCCTCCCTCAATGTTATGATCATTTTCTTGCTAATTCAAATTCTACTGAGTTAAATGTTAATCCCATCTAAAATGGTTTAACAGAAAAATCTATAGTAATGTGACCAGATATCTGATTTTTGTGGCCTATCCAAATTGTCTTGCAAATTAATCATCATAGATGATAATTTGGACAGATACAATATTTACTGAGAAAGTAGAGAATCGTAATTCAACACATATGGAGAAAAGAGTAAGTTTGTTTTCTTTCCCCCCAGTATGCACTCTCTTTACAACACCCCCACCAACAGACAGAATAAACAGAAGAGATGCATGGAGCTGCTTGGGTTGTTGACTTCTTTCTGTATGAGTAGGAGGACTCTGACTTGAGTTGAGCAATGGGCAGTAGTAACATTGGCTAAAAGGTGAGATCCACACAGAGGCAGTTAGCAGGACCTAACTGTCAGTGAGATAAAGGTCTCACACTGCTCGAAATCAGGTTGAGGAATACCACCCTTACTGGCCACAGTCTTAACCAGCAACAAAAATAGGAAAAATAGATATTCTTAAGTTCATAAAGGGACTTGCAATCAATATCAGCACTTTTCTGAATGAGGCATAAAAAGAACTGTAAAAAAGAGCAGTCTGACCCAAGCACAGAAGGTCAAAGGACAACGAGGCATGAGATGACACAAGAGCATCTGGAAAACAGATTACACCAGGCTCTGTGAGCCACACTGTTGTTTCCACGTTATCTCAGAGAAACAGAAATCCATTAAGCAGTTGTTTTCAGCTTTGATGTAATAGACAGAGTAAAAACAAAAACAAGACAGATGACAGGATTTCCGGTAGATAACAGTTTGGAAGGGTTTTCCTTTCCATTATAGTAGACTTTGTAAAACCAAACCAAACTTCCCACTAAAACAACTACAAATGCGAGATAAAATATAAAAACCACCAATTGAATGAATGGACATTTGGAATATTAGCATCAAATTAACATGACTCATATCGGTAAAAGTAACAGAAACTAACAATTGGAGTAACTTCAACTAAACTTGCTAAATTTATACTGTTTTGAGCTTTTTGGATAAAAGCAAAATGAGGCATACGGTAGGGCCAACCAAAGTACAAAAACAAACCATAAGCGCCAAGCAGATCCAGCCTTCCTGAACGCCAGAACTGACACAAGTAATACTCTCCATAGAAACACAGGGCCTCCTAATCCTATGCTCACCATTTCATATTTAAATATTTTTCTTGGAAATTTTAATTTTTTGTTTCTTGGATTGATATTGAAACATGTGTTTTGTTATCTTAAGTGCAATAAAAATAACTGTTGTACTTTCCTCTACAGGTATGTTTCACCTAATTTTCATTTCTGCTTGTTTTCATTCATAATCTTAGGCTTATTTATTTATTAGGACAAAATCTTACCATATAGCCCAGGATGGCTTCAAACTCACCATTCTTTTGCCTTCCTCCATCCCTTGGCATTATGAATGCAGGTGAGTTTGTTGAAATCTGATAGAGAGGTAATTTCCTTCTATGTGGACTTGCCCTAGTTTTCTGGCAGTTAGGAGTACTACCTGTATGGGCCACTTTAATTAAAATCACCAGTAATTCCCGCTAGCCAGTGTGAATTTGAATTACAAATCTATGAGAGTACTATTTCATATTACTTTTCAGGTACATTTCACCTTCTGAAATTATGAAATGAAATTATGAAAGAGTTTTGCATATGGAGAAGATAGTGTAATAAAGTCCAATACAGATCAACCCAGATTTCCAGGAAATGAAGATGATAGTTGCAATATTTGAAGTAATACTTAGGAAGAATTTCCTAAATCCCACAAAAGACACCAATTCATAAGTGAACAAGAATGTTCAATAATTTAAGTTGGGTGAAACCAAGCCATATTTAGACACTCATAATGAATTCAGTCATCATTAAGTAATAATAGAAGTTTAATGTGCTAGGTTAATTAAATACCCCGATTTAATCACGACCCAATGTATATATGAATCCAGACTTTATATTTGAACTCATAAATGTATATAAATATTATATAACAATAAATAATAAAATTTTATGGGTTCTGGGAGATGACTCAGATATTAGAAATGCTTGCTTGCAAAGCTTAATGACCCAGCGGCAGTTCCCCAGTACCCATGTAAAGCTGCACGCACAAAGTGGCACATGCATTTGTAGTTTGTTGGCAGGAGCCCCTGGCATGCCTATACCCACTCTCTTTCTACTTACCTCTTTCTGATTCTCAAATGAATAAATGAAAATATTTAAAAGATAAGTAGAATGTTAAAGCATAATAAGGTTTACTGTGATAGAAAGTAATACATTTTATATGTGAGACAAGCATATATTTTGGGAGATTGGGCTGGGATGCTGAAGTCTAAATGTATTCCCTCTACAATTAAAGTGTTACCAATATGACAGTATCAAGGAATAGGGTCTTTCAGTTAAAACCTTAAGAAATGAAAGATTTAGTTTGGTTTATAGTTTCAGAAGTCTCAGACCATTGTCAACTTGCTGTGGGTCTTTGAAAAAGAAGAATATCAGGGTGGCAAGATTTCTCAAAAGATCAAAGTTGCTTATTATCATGTTGGCCACATGATCAGAGAGAAACTAGATGATTGGGCCAACACAGGTTCTGCCACAATGTGCATTCTGTGATCTACTTCCTCCAACTAAGTAGGCTCCACCTCTCACAGTTGTACCACCTACCAATAGTGCATTTAAATTTTGAATCCATGAATGAATTAAACTATTGTTTAAGTCACAGCCCTCATTACCTAGTGTCTTGGGAAATTGTCTCATAGATGTATGCAGGAATGTGCTTTACTAATTCCCTTGGTAACTCAATTCAGTCGTATTAGCAATCAAGATTAGCTATGAGCCATATGGGTTCCTGTTACAAGTGCAACTAAAGCCTTTATGAAAAGAGGCTTTATGCTGGTGTTCAGGTAGTGTTGGGTCTTCTGACTTCTGAGAATTCAGCAAGATCAACACCAGACAGCAGAACCTGATATCTTGATCTATTACTTCTCAGCCTTCCAAACTATGGGAAATAAATACTTATTGTGAAAAATAGGTAGAACAAAGAACTGAACATCAAAAATAATATAACATATGAAACTATATTTTTTCAAATAAAATAAGTTGATAATTGGCAACACTACCAACACAATAAAAGTGAAATAGCAAATAACGTTTCCCATGTGTTGAAAGAATTCACAATCTAAAAAATTCTAACAGATTATTTGAGTAATTGCAAATCAGCTTGATGAAGATCAATAATTCTTCAAAAGTACAACTAAGGGCTGGAGATATTGCTCAGCAGTTAAGGTGCTTGCCTGCAAAGCCAAAGGACCCAGGTTTGATTCTCCAGGCCCTCATAAGCCAGATACACAAGGTGGAGCATGTGTCTGAAGTTTGTTTGCAACGGCTGGAGGCCCTGGTGTGCCCATTCTCATTCTCTGTCTCTCTCTCTCTCTCTCAAATAAATAGAAATTTAAAAACACAACTAAAAAAGCTGAGTGAAATCCCTTTGAAGTTACCAAATATCTACTGAAAATGTAAGGAATTAAGGAGGAGCCATGGATCAAGAAGTAAATGGCACTAACATGTTTAGAGTTCTCTAATAGTTTAGGGAACAAGGAGGACAATTGACTGATTTTAAGTTTTAAAAAGTTAAGAGGTATGCAGTAATTTTTAGCCTATTCTTACTGAGATAAAAAGCTTAACTTCTCAATTATCAGACAGAGAAAAATAGGAGACAGATATACTAATCAACCCAAAGAAAAACTAGTGGAGAAAAGATGATAAAGAATAGAAAATGAAAAGCAAAATAATATGGACATATAACCCAGAATGCATTAGCAGTCAGAATAAATATGAATAATTTAAATCCTGCAGTTTAATGACAAACAAAACAGATTAAATAATAGTTTTAAAGCTTAGGCATAATTTCAGTACAAAAATTATATTTAAATGGTAAGACTGGGCTGCAGAGATTGCTTAGTGGTTAAGGTGCTTTCATGCAAAGCCAAAGGACCCAGGTTCAATTCCCCAGGACCCACATAAGTCAGATGCACAAAGTGGCACATGCATCTGGAATACGGTTGCAGTGGCTGAAAGCCCTGGCATGCCCATTCTCTCCCTTTCCCTGTCTCTCTCTCTTCCCCGCTTCACTCTCTCTCTCTCTCTCTCTCTAATAAATAATTTTTTTAAGGGCTGGAGGGATGGCTTAGTGGCTAAAGCATTTGCCTGCAAAGCCAAAGGACCCAGGTTCAATTCCCCAGGACCCATGTTAGCCAGACGCACAAGGGTGCGCACGTGTCTGGAGTTCATTTGCAGTGGCTGGAGGCCCTCGCACTCCCACTTATTCTCTCTCTCTCTCTCTCCCTTTCTCTGTCAAATAAATAAATAAAAATAACAATATTTTTAAAAAATAATAGTATTTTTAAATAGCTTTAAAAATGGTAAGACTAGGGCTGGAGAGATGGCTTAGCGGTTAAGCGCTTGCCTGTGAAGCCTAAGGACCCCGGTTCTAGGCTCAATTCCCCAGGACCCACATTAGACAGATGCACAAGGGGGCGCACGCATCCGGAATTCGTTTACAGAGGCTGGAAGCTCTGGCGCACCCATTCTCTCTCTCTCTCTCTCTCTCTCTCTCTCTGCCTCCTTCTCTCTGTCACTCTCAAATAAATAAATAAACAAAAAAAAAATTTTAAAAGTGGTAAGACTAAAGAGGTTAGAAAAAAGTATAAAAATAATATTTATTTACATATAAATCAAAGGAAAGTTATTAATGTTATTTAATTACAAGATAAAATGGATTTTAATATTTTATTTACATATTAATCAAGGGAACGTTATTAATGTTATTTAATTACCAAATAAAACGGATTTTGACAAGTTATTAAAACAAATAAGAAATTTATATAAATTGTAATATAAATAACAAAATGTAGAAGAATTTGATGTTTTTAAAATGTAGTTACTTAAAATACTAGAAAAGTTTTAACACATATCATTATTTCTAATTATTTTGTAAATGTGAGTTTTTGTTCTCTATTTAGGATATGATTGTTTATTTGCCTAAGTAATAGATAAAGCAGTGTGTTAGTCATTGTCTTTATTTCTGTGACAAGTTTACCTCAGAAAAGCAAGTTGAAATGTGTAGAAATTATTTGGGCATCTCGTAGATTCAGTACATGGTTGGTTGGTTCTGCTGCTCTGGATCTGTGATAAGGCCAACATATTTGCACAAAGGGCTTGCTGAAGTGGAAACACACACACACACACACACACACACACACACACAAACATCTTGTCTCCAACAAAACATAAAAAAGTTTTATAAGCAAAGAAGAATATCTAATATTTATTGAGCTAAGAAGAACCCATCTTTAGAAGTTAGAAAAATGATTATAAAATAAACTCAGCAAACAATAGGTAGGGAGAATATTAGCCATGAGTGATGAGGAACTAAGTGAAGTCCAGAGAAACATCCAATTGGAAGAAGCTCTCTAGTGGTAATGGAGATGAAGAACAATGACTATTTCCAGAAATAATATTAGGCAGAGAAACAAATCTCTATGATTTGATTGATATTGGAGAGGGAAGGGAGATTGTCAAATGAGTTCAAATTCTTATTCACTAGGATATGATGAATAACGTGGCTGAGTATAGGAAATGCAAATGAGCAGAGCTCTCATTTCTTGGAAACAAATACAACACCCTCTCTTGAAAAATCTACATGGTATCATTCTACACATAAGATTGCATTACTTCTTACAGTAGCCTTTTGAGCTTTATTTGCTGATATTTTCACTTAAGCTAGGCATCTGATCCATTAACTAGTCAAAGATTTCAAATTCTTTATTTTAATTTTTATTTATTTGAGAGAGAGAGAAAGAGGGGGAGAATGGGCATTCCAGGACCTCCAACCATTGCAAGTGAACTCCAGAGGCACCATGTGCATCTGTCTTATGTGGTCCTGGGGAATTGAGCCTGGGTCCTTAGGTTTTACAGGCATGTGTCTTAGCCACCAAGCCAATCCTCCAGTTCAAGATTTTAAATTCTTGCATTCAAAAGTTCATCTTCCTTTTAGGTTTTGTTTCAGACATGATAAATTTGAATTGTCAGAAAACACTAAACAAATCTGGGGAAAATACACATGATCTGACTATAAAAAGAAAGACAATTTAAATGAAGATTTACTTCAAACTGAAATGTCATGAATTGGATAATAATTTTTAATGCTTCATTTTATTGTCCATTAAAATACAGGTATATTCCCTTGCCTAACAATGATATGAAGCAAGTAAAAAGCAGTAAGTTGGAAAATACTATTCCTACACTATACAGATCCTTGTTTAGATGGGTTCTGTTTGTTGTGTTTTGAATCACATGCAGTATTGTTTACAACTTCATGGAAGCTGACCGAAATTAATGAATTCAAGTCTAATGTTTTTAGAAGTCCCTTAAACCAAAAATGGGCCAGTAGACCCTGGATCAGCACATCAATACTTTCTTCATTGGAAGCACAACAGAATGGTGTCCATGCACTTAACAAAATAATATTGAAATATAACCCTTTTCAGAAGAGAAAAACAGGGACTATTTAGGAGGATTTCCAATGGATGCAAACTTTATATGAGTAACTGTTTTTGTTTTTTACATGAAGCCTTTCATGTGTGTCTAAACATACACAATGAAGAAATAAGTCAACATAATGCATTATTCTTCCATGTTCATTTTGGACAGCTGAATTGCCAACTTTATACTGAAGAATATTCATCTACACATGACTGCTTCTTTCCGGTGAAAGCACAAACATTGTTAGAGTAAAAAGAAAACAGCAAAAGAACTGAAGAGGAAGATGAATTTGAAAAGAATCATTTCTATGGGCTGGAGAGATGGCTTAGTGGTTAAGCGCTTGCCTGTGAAGCCTAAGGACCCCAGTTCGAGGCTCGATTCCCCAGGACCCACGTTAGCCAGATGCTTTGCAGTGGCTGGAGGCCCTGGCGTGCCCATTCTCTCTCTTTTTATCTGCCTCTTTCTCTCTCTGTCTGTCACTCTCAAATAAATAAATAAAAATAAACCAAAAAAAATTTTTTTAAAGAAAAGAGTCATTTCTAGAACAAGAAGTCAACTTTTAGGATATTGTATCTAGTCATAGAGTTGTAACATCTCACAGTAAGCTCTCATACATTTGTGCATAAAAATATAGCCAGGTTCCATTACAAGATGATGTCACTTCTGTCCACTAAAAGCAGAGTTTCAGGTATTTCTCATAAACTTATGTGTTTTGAATGGTTGGTTTCCACCTCAGGGCAATTGGAACTTTCTTGGGGATGCATTGTTTGGGGTTGGGCATATGGGTTTTATAGCCAGCTTTCCCTTACCAGTGCTTGGCACACTGTCTTGCTCCTGATTTCTACCTGATGTTGGCCAACAGGTGATGTCCAGCAGCTGTTCATGAAATCCTTTTCTAGTGCCATCATGGAGCTTCCCCTTTAGTCTGTAAACCAAAATAAACCCTTTCCTCCCACAAGCTCCTTTTGGCCTGGTGCTCGATGCTAGCAATGATGAGGTAACTGCAACGGTATTGGAGATCATCTATAAGAAGGCAAAAAAGAAGTTAGTCTTATTTTACATATGAAGATATAAGTGATGTAAAACTTTCATGCATGACAACTCAATGGAAGGAATTATAGGGAAACAGGATGAGAATAGACAACTTGCTGGAACAATGAGGACAAAAAGTGCCAACATTCTCAATGTATAATATCCCATTTCTTCTCTTTTTATTACATTATTAGTAAAGACTTAGACCACCAGGATATAGTTATAGTCATACAGAGATATTACTGGGGTCAGCATTTTAGCTTTACAAGCAAGGCCATCACCGTATTATTAAAGACAGTTATGCCTTCTGTGTTTGTACATTGCTATAGTCCGATTTTGAAATGTCTTCTCAAGGCCCGTGTGTTAAGGGTTTGATCCCATGGGGGTATTATTGGAAGATGGTTGAACATTTTAGTAGTAGGACTGTCCTTAGGTCATTAGAATTGTGGGACTGTAGCCTCTTCCTTCACTTCCTGGACAATGAGGTAAGCTGTTTGCTACACCATGTTCACCAATACCTGAAATCTCCAAAACTGTGAGTCAAAATGAACCTGTGGTTTTTATGAGTTAATAATTCTGTGTTTCATTATAGTGACAGAAACACATATGCTTCTTGTTTTAAAGTCTGTGATATCTATGTAAATATTACCTTTTTATATAGAGAAATATAATTGCTCAGTCTGAATTCAATAACTGTGCTAGTTAATTCATTTGTTAAGTACTTCTAAATCTTTTGCTATAGGACAAGTGATGAGCTTTGTCACAAATACTTACATCACTTCATGGCCTCAAGACATTGAGTAACATCACTGTGAACTTTAACTTTTTCCTATTCATTTCTATAAAAAATGGTGACTATTTATTTATTTATTTATTTAACACAGAGATAGAGATAGATAGATAGATAGATAGATAGATAGATAGATAGATAGAGAGAGAGAGAGAATAGAAATGCCAAAGCCGCCAGCCATTGCAAATGAGCTCCAGACACATGTGCCACCTAGTGCATCTGGCTTACGTGGGTCCTGGGGAATCAAATTGAGGTTCCTTTGGCTTTGCAGGCAAGCGCTTTAACTGCTAAGCCATCTGTCCAGCTCAATGTTGATTTTTATTCTTTTATTCTGTCAAAAGGGACAGTGTCACAATTTATTTTTTTATTAATTAGTTTTGTACTCAGTGAATACAGTCAAGTTGGTACCATTGATAGGCTCGTCCATGTGCTACCTTCTTCCCTTGGCCCCTCCTTGTTGAGGTATATGGGTCAGGCATTGTGGAATTAGTCCACAGTTATGGGTAGGAGAAATGTCTCTGCGTATCATGACCCAGGCGTGGTGACACATGCCTTTAATCCCAGCACTTGGGAGGCAGAGGTAGGAGGATCACCATGAGTTCGAGGTCACCCTGAGACTACATAGTGCATTCCAGGTCAGCCTAAGACAGAGTGAAACCTTACCTCGAAAAACCAAGAAACAAAAAAAAAAAAAGAGATGAAAAGGTATTTTGAATTGACACCTTCAAATATATTCTACATACAACTATATCTAAGATCATATTTCTGCCATTCAAATTGACACATGTGATTTGATTGACTTTTAGGATTCTTTCTAATAGATAAATCAAAGTTTAGGAATGAATGTGAATGGATATTAATAAGAAATATCACAGTAGAAATAAGATCCATTCAAGAGAGTGAACATTTGTTCTTTCACATCATCCATCACTTTGAAATGATTTGGGCATACCATTAACTGTGCCCAGAGAACTTTGAGCAAAAGTGGGCTCAATAACTGATTGAAAATGCAGGTTGGTGTTGCAAAAGCAATGGCCAACTTTTGCTGTTGTCCTGAGAGTATAAAGTATTATATTCTGCTATGCAAACTTGAACAAATTTAACTGTCTTATAAGCCTGGCTACTTAACGACTCTGGAGGCCAATATTTCCTGGACTACATAGCATATAAGATGATTGATAAAACTTAACATTTGAGTTGGAAATATAGCTTAGCAGTTAAGACAGTTGCCAAAAATTTCTGAGGATCCAGATTTGGTTCCCCAGTACACACGTGAGCCAGATGAACAATGTGGTGCATGCATCTGTGGTTTGTCTGCAACAGCCATTGCACATCCATTCTCGGTCTCTATGTGCCTCTTTCTTTCTCTATTAGCAATTAATTAATTAATAATTTTAAAACAACATTTATCACAATAAACCAATGAAAGTCTGTCATAAATTTGCTATTCTATCCTAAGTAGTGCATAATATGGCAGTTTTTATAACACATTTAAATTGTGGTGGAGTGAACTAATAGATAAAAATGGGAATGAAAGAGATACTTTAATTTTCATAATGTGCCTTAAACTTTGTACTAGATAAAATAGAACAACTATCACCAATAATAAGTTTGGAGTTAGATGGTTTGAATTCTGGGCAGCTACAGAAAAAAAGGACATTACTGTGATAAAGCTGATATGGAAATAAGGTGACAATTGAATTAAATATGTATTATCTTGCCTGTTTGCTGCCTCGTGTCTAACAAGAATGAGTTTGTACATTCATCAAGTTGCCTCATTACTTTTCCATATTTGCTGGAAAATTCCCTTGAGGGTTTGGGGTTCCAGAAAGCACCCCAGAACCCCAATTTCCCCATTACAGCATTACTCTAACTCATGCTCACTCTGCCTGATTCTTGAGAAAGTTCATTTCTATTCACTGTTCTGTAGGTGGTAATTTTTAACAGTCCCTACTAACATAAATTTTAGTAGGAACAATAGGTAGGTAGGAGTAGACCACCATAACCAATATTGTGTTATATATTTGTATGATAATAAGCCACAACTTTGCATTAAAGTGATTCTTTTCATCTGGTTTTTAAAAGTGTTTTTTTAAAGTAATGTAAGCAGTACTATTTTGAATTCAATTTTGTCAGTTAGAAGTCTTTTGAATGTTTTGTCACACTAGAAAGCTGTATTCAGGTCATTCTTTTTTGCTCCACAGATGAGCGAAACGAATAAAGGAGTCATGTTTTCCAAAGGCACAGAAGAGACAATGTGAGCATCAAAACCCATGACCCCACCAACTCAATCTGGAAGCATATAAGTCTTTGTTGTTTTTTTAAAGGTAAGGTCTCACTCTAGCTCAGGCTGACCTGAAATTCACTATGTAGTCTCAGGGTGGCCTTGAACTCTCGGTGATCCTTCTACCTCTGCCTCCTGAGAGCTAGGATTAAAAGCATGGACCACCATGCCTGGCATATAAATCCACTTTTGACATTCTACTAAACAATGTAGTAGTGGAGACCAGGAGGCCCTCAAAGCTTTATGTGTTCACATTTTCTTCCTTGGCAGTAATGAAAAAGCTCTTTACCTTTATCCACACTGAAAAAACTGTTGCTCTAAAACAGTTCTTTTAAAGTTATTATAAAATACTTGCTGGGAAACAAACATTTTCTAGGTTGTCTTTTTTTTCTAACAAGTGCTTGAATTTAAGAAGGAAGTTTGTCTTTCTTTTTTTTTTAAATTTCACATAAATGACTTAGTTTCAAAATTTAAAAAATAGAATGTCCAGGCGCTATTTTCATCCTTTAAAAAATAAAGTAGGAAAAAATCTTCCAGCAACATGAAGATTGTGCCTGATGATGTTATTTAAATATGGATTAGTATTTTCTGGTAGTAAAAATGAGACACACCAAAAGTAAAAAGACCTAGTGAATGAATATTAGTTACTGTTAGCCCACTTTTCTCATGGTCCTTTAACAACATAGTGGAACAAAATAATCTATGGACTGAGATTCAAAGAATCTGAAGTTAATTTCTAATCTGTCACTCACTAGCTATGTGATGTTCAGTCTAACTTCTCTGAGTTTCAGTTTAGTCATATTTTAAATGAGTGGTTTAAGCTGACGTAAATATACAAGATTATTTTGGGTTTTAAAACTCAACAAAACATGTATTCTGAATACCACCCCATCCCTTACTCAAAATGTGTACACACATCCTAGTGTTCTTCTTATTGAGAAACCTCACACTGTTGGGTAAACTGCTGCTTTGAGGAACCACTCTCCCACCTGAAGTCAAAGTGATCATTTCATAACACAAGGCTGTTCATGCCATTCCCTACATGAAAACATCAACATTCAACAGCAAACATTTAAGGAGTGCTTACAATGCTGCAGGGACTGTTCTGCATGCTTTATGAGATTTTAGATATTCAAAGTGTTCAACAACCAAGACACTATGAGGTCATGTATATCCACACCGTTTTATGTCTGGAGGGAGGACGTTGTAAGGAATACTACCCTTCCTTTGGCTCTTACATTCTTTCCGCCACCTCTTCCGCATTAGACCCTGAGCCTTGGAAGGTGTGATCGAGATGTTACTCAGTACTCCAGTCACTTCTTTCCAGCAATATGATACCTTCTGAGTCATCCCAAGGTGACTGCCATCTGAAGAGAGAAGATTCTCCACCCAAATTGAGAGTAGCATTAATATAAGGGTATAAATATTAAGAAAAGTGCTTACTGGGCAGTTTGATAAGCATAGTATATACATTTTTCCAGACATCAGCAGATGTTATACCCCTAGGGCTCATGACTACCCCTGTTTTAAGTTTTCAGTATCAGGGATGTATTCCCCCTATGGAGCGGGCCTCCAGTCCAATTGGAGGGCAGTTGGTTTACACATGACAGACATGCCACTATTGCACCCATTGGCTCATTTTTCCTGGATGGCCAATTATAAGGCTTGCAGTGTCTACTGTTGAGTATCTTCACTGGTGGTATCTCCTTCTCCCATTGAACTACATGTAGAATGGCTTCTTCCAGCTTTCTCTCAGCTGGTCTACATGGTGGCGGTTATCAGCTCAGTTCCAGCAGAATTTCTCAGTGGCCTTGCTGCCCAAGTATGTGGAGTCTTCAGCAATAGGGTCTTACCATCTATTCCTGGTGGGAAACCAAGGGCCTCGGCAATGGCCTATAACATTTTGGGGGCATCAGGGACCTCCCTGGCCAACAACTCACTGGAGGTATCCCATCCCTGGTACTGAAAATTTTCTAACAATTATCTATGGCTCCTGAGTGTTCCATTGTACAAAACCGGAGGATTCCATATGATTTATTTACATCCTCTTAGGTTTTGATTAGCCCTCCCTACACCTTTCCTTTACTCAATCTCTTCCCCTGACCTCACTTTGGGCCATGTCACCCCCATTAATCTATTCTTCTACTTACATATATACAATATCAACCTATTAAGTACCCTCCTCCCTTCCTTTCTCTTCCCTTTGTATCTCCTTTTTAACTTACTGGCCTATGCTACTGAGTTTTGTCCTACTCACACAGAAGTCCAATCATCTGTATCTAGGATCCACATATGAGGGAAAACATGTGGCGCTTGGCTTTCTGGGCCTGGGTTACCTCACTTAGTATAATCCTTTCCAGATCCATCAATTTTCCTGTAAATTTCATAACTTCATTTTTCTTTACCGCTGAGTAGAACTCCATTGTATAAATGTGCCACATCTTCATTATCCACTCATCAGTTGAGGGACATCTAGGCTGGTTCCATTTCCCAGCTATTATGAATTGGGTGGTAATAAACATGGTTGAGCATGAACTTCTAAGGAAATGGGATGAGTCCTTAGGATATATGCCTAGGAGTGCTATAGCTGGGTAATATGGTAGATCAATTTTTAGCTGTCTTAGGAACCTCTACACTGATTTCCACAATGGCTGGACCAGATTGCATTCCCACCAACAGTGTAGAAGGGTTTCTCTTTTTCCACATCCCCTCCAGCATTTATGATCATTTGTTTTCATGATGGTAGCCAATCTGACAGGAGTGAGATGGAATCTCAATGTAGTTTTAATCTGCATTTCCCTGATGACTAGGGATGTAGAATATTTTTTTAGATGCTTATGTGCCATCCATATTTCTTCTTCTGAGAACTCTCTATTTAGCTCCATAGCCCATTTTTAAATTGGCTTGTTTGATTTCTTATTATCTATCTTTTTGAATTCTTTGTATATCCTAGATATTAATCCTCTATCAGATATATAGCTGGCAAAGATTTTTTCCCATTCTGTAGGTTGCCTCTTTGCTTTATTCACAATGTATTTTGCAGTACAAACTTTTTGTAATTTCATGAGGTCCCAGTGATTAATCTGTGGTTTTATTGCCTGAGCAATTGGGGTTATATTCAGAAAGTCTTTGCCAAGACCAATATGTTGAAGGGTTTCCCCTACTTTTTCCTTTATCAATTTCAGAGTTTCAGGTCTGATGTTAAGGTTTTTAGTCCATTTGGACTTAATTCTTGTGCATGGAGAGAGAGAAGAATCTATTTTCATCCTTCTACAGATACATATCCAGTTTTCCCAGCACCATTTGCTGAAGAGGCTGCCTTTTCTCCAATGAGTATTTTTGTCATTTTTATCGAATATCAGGTGGCTATAGCTACCTGGACTTATATCTGGGTCCTCGATTCTGTTCCATTGATCTACATATCTGCTTTTGTGCCATACCATGCTATGGCTCTGTAGTATAGGTTAAAATCAGGTATGGTGATACCACCCACCTTATTTTTGTTGCTCAGTATTATTTTAGATATTCACGTTTTTTTGTGATTCCAAATGAATTTTTGGATTGTTTTTTCTATTTCCGTGAAGAATGCCTTTGGAATTTTGATGGGGATTGCATTAAATGTGTAGATGGCTTTTGGTAAGATTGTCATTTTCACAATATTGATTCCTCCAATCCAGGAACAAGGGATGTTTTTCCATTTCTTAGTGTCTTCTGCAGTTTCTTGCTTGAGTGTTTTATAGTTTTCATTGTAGAGATTCTTTACCTCCTTGGTTAGGTTTATTCCAAGGTACTTTATTTCATTTGATGCATTTGTGAATGGGAGTGATTCTCTGATTTCATCCTCTGTGTGTTTGTTGTTAGCATATAGGAATCCTACTGATTTCTGCATATTTATTTTGTATCCTGCTACATGGCTGTAGGTGTTTATCAGCTCTAACAGTTTGCTGGTAGAGTCTTTAGGGTCCTTTATATATAGAATCATGCCATCTGCAAATAATGATAACTTGATTTATTCCTTTCCAATTTGTATCCCTTTTATGTGCATCTCTTGCCTTATTGATATGGTTAAGACTTCCAGTACTATATTAAATAAAAGTGGGGACAGTGGACACCCTTGTCTTGTTCCTGATTTTAATGGAAAAGCTTCCAGTTTTTCCCCATTTACTAATATGCTGGCTGTAGACTTGTCATAAATAGCCTTTATTATATTGAGATATGTTTCTTCTATTCCCAGTCTCTGTAGGACTTTTATCATGAAGGGATGTTGGATTTTGTCAAATGCTTTTTCTGCATCTAATGAGATGATCATGTGATTTTTGTCCTTCAGTCCATTTATATAATGTATTACATTTATCAATTTGCGTATGTTGAACCATCCCTGCATCTCTTGGATAAAGCCTACTTCGTCAGGGTGAATGATCTTTCTGATATATTCTTGTATTCTGTTTGCCAATATTTTGTTGAGAATTTTTGCATCTATGTTCATGAGGGAGATTGGTCAGTAATTTTCTTTTTTTGTTCTATCTTTGCCTGGTTTTGGTATAAGGGTTATGCTGGCTTCATAGAAGGAATTTGGTAGAATTCCTTCTTTTTCTATTTTATGGAAAAGCTTAAGAAGCAATGGTGTTAGTTCTTCCCTGAAGGTCTGGTAAAACTCAGCAGTGAATCCATCTGGGCCTGGACTTTTTTTAGTTGGGAGATTTTTGATAACTGCTTGGATCTCCATGCTTGTTATAGGTCTATTTAAGTGATTAATCTCATCTTGATTTAATTTAGGTAGGTCATATTAATCAAGGAAATCATCCATTTCTTTCAGATTTTCATACTTAGTGGAGTATATACTTTTATAGTATGTCCCTACGATTTTTTAAATTTCTCTGGCATCTGTTGTGATGTTACCTTTTTCATCTCTAATTTTATTAATTTGTGTCTCTTCGCTCTTTCTTCTGGTCAGATTTGCTAAGGGTTTATCAATCTTGTTTATTGTTTCACAGAACCAACTCTTTGTTTCATTGATTCTTCGGATTGTTTTTTGGTTTCTATTTCATTAATTTCTGCCCTAATCTTTATTATTTCTTCCCATCTACTGATTTTTGGTTTGCCTTGTTCTTTTTCCAAGGCTTTCAGGTGAAGCATTAGGTCATTTACTTGAGACCTTTCTAATTTCTTAATATAGGCACTTAAAGCTATAAATTTACCTCTTAGGACTGCCTTCATTGTGTCCCAGAGATTTTGGTATGTTGTGTTCTAATTATTCTTTGACTCTATAAATTTTTTGATTTCCTTCTTGATTTCTTCATTGACCCATTCATCATTTAGTAGTGTTTTGTTTAATTTCCATGATTTTGTGTATGCTCTATAGCCTTTCTTGCTATTGATTTGTAGTTTGATTCCCTTGTGGTCAGATAGAATGCAAGGAATTATTTCAATTTTCCTGTATTTGTTAAGATTTGCTTTGTGTCCTAATATATGGTCTATTTTAGAGAATGTTCCTTGTGCTGCTGAAAAGGATGTGTATTCTGCAGCATTTGGATGAAATGTCCTGTATATATCTGTTAGGTCCATTCCTTCTATGACCTCATTTAGTCCACATGCCTCTCTGTTTATTTTTTCCCAGGATGACCTGTTAATTGATGAGAGTGGGGTGTTGAAGTCACCCACTACCACTGTGTTTGGTGTTATCTGTGACCTTACTTCTAATAGCGTTTTTTGATGAATTTGGGGGCTCCCATGTTAGGTGCATATATGCTTAGGATTGTAATGTCCTCCCATTGGAGGGTGCCTTTAATCAATATAAAGTGACCTTCCTTATCTTTCTTAACTAATGTTGGACTGAAGTCTACCTTGTCAGATATTAGGATAGCAAGCCCTGCTTGTTTTATAGGTCCATTTGCTTGAAACACCGTTTTCCAACCTTTCACCCTAAGATAGTGTCCATCCTTTGTAGAAAGGTGGGTTTCTTGGAGGCAACAAATTGAAGGATACTGCTTTTTTACCCAGTCTGCGAACCTATGCCTTTTGGTTGGAGCATTGAGGCCATTGATATTAAGAGATAATATTGAAAGGTTTGTATTCATTTCTGCTATTTTTTTTGTAGTTCATCCGGTTTTGCCTTTGCTCTCTTGTGTTAATTAGTACTTGAGTATTGTTTGTTCTTTCCCAGTTCCTTATATGTGTGCTTTTCTTTTTCTTCAGCATGGAGGATTCTTTCAAGTATTTTCTGTAGAGCTGGTTTTGTCTTCAAATACTCCTTTAGCTTGCTTTTGTCATGGAATGTCCTTATTTCTCCGTCTATTTGAATGGATAGTTTTGCAGGATAAAGTAATCATGGTTGACAGTTGTTATCTTTCAGGACTTGGAATACATCACTCCATGCTCTTCTGGCTTTTAAAGTTTATGTTGAGTAATCTGCTGTAATCCTGATAGGCTTGCCTTTGTAGGTAACTTGACTTTTCTCTCTGACTGCTTTCAATATTTTTTCTTTGGTTTGTGTGTTTGGTAGTTTGATTATAATATGGCGAGGAGAGGTTCTTTCCAGGTTTTGTCTGGCTGGTGTTCTAAAGGATTCCTGTATCTGCATTGGAACCTCTTTCCCAATTTGGGGGAAGTTTTCTTCTATGATTTTGTTGAAGATGCCTACTATGCCTTTGGAGTGCAATTCTTCTCCTTCTACTATGCCCTGAATTCTTGTTTGATCTTTTCATAGTGTCCCGAATATCTTGAAATTCTCACTCATACTTTTCTATTAGTTTGTCTTTCTCTTTGTTGGACTGTATTAGATCTGCCACCTGGTCTTCTAGCTTAGATATTCTGTCCTCTCCTTCCTCCATTCTACTGGTGAGATTTTCTACAGAGTTTTTTATTTCATTAACTGTGTTTTACATTGCTAGTAATTCTGACTGTTTTTTTTTTATTATTTCCATTTCCTTATTTATATCTAGTATTGACCTCTTTATTTCATTAAATTGGTGTTCTGTATTTTCTTTGATTCCTTTGATTTCCTCTTTCATTCATTTGGTTTCTTCTTTGACTGCTTTAAACATACTTATAATCATTCTTTTGAAATCTTTCTCATGTATTTCCTCTAACTCGTCACTGGAGGTCATTTCTGATGCATTAATACTGTTTGGTGGATTTATATTGTCTTGATTTTTGGTGTTTCTTGTGTTATAATGTATATATTTTTGCATCCTGGATTATTTAATGATTGGATTTTATAGTTAGCTGGGTATTATTAGATGTATCAGTCAATCTGATGTTATATAAATTCAGGGTAGGAGCTTAAGGTGTTAGGTGTGGCTCTCAAGACTGTCAGAGTATCTACAAAAGTGACCCTAGGTGTTGGGTTTGCCTGCTATGAGAGTATTCAAGTAGGCTGAGTGGAGCCAAATACAGATAGATTCTGAAATTCAATTAAACTATGTACATTTTCAATGAAAAACAGGTCAGAATATTTGTCCAAGAGTAGGTATTATGACAACCAGACCTTCTAACTGTCCCTTAGGGTGTGTGGTGCGCTATCCACAGCCTTAATCCTGACACCAAGGAGGTTAAGAGTTCTGACCTGTTGAGGGTTCCAAGTCAGCTTGTGACCAGGTGAGACCCTTCCCTGGTGTAATCCCAGTTACCTCTGCTCCTGCTTGGGTCCTGCTGTCGGCTCAAGTAGGCATGGCCGGGTCCCTGGACTGCTGCTCTGTTCACTGGAGCTGGGCACTGGCGGTGGGAGCGGCAAGGCTGCCGATGCTGCTCTAGTTCACCCGCTGTTCCACGTGTTCTTCTACCTTGTGATCTGCTCCTCTGTTGTTCACTGCCGTTCTCCCTTCACATTTCATGAGTTTGCAGAGAGCTCCCGTGTGAGTGGAAAATCCCCTCACCTGGCTTTTCCTGTGGCTCAAGCCGAGCCTGGCAGCTTTCTGGCTGCTGCCACTGCCATCGCAGTGGTCCGCAGACCTGCCGGAGCTGCTCCTGCCAATCTGTGTGGGCTCTGGATGCTCTGGATCTCTCCTACTTCTCCGCTGCCATTTCAATTTGCTATTCACCTCACTTTTTAGTGAAAGTGTCTATTTTGCTGCAGGTTTTTTTTTTTTTTTTTTTTTTTTGCTTTTTCCCCTCTAGGCTGCTTTGGCATGGTACCTATGCCGCCATCTTAACCAAAAGTCCTGCTGGGAGTTCTTTCAACAAAGGTGACTATGCCTTTCTAGAGCCATGTGCTTGCCCATACTCTTAAAAATAAGTTGCTTGAGTACAAAGAAGGAAGCATGGCTTTCTTTTTCCTGGTTACATTTTATTCTCCCAACATAATCACTCCTCTTTTGAGAAAACCTGGTGTATACCATATCTACTAGGCTCCATATCCACTGCCTTTTTCTCACTGAAGTCCATTCTATGTTCTTTTCTATGAGTCTGATCTACTTGCATATTTGTCCAATATGTTTCACATTTCCCGACCAGTTTCTGAAAAGACCGACAACAGTTTATCTTGACATGAGAATATTTCTGGCTGAATCATTTCACCAAAGGACCTGCCTGCTTTAGCAATTTCAAAAGCCCCTGGTGCAGCTACACACTTGACTTTTAGGAATGTTCTGGATAATCACTGATGCTCCCCACATAGTGTAGGAATATATCCCTGATTCATGGAAACTTTAGTGTAATAGTTGCATTTACCTTATATTTCTGATGATTGTTAGAAACCATTTCTGGGGTTATAATTGTTGTTATTGTTAAGGTCCAAGCTTATAAACCTATGTTTTATAAAGACTTAACTTTGACAATTCCATTTGCTGGTACTTCATCATTGATTTGATTTAAGAAGGCTTAATTGTTTTTCTCCATAAAAGAAAGTATGAAATGTGATGGAAAAATTCTTCATGTCTATAGTGGTTTGTCTAGAATGTCCCTATCCCATATGGGCTCATGTATGTGAACACTTGGTCCCTAGCTAGTGGTGCACTTAACTAAGTCATCTCCCCAGACCCATAGTGGTGTGCTATTGAAAACCTGTGGAACTTTTAGGAGATGGATATAGCATGGAGGAAGTGGGTCACTGGTGCTGGGCTTTGAGGTTTTACTTCCCATCCCAAGATCCCACTCTCTTTCTCTGCTTCCTGACTGTGGATGCAATGACCAGTCACCTCCTACTCCTGTTGCTGTGCCTTCCCCTCTGACAGACTTTAGTTGCTGGAACTCTAGGCCAAAACAAACCTCTCCTCCTTTAAATTTCTTCTTGTTAGGATTTGTCCACAGCAATGAGAAAAGTAATAATGCACCATCAACAAGTATCTACACCCAGTTAAAACCCAGGAGCTTCCCCACACTTCACACCTCCAATGTTGACCATCTTCTACATTTCCTTGGACTTAAGGCTGGGGATTTCTGGATTATAAACACATGAATGGGACAGAATTTGACTGCAATAGCCAACACCATTTTGAGTGTAAGTTTGAATTGTTCTAGCATTGTTTTAATCCTTCAAAAACCTTTCACATTAAACTAAAAGAAACAGGTTACCACAAGGGAGTAGGAAGAGGCTCACCATTAGTGTAGAAAATCTTCCTGTTGACTGTTCTTGGGATGGAGTGATCCTGTCAGTGAGTCCACATAAATGTGGCAGCATTAAATCAGCTTCTGAGGTGCCTATATTGAGAAACTGTAACTTCCACTTTTTTGACTTTCTCAATATGGCTAAGCTATGGTTTCTCTATGGAGTCTCTTCAAGACTCTCAAAACACCACAGATATTAAAGTAGCTGCTGAGGAGCAGTAAACTTACTTTGAGGTACAGGTAAGAGTTACCCAGAAAACTGAGGGGAAAGAAAGATCTTGACAAATGAAAGGAAGATATTACAACCTACATGTAATTTAAAAGTTTGCAGACAGGAACCTGTGAGGCTAATGTATAAATAGTTTAGAGTTATGGAATTCTGTAGTGTAATTTTTAACTTCAAGACATTCTATTTGAAAGCAAAATAGAAATATGTGCAACTTTTTTACATTTAGAGTGAATTTTCTATTAAGATCTTCTTAAATTTTTAATGACACTATCTGAGATACTTTTACCATGTTGCCAAATAAAAATTTAAAATAGTAGCTGAGTGGTACTAAAACCCCCAGTCATATAATTTCAATAAGAAATGAATCATGGGTGATGGAGAAAGACACTGAGGATATGCAAAATGTACCAATGAACAAATCCAGAAGACGCTGAGAGCTCAACACTAAAGTAGACTTAAAATACACCCACCATAGCTCAGGGAGTTTTGTGGAAGAAAGGGCAGAAAGAATGTAAGGGCCACAGTGTGGGAGAGAATATACAAATGTATTTGCCTTCCCCTCACAATGATTGACTGCTGCTTTCAAAATGTATAACCCACAACCCCATGGTGAATACCAGCAATCCCACTGAGGAGAACCCCCATTGGAATGGGGACAGGGTAAAAGGAAAAGATGGTACCAACACATGTTATGTTCATACAAAGTTACTTTTTAATATTAGATATGGACATATTTAGTATGTAAACAACACATGTAGATATTATCCTTTCCCTCCTCCATGCCCCATTTTCTGAAGAGGCCTTCCTCACTGGGGATGCAGTTCAACCCCATGGGGATTGTGGGTCATGCATTTTGGGGGACGGGAGAGGCAATGACTCTGTACAAAATGTCCCAACTTGTGGTTCTAACAAGTTTTCTGCCCCTCTTCCACAAAATTCCCTTAACCATGCTGGGGCAATTTTAAGTCTACTTCAGCGATGGGTACTTAGGAGCCTCTGGATCTCTGGTCTGGTGGTGTTGAGTGTGTCCTCAGTATTTACCTCCATAAGCTTTGTGCTGATATCAGATTCACTAAGAAACAGCTCTCTTGCTAATTTCCCCAATTCCTTTCTCATTTCATCTGGGGCTGCGGTGGAGTGCACTGTGTTGTTTATCTCCTCAGGTCCAACTCCTGTCTGAAAAAGAGAAGCAGATTCTCCAATAGCGAATGAAGTCAGAACCTGTTAAATGGGATAACCATTATTAATTTAGAGAGGATTAAAAGGGTGTAGACTCTCTTATAGTCTAAGGTAAGTGGGAGCTTGACAATGAAAAGCAGAATCATTATCTGGATATGATTCTAACTTGTTTCCCAATTCCAGATATGGTTTCCTTTCCACTGACCAGATCTGTTAGCCAATCCAAGAGCAGTTGGTTACACCCCATAGCTGTGTGCCACTATTTCACTTGTGTGAGCATCACATCAGGTTATTTGCTTCTGAGTCACGTAGAGGTTGAGTTGCTTAGACAGATATTGGCCACTTTCCCCCAGTAGCTCATTTAGTACCTTCTAGCACTAAATGGGCTAATTGGTGACTGGCTGTCCTACAGATTCCAACCAGGTCTCTCCATGCCATCAGCATATGGTGTCCTCAGCAGTAGGGTCTTATCATTAACCTCTTGGAGGTATTTCAAGTGCTGTTACAGAAGTCTGTCTTGTTTTTTGGGGGAGATCTAGTAGGTATCTCTGATCAACAACTCGTTGTGGATGTAGATTACATCCTGGAATTACAGGCCAGCACAAAGGGAAAAGAAAAAAAGAAGAGGACAGAGAAGAAAGAAAAACAGGAGAAATGTAAGGTTAGGTTTCATCTCACCCTCCCCAGGGCCCTTTGTTTCAGATGCTCCCCTTAGGGCCTCTTGAAGGTTCCATGTCTTAGTGTGACATCCAAGATATAGGATTCTATGGTACCAGTTCAATTTGGGTTCAGTTTTGTGTCCCCCCACCTTTTCCCTTCCCCCAAACCCTACCCTGCCTATTGTCCAAGCTTCAAGATGCTATTCAGTTAGGTCAGCAAGTTGGGCTGATCCAGGTTAAGAATTGTAGATGAGTGAGATCATCTGATGGATATCTGTCTGTGACTGTGTTAGTTCACTGAGAATGATCTGTTTAGTTTTTTGAGTTCTATGTAGATTCTAGATATTAGATTTCTGTCAGTGGCATAGCTGGCAAAGATTTTCTTCCACTCAGTGGGTGATCTATTGACTCTGGTTATGGTATGTTTGTCTGTGCAAAAGCTTTATAGCTTCATAAAACCCCTCGGTTGAGTGCTTGTTTAATTTCCTTGGCTACTGGGGTTTTGTTCAGGATGTCTTTTCCCAGTCCTATGTTATGGAGAGTGAATCCTATTTGTTCTAGTAGTAGTTGAAGAGTTTCAGGTCTTATATTGAGGTCTTTAATCCATTTGGACTTGATTTTTTTTTTGTTTGTTTGCTGAGATTTTTTATTGTGAAGACATGGCCAACTTACATATATCATTTTTATTTAGAGTATATTTTTGCCTTATAGTGCTCCTGATTTTTATGTATGGCAAAATGAGTAGGTCTAATTTCATTTTTCTGCATGTGGTCATCCAATTTGTCCAACACCATTTGTTGAAGATGCTCTATTTTCTCCAGTCTAAATTATTGGTACCTTTGTCAAAGATCAAGTAGCTGCAGTTACTTCATCTAAGGTTTGAGTCTTCAATTCTGTTCCATTGGTCTATGTTTCTGTTTTCATTCTAGTACCATGCTGTTTTGTCACTATGTCTTTGTAATATGGCTTTAGATCCAGTATGGTGATACCATCAGATGTGGGTTTTTTTTTTTTTTTTTTTTTTTTTTTTTTTTTTTTTTTTTTGCTGAGAATAGGTTTAGATATCTGAGGCTTTCTACCATTCCATATAAATTTGGAGATCATTTATTTCAATCTCTGTGAAGAATGATGCTAGTATTTTACTTGGTATTGATTTACATACACACATTGCTTTTAGTAGAATTGCCATTTTCGCAGTATTAATTCTACCTATCCAGGAACATGGAAGGTCTTTCCATCTTCTCAAGTCCTCCTCTAATTCTTCCTTGGGTGTTTTTATGTTTTCATTATATAGGTCTTTCACATCCTTGGTTAGTGTTATTCCAAAGTATTTAATTTTTTGTTGCTATTGAAATTGGACAGTCTCACTGATTTCTTTCTCCTGTATATTTGTCCTTTGCATATACAAAAGCTACTGCTATTTGTGAATTGATTTTGTATCCTTCCAATTTGCTGAAGGAAGTAATCACCTTTAGAAGTTTTGAGATGGAGACATTTGGGTCCATTATGTATAGGATCATGTCATCTGCAAATAGGGCTAACTTGACTTCTTCCTTTCCAATTTGAAGACCTTTTATTGCTTTCTCTTGTCTTATTTCTTGGGCTACTACTTCTAGTGCTATGTTGAAGAGCAGAGGTGAGAGTGTGAGCACCCCTGCATTGTTCCCAATCTCAGTGAGAACACCTTGAGTTTTCCCCATTAAGTATTATTTGGGTTTTAGGAGCTTTATCTATAGTCTTTATTGTGTTGTGATATAAACCCTGTAAGCCTATTCTTTCCAGGGTTTTGATCATGAAGTGATGATGTATTTTGTCAAAGTCCTTCTCTGCATCAATTGAGATGATCTGGTTCTTATGGTTCAGTTTATTTATGTGGTATATTACGTTGACCAATTTCCAAATGTAAAACCATCCCTGCATTCCTGGGATGAAGCCTACTTGATCAAGGTGGATAATGCTTTTGATGTGTTGTTGGATTTGGTTTGCAGGGGTTTTGTTCAGAATCTTTGCATCTAAGTTCCATAGGGATATAGGCCTATAATTTTCTTTGCTTGCATTTCTGGCTGGTTTGTTATAGGATGATGCTAGCATTGTAAAAGGAGTCAGGGAGGATTCCCTGGTCTCCTTTTATGCAGGACAATTTGAGAAAGATTGGCTTCAGTTCTTCAAAGAAGATTTGATAGAATTCAGCTGAGAATCCATCCAGTCTTGAACCTTTCTTTTAGGGAAGGTTTTTTATTACCTTTTTAATTTCCATGGATGTGATAGATTTGTTTAGGAGATTAATATTCTCTGAGTTTAGCTTTGCTAGGTGGTATGTGTCTAGGAATTCATCCATTTCTTCCATATTATTCAATTTTGTGGAGTAGAGGTTTTGGATGTATGCCCTGGTGATTCTTCCAATTTCATAGATATTTGTTGTGATCTCTTCTTTTTCATTTCTGGTTTTGTTAATTTGAGACTTCTCTCTCTCTCTCTGTGTCTCTTTTTCTTTTCTTAATCAATTTTGCTAGGGTTTTGTCAATCTTGTTTAGTTTTTCAAAGAACTAGCTCTTTGTTTCATTGATTTTAAAAATTGTTTGCTTAGTTTTTCAATTCATTAATTTGTGCTCTAATCTTGATTACTTGTTTCCATCTGGAGCTCTTTGGGTTGGATTCTTCTTGTTTTTCCAGCCAGCACCTTTAGGTGGACAGTCAGGTTATTGATTTGGGATCTTTCTGTCTTTGTAATGAAGGCACTTAGGACAATGAATTTTCCTTTTATGACTGCATTCATTGTGTCTCATAAGTTTTGGTAGGTTGCATTTTCATTATCATTCAATTTTAGGAATTTTATAATTTCTTTTTTTATTTATTACATGACCCATTCATTATTTAAAAGTGTGTTTAGTCTCCAAGAGGTGGTGGAGCTCTTGATATGTCTTTTATTGTTAAATTCTAGTTTTAAAGTATTGTGATCTGACATGACGGAGGAAATTACTTCAATTTTCCTGACTTTATGAAGGCAGGCTTTACTGCCTAATATATGGTCAGGTTCCATGGGCTGCTGAGAAGAATGTGTGTTCTGTGGAGTTGGGGTGGAAAGTTCTGTAGATATCCATTAGGTCTAGTTGATCTATGATTTTTTTTTTAGCTCCTTTTTTTTTTTTTTTTTTTTTTTTTGCTCAAGTCTATGAAAAACAGCTCCTAAAGTCATACAAGTGTAAGCCAACAAACATTTGCAAGGAGTTAGGCCAATAGAATCACAGGCATATTTTTGAGAATCTGTTCTAGTTCTTTCTAGAGTACAAAGCACTTTCCTATGATCCTGTAGTTCTCTGAATGCCTAAAGTGTCTAACCAAATCACATGTAATCTTAGGGAATACTCTTATACTTTTTACATGCAGCTTTTAACTTTCTAAGAGCAGAAATTGTGAATGTGTGTGCTCTCATCACTGCTCTAATCTCTAGTGTGTATTTCACTGCACACATTTTCAAATGGTATTATGCATAGTAAGGAGAGACTAGAACAGAGCAAACTCAACCACCATCAAACAAATATCAAACTTCTGAAGTTCAAGTTCAATATAACCAGTGACTGACAGTCTCCAGATTTTCAATTTCCACCCCTCCAGCTGGGCAGATTAACCAGGAAACACTTCTATCCCAGGCCAACAGTATGCTCTATGGCAGTCCTTGCTTAGTCCTGGTATATCCAAATCATCTTCAGGTCTTCATGCAATCCACAGTCCATCTCCCAAAGGCTCATTTAGTATATCAGGGCATCAGGCCCTGCCTCATGCCACATCTCAGCAGTGGCACCTGGAACTGTGTGCAACTCATGACCACTCCTGGCATTTTGCATGCTTCTGAAACCAATACCAGGTGTGCAGGACACAGCCATATTCTTAATTCAGGGACTAAATAAGGCAGGTTCCTTCTCCAGTCAATTCTTTCCAAAAGAATTTGCATTTCCATGATTGTCTTTCCTCAGACATCCTTTCCATTGCTTTAATGTAAAGCAGTTGGACCATCTTCCTTACGATTGCTAGTGTGTTTGAAAATAGCAGGTTCAGTAACCTAAGACCAGTCTCAGGGCCTGTAATTTTAACTTCCTTGAGGCATTTCAGCTTAAGAATCTTAAATCTCTAAGTCCAATTATCTTTAGCTAAGCACATCAGTCCATTACAAATTTAACCATGATGAAACTCTCTGGACCTGGGCAGCAGGATGCAGCCAACCCTTATGCTAGTAGCCCAGTTCCAATAAAGTCCTATGAAGTCTTTCTTTCCCCTTATAAAGCTCACAAGCCAAATCTTGAATTTCAATACTGTCTTCACTTAGCATTCTCAAACTCTCATGAGAATAGTCTATAAAACATGGCTTACCACTCCAAAAGGTGTCTTCAGTTGCAATCACCAAATCCATAACTATTACTCCAAAACAAAAGTTTCAAAAGACTAACATCCACATGGTCAGGTTCATCTCAACCCACTCCTCAGTACTGACTTCTGTAGCAGACAGCTTCAGGTTTGCTGAGATGAATTTCTAGACCAGACACAGTTATGGAGGAAAGGCCTCGTTGAAGCTTACAGATCAAGGGGAAATTCCATAATGGCAGAAAAACCTGGCCTCCTTTCACAGGACCAAACACACAGAGAGAAGCATAAGCCTAAAAAGCCAAAAACCACACAGCACACTTTAGGAACTCTTGCTAGGCACACTTTGCATATCTTTAGATTGAAATTTCAAACCTACCACCACACTTTAAGATCTGCCCAGTAACACCTCTTCCAGCCAGGTGGCTGCAGATGCAAACTACAAACTAATAAAGCACTGAATATATTTGGGGCCATCTATTCAAACTACCACACTTGGTTTTGCTTAAAAGTCTGACATTTGAGGAAAACTCTCAGCCTAGGGTAAATGGAGAGGACTGGCTACTCTCCTGCATGCTTTCATGGCTAGATAAACTTGTGAAAGCCATGCCATCTAAAAGAATGTATGGGACACTCTGCTGGGCACTTGATAAATGTTAATTATATTTATCCTGATTTTCCTTCTTAGATACTAACTGGCATCCTCTCAAAAGAGATTGTTTTCTCAGACTATTCCCCCAATCTTCTAAATCTACCCTCATGACTGAACTTATCTTGAAGAATCTTTTATCTGGCAAGAAATAAATTCCTTGTCGTTAAAATCTGACTCACAGAGATGCTAAAGTGACCAATGAGCAGGGCAGCTCAGAAGTAAGAGGAGAGCATAGTGACCCAGCAAGTCCCTGTGAAGGTCACGAAAGTCTCACAAACATCAAAGTGAAGAGAGGCAATTTCCATTAGTTATTACTAAGTGACTGCATCTTGCAGCCCTTCTTTGATGCAGCAGAACGGGCAGTTCCATTCTTTTGTTTTGTTTTATGTCCTAGAGGTGTGGTCATAAAATCTGTAGACGGCCTTCTTCATTAGTTCATGATTTTATAATAACTTATTTGATCAAAGTTCTCCTTTACCATGTGGTTCAAGTAATGCAATGCATACATATTGTACTAAAAGTAGAAGAGTATATGAACAGCTTGTAGGTACAGCTTCTACTCCAAACCCTTGCCAATCATCTCCTCCCCCCCTAGGAAACTGCTATAAGTGGCTTAGTGTCCTTCTTGTGTTTTTCTTATGAAGTTCAGGCACATCTAGACAATCATGTAATATTGTAATATTTCAGAAATAAGATTGTTCTTTTTTTTTTGTTACTTTGTTTCTCTGAAAACTTTCTGTCATTAATATAGATTAACCATATTATTTTTATATCTTCATGATATACCATCACAAAGATTAATAAATTTATTTGCTCACTGGCATATATTCAGTTTGCTTCTAAATGTTTATTGTCAGAGTATTAGTGCTACAACAAGGGGTTTGTATATTTCATTATTGTGTTAAAAAAAAAGTATGCAGATTTTGAGGTAAGAGGATTGCTGTGAGTTTGAGTCCAACCTGAAACTACAGAGTGAGTTCCAGGTCAGATAGGGCTAGAGTGAGACCCTACCTCAAAAAAAAATGTAGGTTTTATTCCTGTTTTTTTATTTTATTTTATTTTATTTTTTTGGTTTTTCGAGGTACGGTCTCACTGAAGCTCAGGCTGACCTGGAATTCACTATGGAGTCGCAGGGTGGCCTCGAACTTAAGGCGATCCTCCTACCTCTGCCTCCCAAGTGCTGGGATTAAAGGTGTGTGCCACCACACCCAGCACTCCTGTTACCTTTTTGAAGGGAAATTTGATAGCAATTAGGAATACTTAGTTTGCCCTTTTCCTATGAACCATAGATATAATGCATCTTTTAAAATTTTCCAATCAGGCAGGGAAAATATGTCATGATGTTTGTGATAGCTGATTTTAGTTGTCAACTTGACAAGATGTAGAATCACCTAGGAGACAAGTCTCTGGTCATGTCTTTAAGGGATTCTCTAGGTGAGGCTAATTAAGTTGTGAAGATCCATTCTAAATTATGATAGCAATATTTTATGGACAAGGTGATCCAGACTGAATAAATAAGAGAAAGTGAACTGACTGAGCACCAGTATTCATCTCTCTGCTTCCTGACCATAGATGCCATGTAATCAGCTGCCTCATACTCCTGCCTATGTGCTTCCCCCACTATGATGGAAAAAAGAGACCTTTAAGCTGTGTGCTAAAACAAGCCTTCCCTCCTTCCTTTCCTTCTCTTCCTTCCTTCCTTCCTTCGTTACTTTTGTGAGGTATTTTGTCACAGCAATGAGACCAAGCAACTAGTAAACTGCCATTTTAATGTTATTTGATGAGTTAAATAAATTTCACTCACTAAATCAGCACCTGTGTAAGTGCTGGTGATATAATATCAAATAAGAGTCATGATCCACACATTTGTGGAACCTATATTCCAGGCCACATGAACAGACAATATGACAAATGAACACGCATTTCAGGTTTATAAATTCATTGAATGTAAATAAAATAGTGAACCAAAAAATAGAGAGTAATGTGAGGGCATTCCATTGGATACAGAGTGGATATGAAAGGTATCTCTGACCAGGGGGGAGTAAAACAGACCTGATGTGAAATGAAGGTGCACAACTGCCAGGATTTCAACAGAAGGAAAATGAATGTGCACAATTGCCAGAATTTCAAGAGAAGGAAAAGTTAGGGGGAAACTACTAGGCAGAAACATGGGTGACATGTTCGACTATTTTAGCCATACGTTATTGCTTCTATAAGCTCTTCACTCCTACGCTTTCTTGTGCTCCCGCTGGATATTACTTTTTATTATGAATAAACAAGAACCCAGTAAGTTATGTATAGTTAGCACAGTCATTTAAAAACATTTTTTTAACAGGATTTTTGCAATTTAACAGGAATTCGATTTATTGTGTTTCTTTTTTTTTTTTGTGAAGAAGAGTTTCAAAGGTTTCTTGGGTTAAGGAGGTTTTGTTGGAAGATTCAGGTTGTTTTTCTCTTGTGAAAATAGTGACCACCATCATTCCAGATAAATTACTCTCAGCTATCTTAGTTCTGACTGATTCCTTATTACCCTGGTATTCCTGAGGGAGCTCTTGAACAGCAATGTCTCAGGAAGCTGTTGGACTTACCAGCAGCTCTTACCCCTTGTATGACCTGGTTCTGCTACAGGAACCCCTCACAGCTAGATACTGGAAGCAAAGTGATTGTCCTTCATATAATGGAAGATGAAATTTGGAAGGATTCACTGGGGCTCAGAGATGATCTCAAAGTTTATGTATTTCTGGGCTAGCCTCTGAGTAGGTTGGAGTAGTTTAGTGACTGGGCTAGTTTATAAACTGTTCACTCCTCATGCACAGTGAAGACTCAGTGGACTCCTATAGCATATTGATGCAGTATATGTTGAAGGAATGGTTCCTGAAATATGTATTAGACAGTCAGAAACTTAGGTGAACCTACAGTTTACCTTAGCATGGCTTAGATATGGCATAGATCTGCTTTGGAATAAATTCCTATGGTCTGGTTCTTAGGTCTAAGTATCAGAAACAGCTGTATAGTTTTCTGAAAATATAATTGTTGAACCAAATAATCTTAATTCATAAGGTTTTGGGCAAGCCCTAAAATATTATTTTGTTTTTAGTTGTTTTATTCGTTTATTGTATGTGTGTATGTGTGTGCATGAATCATGTGGAACTCAGAGGACCACAAGATCTCTTGCTGTTTACCACTCCAGTTCCCCAGGTTAGCTAGCCTGGAAATTCTGGGGACTTATCCTGCTTCTCACACCTTTTTCTTCATAGGTGTGATGGGATTACAGATGGTCACCACAGCATCTTCCTTTACCTGGGTTCTGAAGATCCAAATTCAAGTATTGACACTTGCTGCCAAACATTTTATCCACTGATTCATTTTCTCCAGCCCTGGAAACAGTGCTTGTTGACGTAGGGTCTTGCTGTAGCCCAGGCTGACCTGGAATTCACTATGTAGTTTCAGGGAGGCCTTGAACTCACAGAAATCCTCCAACCTCTACATCCTGAGCACTGGGATTAAAGTCATGCACCACCATGCCCCACAGGAAACAATATTTTTTAAATCTTATGGGTAATCACAGTGTTTGTCCATGTTTGGGAAGCCTGAACACAAACATCAAGTTCACATAACAGTTCATTTCACCAGTTGCCTACATGCATCCAGCACTCTGATTTCTTTTCACAATGACTTCAGAGTACTTGAATATCATGAGTCATTTACTTGTCTGTTATAAGGACTCTGACTGGCAAATGTATATAAATATCAAGTGGATGTGCCATTAGTCATTCAGTTTGTCCTTTAAAGAACCAAGGGTCTCTTGTAGTCATCCATCTGCACATTGCCAAATTTCTGTAAAATTTGTGACTGTTTTTGAATGTGAAACACTTAACTTGTTTTTGTTCTATATGTTCCCACTAACTTTTCTCAGTAACTTTTTTCCCACTAATTTTCTCAGAAGTGAGAATCACTTCTACATTCCCATCATATCCAACAGCATCAAAGGCAATATTGAAAGTATGACAGTGTTTTAAAAACCTATACCATCTGACCTCATGCTCATGGTTGTCTCAATAGCAAAATTAGGTTCTCAATGTACCATTCAGAAAAGTCGATATCTTATAATTAAAAATGATTACACAAAGGATACCAACTCTAAAGAAAAATAAAGGTTATCCTTATACTGTATAAACTCTAAAATTATTAAGAGGACATGAAGTAGTACGTTTAGGAAAAATATATCTGAAAATTTAAATCAGGTTTGACATGATTGGGTAAGTACAGGAGACGTGCAGAGGACATAGTTCCAGGCAGTTTCTCTATTTTTATGACCCTACAAAATCATTGTAGGAGTATGTCATTCCAATCCAATCACAAGACAGGAAAATATTCTCCCTTGACCCAGCCTCTAGACAATGGCAAAAGCAAGTTTATGATTGTTTCAGGAATCCATGATTCACTTTGGACAAATGAGAAGCCAAGACAAACTGTCAAGACCTTGGAGCCAGCCTGAAAGAGAGCATCTGTAGACCTCCATCTGAGAAACTCTGATTTATTGGATGTGCCCTGAGGACAGAGGGCTGCTTGTCTCCCTTCCCCAACACTAAATTTCCTTCTTGCGTCTTCAGTCTTGAGTCCTTTTCAGATCTCTCCTCCATCCACACACATTCTACGCTATGCAATATTGACAGAAATACCTCAGCACAAACCACATTTTCTTCCCCTCTCAGCTTTTTAGGAGGCTGTATTTGGATGACTTAGCTCTGGAGGATATTGAGTGGTGAAAATAACGGAGACAAAGGAAAGGAAGGGTTGGCATTATTTATGAACTAGGAGGTTATGCTCCCAACATTGGGCATTTTTCAGTGACTGGCAGCTCTGGCTCTCAAAGATGAAATCCTTTCCCTTTGGGACGGACAACTCTTCTGTGTTTTATGCATGAAGCCAAGGTTGATTTTCACCCAAACTTCTTTTTCTTTTTTTTCTGTGCAGCAACATCCTTTTGTTACCTTGCTTTCCTTTACAGATTATTCCTGAAGAACAGTTGATGAATGAGGCACTTGCACCCTAACCACTGCATCAGGCTCTACTTCTAAGGAATCCAAATAGGCATAATGTTTTCAAGACTTTTGGGAATTCTGGTACATGCCATGGGGCTGGCTACAGTTCCTAGCTTCCCTGGCATTAGTATTTTGTTGCATATATTATATTACTATGAGAGATAGCTTTTAGGGCAAAAGCAAGAAGTCTCAGATTATTCATATTGCAGTGTCCTCTGAGTTCCTCACCTTTTCTCCTCTTCAGATCTTATATACTGTGTTCTGTAGGGGTCTAGGACAGTTTTTGCCTATAATCAATTCTAAAGTGTCAACTGTGATCCACTCTCAATTGACTTCCTTTAATAGCTCCTCCAAAAGCTCTACCACCCTGACCTCCTAAACTGCATTAGATGTCTTTTATTTTTTGCATGTGTGTCTGTAAAGTACATGTTGTGTGTTGTGTTATGAGTGGTGTATGCCTGTGTGTATAGATACATGTGGCATGCATATGCATGCGGAGGCCAGAGGGAAACTTTGAGTGCCCTTATCTATTGCTCAACCACCTATTTCCTTGAGAAGGGTTTTTTTCCTCAACTTTATCAACAAAAGTACTGGAGTTACAGACATTTGTGACCATGCCCACCTTTTTAACAGGGGTTCTGGGAAATTGAACTCATGTACTCTTAGACCCTTTCGGGCTCTCATGCTTAAGCAGTAAGCATTCTTAACCACTGAGCCTCCTCCACAGCTCTGCAGGAGATGTCTTTCAGGTAACCTCACAACATACTCTATATCCTTTAGTAAAAGACTCTAATTTCAGGCAGAATATGGAGGATAGTTTGGTCACTTTTGTATTCCCAGAATATTGTATACTACCTGAAGCATACTAGGAACATAATTTTCAATTGAAAATGAATGGATGTGTACAAATGTTAAAAAACTGGAAGACACATCAGGAAGACACACTTTATGATATGATACCCTGAAAGGACTTGGCAAAATACAGGCTTGCGAGTAATTTTTATTAGCAGGTGGATAACTTTTCTCTGTTGCTGGAGTCCTCCAAGTTGTTCTCTGACACCTTTCCAGAGTAATGTTGGTGTGGGTGTGTGCTCATATTGCATTTGAAAAATCTTGTGTTGTGAACACAAGGTTGCATGTTGCTCAGAGCAACCTTCTGTGTCACGTTCATCTCCTTACTCCAAGAGTAATGACACTCAAGTAATGGGAAGAAAATAGCCTAATACCATTTGTATTAAGAGTAGAGGTTGGAATATGATTTTTCCTACATACTCTCTTGTACATGTTAATTCTCAATACAGTGCTTACCTTCCTTGACTTGACTGACTCCCTTCTATTCAGAACTTTATCTTTATGCCTCCAATTTGAGATGTTCTCTGACCTAAAATACCTTACTTGTGTCCACCATGCCCCCTATCCCACAGTGCATTGGAGCCTTCAGTTGATTCAGAAAGCTTTCCCAGACTCTCCCAGAAGTTGTTGACATTCTTCTTTGGATTTCACAAAACTTAAAAACCACAGAAATGTTGTCATCTCCTCTGGGGCAGAAATTCTGTCTTAGACACTGGGAATGTAGAGATAAGTGGCACAGTGCCTAGAGCATAATTGACATTCAATAAATGCTCCTGGACTTTTTAATAAGTCAGTTCCCTGCAATGGGAGTAAGCCAAAAAAAAGTTTTTCATTATTCCTTGTGACTGCATTTGAGACTAGAGAACAGCATTTTGGGCCTGGGGCCATTCATGGGCAGTTAATGGAAAGAAATTTACAAATGTATTCAATTCAGTGAGAAGGATAAGACTTGCTAACACAGTCCCTGTATCTCAATACAGTGTGTCAACACTGTATTGACGTTCATAATATCAATTTTCACAAAGAATTGGTGGGAATTTCAGAAAGAAAATGATTTATATTGTGATGAAATATGTTTGCATTTTGAAAAATGGCAGGAATGAATAGTTGTAGTATAAGGTAGAAGTCTTATAAGTCTTTCATGATCCTATAAAACTCAATATTGTTCTTCAAAATAGCAAGAACTGTCCATAAACTATCCTCTCTGCAAAAGAAGTCATATACTTCAGTCATCTAAAGGCATGGCATTTTCTGAACCTAAAGGGTTCATAGCATACATGTGATGAGGACCAGGGCATTTTGAGAAAGGCATGCCAGGAAGGAAGACATATGGGAAGGTTAAAGTGAGCACCTGCTGGGTCTGTGTGAAAGTAGTCTGGCCATGTGGAGCACCTCTGTAACTATATGTTGGAGATCACAATTCAAAGGCGTCTAGGAGGCAGAGGTGCCAGAGTCTCTTTCCAATCAAGGAAGGTTTAAATTAGACATGTAAATTGAAAATAGTTAACTCTGAACACAAGGAAGTTGGGCAAGACAATAACTGGAGTAAGAACAGGTAACCTCTCCACATAGATCACAATGGCCAACCAACCATTGCCAAGTGATGAGAAATAGCCACCTGACAGAGAAAGACACAAAGATAAACAAATATGATTTTCCTCCTATCAGATAGTGTGGTGGTTTGATTCAGGTGACCCCTATAAACTTAGCTGTTCTGAATGTTAGGTTCCCAGATGATGATGGAGATTTGGGAATTAATGCCTCCTGGAGGCAGTGTATTCTTGGGGATGGGCTTATGGGTGTTATAGCCATTTTCCCCTTGCCAGTGTTTGGCACACTCTTCTGTTCCTGTTGTCCCTCTGTTGTTGGCCAGGGAGTGATGTCCACCCTCTGCTCATGCCACCATTTCCCCCTTCCATCATGGAGCATCCCCTCAAGTCTGTATGCCAAAATAAACCTACTTTTCCCCCATAATCTGCTCTTGGTCAGGTGATTTCTGCCAGCAATGCAAACCTAACCGCAACAGTAAAGTTGGTATTGAAAGTAGGGTTGCTGCTAGACACCTGACCATGTGGTTTTAGCCTTTTGGAGCTGATTTTTTTTTTTTTTGGTTTTTCTAGGTAGGGTCTCACTCTGGTCCAAGCTGACCTGGAATTAACTATGTAGTCTCAGGGTGGCCTCGAACTCACAGCGATCCTCCTACCTCTGCCTCCCGAGTGCTGGGATTAAAGGCGTGTGCCACCACTCCCGGCTGGAGCTGATTTTCTAGAGGAATGTGAAAGGATTTGAAACCTTGGCCTAAGAGATGCCTTGCAGTGCTGTAAGTACAGCTTGATGGGATATTCTGGTCAGAGTTGGAAGACCTGAATGCAGTAAGAAATATTGACTGTGAGGTTTGGCTTGTGAGGGTGAGAAAGAACTTGGCCTGGACTGGGCTAGAAGAGGTTTGTGTGAGAAGCTTTCTGTTATGCTCATGTCCTGAGAAGCTGTGTAGGGTTGCATTGCATAAAAATGGACTGGTGTGAGCAGAGGGATATGGCACAGAAAAAAATGAAATATTTGGGTGAAACTACTACCACTTCAGCTGCAATTATATGAGTGATTACAATCTTTTGAAGTGGCCTGAATGCTCAAGGAGTGTCCTTTCCTTCAAAGTTTTCTTTATTCCCCCTTTGGATTAAAAAATTGGCACCCTACCTAGTATTGTGGAGTATGAGAAATGCAGGAAAGAGAGGGTCATTGAATTTGCAACACAGTCTTGTGTTTGTTTTGGAAATGTCCATGGGCAGTGTGAAACAGGTTTGCTGGACGCCTATATGGAGACCCAATGGAGCCATGAGGATGGACCATGGGTTGCAATGGAGACCCAGTGGAGACCCTTTGACCATGAGATTGCTGCTATGGAGAGTTTCTGGCCCCAGATGAAGTTTTTCAGGACTGTGAATGGCCTAGCTGGAGGGGTGGAATTGGAACTCCAGACTTGTTGCTCATTAGAATCATTGGACTTGGAGACTTGTCACTGACTAGAGTTGTTGGACTTGGAGCTACAGAGTTTGATGTTTGCCCTGTTTAAATCTTGTATTGGTTGAATATTTCTTTGCTATACCTAATGCCATCTTTTGCAATGTGAATGTTTATTCTGTGCCATTATGTTTTTTTTTGGGGGGGGGCAGATTTTTTTGGTATTATGCTTAAGTTAAAAGACCATGGTTTATAGGGACATTTGAACATCATTAGGATGGATAAAAATTATGGGTACTTTTAAAGTTGGACTGAATGCATTGTATTTTTATATCATGTATGGATATCAGTTTATAGGGGCCAGGGGTGGAATGTAGTGGTTTGATTCGGGTGTCCCCCATAAACTTAGGTGTTCTGAATGCTAGGTTCCCAGCTGATGGAGATTTGGGAATTAATGCCTCCTGGAGGCAGTGTATTGTTGGGGGTGGGCTTATGGGTATTACAGCCAGTTTCCCCTTGCCAGTGTTTGGCACACTCTCCTGTTCCTGTTGTCTATATGATGTTGGCCAGGGAGTGATGTCCACCCTCTGCTCATACCATTATTTTCCCCTGCCATCATGGAGCATCCCCTCAAATCTGTAAGCCAAAATAAACTTTTCCCCCCACAAACTTCTCTTGGTCAGGTGATTTCTGCCAGCAATGTGAACCTGACTACAATGGATGGTTTATTAAACATGATGTCCTCAACATGTGAGTCCATATCTCAGGCAATAAATACATAGTAGCTGTGTGCCTTTGGGCAATTCATTGAGTTTCTCTTGACCTTAACTTTTCTGCTGAAATATAAACATTTGGATTCAGAGAACTTTCATATTTTGTTAAAACTTAAGAATTAGTAATTTTCAAAATTTTTAGTTGTAGTAAAATTATTTCTAATAAATGCAAAATGACCGTAATGGCTTTCAGTATATACTTTTAAGGGTCGAAAATATACCAAGCCATTTGTCTTCTTCATATTATTATATTCCCCGAGTTAGTTAAACAACTCTCACACAAGGACTTCTTTCTTCACCTTGCTCATGAGAAGAACTGTGGATTTGTGAAGGAATGCCACTGTCACTCAACCATGACTATTCAATACCCTTGGACATGTGACTAAAACATTGTTTTTCTAAATAAGAGGAAAATTGTGTTGTAGGGTATTTTTATTCTCCATGAACTTTATACCTAGGGATAATGATTTCCTTTTTAAGTGTCATTAATAACAATAAAAAAAGCTTAATCTTACAGAGTACTGGCTATGAGGCTAGAATAGGATTGAATGCTTAAAGATTTAATCTTCACGTCATCATGTTAGGACAATTACTAAGAGCATTATTCATTTACAGCTAAGTAAACTGATGCACAAGCAGGTTCTATAACTTACTGAAAGTCATGCTCCTAGTTTGTTGTAGAGTCAGCATTCAACCAAGTCAGCCTGACTTTTCTAAGTGACTTTTGGTATGCAATCCATCATGTCCATTATGTTAGTTGAGAACTAAATTTAAGTCTTCTACTACTGTTTTCTGTGCTTTTGCAAATGCCTCAACATTTGTCCCATTCCACAAGACTGTTAGATAAGTGAAGTGTTCTTTTTTGTTTTGTTACTTTTTATTTTTATTTTTATTTTTTTGAGGCAGGGACTCACTTCATCCCAGGCTGACCTGGAACTCATTCTGTATCTCCAGGTTGGCCTCAAAGTCATGGCAATCCTCCTACCTTAGCTTCCCAAGTGCTGGTATTAGAGGCATGCCACACCATGCCCAACATGAAGTGCTTTATTATTCAATATCTGCATTTGCCTGCAATCACTTTACTAGTTACCATATAAGATAGTTGCTGAAGATTAAAGCAACACATGAGAGAGGAATTTGCCACTCTGTCCAACCGTGTTTGTCAACTCATATATGAGTTTACTCTTCCCTTATTAATTGTTTGTCAATCCCAAACGTCTTTCATGTTCATTAGAAATTTTACTAAGCTTCAGTTCCTTCTGGTCTTTGTCATTGCTTTTGTTTTTAGTATCTCTTTGTTGCCTCTGATCATACATCAAATAATCACTGAGCTTCTGTTTGGTGCCAGCCACCATTATAGCTTTTGGGAGATAAAAAAATAAAAATATCGCCACTTATACCATTAAGGGGCTTGCAATTAGTATTAGAAAAAAAGGTAAATTAGAAAATGTCAGTGAGACCATAGATACCTTTCTAGTCTATACAGTAAATAGAAACCCTTTTGTCCTGAGTCCTCACTACCTACATCCTGACACCCTTAATCTCTTCAGAAGGAATGGTGTCCCTATTTCTCTCTTCAGGCTCTTCTTTCCAAAGTAAGATGACAAAATGTAAAGAGGAATTAACTCTCAGAAGGGTTTTACTTTTTTCTTTATAATGCTTCAAGCATTTATTTTAGCAATGTACACAAGTACTTTAAAATGCGTCAATATTTTAAGCTTGTACTGGACAAGCCAACATGTCTGTCTTCCTGATGCATGTGACGTCAAGAGGATGGCTTTCTCAGAGACGTAAATTTGTGCAGAAGGCCAAAGTCTTGCTGTTCAAGTTTTTCATGTCATGTAGAGATTTCCCCCCATTTTCTAGAGTTTGTTCTGTTCACTTGTGGACATCCTTCTATTAGGTCATTTTGTTTCATAATGTTCATATTTGTCCACATATTTTTGAGCACAGTTTATACTTGCTTTTTTTTTTTAAATAGAATAGTCTATGCTCTTCTCCCCCAGAAGCCAATCTGAGGGCCATGTACATAGTAGGCAAGCACTCTACTATTTCCAGCCTAGATTGCGATTATTCTATTATGGATATCAATGTCATAATCAATATTTTCCACTTTCATTCTTTTTTGTCTTATAAGAATGATGCAGTGTTAGTAAAAGGAAGCCAACTAGTATATTTAAATTGTCCTTTGCAGCTGTGCAATGGAACACCCCTCAGAGAAGTTCAATATTAATTTGACCTTCTCAAGCTAAACTTATTCCTTGATCTTCCTTTATGAATCTTGGTTTTGGAAATTATGATTTTTTTTTTTTTTTGGTTTTTTCGAGGTAGTGAGGTAGTGTTTCACTCTAGCCCACGCTGACCTGGAATTCACTATGTAGTCTCAGGGTGGTCTTGAACTCAAGGTGATCCTCCTACCTCTGCCTCCTGAGTGCTGGGATTAAAGGCGTGTGCTACCACACCCTGCTTGATTCATTTTTTTCCCATATTGTATGATTTTTATTAATGTGAGTATATTCAGAAGAGACAAATTCAGAGAAACAGAAACAAATTGGCAGTTGTAAGGAGCTAAGGGTAGGGGGAAAAGCTGAGAGACTGGTTTTACTGTTGATATGATATAATTATCTTGGATTGAGAGGGAGAAGGAGACTGCACAGAATTATTATTGTGCTAAATTTTAAAAGGTACATCATCTTCAATTTTAGAGTATAGTGTGAACTATGAGCCAAATTTTCTTTTTTTTAAACTTATGGCTATGCAATTTTTCTAGCACCATGTGACAAAAACAATACCATATTTGTGAACTTTATGCCTCTTTGAAATTAATTGTCTATAAATCCATGGCTTTATATCCCCACCTCCTATGACCTATTGATCTGTTTATATATCTCAATGTAAATAACTCTTGCCTCAATGTCAACAGCACTTGTGTTTTTGTAATAGAGTTTTTATCTAGCCATAATCTTTCAAGCTTTGTTAAGTGGTGGTTCCTTCTGGCTTTTTTTTTTTTTTTTGTATTTAGTAAGAACATATTTTGTATAGATACATCATGTGTTGGTACCATGTTTTCCATACTCCCTGCCTCCATTCCACAGGGGTGTGCTCCTCAGTGGGGTTTGTTGGTATTACCAATGGAGTTGTGGTTTATGTCTTGTGGAAGTAGCAGTTAGTTACTGGGGAGAGGCAATGACTCTGTACATGACATTCCAACCTGTGGCTCTTACAATCTTTCTGGCCCCTTTTCTGCAAAATACCCTGAGCCTTGGTGGGTGTGTTTTAAGTCTAATTCAGTGATGAGCTCTAAGGAGCCTATGGATCTCTGCTTAGGTAGGTGTTGAGTATCCTCAGCCTCTGTCTCACTCATCCTGCATTGATTGTCAGGCTCACCATGGAAGCATCACTCTCGCTCATCTCCCCAATTTCTCTGTGTGGTTTTACTTAGGCCTTGGCCGAGATGTTGAGGGGTGATTTATCTCCTCATGTCTCACTATCTTCTGGAAAGGACAAACAGATTCTCCAACACAGAGTGAAGTCAGCACACATTAAATTGGATAGGTGCTATTAATTTAGGGGGAGTTTGGTTGATAAAGCCCCTTTTTTAGACAGACTAGTGGGAGCTTCTCACTGGAGTCTATAATCTTTGTCTATTGGATTTAGACCTAGTTCCCAGTTTCAGATATGGGTTTCTTTCCACTAAGCAGATCTCTTAACAAATCAGAAAGCCATTGGTTGCCCACAAAGACTGTGAGCCACCATTGCTCTTGTGTGTCCTTCTTGCCAGGCTGGTTGCGTCTAAGTAGCTTAGACCCTTGTTTGCACATACCCTTATTGGCCACTTTCCCCCAGTAGCTCAGGTAGTGCTTTCCATCACTAGAGGGGTTAACTGTCTGGGGACTGGCTCTCTTCCTGAGTCCATCCAGGTCTCTCTGTGTTCTGTGTCAGCAGCATATGATGTCTTCAGTAATAGGGTCTTATCTTTTACCTCCAGCAGGTAAACATGTCCTTTGACAGAAGTCCTTTTTGGGGACTTCATAGGTCTCTCCAATCAACAGGTCAATGTGGGTAGCTCCAATTACTGGTACTGGAAGTTACAGGTCAGAGCCAACACTTTTTAACATTAGGATTTATCTTATCCTCTCCAGGGTTCTTCTTTTCAGGCAATTCCCTGCACTCCCATTGAGGGTTATATCTTTTAGTCTACCTTCAAGGAGAAATGCTTCTATGGCACCAGTTCATTTTGGGATTAGTTTTGTGTTTATTTACCCCAAACTTTCCCTTCCCCTTCCCACCAAAACCCTTCCATCCCTATTGTCTGGGCTGCAACTTGCCTATCATATATGCCAGCAATTCAAGCTGATCCAGGTCAGGAAGTATAGATGAGTGAGAACATGCAGTGTTTGTTGAGTATGATCTGTTCTAAGTCCATCAGTCTTCCCACAAATTTCATTATATCATTTTTTTCTTATTACTGAGTAGAATTCCATCATGTATATGTACTAAATGTCATTATCCATTCATTCAATGATGAACACCTGAGTTGATTCCAATTCCTAGCTATAATGAATTGAGTAGCTATTAACATGGTTGAGCAAATATCTCTATAATGAAGCATGGATAATTTAGGGTAAACACCCAGTAAGGGAATAACTAGGTCTGCTGTTAGTTCTATATTCATCTTTTCCAAGAATCTCCATACTTATTTCCATAGTGATTATACAAGTTTACATTCCCACAAACACTGAATGAGGGTTCTCCTTCCCCCACATCCTCACCAACATTTCATTTTTTAATGATTGCCATCCTTACTAGAGTAAGGTGGAATCTCATGGTTATTTTCATTTGTATTTACCCAATGGTTAGGGATGTTGATCATTTTCTTAAATGTGTATTATCCAGTTGTATTTCTTATTCTGAAAACTCCCTATTCAGTTCTCTGCCCCATTTTTTGAGTAGGTTTTTTGATTTTTTTTATTATTTAGCTTTTTGTGTTCTTTGTAGATTTTAGATATTAGGCCTTTGTCAGTGGTATAGCTGACAAAAATTTTCTCCCATTTTGTGGGTCATCTATTGGCTATGCTTATAGTATGTTTGTCTATGCAAAAACTTTTTACCTTAATGAGATGATATTTTTTGAGAGCTTGTTTAATGTCCTAGACTAGTAGGGTATTGTTCAGGAAGTACTTCCCCACTCCATTTGGAGTTGCATTTTGTGTATAGTGAGATGAGTGGATCTAGTTTCATTTTTTTACATATGTTTATGCAATTTGTCAAGCACCATTTGTTGAAAATGTTGTCTTTTCTCCAGTCTATGTGATTGGCAACTTCCTCAAAGATTACGTAGGTGAAGCTATTTGTCCTAAGGTCCTGATCTTCAATTCTGTTTCATTGGTCTATGTGCCTGGTTCTATGCCAGTACCATGCTGTTTTGTTGCTATGGCTTTGTAGTATATCTTTTGATTATGTATGCTGATACCTCCAGAGGCGTTTCTTTGCTGAGGATATGTTTTCATATCTGAAGTCTGCTGCCATTCCACATGAATTTAGAGATCATTTTTCCTATCTTTGTCAAGAATGATGCTGGAATGTTTGATTAAATTGGGCCAGTGTTTATCAACCTTGTTTTGTTTTTTTTTTCAAAGAACTAGATCTTTGTTTCATCAATTTTAATTGTTTTCTTAATTTCTAATTCATTACTTTTTACTCTGATCTTGATTATTGCTTTCTGTCTGGAACTCTTAGGATTGGATTCTTGTTGCTTTTCCACTGCCTTTAGGTATATGGTTATGTTACTAATTTGGGATCTCTCTATCTTGGTTAAGAAGGCATTTAGCACTATGAATTTACCCCTTAGGACTGCCTTCATTTTGTCCTATAAGTTTTGGTAAGTTGTGTTTTCATTATCACTCAATTCTAGACATTTTACAGTTTCTTTTTTGATTTCTTCCACAACCAATTCATTGTTTCAAAGTGTATTTCTAAGTGTATAGGAGTTGGTGGGATTTCTGATGTGTATCTTGTTAATTTCTAGCATTAAAGCATTGTGATCTGTTACAATGCAGGAAGTTTTGTCAATTTTCATGGATTTGTGGAGGCATGCTTTATGGCCTAATATATGATCTATTGTGGAGAATTCTCTGTGGCCTGCTGAGAAGAATGTGTATTCTGTAGACTTAGGGTGGTGTTGTTTAGCTCTATTAATTCCCTGTTGATTTTCTGCTTGGATGATCTGTCTATTGATGATAATGTAGTATCATAGTACCCAACTATGATGGTATTGGTGTTTATTTCTTCTTTGCTGTCAAGTAGGTTTTATTTTATAAACAGTGGTCACTTGTGTTTGATACATATAGATTTATGATTGTGATATCCTCATGTTAGATCATTCCCTTGATGAGTAAGAAATGGTCTTCTTTGTCCTTTTGGATGACTTATGGTTTGAAGTATATGCTATCAGATATTAATATGCCAACATTTGCTTGTTTCTTATTTCCATTTGCTTGGAATATCATTTTCCATCCTTTCACCCTGAGGAAGTTTCTGTGTTTAGTGTTGAAGTGGGTTTCTGGAAGGCAGCAGATAGAAGGATCCATTTTTCTCATCTGCCCTGTTAACTTGTAACTTTTGATGAGTTATTTAAGACTGTTGATATTTAAGGTTATAACTGTGAGGTTAAATTTAGTCCCTGCTGTGATGAAGTGATGGGTTTGGTGCTTTCTTGGGCTCTGTAACTTTTTGAGTCTGTTCTGAAAGTCTTGGTTATTGTTATATTCTTCATGTAGCTCTTGAGATTGGTTGTTTGATTCTTCTGTGTAGAACATTCCCCGAAGTCACCCCTCCTCACTGTGGGTTTGGTTTTGTGCTCATGAAATAATCATAGTGCTGACTTTTTTTCATTGAAGGTTTTCCTTGCACCATCTATTATGAGGGATACTTTTACTGGTACAGTAGCTTGGGTTGGAAGCCATAGGTTTTAGACTTTAAAGTCTTCCATTCCAGGCAGTTATGACTTTCAGGGTTCCCAATGAGAAATCTGAGGTAATTCTGATGGGATTGCCTTTGAATGTAGTGAGTTGTTTCTCTCTTGCTGCTTTTAGCACTCTCTCCTTGCTTTCATTGTTAAGAATTTTAACTATGATGTGCCTTAGAGAGCCTTTTCTTTGTTCCTGTTTGATGTTCTGTGAACTTCTTGTATCTGGATGGGCCTCTTTTTGCAAGATTGGTAAAATTTTCTTCAATAATTTTGTTGAGTATGTTCTCTATGCCTCTGGTCTGAATTTCTTCCCTTTCTGGTATACTCATAATCCATATGTTTGGTCATTTTAGTGTACCCCACAGTTCCCTTATATTGAGTTTGCATGATTTTTTGAACCTAGCTAAGTTTTTTACTCCCAATTAATTATTCTATCTTGTCTTCTGCCTCTGGGTTCTGTCCTACACATGATTAACTCTGTTAGTGAAAGGTTCTAGAGAGTTTTTTTTTTAATTTATATGTTTATTTTTATTTGATATAAAGAGAGATAATGAAAGAGAGAATGAGTGTGAGAGAGAGACAGAGAGAGAGAGAGAGCGAGAGAGAAAGAATGGGTGTGCCAGGGTCTCTAGCCACTGCAAATGAACTCTAGACACAAACGCCACCTTGTGCATCTGGCTTATGTGGGGCCTGGAGAATCAAACCTAGGTCCTTAGGCTCTGCTGACAAGTGTCATAACTGATAAGCCACCTCTCATGACCTCTAGAGAGTTTTTAAAAGCTTTTATTTATATTTTTTTCTGTTGTGTTTATTTTTTATTTTTTGCGTTGTGTCCATTTTTTTGAAGCACAATGTCAGTTTGAGTTCTGATTTTCTTGATACTTAGAATTCATTCTTCCATTTGGTCATTAATTAAAATTAATCAGCTGGTTATTGAGCTATTTGATTTGTTGACTCACCTTCAATTCCTTTATCTCTCTTTTGAGGACTACCTGATTTTCTTCAATTAAGTTAAGCCTATGTTCAAAAGTTATGTGCTCTAAGAGATGATTCTTCTCAATTTCATTTATGTGGTTGTTGGGTTTTTGATGATTTGTTTCCAGTTCAGCAATTATTTTGATCATGGTCATCTACCTTGTTGTGTTTTCATTGTGGGATTCAATTTCTATTTTTTTTTTTCTCTATGTTTTCATGGAAGCTTCCATTGTGGGACTAGGAATCCTTGGTGGATTTCTCTCCATTTTCTGGCTTCAGTTTTTTTTTTTTTTTTTTCACTGTGTTCTACCCACCTCAGGGTAAAAGTGTTATTTCATTGAGGAGGAAGCAAATATTTGTCCTTGTAAGATTTTCAATGAGTATTCTGTTTTGAATATGAACCAGATTAGAGTAGAATGGTTTTATAACCACACTTGTGTAGATTTTGTAGGTTGCAAGTGCAACAAGGGTACCTGGGGAACTGGGAGGTGGGGAACAGGGATCTCAGACCTACTCACTCCATTTGTACACTCTTCAGCACAGGGGATCTAGGGGTTGGGGAAACAGGAGCTGGGAAGCTAGGGAATCGAGAAGCAAGTGACCAGCTCCTAAAGTTGCCCATGCACCCTCTGGTTCAGGGGAACAGGGAGTTGGGACAAAGGGGCAGGTCATTCAGGAAGAGAAAGCAAAACGCCTGCTTCTGCAGCATGTATGCAGGGTCTAGGTCACCCCAAGCCAGAAGCAGGGGTATAGGGATCAGAGAACTGGGATGTGGGGAAGGAACTGGGAGCTCAAGCCTACTCACTCCATGTGCAGCCTGCAGGGCAGGAGATCCAAAAGTTGGAGACCAAGGGGCAGATCTATCAGGAAGGCAAATCAAAATGCCAGCTTCTGCAGCATGCTTGCAGGGTCCAGGCAGTCCTAAACCAGGGGAAGGGGTACTGGGTCCAGGTAACTAGGAGATGGGGAATGAACTGTGAGCTGTGGTCTGTTCACTCCATGAATTCACCCTCTGTTCAGGGAAGGGGGTTATGAGTTTTGTACATACTCTTTACTATTATCTAAAATCTCTAGAACATAACAAATGGAGCATGGGATGTAACTCTATAATCCCAGCACTTGGGAGATGCAAGCAATAGGAATCGGATTTCAAGGCCACTGTCAGCAAGATGATGAGCTAGAGACCAACTTGAGCTACAGGAGAGCCTGTCACAAAACAAAACAAAACAAAACAAAAAAATACTCCAAACCATAAAAACAGCAAAGCATAAAGGCCTTGGGGAGATGATATGCAATACTTTCTATATTGATTTCAATCATTATTTTTTATGAGAAAAAGCAACAAAGCATTACCAAAGTGTTAATTATTTCTGTTGGCTTCCATGTGCTTTGATTGTGAAGACATATTTTTAAAAAATGACCATTACTCTCTACAATGTACTTTCACACACATTCCCACATTTGTAGTCTTTTTGGGGGAAATATTTAAGGACATTACACCTTTTTAAAAGCTCATTTTCCATTTGAATTTTATCATAAACTATTTTCACTCAGGCAAGAAGAATCGTGGGACACGAGAGCTAGAAGAAATGCTACAACTTCTTCTTGTGAAAAATCCTCATGAAACTAAAGTGCAAAATGCTTCCTGATGCAGCCAAGAGTAGATTTGCATGTTAGAACCTGCCACCTAGTTTTCAAGGATGGACCACACAGTTAGCACCCTGGGATTCAGCTCTTATTCATTAGAAGAATGTAGCACATGGAATGAAAGGAAAGCTAATCAATGATTAGTTTATAATTAGCTAATTTACTTCAGTTGAAAAATATATATTCTATATATATATTTTATATACTTAAATATATATTTTATATATTTTATGCATTATGGTTAAATTAGCTAAGTAATTTATTATTACTTCTTATCAATAATTGTCATAGAGTTACACACACATGTATTCTGATATACACTTACGTTTTCATAAGTTTCTTTAGCTTTAATGCCAATAAAGTATCATGTTTACATTAATGAATCAAAAAGAAAAACATATACACTTATGTTTTCATAAGTTTCTTTAGCTTTAATGCCAATAAAATATCATATTTACATTAATGAATCAAAAAGAAAGAAATATAAAGACTGAGGCAAGATTTGGGTAAATACAAAATTATTGGATGGTATAGAAAGAATGAGTAAAGTAAAGAAAAGTTTATATTAGGCAAGTAGACTAGGGATGATGGCTTTCTGTTTTATTTTTTTCTCATAAAATACTATTAGACACCATAAATTTCAAGAGAATAGGTTACTACAAAGCATATTCAGATGGGATACTTTCTCTAGTCATCTGTTTATTTTGATGGTCCATTCTGTAGCTTGCATGAAAAACAAAACAAAACAAAACAAAAACAATAGCCCAAACTGCTCATTGAGAAGGGACCTGGCCCAACAATGGCATGCCTTGCTGTGAAATGCATCAGGTAAATAGCACTTCACTCTTGTTTGGATCTTGATATCTATGAGAACTGCTTAGAACAGGATATAATGAAATATGTTAGGCATAATAGTCGCTAAAGATTCAGTATAAGGAAAGAGGAAGGAAATGTATTTTAAATTTCTGTTGAGTGTTGGGGACATGGTTCTGTGATTAAAGATGCTTGCTTGCAAAGCATGCCAGGCCAGGTTAATTTCCTCAGTGCCCATGCAAATCCTAATGCACAAAGTGGTGCGTGCATCTGGAGTTTGTTTTCAATGACGAGGGGCTCTGGTGTACTTATCCTCATGCATTCATTAATAAAATACATTAAAATTCTGTTGAAATATTATAGCCTCAGAACATAAGCAACCAACTACCCAGTTATAAAGATAATGCAATTTGACAACTACAAATGTTGCTCATTGCACCATTTAATTTAAAACACTTTCCTCAGAACCATAAATATTTTTCTAATGCAGTCGGCTATATAAGTCTGTGGTATTGTAACTCTACCTTGTGGATTCCATGATTACATTAGTATTTCTAAGTATTATATTTATTTATCTCTATACTGGAGTCTGAACAAAGCAACACAAATTTAATAAGTGAATGTCAAATGTCTTCCACATTTATATAGTTTTCTGAGTTTGCTTCTGATTGAATGCTCACAAATCCAAATATTTACTTATCATCCCCATAAGATAGGATAGGAACTTCAAATGCACTGTAGCTAAAATATTGTTTATGTTTCTTCTCCTTACCCTAACAGACTTTCTTTGCCCATGTTCTATAATATGGCCCATCACCTAACTATTTACTGAAGACAGAGAACTTAGACATTATTCCTGAGCATCTCTTCTCTTCGTCAGACAACATCTATTCCATCTCCAAGTCTGATCTAGTAAATTCCTGAGACATTTCTTAAAACCATCCATCTCTAGGTATTGTGACATCATCTCTTTCCTGGAGTAGTACAGTGTCCTCTTCACTGATTTATGACCCATTCTGGCTGGAACCTCTTCAGGTTCCTTCTTCAGACACTGATCTGAAATATCGACCAAAATTATATGTTTCATGAAAACACTGACTTGCTTACTAAGACCATTCTACAAATTCTCATTGTTCTGACAAAATTTTAAGTATTTCCTGTGTCTTTCTAGTCCCTGAACACATTCCCTGCCCTCATCATAGCACTTTCTGACCCTTAATTATATATAAATAAGATGATGACAGTAATAATACACACCCAGTAGGATCATCAGAATTCAATGAATTAATATTTGTAAAGCACTTATGACACAGAGTAAATGTTATACATGTTTACTACACCACCCAATTGATAAACTTCATCCTGAACTATTATTCCTCCTTTCCTTGATTTTCTTGAGCAAATGCTTTCCTTTCTAATGCCCAATTACTTCAAGCTATCCCTTCTTTCTCTACCCAAGATCATTTTACTACCAGGAAGTCTCATATCCCAATTTATCTTTCTATTCATTCTTTTGTCTGTATTTTAAAAGAAAATTTCCATGGTTAATCTACTGTCCAGATTAATTTATACCTCACATATATCCCTTTACCTTTTCTTTATAGGATTTAACACAATTCTGATAACTTCTGTGATTTCTTGCTTAATATCCATGTGTCTGTTAATGTTAGAAGCCCCAAGAGGTCAGAATTAGGACTAAAATTGTTATGTTCCATCAATATCTGACATATTCCTAATAAGCATCTGGTAAATGAGCAAATGAATGGGAAATCATATCACAGTTTTCCACCTATGCACAGTATACTATTCTTCTTGGGTTTCATGGGGTCCATGGGGAACAATGGCCATGGAGAGTTGTCAGGTTATGCAAGACAAATGTGCCAAAATGGAGCTTTTGACACTCAGTTGAGTGGCTTTGTCCAATGTACTTATCTGTCCAAAGTTATCTCAATGCAAAGGCTTACACACAGAATGTAGTTATTCTCCTTGAAGTTCAGTCTCAAAAGAAAAAGTAATGCCCAGTGATACTAATTCTTATTATAAACAATGAGTTCAAATAAGGCCATTCTGCTTCTGATACTTTTGGAACAATTGACAAAGACTTGTAAAATCCTCCCAAAGAAGCAGGTTTGTTAAAGGGTCTCCAAAGCTCCCTTTTCCAGATGTGGGACCTTAAAACACCAAACAAAGTCATTCCTGTGGCATCCAACTGCCAGGTCTGTGTAAAATGCAACAGTATATGCCACAAAGAACAAGTTTTAATTACAGTCTCACAGAGCGGTGAGCAAAGTTTATACTTTCCTTTCATCACTTTAGAAAATATGAAAAGGCTCTGTTTCCAAGGAAACAGTGCAGTCAAATCACAACGAATGAGGGAGCTAAAAAAACATACTCCCAACCACCTTCTTTTTTTTTTTTAAAAAAGCACCTATTCATTTGTACACTTGCTTGTAGTTTATGAGCCATCTTAGCCTTGGATTGGGTGATTTATGAAGGGATCAGCTTGACTGTTAGCCAAGTACTCTCCTTGTAGCAAGCCCAGGATATAACCACTTTTACGGCAGCAGGGTGTCTTGACATTATGAGCTAAATTATCTCCTTTTGGATACCAAGTGGTACCAGGAAAAAGTAATTTACCTTCTTCAGGTTACATGCGCACAGAGGATAAAGCACTCACCTAGATGAGCAAATTGCTTTTCCTTATCATTATGAAATGCCATCCTGACACTGTGTTCTCTGCCCTGGTCCATCACAGGCTGGCTTTTATCATTCATTTTTATGCTCTTCTCTCTTTTCAGTGTACCAAAAAGAAAGACCTCACTAACAAAAAGGGTCCTGTTTCCGCTGAAAATCCAAAAAGACAACTTAGTGCAGGAGCGCTGGCTGTTATTCCTCAGATTTCTGTCCCTAAGACACAAGCTGCATCTACAGCAGAGGGAAGGGTGCATTTCCAAAACCAAGGTTACAACCTTGGTTAGTGGGGTCGCTCTGCGGACGCCCATGAACAGTTTGAGGGTAAACATTCAGAATGGCATTTCTTACAACTTACTACGAGTGCCTTTCTAAATTTTGTGGCACTACCCTAGAGATAAATTTGGCACTAGCTCTGTGTGCCTGTAGTGGAAACAGGAGATGGCATCTTCCAGGTGGTCCATGAGTTCATTCACTCATGAGGGCTCATGATGTTACTTCCTCAAAACTCAATTTCATAAATTATCCTCCATGCTCCCAAGGGTTAATGTAACCATCCTCCTCCCAAATGACTCACTGTCTTTTCATCTGTAGACAGGTGTGCCAAAGATTTGATTGCATCGAAAATAAGCACTCACTCAGGGTAGAATGTTTACAGAATTAAAGGCAGGAGAAAATATTAGGCCTATATCAAGATGGGCAGGTATAAAAATACACAAGGGTGTCCTGACCCATTACAGTTTTCATGGAAGAATTAACTTTAAAAAGACCATGCCTTTTTTTGTGGTTTGTTTTATTTTGTTTTCTGGGAACACTACTATATTAATTGAAAGAAATAAAGAATATAGCAGAAGGCTTTGCATGTGTAATTATTAGTTGTCATATGATTTTACCTCTATGCTTTATTTATTTTTTTATTTTGGAACATTTAAATTTTGTTAAAACTAGAAAGCTGCAAGATTGTTGATTCTTTCGCCTGGAGCAGACTGACTGCACTGTCACCTCCTTCCAGCATGAGCTCTGACTCTGAGTTCTGGTTCACTATGGTCTGACTTCTGATTGCTTTCTTTGACTTCACAATATCTTCTTCAGTGTCATATCCAATGAGCTTTGAGTCATGGGAAATTAATATTTTAAAAGTAAAAAAAAAACACAGTATTTAATTTCTTCTAAACTGGTAACATCTTAAGTAAAAGCAATTTTGGGGAGGAATACCAAATCAAGAAAAAAAAACAGTAAAAATTATGCTGCCTAAAATAGTACATAGTAAATGCAAGAGAACCTTCACTGTAATTCAGAGGGCTGCTAATTTTCTTTGGCTCGCTCTAGTAATGAGATGTTTGAGGCTAAGATGAATCTGAGAAATTATCTTGTACAATTTTTCAACGTTGTATCATTGCTCTTTTTACATTTTTATTTAATCTGCATGGTCTCTAAAAACCTTTGTCAACAAAATGAACTTAGACTCCTTAAATATAGCACAGGTAACATCAGACCTGCCAATGGAGAAGGAGGTGAAGGCAAGGAGAGAGGGAGGTAGAGAAGAATGATGAGAGAGAAAATGGGGGAAGCAGAGGAAGAAAGAGTTAGAAAGACATGAAAAGGATGAACTTGAAGATGCATCAGCTTCTCTCCCCTTGGATGCACAGTGGTAGAAAGATTAACCTCTCAAACGACAGTGTGCTCTGTTCCTTTTCAGCAGGCTTATTTTGCTTCTTTCCTTCTAAACAAGCACTAAAAATATATGTCTTTCTCATGTTTCCTTGCTGTATTCCTTTTATTTATTTGTCACCTTTTATAAATCTCTTTCACCTAGTATGCCTTGGATTTAATGTATTTCTTCATTTACTCAATCAAACATATACGGAGTGAGGATTGTCTGTTTGAAAGTGGATTATACAGTAGGTCTTCACATTGGAGAAGATATAGGCATTTTATCCAATATGTAAAATACCTACAGATAGAGTTAGGTTGTGGACATATGAATCATCAAAGAGCAAATAAAGAGGAAAATTTTGTAAACTTTTTTGGAAGACAGTTGAAAACATGTATGCCAAATGTTCAAATTTATATGTTCTTTAAATTTTTTAACAATTTGATACATGTATATAATGCATTTTTATTATACTCATCCACTGACCTCTCTTATCTCTTCTCATGCCTACTAATCTCCCTCTGCTTCCCAACAAGAATTAGTTATTTGAAAAAATATGTCAAATTAATCTAAAGAAAGAGAAAGAGTACCTAAATTAATAATAATGGAGATGAAAAGGGAGACATTATAATAGAAATCAGTGAAATCCAGAAAAATCTTAAGAATATGTCTTAAAAACCTCTATTGTACTGAAATTTAAAATCTAACAGAAATGAATAATTTTCTTTTTTTAAATAGTTTTATTTATTTATGAGAGATAAAGAGAGAGAGACAGAATAGGCAGCCACTAAAAAATGAACTCCAGACATACAAGCCACCTTGTACATCTGGCTTAAATGGGTCCTGCGGAATTGAACTCAGGTCCTTAGGCTTTGCAGGCAAGCACCTTAACTGCAAAGCCATCTTTACAGTCCTAAATAATTTTCTAGGTCCATATGACCTACAAATGTTAAGCTAAGATGAAATAAATATATTTAAAACTTGTATAACAGGCAATGAAATTGAAGTAGTAGTAAGAGGAAAAAAATAATCTGCTGATTTAAAAATAGCCAGGTCCAGATGGATTCACTGGAGAATTCTGCCAAATCCTTAAAGAAGAACTAAAACCAATGCTTCTCAGTGATTTCATAAATTAGGAAAGAAAAGAACAATTCCAAACTCTTTTTATAATGCCAGTATTATGCTGATTGCAAAACCAGATAAAACATAACAGTAAAAAGAAACTGTGGACCAATCTCCTTGATGCATGTAGATACAAAAATTCTCAGCAAAATATTTTCAAACTTAATACAGGAACACATCAAACCACAATCAAGTTGGCTTCATACCAGAAGTACAGGAATAGTTAAACATTTGTATATCAATAAATGTGATTCATCACCTAAATGGACTCAAGGAAAGAACTTGAAATACATTACTCCAAGTCCTTTGGCTTTTAAAGTTGCTATTGAGAAGTGATCTGTTTTTTTTTTTTTTTAAATTGGCCTGTCCTTATAAGTGACTTTGTGTTTCTCTTTTTCTACTTTCAATACACTTTCTATGTTCTGTACAGTCATGTTTTAAAACTGATATAACGTGAGAAGGCACTTTTGTGGTTCTGCCTATTTAGTATTCTCTCTGCCTTTTGTACCTTCACTGGTCTCTATTTCCCTAGATTTGGAAGATATTTTGCCATGATTGTACTGAAAAGATGTTCTATGTCTTTGACATAGAATTCTTCTCTATATTCTCTGTCCATAATTCATAGAGTTGTTCCATTTATGGTACATCAAAGATATTGAATGTTCCAGCTACACATTAAAATTAATCATTAAAGGCCTAGAAAGATGGATTAGTGGTTAAGGAGCTTGTCTGCAAAGCCAAAGGACCCAGGTTTGATTCCTCATGACCCACGTAAGCCAGATGCACAAGGTGCATGTGCCTGGAGTTCATTTGCAGCAGCTGAAGGCCCTGGAATGCCCATTCTCTCACCCTCTATGTGCCCAACTCTCTCTCTCTTTCCCTCGAATAAATAAAAATTAATCATTAAAAATAGTCCTTACCTGAATATACTAATTCTTCCACCCTTTTTTCCACCTCCTGGAAAACAAGGTGTCCTCCCCATGATACATTCTACTGGTCGGGCTTTCCATTGGAATCTTAATTTAACTTATTGAATTTTTCATCACTAGCATTTGATTTTTAATATTTCTATCTCTTTTGTTGAATTCCATTTTGATATCCTATGCTTACTTCCTATTTTACTTAGTTGTTTATTTGTATTCTCTTTCATTTTTTAAAAGCATTTATAATAATTCTTTTTGAAATCTTTGACTAGAATTTCATTTACATTGCTCTCATTAGGGCCTATTGCCTTGAGATTTTTGGAGTAGACAAACTGTCTTTGTTATTTCCTGTCATTTGTGTCTTTATATTGGGATTTATTCATCAGGAGTTGAATTGTTGATTCAGGTTTTTGTTTGTTCATTTTCTTACTTTTGTTTTATTCAGTTCTTTTCTAATATTTAATTTAATTTATTTATTTGAGAAAGAGAGAGAGAGAGAGAGAGAGAGAGAGGCAGAAAATAGGCAGGGAGAGAGAGAGAGAGAGAGAGAATGGGCATGCCAGGGCCTCCAGCCAGTGAAAACGAACTCCAGATATGTGCACCCCCTTGTGCATCTGGTTTACATGGGTCCTGAGGAGTCAATCCTGGGTCCTCTGGCTTTGCAGGAAAGCATCTTAACCACTAAGCCATCTCTCCAGCCCTAAATCACTTCTTTCAGCAGGAGTATTGCTAAGCTCTAGAGGTATTATAGACTGTACTAGGGTTGAGGTGCCATTTTCCTTGGTCAAGCAGGTGTTGTAGGGAATTGAGCTATATCCTCAGTCCTCTGCTGAGAATTTAATAGTGTTTGTGAGAACAGTCACTATCCAGGGATAAATACACTGAGAATGGCATAACAGTCAACTACAAATCACACACCTCTTAAGTACCAATTGTTTTAGGGAGTGAAAGGACTCTAAGGGCAGTGTCTATGGTGTAGTATATTGGTTAATGTGGTTTAAGTAAAAAGTAAAAAAGAAGAAAAAAATATGGTGAAACTAGTGACTAGTGTAGGCTAATAGATAGTAAGTAGAGGAAAAAGAGAGTAAATGAAAGGGGAAACTGTAGAGGAAAAATAGAACAGGGAGGTTTGGGAGTTTTGGCTAAAATTATTGTAAGAGGAAATATCCAGAGGCATCACCTTGCTGCACATAATGACTGATTCTCTAACAATTCATAACCCACAATGCCATGGTGAATGCCAGCCATCCTACTGAGGAAGGTCCTCAATGGAATGGGGACAGGAAGGTGGGAAGTGATGGTACCAACACCTGATATGCCCTTCCAAAGTTTCTACTTAATTAAAAAATTAATTCATTGGATATGGTTGCCCATGCCTTTAAGATATTTAATTTAATTTAATTATTTATTTATTTATTTGAGAGTGATAGAGGGAGAGAGAAAGAAGCAGATAGATAGAGAGAAAATGGGTATGCCAGGGCCTCCAGCCACTGAAAATGAACTCCAGATGCATTCACCACCTTGTGTATCTGGTTTATGTGGGTCCTGGGGAATTGAGCCTCGAACCGGGGTCCTTAGGCTTCACAGGAAAGTGCTTAGCCACTAAATCATCTCACCAGCCCCTGCACACACCTTTAATTCTAGCACTTGGGAGGCAGAGGTATGAAGATTTCTGTGAGGTCAAGGCTAGCCTGGGTGAGTTGTAGGTCAGCCTGGGCTAGAATGAGACCTTATCTAAAGAAAAGAAAAGAAAAGAAAAGAAAATATGCAACTAGAGAACATATAACAGTATCACTTTTCAGTAGGCTGAGCTACAATGTCCATGCCAATCTATCTAGCCCATGATCTTTGAAAGAGAAAAACTAAAATGGAAAGAGTCTGTTGACCATTTATCTGGTGCTAACTTTACTCTCTGTCAGAGAATCTACTTCTCTTTTTCAGATAGACACAGATCCTAAGGTGAGAACCACCCCATCATACCTCAAAAGGGCCCCAGCTGAAACTAACAATAATTGGTGAAACAAGCAAGTGTGCTGTTTTCTTGGTGAACATGGTACCAGCACAAGGGTGAAGAAGATCTACACAGAGAACAATCAACTCCTACCAAATTCAATACCCAGAGACACAGAGGCTCCAGAGACCTCATCACTGAAGCAGACCTAAAATGAACCCAACATGGCTCAGGGAAACTTGCAGAAGAAGGGGTGGAAAGAATGTCAGAACCACACATTGGGTCATAATACACAGACATTTCCTCCTACCCATAACTAATTGCTAACCCCACAATGCATGACTCATATACCCCAACAAGGAGGGGCCAGGTGGAAGGAGGAGGCTAACAATGGTACCAATTTGACTGTATTAACTGAATACAAAACTAATAATAAAAGAAAACATAACTAAAAAGAAGAATAAAAAGGATGTAAGGCAAGAACAAAGCAGGACCTGGCTAGCTAGTTAAATTGACCATGGAGATTATGGAAAGATAGAATAAATGTAAGAGGAAAGAGAACTGGGTGGAAATATAGAAAACAAAAACTAACAATCCAAAAAGTCATTTGGAAGCACAAAAAACCTTAAATATCTAAAACAATTTTGAAAAATAAAAATAAGGCTGGTGGTATCACTATGCCTGATTTTAACATATGTTACAGAGCCACAGTAACAAAAACAGCATGGTACTGGCACAAAAGCAGACATGTAGATCAATGGAACAGAATAGAGGACCCAGATGTAAGTCCAGGTAACTATAGCCACTTGATCTTTGACAAAATATACTCATTGGAGAAAAGGCAGCCTCTTCAGCAAATGGTGCTGGGAAAACTGGATATACATCTGTAGAAGGATGAAAATACATTCTTATTTCTCTCCATGCATAAGAATTAAGTCCAAATGGATCAAAGACTTTAATATCAGACCTGAAAGTCTGAATCTGCTAGAGGAAAAAGTAGGGGAAACTTCAAAATATTGGTCTTGGCAAAGACTTTCTGAATATAACCCTGATTGCTCAGGAAATAAAACTACAGATCGGCCACTGGGACCTCATGAATTTACAAGGTTTATGTACAGCAAAGGACACTGTGAATAGAGCAAAGAGGCAACCTACAGAATGGGAGAAAATCTTTGTCAGCTGTACATCTGACAGAGTATTAATATCTAGAATATATAAAGAACACAAAAAATTAAATAATAAGATATAAACAACCCAATAAAAAATGGGCTATGGAGCTAGAGAGTTCTCAAAATAAGGAATACAGATGGAATATAAACATCTAAAAAATGTTCTACATTCCTAGTCATCAGGGATATGCAAATTAAACCTATGTTGAGATTCCATCTCATTCCTGTCAGATTGCTACCACATGAAAACAAATGACCATAAATGCTGGCTAGGATGTGGAAAAAGAGGAACCCTTCTACACTGTTAGTGGGAATGCAATCTGGTCCAGCCATTGTGGGAATCAGTGTAGAGGTTCTTCAGACAGCTAAAAATAGATCTACTGTATTACCCAGCTATATCACTCCTGGGCATATATCCTAAGGATTCATCTCACTACCTTAGAGATACTTGCTCACCCATGTTTATTGCTGCTCTATTCACAATAGCTAGGAAATGGAACCAGCCCAGGTGTCCCTCAAGTGATGAGTGGATAATGAAGATGTGTCACATTTACACAATGGAGTTCTACTCAGTGGTAAAGAATGAAGTTATAATGTTAATACTTGTAAGGGAAATGGGTGGATCTGGAAAAGATTATACTTAGTGAGGTTACCCTGTCCCACAAAGCTAAATGTCACATGTTCTGTCTCATATGTGGACCCTAGCTACAGATAATTGGGCTTCTATGTGAGTAGGAATAAAATTCAGTAGCAGAGGCCAGTAATCTAGGAAGGAGTTATAAAGGGAATAGAAAGGGAGGGGGGTGGATTTAATAGGATGGTATTGTATATATGTAAGTAGAAGAAAAGATTAATGGGGGTGAAAAAGCCTAAATGAGGTCAGGGGAAGAGATTGAGTAAAGGAAAGGAGGAGGGAGGGCTAATCAAAATCTAAGAGGATATGTCATATGAAAACCAACTTTTTTTGGACAATGGAACACTCAGGAACCATAGATTGTTACTGCTACTGAATTTTCTGTGCCAGGGTTGGGATACTTTCCAGTGAGTTGTTGGCCATGGAGGTCCCTGATGCCCCCCCAAACATTACAGGCCATTGCCAAGGCCCTTGGTTTCTCAGCAGGAATAGATGGTAAGACCCCATTCCTGAAGACTCCACATACTTGGGCTGCAAGGTCACAGAGAAATCCTGCTAGAGCTGAGCTGAAAACCTCCTCAATGTAGACCAGTTGACAGAAAGCTGGAAAAAGCTAAACTGCATGCAGTTTAGTGGGAGAGAGAGAAATCATCAGTAAAGATACTCAACAGTGCACACTGCAAGCCTCAAATTAAGGCCATCCAGGCCAAATTAGCCAATGGGTGCAATAGTGGCACATCCCTTATGGGGGAAACCAATCACCCTCTAATTTGACTGGAGGCCCACTCCATGGGAGGGAATATATCCTTGATACTGAAAACCTACAACAGGGGTAGTTATGAGCCTTAGGGGTGTAATGTTTCCTGGTATCTGGCTAAATGTGTATACTGTGCTCACCAAATTTCCCAGTAAGCACTTAATGCTCATATGCATATATTAATGCTACTCTCACTTTTGGTTAGAAAACTTCTCTTTTCAGCTGGCAGTGACCTTGGGATGACTTTGAAGGTACCATGGTGCTGAGAAGAAGTGACAGAGGAATGCTCAGCATTGAAATATCTCATCACACCTTCCAAGGCTTAGGGTCCATTGTGGAAGAGGTGGTGGAAAATGGAAGAGCCAAAGGAAGGATAGGATTCCTTACAATGTGCTTCTCCAGACACAAAATAGCCTGGATATGCATAACCTCACTTTGCCTGACACTACCTATACTAGAGCATCATAACAAGAGGAAAATATCATGACATCAAAATGAAAGAGGGACTGATTGAGATGGGGAGGGGATGTGATGGAGAGTGGGATTTCAAAGGGGAAAGTATGGAGAGGGAGGGAATTACCATGGGATATTTTCTACAATTATGGAATTTGTCCATTAAAAAATAAAACAAGCATGAGAAACTAGGGGAAGATGACCAAAATCTATCCAAACAACTCATGAGCTAAACTACTAAGCAACAAACAAGCTGATGTGATGCTCACCCACATGCAATAGTGGCGCACAGCCAAGATGGGTAACCAACTGTTCTTGATTTGGCTAAGGGATCTGCTCAGTGAAATGGAACTCATACCTGGAACTGGGAAACAAGTCAGAACCATATCCAAAAACTGAGTCTGCTCTGCAATATCAAGATCCCACCAATCTTGGGCTACAAGAGAGCCTACACCAATTAAACTCCCTCTAAAGTAATAATGGTTATCCCACGTATCTGGTGCTGACTTCATTCTCCTTTGGAGAATCTGCTTCTCTTTTTCAGATGGATGCAGAACCTGAGGAGAGATTCAGCCCATTGCACCTCACCAGGGTCCCAGATGAAACCATAGAGTAATTGGGGAAATGAGCAAGAGTGCTGCTTTCTTGGTGAACCTGGTATCAGCACAAAGGTAAAGGAGACAGACATAGAGAACACTCAACTCCTACCAAACCAGATATCTAGAGACACAAAGGTTCCCAGGACCTCATCACTGAAGTAGACCTAAAAGGAACCTAACATGGCTCAGGGAAATTCTCAGAACATGGGGCAGAAAGATTGTTAGAGCCACAAGTTGGGACAATATACACAGAGCCATTGCCTCTTTCCCATAACTGGTGGTTACCCCCACAATGCATGACCCACAATCCCCATCAACATGGATCCCTTCATAGGAAGGAGGACAGTGAGGCCAACGATGGTACCAACATAATGGTTTATGCACTGAGTATGTACATAACTAATAAAGAGAAAAAAAGGAAAGAAAACTTTGAGACACTTAAAAACTAAATAAGATACAAAAAAAGTGAAAACAAAACAAACCCCCCCCAAAATCCCTGACTGGTCTCTTTGTTGTATTTACCTTGGAAACTAAGTGTTCTTTCACTGGCTCCAAAGGCCCCATTCTTCCCCATGAGACCTGCTCCAGATTATATTCAATGTCCTTCACAAGTCAGGTTCATCCTTTGGTGAGTACCCACAGCTGCAACTGTGGGAAGTTCTTCATGGAGATAATTGACTTGGTTCCAGGAGCTGGAGAAGGCCAATGTAACCTTGTCATTTTTGTGATCAGGTAGGGTATGTGGCTATTTACTTTTTGTAGTTGGAGTATCATTTGGGGCTTGGATAACTTTTCTGGGCAGTGTTTCCAGATTCCCAGTTGGGGTGCCTAGGGCAGTCCTAGGATTGGTGACAACTGGGATTCTTTAATTAGACATGCAGCTTTTGTAGGAGATTTTCTTGAAAAGGCCCTTAAGGCCAGTGTGCTAGGTGGCTATATCAATGATGATAGAAGCTGTGGTGGCAGTAACCTCAGTGGTAGCCAATGCATTATCATGGGGAAGTTTGTTTGCAGTGGGTTATTAAGCAATGGGTCATGGAGATTGCAGAAGTAGCTTGCTTTTGATTCCCTAACAATAACTAGCCACTGGCTCAAATGTAGCTTCTAATCCCCCATCTTACTTAGAACCAACTTCTAGATAGTTCCCTGTCTATTATTTTCAATAAAAATCCAGTGAAGAATAGGTTAAGAACTAAAAACATAAATAACTTCAACATTAAAAATTGTTAAGATTGAATATTAATTCACCTTAATTTGAGTCTTAGCTATTTAATAGCAAATGAATGAGACATGCTCCTAAATATGTTTCCTTATATAACAAAACACTAGTCATGTTATTTGATTCATAGACTTGGTGTTAGATTACATGACAACATATATGCAACATATATGAAAAGTATTTATCATTTTAAACCATCACAAAACACACCACATACATGGATAAATTAATGTGCTACATTGGTACATTAAAGTTCTTAGTCCATGTAATTGACAGTATTTCCAAAGTATTGTCATTACTAATTATTTAAATAAGATATGGGTTATTTTGAGGTTGATATTTTTACAAGAAACATTTTCCATCCCATAGTCTTGGCATATCTGACATTTTGGGGTCAACATTTTTTTAAAATAAAGACAAACCTGCACTTCATCTTTACAGTTCTCTACAATGGCCTCAAGGACCTCCTTGAAGGTACCTCAACCTTGTCTTACACTGTCCCAGGATTGGGGTTGGACTCAATGACCATATATTTCCTGCAATTGTCATGCTTTCAAAACCACTACCTGGTAAGTTGCCAAATTTTTAAATCCAGGGGAAGCATGAAACTCCTTTAGCATTTTTCTTTCAGGCTCTCTCCATTTAAAAGAATCAGCTCCCATCTTCTTGTTCCAGTGCAGTGCAATTTTCCAGTTGTCAGTATTAGTAATTTCTCAAAATAATCAATCTGAAACTGCTAGTCTTTGATCTGTGACTGGAGTCTTTAAATTCACTTTCATTTCTTTCTGTGACAAATTTTCTTTCATATCTTTCTGCTTTATATTTTCCTCCACCAAACACATCAGTCCATTAATTATAAATTCAACTTTACTCAAGTTCTCAGGACAGGGAAGAACACACCCAGTCTCTCCAGCAGATGATCATACAAACTGTATTTGGCCCCATCCCAACCAGGCCCTTTCTTTCCCCTTTTGAAACCTCATAATCAGTTCATATTTCTCTCTGCATTTTGGTAACGCTTTTCTAGTCCAAAGTTTCAAATCCTTTCATATTTCTCCTAAAAATCAATTCTAAATGATTAAAAGCCAAATAGTCTTTGTAGCAAGTTCCCTGCTTCTTGTTACCAACTTCTTGTAGCAGTTATCTTCTTGTTTCTGGGATAATATAATCAATAAAAAACAATATATGGAAGGAAATGGTTTATTTCAGTTTATTGCCTCAAAGGAATGTTTCATCGTGGTGGGTAAACCATGGCAGATCTAAACAGGAAGCCTGGGTCACATCTCCCCATCAGCATAAAGGAACAGTTTAAGTACTGGGCTTGTCTATGGGCTATTTACCCCAAAGTCTGCCCCTAGAGATGAACCTCCTCTAGCAAGTCTCTATTTCTCAAAGGCCCTAGAACTTTCTCCAACTGCCATCAGCTGAGGACTAAGTATTAAAATCACATGAGCCCATGAGGGACATTTCATTCAAACCACCATACTCACCAAGAGTAGAACCTGTTTTACTTGGCTATGGATTCAATAGTTGATTATTAAGAAACATAGCCATGAGGGAGATGCAAATTAAAACTACTTTGAGATTTCATCTCACTACCATCAGAATGGCTACCATCAAAAAATAATTGTCAATAAATCTTGGTGAGGATGCAGAAAACTAGGAACCCTTCTGTACTGTTGGTGGGAATGTGATCTTGTCCAGCCATTGTGGAAATCAGTGTGGAGGTTCCTGACACAGCTTAAAATAAATTTACCATATGATCCAGCTAAACTCCTCCTAGGCATATATCCTAAGGACTCATTGCACTACCTTAGAGAAACTTGCACTTCCATGTTTATTGCTGCTCTATTTCCAATAGCTAGGAAATGGAACCCACGAAGATGCCCCTCTACTGATGAGTGGATAACGAAGATGTGGTAAATTTATACAATGGAGTTTTATTCAGCAGTAAAGAGAAATGAAATTATGAAATTTGCAGTGAATTGGATGGACCTGGAAAGGATTATACTTAGTGAAGTAACCCAGGCCCAGAAAGCCAGGTGCCACATGTTCTCTCTCATATGTGGATCCTAGTTACAAACGTTTGAACTTCTATGTGAGTTGAAATAAAACTCAGTAGCAGAAGCCAGTAAGCTAGAAAGGGGACACAAGGGAGAGAGGACGGGGCCACTTAAGGATATGGTACTGTATATATGTAAGTAGAAGAACAGATTACTGGGGGTGGAAATGCCTAAGTGAGTTTCAGGGGAAGAGACTGAGTAAAGGAAAGGTATGGGGAGAGTTTATGAAAATCTAAGAATAAGTCATATGGAAATCCACTTTTTTGGACAATGGTGTACTCAGAAGCTATAGATTGTTAATAGAAAATTTCAGTGTAAGGGATGGTGTACATTCCAGTGAGTTTTTGGCCAGGGAGGCCACTGATGCACCCCCCCCCCAAAAAAAATTACATACCATTGCCAAGGCTCTTGGTTTCCCACCAGGAATAGATGGAAATACCCCATTGTTGAAGACTCCACATGCTTGAACTGCAAGGTCACTGAGAAATCCTGCTGGAGCTGAGCTGAAACCCTCCTTCATGTAGACCAGCTGACAGAAAGCTGGAAAGAAACTACAGTGCATGCAGCTCCATGGGAAAGAGTGAATTCACTAGTGGAGATAATCTACAGTGGACACTGTAAGCCTTAAATTTGTCCAGCCAGGCCACATGAGCCAACAGGTACAATAGTAGCATGTCTATTATGGGGGAAACCATATGTTCTCTAATTGGACTGGAGGAACCCTCCATGGATGGAATACATGTGTGATGCTAAAAACTATGATGAGGGAAGTCATGAGCCCTAGGGGTGTAACGTCTCCCAGTGTCTGCATAAATGTATGTATTATGCTCACCAAACTGCCCAGTAAGCACTTCTTATAATGTTCATACCCATACATTAATGCTACTCTCACTTTTAGTTAGAGAAGCTTCTCTTTTCAGATGGCAGAGATCTTGGGATGACTCAGAAGGCATCATGGTGCTGAGAAGAAGTGACAGAGAAGTACTCAGCACAGTAACAACTCTATCACACCTTCCAAGGCTCAGGGTCCATTGTGGAAGAGGTGGAAGAAAGAATGTAAAAGCTAAAAGAAAGGTAGGATTCCTTCCAATGCACACTTCCAGACACACAATGGTATAAAAATCTATGACCTCACAGTGCCTGACTATCTACCCAAAACCATCTTAGAAAAGAGGAGGAAAAGATGATAACATCAAAAATCATGTTAGGGCTGGAGAGATGGTTTAGCAGTTAAGGAGTTTGCCTGCAAAGCAAAGAATCCAGGTTTGATTCCCCAGGACCCATGTAAGCCAGATGCACAAGGGTGTGCATGCATCTGGAGTTCATTTGCAGTGGCTGGAGGCCTTGGTGCACCCATTCTCTCTCTCTCTCTCTCTCTCTCTCTCTCTCTCTCCATCTTTCCATCTTTCACTCTCAAATATATATATATATATATATATATATATATATATATATATATATATATATATATTAAATGGCTGGAAGGATGGCTTATCATTAAGGTGCATGCCTGTGAAGCCTAAGGACCCAGGTTTGATTCTCCAGGTCTCATGTAAGCCAGATGCACATGGTAGTGCATGTGTCTGGAGTTTGTTTGCAGTGCCTAGAGGACCTGATGTGCCCATTCTCACTCACTCTCTCTCTACCTCTCTGACTCAAATAAATAAAAATAAACCTTTAAGAAATCATGTTAAATCCTTAAGAAATGTATTTTTCTAAGGTATTCATGAGATACATTCTTTTACATTAATAAATTTAACAACATCTTGATGAATGTGTTCTAATTTAAAATAAAGTTTATCTTTTACTTTTTTAAAAGAGAAACTGATTGAGAGGGGTTGGGGATAGGAAGGATAGTGGAGTTGTGAACGGGAATGTGGGGGGTGAGGGAATTGCCATGGTTTGTTGTCAATAATTATGGAAGTAGTCAATAAAAAATAAAAAGAAAGGTGAATGCTGCAGTTATCATGAGAGGAGGCAACTGTCAAAGTAGCTAAGGAGAGTTGTGGGATACAGCTGCTGGTTTTCACTCTTGATCTCTGTCATACATAACTTTCCTGTTTAAATCACAAGAGAAGACTCTGAAGGCCACCAACAAAGCTACTGAAATTATCTCAGACTTCATTCAGAAGCCATTCTTTGTAAGAAAAAAGGAGAATAGACAATGAGATGCTACGTTAATTGTATCTATCTCCCTCAATATTAAAGAAGATTTCCTACTATGTTTACTTATCCCCTCATTCTTTGTCAGTGATATACAATTATAGCATTACTTTTGTATTCTTTTGAAGACCTGAAAACCGGCCAAATGGACACCGAAAGCAGTTTTACTTTTCCTCCTTTGAGATTTTCAAGGAATTTCTTAAATGAAAACTTATTACATTGTCCTAAAGAAAGATGGTCACAAACTAGATGTGCTCTCTGCATTCCTTTTTTCTTTTCTTTGTTTGTCTTATTGTTGTTTGTTTGTTTATTTGTTTTTGAGTCATGATCTCTCAAGGTGTTTTTGAACTCATGGTCCTCCTGCCTTAGCTTCCCTAGAGTTGGGATTATAGGCATGTGCTACCATTCCTGGTGTAACATTCCTAAATTTATAAATTCTAAGTGTGTGTTTTTATGAAAAAATAATAAACAGAACACCATGGACAATCTGTCCAGTGAATACTCTTCCATTACAAAAAGGCCTGGATGCATGAGAACGGCCACGGCCATCCTGTGTTCTACCGGGGTGATTGTGAACTTAGGCACCAAGCCCCAGGCTTACTTTGGAACAATTTAATACTCATTTCTTCAAATATAGGCTGGCAATAATGGAAATAACTTCCTTGTTGTGTTTTTATGAGGATAAATTGAGAATAAGGTTTTAAAATAATTATGGTTGAGATGATATTTTCTGTCATTACAGCTGCAGGTTACCTTTATGCGCATTAAAAAAAAAATCCTACCAAATGCAGTTGAAGTTGAAATTTTTCCAAAAGACTGGTTTTAACTTAATAACCTCACACAAATAACATTCTGTATTTTAGACACTGGGTTTTCAAGTGACACTTGGGATTACTTGGCTCCAAAGTTAGTGATTTTCAATAGTTGATTGCAATTCTAGACTAAATACCTTTTCACTATCTTATAAAACTGTGGTGAATATTTCCCCCAAGGTTGTCAAGCAATGCTACATTGGCATGAGTGAAGGCTTGCTTACAGGAGCATGGGCAGCCGCCAGGCAGTTACACCACTGAAGACGCAACTCCCTCCCCTCAGGGATTGTTAACTACTGATATATTCTGGAGAGGGGAGGGTCTTGGTGATCCTCATGAGCCCTCCCTCATCCATGAAAGAAAGTTCCTAGATCCAATCTTGTGAAATGTTATACAGATAATCTAACCTCCAAATGGCAATGGTTATGTCATCTGTGAGAGGACAGAGTTCCACAACAGTGTATTTCAAAATAGCTTAAAGGGAGCACTTTAAATAGTCCTAATCTAAGGAAATGATGTATGTTTGAGGAAATACGATATGTTAATCACTCGGATTTCATTGTAATACCTTGCGTAAATGGATCCAATTAGCACAGTATAACACACACATAATACTTATATGATATTATTTTAAAAATTTAAAAATAAAATATAAGTAAAACACTACTATAAAGCATTAACATTACCTACTTAATGTTTCATTTTTCAAGGAATTTCACTGTCGTGATAAAATTAAAGATATGCAAAGAAACATAAGCCACATGGTGACATTACTGTATGTGTCAATTAACAGAAGGACAGACACTATGACTACTATGAACACTCTCCCCTCCATCACAAAAATTGTGTGTGCTTGATGAACACTGAAATATGGGATGGGAAGCAAAAGAAGTAAGAGGAAAATCAACGGGTGGAAATGATCATCTGAGGAATGCCTGCACTTCTGGGTGTGTCAGACTCATTTAACCATACATCGTCACTAAATCTTAGAAGTATCTAATATTATCACTTCAAGGTAAAAAAACACTAAATTTATTAAATGATAAAATACATAAATTCATTGTGCTTATATTGTGTACCTAGTATATACCATTATGTTCTTCTTTAAGAATAGAAAGAAATGAAATAAAACTTTATTTCAAAGAAATTCCTGTTCAATTGTGTGACACTCATAAACAGAAGACTTACTTGATGTCCTGTAACTAATGAGAATAAAGGAGGGAGAGGAGAGTTGGCATTTTTACCTGTGCAACTTATGTCTGTTGTTTCATCAGACCGGGGCAATCAAATGGCTTCTGTTCATTGTGTTATTTCACATGGTGATGTCTAGACTGAGGGTATGGGCATATACTACAAATACATTTTATATTTTCTCAGCCTGGTTACAGGCTTTTCCCAGGCAGGCAGCAAGCTACTAAACACACCAGTAGGAATGGCATAGAAATCTTCTATAACAGTCCCAAGCCAAAAATTGCTCCAACTGGAATGTATTGGGATGTTGACTTACATGAAATTTTTCATCCCTGAGTTTTCCTTTCTCCTTTCCAGAATTGACACAGTGTTTATTAGAGAGCCCATGTGCCAGAGAGAAAATCAAAAGTTCTGCATGTTATCTTGGCTTCTGCTCCTTTGAAGGAAAAAAAGACTACTAGAGTGACAAAATATTTTGGGAGGGAAATTGTTTCTCAGCTTAACCCCATTCTCCATTAAGATTAGGCTCTTCTGGCCTAAATGAGATTAAGCATAGTGGGGCTGGCAATATGCCTGTTCTACCTGGGTTTACAAAGCATTACTGAGCGGCAAGAAATGCCCCATTCAGCTTTTCTCTCCTTTCCTCATGATTGTAATGAAAAAAATCATTCCACTGAATAAGCCCTTTATATTTGGTGTAGATAAAACTGGATGGCAAGTTGTATAAAACCTGTGAATGCCAAAGTTTTGACATAATCTTGATAAGCATCCTTACTAGATTTGGTAACATAATTGCAGATTTTATCACTCAATTGTGCAGAGTTCAGCCTATGAGTCATAGAAATGTGATGTAAATCCCTGTGTACTATTATTTAGGCATCATGATAGATGGATCAAATAGAACATATGGCCAAGAAATAAATATATATCTATAGAGCTAAGGACAATAAAAAGGAGATATTATGCATACCTTCAATATCATGTAAAATAGAAAAAGACACCCTGAGGTCTAGTTCATTCATGAGACTTAAGAAGGACTATTGCTTGGGGGAAGCTCTACAGGACAAGCAAGAGGAGGTCAAGGAGATGGGGAAAGAGATGGAAGAAGAAGGAGAATAAGAACAAAGCATGTATAAAGATGTTATAATGAAACACATTGCTTTTATGCTAACTTGTAAAACCAATTAGAAAAAAATTCTATAATTCAAAGTATTTTCCCAAAGGAAAAATGCAATTCCCTTTGTTGTACGTTTTACATATAGACCCTTCCTATTATACTCCTGTATCCAGTCCAGTTGGTCTTCCTGTGCCTCTTGCATGGCTAGCTGGGGTTGCTCTCAGCTGCTACTGCCTGTTAGGAGAAGACCAGAAGGCTGCTTCCAGCTGCGTTCATTCCTGAGGACCTTGCACCTTGGGTGCACTGCTCTGTTCCACAGTGGTTACCTGCTTTCCGGAGAGCCTTCTTCCCCTGGCTGCAAAGATTTTGACTTGCTCTGCCTTGGTTGCACCAGATGTTCTCTTGAGGCTATAACATCAATGCCATCCATTCCATCCTTCTATTTTCCTTAGACCTTTTCCCTTCCAGATCAATGTTTCCTCTTTAACTTTGTGAAAACTAAGCATGTCTTATGTAACATGGTGGTTTGGATTAGGTGTCTCTTATTAACTTGTGCACTCTAAATGCTTGTTCCTCAGATGGTGGCAGTTCAGGAGATGGAACCTTGCTGGAGGAGGTATGTCTGTGAGGGTGAATTAGCCCTAGCTTGCCAGTGTTAGTTGGCACACTCTCCTGCTGCTGCTGTTTACCTGATGTTGTCAAGGAGGTGATGTCCAGCCTCTACTCAACCTCTTTCCCTGCCATCAGAAGCTTCCCCTTGAGACTGTATAATCTAACAAATAAAAGGAAAAAAAATTCCTTCCATTAGCTGTTTTTATAGGTGCATTATTCCAGCAGCACAAGGTAATGGCAGAACACACTAAGTAAGGAAGTAGCATACTGCTTTTGCATGTGTAGAATTGGTTTAAATATGGAATAAAGGAAAAGTCAATTTTCCAAAAAGGTATATTTCTGTTCATGTCTACTCATGTCAGTCATAAGAAAAGGAATGAAAACATAATAAATTAGTTTGCAAAATCATTATTAATCTAAAATCTCAAGAAAGCAAAACACCGTTTATAACTAGAATCATGGTGTTATGGCAAATTGTATTTTCTCCTTTTTTCTTTAGGTTTTTTTTCTGCATTTTAGCAGAAATTAGTGGATATTTTCTTTTATGATTACAGAATGCTATAAATAAGAAAAAATACCATACCATCTCATTCAACTATTTCTTGGAACTCTCTGTAATGTGGAAGGATGGAGACATGATTTTCCTGATAGGAGGCCCTGTGGTTCTCTGAACCATGCATGTCCCAGTAGTGTCCCTGATAGAGTCCATGGGACCTTTTCCCTAGAAAAAATGGTCCCATACTAGACTCTGGCATAACAACATGCTCTGTATTAGCCATTAGCAGTTTCCAAAATCTAGAATTCTTCCTCATAGAGGTTAAGTTTCTGCCGACATTTCAGAGTTTCTGTTGCCTGGTCTCGTGTTGGCTAGCTCTAGCTTACCATACACTGCTACCTCATCACCTCTGTTCTGTCTGTGCTAGAGTGCTGGCTCTGCATTGGTGCTTCTTGGGAGAAGGCCAAGGGAAAGTGTTTCAACACATCCCATGCTTATGCTCAACGTGCAAAGTGACCTCTCGTTTCGACTTTCAAGTTCACATTTTGTATTTGGCTGAAGTCAGTGTTGTGAGCTACAGCAATAATAAGCCACAGATTCAAAAGTCCATGGACATAAAAAGTTCATTGTTTTAATGAAAGAAGCCTGTTACATGTGTAATAAAATAAGATTTGAAATCTGCACCTTGTCAGAATTTTCTAGTAAGTAAATTCACAAATCAGAAAGCATCACCTATCTGACCATATGCCTGAGTTTAAGATTTAGAATGCATGGCTACCACAGTCCTGCTTGGCTCTCTCCCACATTTCCTTCATATAAGCCCTGGGCGCTAGAAATTGGCAGACACAAAAGACTAGTTTTCTCTCTCATTTTCCCCTACTCTTTTTATAACATTTGCATCTTTTTTCTTCTTGTTGAAAAAATTCCAAAACTGTTTTCTATTGTTCTTACCAAAAATATCATATAGTTATGCCTTACAATTGACCACATTGCTTTAATTTTCACGTATCTCTAACCACCAATTTTTTGCATAAATTGGCATAAAGTTTCCTGTCAGAAAAGAAAGTGTTGCTAGTGAGATATTAGCAGGCTTAAAGGTCACTGAAGATGAACCCTCCATCATAATCAGCAGCTTGTAAACCAGGAACTGAAACTATAGGACTGTGGTTGCCGTCTGAAAGAATGGGATCTGAGTAATTTCTCTGGCTCTGGGTGGAGACATGACATTCTAAACGACCTGGAAACTCATGAGATTATTATCTAGACCGAGACTTTCTGGTAAAGTGCAAATACATTCTTGTCCTGTCCCATAAGACGTAAGAGTTAATTCAAACAGATCTATCAATCACCCAGGCAGGAGAATGCCCTTCAGGGACACTCTCTGTTCTAATGAGTCTTAGAAATAGTATAATACCTGTTTAAAATATAGAACAGGGCAATGGTGCCTTTGGTCACTGGCCATTCTCATACCTGAGGAGTATTTCACTTTACCCAGTCTTCTACAGTGTTCTCTATGTTTCATTTGACTTCTGCCAATGGAAATTATACAGCTCAAAGGGGCAAGGGGAGACCAGAGCCTTATCCCAGTTATACTTCTGTTGTTTCTGCCTAGTTGTCACTGGATTTCTTTGACTATATGTGGTAAGGTGTGCACCACTTTTCCTTGGGTTAAGACCATTAAAACCCTTGTTTCTTTCTACTTAGAATTTCCCTTGTGAATGCACTTCTGCCACATTTGTACTTCTGTCTCCTGCTATGTGCATGCCTGCCTAACTCACCTTCCATTTGAAAAGCAGGAAGCTATGCTCATGTTATGTTTTCCAAGTGTTGAAATTGTCATAAAGGTCTGTGCCTTTACTATGTTATATTAAGGAGGTAATATCAGATCTCAAATGGGGAGTTCTACACTTGGGGAACTTATTTTACATAATGTTTCAATTGAATCCCGAAGGAAATTTAGAGATTCCCTTGTGGCCATTATTCTGTGATACATTGTGGCCAGGATAAGTGGCTCTTTGTTCTTTTGTGTTTCGTCCTCATCAGAGCCTTATATGAAAGAAATTCAAGGTACACATGTGTGCAATAATTGCATTATTATGACGTATTTTTTAAAGATGTGACTTGGCCCTCACTGGCCAGCAACTTGGTCTCCCCTGGCAAAAGCAACTCAAAAATTAGACAAAGTGTGCTATGCCTGATTCCCAGGCTCTGGAACGAAAGCAAGGATTCTCCAGTTCATTAGCATTTTAAAATTAAATATTTTTATTTATTTTAGAGAAAGAGAGAGAGAAAACAGATGTACCAAGGCTTCCAGCCACTGTAAACAAACTCCAGACATATGCACCACTGTGTGAATCTGGCTTACATGGGTACTGGGAAATAGAACCTGGGTCCTTTGGCTTTGCAGGCATGTTCCTTAATTTCCTTAACTGCTAAGCCACCTCTCCAGCCCTTATTGGTTTTTTTTTTTTTTTAACATTTATCTTATAGATCAGTAACTCCTTTTGATTTTTATTGATTCATTTGTTGGAGATACACTTTGTAATCAGGACACATTTTACCTCTAGATCTTAAAATAAAAAGAGAATTTTTTTTTTTCTTGTGGGACAGTATAGCTGGGGTACCAATTGTAAAATCAGAAATGTGGCCAGAAGATGGAGTATCAGTTAGCACTATTTGACAGATGGACCTCTCTTGCAAAGAACTAGACAACTGATACAAGTTTTATTTACTTTAAGAGCAGACCCAGATTTATGCCAACAATGAAAATTAGATTCAGGAGTAGCAGCCCTATTCCACTGGGTAATGTCCCCTTCTTGGGGAAATCAAGAGAACTAAAGCTTAATAACATTGCCACCTACTGGACAAACAAGTCCTGGTCTCCCATAGCCAAGATTCTTTAATGATGCAATAATTCCATTTGCAAGGGTGTGCCTCTCGAAGAACTTACTGGGAAATATGAACTCACTGAAGTCTAACAGCCTTTCTCTATCTTAGACCTTAAACATGTCATGCAAAATCTGGGCAGTATTTTAAACAATCCTGGAAAATGTTCAGAGAATTTTTGATATCTCTCTAAATATTATGAGCTTTCTTAGAAAGATATCTATCTTATTTTGGGACAGATCTTAACTAGTAATAGAAGAATTACAGTGACTTAAAGAGCTACATAATATACAGACAAGTTCTACATGATAAATCCTAAGTATCCCATAGGATTGGAAACAGTGACAGTGGACTCCCAGAGGTGGATTATAATGCAGAGGATATGTGGAAATGTCCACATTGCACTCTCTGTGTGCTTGAGGGACTAAAGAACAGCAAAACTAACATGTCCATGATGCCACACTGGTGACTATTGACCAGGAGCCTGTGGAAGGAAAACTCTACTTCCTTTTTAGAACATCTTAAGTAGCCTATGCAAGAGTACACTCTAACTGATCCCTCCTTCTTTGGAAAAAGAAAGTCCTTCTCAGAGACAGATTCCTTACTCAGTCCATATGACATCAGAAGGAAACTAAAGTTTGTCACTGGGACCCAAGACACCCACTGATAACCTACCAAACATAGTAAATTCTGCTTTATGTAATGGATATCTAGAAGAAAAATAGAAGGGACAAGCGAAGACTTCATCTATGAGAGAAAGAGGGGGAAAAAGCATTAGTAGCTTCTGGCAGTCTTATTAGAAATTTATTATCTCTCACTGACTCCTCTCCCAGAGAAAATACACATGCAAATGAATGTTATGTCTGTTGATGGGCAGGTCACTGGAAGAAAGTTTTCCAAAAATCAGGCATCCTCCTGAGGCCTCTTGTCCTCAATGTGGCAAGACAAGACAGTGGAGGGCTTACTGCCCCAAGAATAAAAGGACTCTCATCCCAGAGCCCCAATAATTGACTCTAGTTGACCTCTGACTCAATCATCACTACCAATGGGAAAGAGCCTCAGATCAGTCATGCAGTCACAGGTAGGAACATTAAGTTTCCACCTTAAAAGTGAGTACTTCTACTCATGCTCATAGCAATTGACCTTCATGTCTTTTGGGTAATGGCCACCAATTTTTCCCTCTACCCTGAAGCTGCTTTTGGAAGAATCTACTCTGTTTTTAGACATGTGTGTTCATGTGCGTATGCATACATGTACAGGTGCACATGTAAGAGGGTGCCTTGAGCGTCATTCTCAGGAATGCTATCTACCTTTTATAAGATAGGATTGCTCCTTGGCTTAGAAATCACACAGTAGACTAGACTGGCTGATCAGTGAGTCCTAGGGATTCACCTGCTTCCACCTCTCCTGTGCTGGTACCAAAGTTGCATGACACCACCGTGGCACTTTTACACGGGTACTGTGGATTGAACTCATGTCGTCATGCTTGCAAGGCAAATACTTAATTGATTGAGCTATCTCCCCTACCTAAGAATTTACTCTTTACCCATACTTTCTTAGTAATGTCTGAATGTCCCCTCACTTTATTGGCTAGAACCTATTGACAAAAATGGTGGCCCAAATTATCTTCAGATCCCTACAAGATACTACTATGATGCCTGTGATCATCTTCCCTGAAGAAAGAAACCAAAATTCTAACCCTTACAGGCCTCCAGATTAACCACTAAATATAGACTAACAAGTCACATAGAGCTATACCCCAGCTATAATCAAACTAGAGAACTAATATTTTTCCTACTCATATATAATGTTTTCTTCATCTGGTGCTCAAGTACGACTTGAAGCCATAGTCAGAAAATTTCTCCATAACAGACTTCTAACTTTCTGGAAGTTACCTTGTAATATCCCTCTAATAGTCATTATAAAGTTTTACATAGACTATTGTACGATACAAAAACCTCCATGCTACACATGAAGGTATGTAAATATACCCAATGGTTCCTAGCCCCTATATTTTATTAACCATAATTCATTCTAATATCTTATGTCTTATAGTTCTGGATCTTAAGGATGCCTCTTTTTCATTCCATAATGTCTGACCCTCGCTTTCTCTTGTTTTTATTTTATTTTTAAATTATTTAATTATTTATTTATTTATTTTTATAATTTATTTATTTTTATTAATTAGTTTTGTGCTCAGTGAATATAGTCAAGTTGGTACCATTGTTAGGCTCATCCATATCCTACCCCCGCCCCCTGGCCCCTCCTTGTTGAGGTATATGTGGCATACATTGTGGAGTTAGTCCACGGTTATGGGTAGGAGAAATGTCTCTGCATATCATGACCTAAGGTGTGGCTCTGACATTCTTTCTGCCCCTTCTTCCGCAGAATTTCCCTGGGCTATGTTGGGTTCATTTTGGGTCTGCTTCAGTGATGAGGTGTTAGGGGCTTCTGTGTGTCTGGATATTCGATTTGGTAGGAGTTGATTGTTCTCTGTGTCATTCTCCTTCACCCTTGTGCTGGTACCTGGTTCACCAAGAAAACAGCACCCTTGCTTGTTTCGCCAATTGTTCTTAGTTTCAGCTAGGGCCCTTTTGAGGTATGATGAGGTGGTTCTCTCCTTAGAATTTGTGTCTATCTGAAAAAGAGAAGCAGATTCTCTAATGGTTAGTAAGGTTAGCACCAGACAAATGGGATTACTCTTATTTTTTTATAGAGAATTTAATAGGTGTAGGCCCTCTTGTAGCCCACAATTGGTGGTAGCTTGATAATGGAGAGTGGGCTCATGTTTGGATATGGTTCTGACTTTTTTCCCAGCTCCAGCTATGGGTCCCATTCAACTGTGGGGATCAGTTAGCCAAATTAAGAGCAGTTAGCTTCCCACCATGGCTGTGAGCCGCTATTGCACTTGTGTGAGCATCACAACAGGTTATTTGCTGCTAAGTAGGTTAGACCATGAGTTGCTTGGACAGATATTGGTCATTTTTCCCCAGTCTCCCATGTAGCACCTTCTGGCACTAGGCGCGCTGACTGTCTGGGGACTGACTCTCTTCCAACTTCCAGCCATGTCATTCCATTTATAGACTGATGCATAAAATTGGGCTGCTCTTTCCCTAAGCTTTACAGAGAGCTCTGATAGTTTTGGAAAGGCCCTATCTAGGGACTTCAGTAACTTAATTTTGTATCATAGAATATACTTACAAGATGTATCTCATCTCCTTATCTATTCTTCTTTAAAGGAGGCCCCAAATTAACAACCTAATACAAAGTCTTTATGTTTTCCTATGATAGTGGATATTGAGTCTCTAAGTACAAGGCTCAATTAATATTCCCAAAGCTATTATATCTAGGATTCATTTTAACTCCAGCAATTGGGTTCTTTTCAGCTGTCCAGACTCTTACACTTCCTAGTACTTGGAAATGGTTTGCCCAGTTTTGGGGACTAACTGGTTACTAGTAGTTTTAGATTCCTGGATACAGCCCCATATGTAAGACTGTATATAATAAATCTGAAAAGGGAAATAATAACCAAATTCTCTTTTTCCTTGGGAACAAGAGTAGAGGACTTTAAAAAAATAGATTAAAATTCCCTTTGCTCAAGGTTTCAGCCTTAGGGTTACAACAACCTGAGAGGTTTTTAATGATATATTATTAACACCAGGGTTTTGGGGTTTTTTTGAAGGACATCACTGAAAGCCACATTTAATAAGTGAGTACCAAATATTGATTATGTTTACATGGAAGTAGTATGATACTTTTATGAACAAGAAGTGACCATGACAAACTTCTCTCATTCATAGAAGAAAAGTATTCTCAGGACTGTAGAGTTGGCTCAGCAGTTAAAGTACTTGCCTACAAAGCCTCAAAACCCAGGTATGATTCTCCAGTACCCATGTAAAGTCAGGTACACATGTGGCACATGCATCTGGAATTCATTCACAGTGAATGGAGGCCCTGGAAGAGCCATTCTCTGTCTGGCTCTATTATCTCTATCTCTCTCTGTTTGCAAATACATAAATATTTTTAAATGTATTCTCAAACCAAATAAACATTTTAGTAAATTTAACTGATTAAATGTTAGTGTGATTATTTGTCAGATAAAGGATTTTTCTTGAGGCTCATTCTCTTTGTTGAGTGTGATTCTTTCCCATCTATTAAACCCAAGTTGCTAATTTATTTTTTCTGGATCTGTACTTAGTTGGTGATCTACAGGGTTCTTACCTGGGTGTTCTCACCCAGGCCTTGAATCAAATTCATTAATCTGTGGAATATTTGTCAAAAGAGCTTAGCTTGCTAATGAGCACCAGCATCTATCTCTCTGTGTTTCCCGAGTGCAGGCACAATGTGACCAGCCCTCTCACTCTTGTTCTGCTTTTCCTACCATGCTGTATCTGTCCAAACTGTGAGCCAAAATAAATCCTGCCTTCTAGAAAAAATAGAGACACCCATCTTGATTTAGGAGCCCAAGGGAGGCAAGGATGCATTAGCATAAAAACAGCCTCTGCTTTCTGAGAAGAGGAATTTCTTAAATTTATGTTAGGCTAGGACCTTTGCTATCTCATAAACACACCAAATAACATCCTTGATATCCAAAGGATCTTTTTATATTATAGATGCTCCTCTTTTACATTATCAAGCCTCACTATGTGACAACTCTAAAGGATCTTTACTGCATTGTTCCACTCTCAAACCTGATTCTTTATGTCCTGCCACAGAGTATATTGGCCTATATCAGCAGATAATTATGGAGAACTTATTCATAACTCCCTTGATGTTATCCATCTAGTTTAGCCTGATGGACAAGACTCAAGAGATAAGCCTCTTGAAAACTCATGTATAACACAGCTCACTGATGGCAGTTCCTATATGAAAAAAATGAGGAACAATGAAAGGTTATGCCATTGTTTCCTTTACCAGTACCATGGAAACCTGGTCCTTGCCTCCTGGAGCCTCAGCAGAGAAACTATTTCATAGCCTTAAGTAGTGCTTTGGAACTTAGGACAAACAGGCCACTCTAGACACTGGCTCTAAGTATGCTTTCTTACTGTTATGTTACATGCACACACTGCCTTCTGGAGACATAGGCAATATCTCAATACTAAAAGTTGTCTGATCAAATAAATGCCTCAGACACTATCTTTACTAGATGCCACCCACTTGCCACCTGAGACAACTCTAATCCTGTGCAAATGCAAGCAAACAGGGACTCATGGTGGAATCAAATAGCATATTCAGTCCAGAAGCAGATGCATCACCCAAAATTGTGTTACCTTTAATTCCCTGTATAGAACCTCAACTTCCTCTCCAAAGTCATGTTGCCTTACAGGGTCTCTGCTTCCACCCTAACTTACACTCTTAGAGAAATTACCTGGGTTCTCTCTGGAGGTTATAAACAGGAACCTAATGGATGGCTCCATTTCTAATCTATGCAGTGACTCAATTATAATCTATGGAGTAGGAACTCAGTCATCTCACCTAAGATTGATTATACCAAACTTGTAAACAGGTGTTCCATGGTCAGGGCAAAGAATTTTGCAAGACTACTGATTAGATTTCACAAATTTGTGCTGGATGTGCTATTAATAATCCTGAGGGATCTGAGTCTCTTAGTTGTCTAAAGGCATGGGCAATACTCAGGTCAACACTGGCAAACAGACCTTAAACAATTGCTTCCTTGTCATGTTTTCAAATACTTACTGGTCTATTTTCACAGGATGGATTGTGGCTGTCCCTACTCAGTTTGAAGAAGTCAATGAAGTATATAAAATAAATACCTCTTTCAGGATATTACTCCTCCAGTTGAACTCCCAGGATCTCTTCAAAGTAATAAATAACACTACTTTGTATTTCCAAGATCACTCAGTCTGTAGCTAAGGCTCTAGGAATTAGATATGATCTTCATTCCTTTTGAGGACTCAGTCTTCTGGGAAGGAGAAACATGCTAATCAGACTCCAAAGTTCTCCAGTTCAAAGCTTTGGGCTTGAGGGATGGCTCAGCAGTTAAGGCACTTAACTGCAAAGGATCCGGATTCCATTCCCCAGTACCCATGTAAGCCAGATGCACAAAGTGGTACATGCATCTGGAGTTTGTTTGCAGCAGCTGGAGGGAGGTCCTGACACAATCATTCTCTCCGTCACATTCTCTCTCTCTTTCTCTGTCTACCCCCTCTCTCTCTTTCAAACAAATAAATAAATAAACGATTTTTTTAAAAGTTTTGACATGAGACTGACTCATCTTACCTGGAAGGCAATTTTACTAATAGCCCTCCTATGAGTTTGTCTTTCTCATTCAGCTATTGGTCTAAACCTATTGGAGATGCTTTAAAGACATCTTTCTACATTCAAATCTGTTTCTAGCTGATGATGCCCGACCTTTAAGCTAGTTTTCCTCTAGATTCAGTCTAGAGTCTATCAAAAATATGAACTGCAGTAACTTTCCAAATCATCCAAAAAGTAAGACAAGTCTCTTTTCCACCTTGGAGAATAGAAGTTAAACTTACAGACAAGATTTTCAGGGTCAACAATTAACTTCTCTTTGGAAAGGCCTTGAAGTGATTTTGGATGGGAAATATCCCAATAGTTTTGTGTGTTTGTGATTAAGCCTTATACTGAATCCCAGATTGGTAGAGCCTTTGGTAGGTAGAGCCTTGCTGTAGGAGGTGTGTCACTGAGGACTGGACTTGGAAATTTAAAGTCCAATACATTTGCCAGTGCTAGTAGGCTTACTCTCTCTACTTCCTTCCCATGGGTATGATAATGTGAACCAGGTTCCTAGCTCAGGCTGTCATGCTATCCCCATCATAATGAAGCCCTCCCTTGAAATTATAAGCTGAAACAAACCCTTTCCTTCCATAAATTGTTTCTGGTTGGATGTTTTGTCCCAACAATGAGGTGGTAACTGCTACAACTGAATTCCTTATCTTCTCTAATAGCCATCAATGTCCTAAATTGTCAGGTAGATCATAATTCCTGCACTAAACCTTATAAAGGAGACCTTTCCCAGGAAACACCTCCCACACACCCTTGGGAAAGTCATCACATAAGTTACCTTAAATATCTGCTTACAGAAAAAGATAAACAAAAATTACTGTTTGCTCCCTCCTCATTAAAAATTATGGCTTTCTGTCAATCTTTGGATATGGCCAGCTCTCATTTCTTTCTTCTTACATTCAAGATAAATTCATTCCTTATATGGACTTGAGACCATATCTGAGATGCTAAACAATACAATTACTAAGTCTGTTAACTTTTATCTACTTCTAATTAATTAATTAAATCCAGTTGCTACATAGGATATTTCCCAAATGCCTGTGAAATCTGATCAAAATCAAAAGGGGTAAGAAAGAGCTATGCAAAGGGGAAAATAAATATAGTCCTACTGAAACATGTTAACCCTTCTTTTTCCACTTTTCAAGTGTACTTATCCCAATAATCAGAGAAAACATATGACATCAAAATAGGTATATTTCAATCGTGGATAAATATGCAAAGTCATTTAAGCCAGATAATCCCTTTATAACTAGGAACAACAAAGCCATAATTTTTCAATACATCCCTGTGATATTTAGGATGAATCTCTCTTGACTTATGTCATAACTTTATTGTCTGTCACTATCAAAATGATATGCTAATGACTGAGTCACTAAAGTAGTAATATGCTAGACAGCTTCTATCAGCATGCTCATTGGCACTAATCTTTGGCCTTGATTACCCAAGGATGAACTGACATGTATTCTAAGATTCCTTTAGATGCAGGGGCAACAGATAAAAACTCTAGAACATTCTATTTATTTACCTATGTTACAACAACACTGGACCAGAAGTATTTTCTCTTACTATGATCATGGAACTTCCACTTTCACACCATCTATAAGACTAGAGGATGTCATTTGACATGTTTAGTGACACAGCACAAGGGATTTTAAGTATGAAATACAAATGATGACATGTAAAATTATATGATTTTAGAACTTCTTATGGCCACTCAGGGGCTACAAGATTAAATCAAGTGGGCTACCAATGTTTTTGGATTGGAGTCAGGGTCCTATCCATGAGTTTGGACAAAAATGCCTCCTTCTAGTGACCTCTACCTTTTCTTACCTGAGATGCCATGTTTCTGTAATTGGAATCAAGATCCCACAACTGAGTTTGGAATATTCCCTTGCCCTTAGTGTTTTCCATTGGGCTGAGATGTTTCTGGCATTGTAAGTGGGAGCATGCTGGGGAGTCTGGGCACAGCTGTTTGTCTCTAGTCAATGCCCTCTTCTTCTTCTCAGATTTCTGACATCTCTTCCATGAAAGCTTGGTCTTACATTCAAGTTTGGGTATAGTTGCTTGTTATTAGCACCCTTCTGTTTTCCCTACCTGGGCCACCATGTTTCTACTGTTGGAGCCAGGATGCCACACATGTGTATGGACACAGCTACTTAAGGCTCAGGTTCTAGCCCATCAACATTCTGGGTCACCATCCCACCTGCCATTGCAGCCCTGGTCTTGCACCTGTGTTTGGGCACACTGCTTGTTTTTATCCCTTCCCCTTCCTGGGCAGCAGACATTTCCACAATTGGAGCTGAGTCCCACACCTCTCCAAGTGTCTTCTTGCTTTTCCTTCCTAGGCCACCACTTTTCTACTATTGAAGCTATGATTTCACATTTGAGTTTGGACACAGTTTCAGTTGAACTGAGATCACAGCACCTACCTCATCCATCAAGAAGCACCAAGCACTGCATGATGTAACAAGATACAGGAATTGGGTAAGCTAACCAAAATCCATAAGAAGTTTAAAAAGAAGTATAAACAGAACATAAGAGATATTTGGAACACCAAGAAAGGACTAAATTTATGAATAATGGGCATAGAAGGAAAAGAAAACTTCAGGTCAGAAACATAGAAAATATTTCACAAAAGTTCTAGAAGAAAATTTCTCAAATCTAGGTAGAGATGCCCATCTAGATATGAGGTGTATAGAGCAGAATGCAGCCAGCTTGTTTGCCAGAATATCATATGAACTGTCTCTATCCCAGTTTTCAGCAGAGTCATTTCTCTCCACCCCATCTGGAATCTCAAGAGTTGATCCTTCATAGTCAATATGTCTTTCAGACTTATGTTATTCCATATTTCTACCAGAATGTCTCATTAAGCATTAAGTTCTGTTTAGTTCTTTTTTATATAGTCCGGGAAGCTACTCTCAGTTAAGGTGGGCCTTCTCATCTCAATTAACCTTACTAAGATAATCTCTCACAGGTGATTTTAGATCTTGTCAAGTTGTCAATCAATATAAACCATCACACTTCATGAATACTGTGCCAGATAGGATATGTGAACTGGTTTTAATAGTGGCATGAGTGCTATGATGGTAATCAACTGCACTGTGGTTATATTTGAGATCCAGTCCAAGGAAAAAAATCTATGTCTGGAACTGAAAAGCTAGTCCAAAGCCTATGACTGGATGATCAAACTGCTGAGAATAAGTTACTTTGGAGTACTCAGTGCTAAATAAGACATCTATATCACTCCCCCCACCCCCACCAAGGCTTACCAAAAAAATGCAGAAGATGAACTGGAAAGTATGTAGGAGCAGAGGATGTTGAGGATTACTGTGGAATGCTGTTGTTCAGGCATGATGTGTCCATTGCACTCATGACTTCACAATGACTGCTGTAACTTTCACAAGACCCACACAATACAAGGTCCATCAATATTTCAACATGGATCTCACGGAGGAATTACAGCCACTGGTAGAAGCACATGGTCTGGTAAATAATTCCTCACCCATGCCCATTCAGTCAACCCTAGTTAAATTCAGTGGGTTAAAGCTTCACAGAAGAAAACAAAAGCCATAAAAGTGGAGGGGGAATGAGTTGGGAAGAAGGGATTCACCAGAAGGGGAAGAGAGAAGGGTTCATGAGAAGGTAATGGGAGATGATTATGCTCAATATAATTATATATGTGTATAAAATTGCCAAGAAACAACAAAAAGATTAACTATGCTCTATCTATTTATCATCTATCTATATGTTGCTGATAATTTCACTAATATTTCATTTACTTTATGTGATCTAAAAAGGTCAGATTTAAACCATGTCAGAACACTACCATTCTTTTCGGCAAAGAGCCTTTAAATTTTGTCTCCAGATTCTCAAGGTGTAATAGACTGGATATACTATAGTCTTTGGATTTGTTAACTGCATTTTTAATTAATTAATTAATTTCTGAGGTAGGGTTTCACTCTAGCCCAGGCTGACCTGGAATTTACTATGTAGTCTCAGGGTAGCCTTGAACTCATGGTGATCCTCCTACCTCTGCCTCTGAAGTGCTCTGCCACACTAGATTCCACTCTTAATTTTATCTCCTCTCACTCCCCTCATCATCTCATGTGACAATCTACCTCTACCTATCTTGACTATCCTAATCACCCTTTGAGGTCTAAAAATTAGCAAGGGTAGAGACTTTAAACCCTTATATATTCCATTAGGCAGATTAACTTGTTGCCTAGCTCCTAAACGATTTTAAGGACTAAACTCTTAGACAAGATTTTTAGATAGGTAGTTATATATCAGAAGGCCTAAAGCTTATAAAACCAGGAATAGAAACTGCATAACTTTGATTACTGATCAAAAACTGTGATCTTAGTCACATCTCTGACATAGGGTGGAGACATGACATTCTGAACCACCTGAATGTTTGTAAGATTACAATCAAGTTAGAGATGTTTTGGTAACGAACAAAAACATACCATTTACTATTATCCCTTCCCTTAAAAGTTAATCAAAATGGGTATGTCAATTATCTGGGAAGAAAAATGTTCTACAGGGTAAAGTGTCTGTTCTAAACCCTTTCCAGATAGTATAATGCCTTTTTTTAAACACAGACGTGGCAATGAACCCTTTGACCACTGTGCACTCTAATATGGTATGTGCTTCACTTTAATAAACTCTTCTTATATTCTATACTGTGCTCTGTGTATCACATCTGAAGTCTTTCCGTAAAACACAATGACCAGAGAGCTGACAGAAGATAAGAGAAAGCTCCCTGTGACAGTTTCAGCTTGTAGTTAAGTCCTTACAAAATATTTTGTTGCTGAATAACACGGAGTAATTTGTTTTAAATGAAAAAAATGTGTTTAAGTAAATATTTTAAGTATCTATTTGGTCTCTTAATGAGAGATAAAGATAAATGAATATGGGTATAACAGAAAAATTGGGGCCTCCTGTTACTGCAGGCTAACTCTAGGCATCCAGACTTGTGGGTCATTGTGTATCTGGCTTTACATAAGTATTGGGGAATTGAAACAAGGCCTAATGAATTTTCAAGCAAGTGCCTTTAATCATCAATAAATTTATCCAGGCCCAGGTGTATTACTTTGCCTTAGAAGACATGAACATGTATTTAGATAGAGCATCCAAGTCTAACTTTTTGGAACAATGAGGTTTTTTTCTTTTTACTGATATAACATGAGTGACCCAAAAGTTGTATCTCTGAAAATCCTCACCCCATCATGGACAAGGTACTCATGCACCACAGAGTCTTATCTTAAGCTAATCTTCTACCTTCTACATACTTTTACATCCATGTACCACACAATGCAGCTGAAAGCCAGGAAGGAATGGTTGGTCAAATCCTAGGTGAGGGTCTAATGACTATCCTTTCTACCAGGGCCTGTTAACAGCCTCATGACCATTTCTGTAGATCTAGTTATGACTATATTGTTCATCTTATTTTGTTTTCTTGGCCAATGTTATCTTTGTTCAATGATGACAAATGAAATGGTCATATTATGCTCAGAGGAGGAAGCTGTCTATCAAATAACTGTAGTCTTTGGTGAAGGCATATAAGTAGAAAAACCATAATTGATGTGAATTGATGCATTTATCAATTGTCTGCTTGTAGGAGAGAAGGAAAAGAATTAAATTCATAATTAGTTAATTGTTGTGAGGGTATAATTTTATAGTAGCAAACGTTGAAACTTGTAAATAAGCCTTAAATTTAGAGTGGTGTTCAACAGAAGGGTATCTGCTTGGTGTGTGACTTCCTGGCATCTGTTACTGGGGTCTCACTCTGCTCTTTTCAGTCCTTATGATCACCATAGAAAAAATTCAGGTGAGATGCAGAACATAATGTAGAAGACAAATGGAGTCTATTACAAGGTATAATTGGACACTCTCAAAGGGGAGTGGAAAATGGTCAAAGGGGTAATTGCCAAGAAGAATACTATTTTGCATGAGAGTGAATAATAGTCAGAAGACATTGTGTAAGGACATTCCTAAGAGGAAGAAGTGGACAATGGCTAAAGTGACAGGGCAATTTATATTAACTCTTAATGGAAGGGACAATAGTTATTGTTTTGTTTGTTTGTTTATTTATCAGAACATCTCCAACTACTCAGTGATCTTATAACCTTTTGGTAATTTTAAGATGTCATGAAACCCATTCAGTAATAAGAGTCTCAAAGTTCCAGTTCCTGCTTTTATAAGCTGTTGATTATGAGGTAGGGGTCCATCTTAGTGACCTTAAAGCCTGCTAAGCGACAAACTACCTAGCAATTTCTCCCCGAGATTTGAGTCCCTAAAATAATTTAGGAGATGGGAGTCAGGTAGATTTTTTTTTCAGCCAAAATGAGGTGGGAAAGGGTTTAGAATGTCCACGCTTGCTGAATTTCAGGTGCCAGAGGATGATCAAGGGGACTCAAATAGATGGAGATAGACTATAATTGTAATTCCTCTCTTTTATAGTCAACCTACTATAGTAGGTTAACAGAGTAATTAAGTATACAACCTCCAAAAACCAATAGCATCACTACTAATATTGTAATAGGCTTAACCTATTTATTATAGTGTGATTAGCAGAGAGTTGAATTTCCTCCCCATCATGGAGGAAATTACTGATTAGGGATTGAAGTACTGATTGATCTTCGGCACAGAGATGGTTAGGAAAAGCATTAGAGTCCCTTAATTTGATTGCATCTGTGGTGTCTGCCTGTCCATAGCACATACATAAGGTTTGATGAAATGGATTGTATGAGTTTAATCAGTTTGTCCCTTCAAGAGAAATGATTATGGTATTATTTGGGGGTATTTTATAGAGGATTTAAAATAATCTGGGGCATATTTTTTGTCAATAAGTCTCTGCCAGATAAAAGGAAAAGACATTTTTGGTATTACGTAAAGGTATAGGTAGTAAGTAAATCCTCCCAGAAAGGATGGCAGAAAGGCAGAAGGAAACATGGGGTTCATGGGGATCCTATCAATGGCCATTACCTAAAAAAACCAGAGGCCAGGTGCCCTTGGGATGGGGAGATTGCTGAATAAGTAAAGAGCTTGTCACACAGGTGTGAGGACTTGAGCTCAAATCCCCACCCAGCACCTACCTAAAATGTTGAGCATGGTGAATTGCAGCACTGAGAAAGCAGAGACGGGAGGATCCCCAGGCCTTTCTGTCTGGATAGCTTGTCTAGTTGATTTAGTGAGGTCTGGATTCAGCAAGAGAAGCTTTCCCATAAAAATAAGATAGTGAAGAGATATGTACACACACACACACACACACACAAAACTAATTGTCCAGAATATGAGGTAAGAACAAAGAATGCCCCATTACCAAGCTACCAAAGTGAAAACTTATGATCCTACTTGTAACATCAAAATCTACCCATTGAAGGTGATGGTTGACTCAGAGATCCTTTGAAGTCAAGGGCTTCCTCATCTCAGGAAGTACATCAAGAACTAGGTGATTTCTGTTCATTGGGGCAGTAAGTCCTCTAGTGTCCTACATTGCCACATTGAGGACAAGGATTCTCAGCAAAATGCCTTGATATTTGGGCATTTTTTTTCCTATTGATCTGCCTGCTGACAGATATATCATTGATTTGCTGGTTTATTTCCTCTGAGAGAAGAGCTAGTGGGAGATCTTAAATTTCCAAGTAAGCATGAATAAGTTTTGTGTGCATTTTTTCATTCTCTTTATGGTAGATTTAACTTCCTTTAAGTCCCTCTGTTCTTCCTTAGATGAAAGTTATATAAAAAATAATCTGTCATGCGTAGTAGGCCATTAATGGAAGTGTTAGGTCCCAATGGTGATTTTTGCAATTTCCTTCTGATGTCAGGAGCAGATGGAGTAAGTAAGTAATCTGTCCTGGAGAAAGAGCTTGCCTTCACAGGAACAGGGATCAATTAGAATGCACTTTTGTGTAGTCTCCTTAAGGTGCTTTGAGAAGGCAGAATGGTTTTCAATAGGGTCCTGGTCAACAGTTGCCATCTCTGCCTCTTGCATGCTGGCATTAAAGGCGTGCACCACCAGGCCTGGCTCTCTACAAGTTTTTCTTAAGAAAGCCATTGAAATGTGCTAGAAGAGAGGAAATTTCAGTAATAGGTTAATGGAAATTATCCTATATAATAAATAGAAAAAAAAAATCTAGTGGAGCTCTAGTGAGTTGTGGGATCATGCAGAGTATTCTAACGGTATTTGTTGATTTTCTCGTTGCTGTGACAAAATTCCTGACAGAAGCAGCCTAAGGGAAGGAAGATTTATTTTTGCTCACAGTTTCAGAAATACCAGTTTATCAGAGCAGGGAAGGTATGCAGGAATGGCTCAGTCTACGGCAGTGGGAATGTGAGGCTGAGGTTTGTTCACATGGTGGTAGGCAGGAAAGGGAACAAACTAGACTGGAACCAGGAGTGAGTGTACCTTCCAAAGAACTGCCTTTAGCAACCTACTCCTGTCAGTCAGGCCCTACCCACAGAAAGATTCCACAGCTCCACAAACTGTGGAAATAGCATTTAAAACATGACCAGGTGGGGGAAACTTGTAACACAGACTATGAAATTATATAAAAAAACAACATAAGAAAAAATGTACCAAAGGCAAAAATACTTAAAGAAAAATTAGCCAAAGTCAGGTGTGGTGGTATAGGCCTATAATCCCAGCATTTAGGAGGCTAAAGCAGGGTGATTGTGAGTTCAAGGCCAGCTTGGACTATATGGTGAGACCCTGGCACAAGGAAATAAAAAGAAGAGAAATGAAATGATAACTAAGCATTTCTCTAACCTGGTTTAAAAATAAAACCCATTTAAATTTACAGAAATGTAAAGTCAGCCAACCATACTCAGCACACAAAAGAAGAAAATAAAATTCTTGAAAAACAAAAAGATAATATCTTGAGTCCAGATAACAAAAAGCAGTGTGGAATATATTATCTGTTTTGTAGAGTGGTGTGAAATATAGCTAACTTCTCAAAAAATATGAGTGAAAAAGACAATACAATGAAAATTTCAAAACCTAGACTGGAAGAAAACCTGTTAGCCTACAATTTTATAAAAGTGAAAAATATCCTCTAAATTTATAAGAAGAAAGTACAATTTTAGGTAAATAAGCCAATCTATCTGAGGTATACCTACCATACATAAATGCTAAGGGAGGAAGGTAATTCAAAATTATTAGAAGGAAATTAAAAAACTGGAATTGAAAATTTTGATAAAATATACTTTTCTTTTCATGATTATTTTAAAATATGCATGATACATAAAGATAATTATAACAGCAGTTTGCATTTTATAATTAATAACAATATGTTACGTACAACAAAACACCTACAGGAATGGGGTAAAGGGTGAAATAAATTACACTGTTAGATGCTTCTGACTTTTTGTGAGAAGTGTAGAATGTAAAACCTCAGGTGAATAGGACAAGTTAAAGATAATTTCTGTAATCCTTAGGGTAACCACTAAAAAATACAAAGAAACAGCTCAAATGTCACTGGAGAAACTGGAGAAATATAATACTATAAAATAAATACTTGGTTAACCCACAAGAAAAAATGAAAAATGGATCAGACAGAAATTAGAATGTAGAATAAAAGTGGAAAACATGATAGATAGAGAATGAAGTGTAAAAGTTATATATCAAAAATATGAAATGTAAGTCATTTTTAAATTAAGAAACAGAAATAAAAGATATGCCATGTAACAAGCAGGATTAAGAAACTTGAAGTGACAATATTAATAACAGCAATTTCTCCAGATGATTGTGGTCATATAATCGAGCTTCAAAATGTATGAAGCAAATAATGAAACAATTACAATAAGAAGCAAACAAGTTGGAGATTTCAATAGGAGACTGATTAATGAGAATACAGATGTGAACATCAAAGTCACCATGATCTAGTTCACATTCACAGCCTCCCTGCAGCCAAGCACAGCAACATTTTGCAGCTCATCTGGAAAGCTTATCATCATAGATAATTTAGCAATCGCGAACATGTCTCAATGGCAGTAGATTGAAATTCTACAGACACTCTGACTCAAGCACAACTAAATTACAAATAAGAGCTTGGAATAAAGCTCAATGGTACAGCACTCTCTGGGCACGTTACAGCCCTGACTTTAATCCCTAATAGAGCAAAATATAAACGAATAAATAAAAATAAATGACCAAAGGCAATTACCAGATGTGGTGGCACATGCCAATATCCCCTGCACTTGTCAAGCTGAGGCAGGAGGATCAGGAATTCTCAAATACATAAAACTCTAGCTCAAAGAAAAAAAACTAGAAAAGATTAAAAGCTAAAAAGTAAATAAAAGACAAAAAGGAACACAAAGCTCCCCTGAGCAACACTGTTATAAACAATCAACAAGCCAAAGGTGAAATTTAAAAGTAAAATAAGTTACATACGTACATATATATGTGTATGTACACAAAATGAAATAAATCATATCATTTATTGAAGCTAAAGCATTAATAATTAAGGTTGAGAAAAGATTTGTGTACGAAAGGAAATGTTTCCAGTAAATATTTCTCAGTTATTAGTAGAAGCTGAAAGTATAACAAAATTAAATACAAACTAAATAGGAGGAAAGATTAGTATAAAATTTAATAACATAGAGAATAGCAAAAATTAGCAAAGGTAAAATAGTGTTCTTTCAGAAAACTTGATAAAATTGCCAAATGACTAGCAACGCTGATGAAAAGGATAAAAGACAAACATCTTTCATCTCAAGTGTAAACACCTGGCTCTCTTCACAAGCCTAGTAGACACAAAAGAATCACTTGGAAGCATTATGAATGGTTTAAGGCCAATATGCTTTAATCCAAATTCCTTGGAAAATAAAACTCGTCAAAACTCTGCATGGGTATGTATATATATAAATTCAAATAAAACATTGCCAAGGATAAATTTGTACACTTGGGTTATCCATTAGATGCTAATTAATTCTGGCTGAAGATATGGCTTAGAGGTTAAGGCATTTGCCTGTGAGGCCAAAGGACCCAGGTTCAATTCTCCAGGACCCTTTTATTCTAGATGCACATGATGGTACATGCACCTGGAGTTCATTTGCATTGGCTGGAGGCCTTGTCATGCCCATTCTCTCTCTGAAACAGTTAATAAAAATTTTAAGAAAAAATTAGAAACTAATTCATTTAAGGAATAAATACCAAAAAAATCACACAAGTTGTTCAGAAAGTTGAGGAGGGATGAACAGTTTCCAAATTGTTTTATGAAGCCAAAATAATTCTAACACCAAACCATGATAAAGACATTATGAAACAAGAAATTGCAAAACAGTATTTCTCCAGAGAATAGATGAGACAAGTCTCTACCAAAATATCATCAGGTAAAATCTAATATATTAATAAATATAATAATATTAATAATAATAATACTAACTCATGACCAGAAAAGTTGTTTTACTATGAATAATCTATCATATTAGATTTACTAAAAGCCATATAGAAGATAATTTTCTTAAAATAAATGCAGAAAAACCTAGAGATATTATCAGACTTGGTGGTGAAATATTTACTGTGCCTCTCACCAGGTAAGAATCAACATATAAATACCTTCATAACTTTAGTTTTTTTCAGTAAGTTTTAGGAATTGCTGTAAAAAAGAAAAGTAAGGTTCTTAAAGTCAGAAAGAAACATATGCCATATATATTTTCAGATGATTTTACTGCTTTTATAGAAAAACCCAGGGAATAGTCAAGGAAATAATTAGAAATGTTACCTAGATTTACCAAGAATGTAAGCAACAAGGTTGACATAAAAACCCAATTACCGGACTGCAGAGATGGTTCAGCAGATAAGGATGCTGGCTTGCTGAGCCTGACAGCTGGGGTTAAAGCTCCTGGTGCTCACTTAAAACCAGATACGCTGGGCTGGAGAGATGGCTTAGCAGTTAAGCGCTTGCCTGTGAAGCCTAAGGACCCCGGTTCGAGGCTCGATTCCCCAGGACCCACATTAGCCAGATGCACATGGGGGCACACGCATCTGGAGTTCATTTGCAGTGGCTGGAAGCCCTGGCACGCCCATTCTCTCTCTCTGTCTTTCTCTCTCTCTCCCCCTCCTTCTCTCTGTCGCTTTCAAATAAATAAACAAAAAAAAATTAAAAAAAATAAAATAAAAATAAAACCAGATACACAAAGTGGAACATGCATCTGGAGTTCATTTGCAAAGGCAAGAGGTTCTGGTGTGCTCATTCTCTCTCTCTCTCTCCTTTTCCTCTCTCTACTTGCAAATAAATAAATAATAAATAAATACAATTGCACATTTACATACTAGCATTGAACAGCTGACAAGCATGTTAATAAAATTAGCACATACACAGTAGGATCAAAACAATAAAAATACATTTAACAAAAACACGCAACATTTCTACATGGATTTACCACAAACATTTGTTCAGATACATAGTCAAGTTAGAAAATGCAGTATCTTATGTAAATTCTCTTCCAACTGATTAATTTAATCAAAATGAAAACCAAGAGCATTCTTTGAGAGTCAAGAGCTAAGTTAAAATTTTTACAGATGTTTAAATTAAATGGATTATACCAAGCAATTCTGTAAATGTTAGATGAGTTAACTACTTAACTATAATGCTTAGATAAGACAGTATAAAACTATGATAACAGAACAGTATGAAAATTAACAGAGATTAAATGTATACAAGAAAGAGTCCCAACATAGAGCTGAATTTGTAAACTTATTGGGTTCTTCACAAAGCCATCAAAGTCACAATCAACTTGGGGAAAATTTGTTTCAGTAAATATTAATACAATTAGATCATTATATGTAAAATTATAAGCCTGACTATACTTAAAAATACAAAAATGTTGAGTTGGATCTTTGATCTAAACATAAATTCTGAACCCATGAAGGTTTCAGAAGTAAGCACAGAAATATATCTTTTGTGACTTAGGGGTAGATAAAAATTTGTTAGACTAGACATTGTCACAAAAAATATTGACAAATTAAACTTTGTAAAAAAATACTGTGAGACTCAGGGAAGATTGTGGAAGAGGGGGCAGAAATAATGTAAGAGCCAAAAGATGGATTAAATGCATGCCTTGGAAAGCCATCTCCTGGATATAATGTGATTATTGTGATAATCATCATTTTATCATGGATGATGGAGGCTGCAAACCAAAAATAATATCAAAATAGAAAAGGGGGCTGGAGAGATTTCTCAGTGGTTGGGGCACTTGTCTGAAAAACCTAGTGACCCCAGTTTGATTCCCCAGTACCTATGTAAAGCCAGATGCACAAAGTTGTGCATGCATCTGGGATGTGTTTGCAATAGCTGAAGGCCCTGCCAGCCCCATCCTGTCTCTGTCCTATCTCTCCCTCTTTCTGCTGGCAAATAAATAAATACAAATTATTTTTTAAAAATAGGAAAGGGTGTGGTAATTTGAATGTGACATCTCTCCAAGGGCTTCATGTGTTTGGGATTAAGCCCATGCTCAAGCCCCAGCTGATAGAACCTTGGGAAGACAGAAACTTTCTGGTGGAGATATGTGACTAGGAGCCAACCTTGAAGTTTATTAGCCCAGCTCCAAGCATAATATTTTTTTAATTTTTTGTTTATTTTTATTTATTTATTTGAGAGCGACAGACAGAGAGAAAGAGGCAGAGAGAGAGAGAGAGAGAGAGAGAGAGAGAGAGAGAGAGAGAGAGAATGGGTGCACTAGGGCCACCAGCCACTGCAAAGGAACTCCAGATGAGTGCGCCCCCTTGTGCATTGACTAACATGGGTCCTGGGGAAAGCCTTGAACCAGGGTCCTTAGGCTTCACAGGCAAGCGCTTAACCACTAAGCCACCTTTCCATCTCCAAGCATAATACTTTGATTACTTCCACCCAGATATATGACAAGATGAGAGCCAGCTTTTCCCGTGTTTTCCTTTCCATGATGAAACTTCCCCACAGAGCTATAAGCCTGAAAGAAACACTTTCCTCCTACAAGCTGCTTCTGGTCAGATGTTTTACCCCCAGAACAAGGGACTAGTTGGAAAGAAGAGAATTAAGAAGGAAAAAAAGAAAAACAAGCAATTTTTTAAAATATACTGTCAGAAAATTAAGATGTTAGCCACACACCAGGAAGATATTTACATAGTACATATATTCATAGGTGGTAAAGGGACTGATGCTCAGAATATAAGAAGAATCCTAACAATTCTATCATTAGGAACTATAAAATTAGAAAGGATAACAATGATTCCAAAGCCACGCTTAAAATTGACGAGGCCTTTCCCTTGGCCCAAAAGCTCTATCATCCATCTCCTCCTGAAAGGTTTGCCCACTGGACATTACATTTTGTGGCTCCTAGGCATTTCTGACTTTGTGGTCTGCTTCCAAAAAATACTTAAAATGAGTATTCTAGTATAGAGATAGATATAATCCAGATTTGAATTATTACATATCCATTTTAATTTTTCAGATTTTTAAAGATATTAAAATTAGTTTCATTTTCATGGCTGTTATAAGTATCCTGGGCATTCAGGGCTGATCCTTTCACACCTGGTAGATAAACTGGCTCTGATGACAAGGATTCCTTTTGAAAGTTGTATTGCTTTTTGATATTTCCGTTCCCTGTTCCCAACTTCCTGACTATCTTGTCATATTTTTCAGTACTTACAATGTGTACTTTGCTCTCTACACCCAGAATCCTAACCTTTGAAAAATTATTTTTCAATAGAAAATTTCCTGCCTTTGGCAGGCAACCTTTTAGTTTCACTCTTTGAGAGTGGAGAAGTCACCTATTATACATTTATCCTCTTTGCAAGCAGAGCCCAGCTTGACCAGCGAGCTTCTCTTGAATTGAGAGAGTGCTGCTGAAAGTGCTCTGGGCTCTGAATGGGGCACTGCTCATATGCTGCTGTTCACTTCCTCCATACAACTGAAAAGCCTTCTCTTTGAGCCGTAGCCCTGGAGTGAATTCAAGACCAAATGAGAGTAGTGACCTTTTATTACATTAAAAAGACACATTTAGGCCGTTAGTGATTTTAGAAAAATACTAACTTATATTACCTTTTTGCTAGTTCTGTGACCAAAGAACTTTGATGCTGATAATTTTTCCACAAGTGTAGACCAAAACCATCCTGTCTAATGTGTGTATTTTAAGAACTTACATATGCTATGCATTGTCCGGAGCACTGGGGATGCTGAAGTTAGTGAAGAATCATGTCTGCCATTGAAGTTTGGCATCTAAACTGAGAGACAGATAATGCCAATATCATGTGTTCAGTTCTGGGCTAGAGAGTACTAAAGTGTTTGTCCCACAAGCTTAAGGACCTGAGTTCAGATGTCCAATACCCATGTAAAAAGGATGGGCATGGTACATGTGCCTGAAAACCCAGCACTAAGGAGGCAGAGATAGGCAATCCACGGGGCTGATTAGCTAGCTAGTCTAGTCTAATTGGTGAACTTTTCATTCAGCAAGAGACCCTGTCTCAATGAATAAGATAGGGGATGAATGAGGAAGACACTCAACATAGACATCTGACCTCTAGAAGTATGCACAAGTACCCACATACAAGTGCACCCACATGCACAAATGTAAAACTATGTTCAATTCTATGACAGAGAAATGTACAATGAACATGCACTATATGCAAATCTCTGTTTGTAATTGTATTCTAACTTCCCACACCCATGCAACTTGTGCTATATTCACATAGGTAGAGTATATTGCCATCTCTGACCATGTGACTTGCTTGAACAATGGATTATTAGCATATGTGACAATATGTCACTCTTCCTTCTTTTATTCTTTTTCTCTAGCAAATCAGTAATATTAATGTTTGGCCATTCTAGTTAATCACAGTATTTCTATGGGACTAAGTCACATTGACATATTAGAAGCAGCACATATATTGCTTATTTAAAACAACTACTGGGAAATGAAACAAATTAGAACATACTGATTTGCTACGGCTCTTTAAAGATCCACAGAGTTATCTTGCAAAAGTATCTTAAATCTGAGCTGAAGGTTTGACACTCCTACTTTTGTGATGGCATTGCAGTTTGTCTGCAAGCTTTGAAGAAAGCAATTGCACAAACTGAATACTACTCTTGGAATCCTGTTATAAGGAAATGATTTTAAAATCTAATAAAAAGCATCTCATCTAGAAGCTTTTCTCCCCACAACTATCTATGATAGGAAGCACTAAAATTGTATATAACTACACAGAATAATAGGGACATCTTAAGGAATCATGACAAAATACTGTTATGGAAAGTTTTAAAATACTAAATCAGTATTCATGAATTTCAGATACTACTCAGCAAATATGTTTGATGTATTGTTACTCAAAATGCATAGATTATATTACGATGACATTTTTAATTATAACATTTTAAATATGTAAGCATATGGGCTGAAATGAAGCTTGAAAGAAGTCTATGATGTATCAACTTCAACATTATCTTTAAAAAGTCTGAGACAGGGGTTGGAGAGATGGCTTAGCAATTGAAGCGTTTGCCTGCAAAGCCTAAGAACTCATGTTTGAATCCCACGTAAGCCAGACTGACAGTGACACAAGTGTGCAATGTCACACAAGGGAGTGCACACGTCTGGAGTTTGGTCACAGTGGCTGAAGGCTCATTCACTCACTCTCTCTCTGAATAAAAAAGTCTGAGATTGAAAAGAAAAAGACAAATCAACATATGGCAACAAAGGGGTAGAATTTTCATGTCAGCAAGCCTTCCTGACTCAGCAACTTCAGCTGAGTTTTCAGCTTTTGTGGTTTTGGTTACTTACAGCATTTCAGTTTCAAATGTTAAATGCATCTAGAAAGAAGAAATTCATACATTTTAACTTGTGTGCTGTCTTGAGTAGTGTGATAGAAGCTGTCCTGCTTGTTTACCAGTTCCATGCTGTATATGCTACTCAACCCATTAGTCACTTAAGAACGGCTCAGTTATCAGATGGGCTTTCAAGGAGTCAGTGTGTTACAGTAACCTTTACGTAGTACCCTAGTGCTATATCACAATGCCTACTTCATTCACCTCATTTCATCTCACAAGGAGATGAGTAAATACTGGATACTTAAAGATAGAAAGACCATAACTTACTACATTAGCTGTTGTAAGTGCTCTGTTGTACAACTATTATGAATTTACTGGTATGCATAATTTATAAATTAAATTTATCATAAGTATAAGAAAGTGAAAAATAAATGTGTATATACACATAAATGAATAGTTTGGTACTATCTGGATTCAGGCAAGCACTTGAGGTCTTAGCACACATCCCTTGCAGATAAGGTGGAACTGGTGTAATAATACTTAGGCTCTCCTTGCTCAAAATTCTCTGAGTTTTTGTATGAAAATCTATGTCCAAATTGAAAATCAATTTCTTTTTATTCTAATAAGAAATCTAAACTTGAATATGCTCCTTACAAGTAAATTGTCTGGTTTCATGGTGAGGAACAGAAAAATAAAGAGACTGCTTTGTGAGGCTTGCTTCACAGCTCTTAAATGCTCCAACACTATAAGAAAAACCTCCATAAACTTTGTCACCCCAAGCTATTCCAAAGGTGCAGGAACTAAGGACAAAAAGCCAAATACTATAACCTTGTTGTCATAGACACTTAGACAATAACAAGGGCTATGGGCATTGTGTGCCCAGTAATGTGATCAATTCAAAACAAAATCTATATCATTTTATCATCCTACTTTGAGTACCAACTGTATTGGTGAACATGATCTAAATAATAAATAGCCTCTCAAATTGTAGGTGCTTATAGTCATATAGGCATAGTTCTCAGTGTACAGTCAGGTTAGGACCTCGATTTTACATTGTACTCACCCAGGAACCCAGGCCAAGAAATAATCTGCTATCGGAAATGTCACTTCCTGTGTTAGAAACCAACAGAATGTATGAATATGACATGAAACCCAGATTGCATATAAAAAGACAGAATTTGTAGTGTTGGTTAACACATGGGAGGCTTAGAAATGCATAAATTTAAGTTCTAAGTTGAGTGTTATGTTTATTGTAGGGTTCTTTGTTTTATATATAAATATGTATGTGTATGTAACTAAAATGTAAATGTTACTAATGACTTCATAATGTCTAATTTCTTTGAACATAAATTTATTTTGCACATTAATATTAAGAGAAACGCATACATACAGAAATATATCTCCCCCAACAAAACCCGCTTTGTGCTTGTGAGTTAAGCATTTTAAGTAATCTGATTTTCCAGTTTTTAAAACATGACATAAAGATTTTAATTGTTGTTACTTATGATAGTAGTGAATATAATACCATATTACTTTAATTTGAGAACATAAAAGTTGATTTCTCTTATTTAGACATACCTTGAGAAATATTTAACCTCAATCCTAATTCCATTTGGAAACTGCCAAACATGCATTCCTTCTGTTTTTTCAAGCTTGAAGTTAAAAATCGTAACACTGTAAGAAAGTTAATAAGCTCCAAATGGATAAGCGAGGAAGTTATGCTGCCACTGCATAGTCAGCTTTCCGTCTCCATCGCACTGTATGAGACACCCCTCAGGTCATGTTGGCTCTCTGATTCACTCACATTCATACATCTTGACCTGAATTGTGGTAACAAAAGTAGGCTTTGACAATCTATTCAATCCCAAATCAAACATGAGACAGTATATTTGAGGAGAAAGTATCTCTCTGGCATTTCTATTATTTGAGGTAGAGCACTCCTTTCATTGTATTTAAACTGTGTGAAGGCTTGTGCTGGCAGGGCACCTTCTCATACTGGTGATATACACTTTAAGAAAAATCTCTGGGAACAAGAGATAGGTTGGAGTTGGCCAGGTTTCATTTTATAGACAAATACTTATAGGTACAACTCACTTGGCAGTAAAGCAACAGGTGGGGCAAGTCAGTGCTAACACATACTCCCAGCTTAATGTCATGATGACCCAGTCAGAACCTGCAGGAGACGGATGCAAGAATGGTGCAGAAAAGGCCAACACTGGTGAATATGCCACAGTGAAAGATTTCTTAAGGGTCCCCTCACTAATCTTTCTGCCTTGTACTACCTCTCTGTCAGAGATTCTTAATGTCATTATGTTCTCCTTCCCTTCTCATTGCCATACAAATCTTTTCCAGACAATTATTGCTCTAAGACATATCAGAGAAATAAATCCAGACTATTCCTTAGTAGAGTCTTTTTAGCATAACTTTAGTCCCATAACAAAAGGACACATCTTAGGATGCTAGGTTTTGGTGGTTTGAATTTGTTTGAATACTTAATTCTCAGTTGATGGTACTAAGTCCACAAAACAGGACCAAATCATTGACTTCATTATATTGTTTTTTTAAATTTTATTTATTTATATATTCATTCATTTATTTGAGAGACAGGGAGAAACAGGCAGACACAGAGAGTGAGTATGGACACACCAGGGCTTCTCACTACTACAAAAGAACTCCAAATGCATGTGCCTCTTAGTGCAACTGGCTTTACATGGGTACTGTGGAATAGAACTCAGGTTGCTAGGCTTTGCAGACAAGCACCTCAACTGCTACGCCGTTGTTCCTGCCCTGCTTCATTATTCTGGTAACTCTGATCCAGTCGGTTTCTTTTGTGTGGTTAGAGCACTTTCTACCTTATAGAACATGTGGCTAAACACACAAGATGGCTTTGACATTGAGAAATTTTCCTAGACAAAGCAGACTCAAAAGATAGATATGGGAATCTATTGAGAAGTGGTGGTAGCTTTCATTATTAATCAGCATTATGACAGCTGTACAATGTTAGTACTTTGTGAACACTGGTCCTACAATTTAACCTGCCAAGCAAGATATGTGTGATTTGTTGTAAGATCTTGAAATGCTAGCTTCAATGAAATTTGGAATATTAAGCCGGGTGTGGTGGTGCACGCCTTTAATCCCAGCACTTGGGAGGCAGAGGTAGGAGGATCACTGAGACTTCGAGGACAGCCTGAGACTATATAGTTAATTCCAGGTCAACCTGGACCAGAGTGAGACCCTACCTCAAAAAACCAAAAAAAAAAAAAAAAAAAAAAAAAAAAAATTGGAATATTATTTTGAGAATATGTTCACTCTGAGTTTTAAGAAAATCTACAGTTCTCCTTTCATTTGAATGAAACTTAGTTTCTAAACACATTTCAGGAAATAGTTTGTGAGTATCTATGTATGTTTAATACCAGTGTGGTAGTTTGAATAGATGGCCTCCAATATACTTAGTGTTTTATTAGTTTTTAGTTTGGAACTGCAGCCACCTGGCTGGAGGACGTAGATGTTAGGGTCCAGCCCTAAGGTGTGGTGGTAGATTTGAGATTCTAATCTAATGATATGTAAAGTGCCTGAGTTCCTCCTAGAGTTCCTGAAGTGTGCTGTGTGGCTTTTGGATTGTGGCTTATGGCTTCTGTCTCTCTGCTTGGACCTGTGAAAGCAGGGCCAGCTTCTTCTGCCATTATTAAATTTCCCCTGGATGTGTAAGCTTCAATACATCCCTTCCTCCATAACTGTGCCTGGTCTGAAAGTTCATCTCAGAGATCTGAAGCTGTAATTGGTACTAGGAGTGGGGTGAGATGAACCTGACAATGTGGATTTTGGTCTTTTAGAACTTTTGTTTTAGAGGAATGGACATGGACTTGGTACTTGCAACTGAAGACGCTTTCTGGAGTGGTAAGCCAAGCATTACAGACTATGATGAGAATTTGAGAATGCTAAGTACAGATAGTATTGAACCTCAAGGTTTAGCTTATGAACTTTCTAAAGGGAAGGAAAGACTGCAGAGGACTTTATTGGAACTGGACTACTAGCATAACAGCTGGATACATTCTGCTGCACAGGCCCAGAGAGTTTGATCAGGTTAAATTTGTAATTGACTAGTGTGCTTGGCTAAAGATATTAAACTGAGAGATTTATCATTTTAAGTTACAAAACCTCCAAGAAGTTAAAATAACAGGAACTGAGACTGGTTTTGGTTACCAAAGCTGCTATTGTTAAACACATTAGCAATACTAAGGAAGATGCCCCAACTGCTTTACATTAAAACAATTAAGAGGATGCCTGAAGAAAGACTGATAAAAATACAACCTCTTTTGAAAAGCATTGACTGGAAAAGGAACGTGCTTTTTAAAGTTACTATTTATTTTGTCCCTAAGTTAAGAATATTACTGTGTCCTGCACACCTGGTATTAGTTTTGAAAACATAAAATATGCATGGAGTGATCATGAAGTGCACAGGGTTCCAGAAGCCACTGCTGAGATGAAAAATGACGCAGGGTGTGATGACCCTGATAGGCTGACAAAGCCATTGAAAAATGGACCATGGTTTACATGGAGACCTAAAGACATTTTGGATATACCAATACTGTACAAGGGCTACCATGGAGGCTCTTAGCTAGGGATGGAAATTTTCCCTGGCTATTCAGCCCACCTGGAGAGATGAAATTGAAAACTCCAGACCCTTCCAGTCACTGGACTTGAACTGCAGAAGTTTGATGTTTGCTTAATGGTAGTTGAGTTTACATTGTTCTAGTCTCTCCTTGCTGTGCCTTATACCAGTTAAAATTGTTTACTCTATGCCTTTATATGGTAAAAGTATATAATTTGTTTGATTTTACAGGAATCACAGCTAAGAGACAATCTTAAATGTTAGAGAAAACTTGGGACTTTGGAACTATCTTAAGTTGGTAAAGACTGTGGGGACTTTTAAAACTTGATTGAATACAATTTACAATATGTGATGGTTTTAAATTTATTGGAGGACAGAGGTATAATATGGTGGTTTGAATAAATGCCCCCCCTCCAATATATTCAGTGTTTCATTAGTTTGTAGTTTGGATCTGCAGCCACCTGGCTGGAAGATGTGGATCTTAGGGTCCAACCCTAAATTGTGGTGGTGGATTTGAGATTCTACTCCAAAGATATGCAAAGTGCCTGAGTTCCTTCTGGAATTCCTGAAGTGAGCTATGTGGCTTTTGGATTGTGGCTTGTGGCTTCTCTCTCTCTGCTTGGACCTGTGAAAACAGGGCCAGCTTCTTCTGCCATTATTAAATTTCCCCTGGATCTGTGAGCTTCACTAAATCCCTTCCTCCATAACTGTGCCTAGTCTGAAAGTTCATCTCAGGGACCTGAATGTATCTGCTATAGTAACTTACATTTTGCTTTTAGTTAGACATGGGAATTGCCATAATATTCACATTTCTTGATTATATTATGATTGTACCTTTATAATAGCTGTAGTGACAAAATTAAGGTACAGTCATGACCTTGGCTATATTCAAAGTAGAATAAATTACAGGTACATTTTACATTTTATCCCCTTTAGTTTGTCTTTAAAATTTTAGTATAAGAATTTTTGCCTATATTAATTCAAAAGAAAATTGTAGGGTGAAACAGATCAGGAAAGGCAACAGGCTTTATTTAATTTAAGCTTAAAGGATGATGTTAATCAGAACTGGAATTAAAATTGTATTGCATGTTAGTCACACCACTAAAACTATCTTTCTACCTTCAATTTTTAAACCTTAGCTAAGGAGAGATAGATTCCTGACTCGGTCCTCTTTTAATTGGGTAATCCCACCTACTACGTCAATTTGCTACTTACATCCAGTTGGTAGTCATCTTCATACTCACAAACCTTTCCCATCTGTTGTTGCTAAGTGTTTGCATATTCAGTGAAGACGATCTTCATGAAGTTATTAAATTCACTGCCTCTTCACTAACTCCTGCTCTAACTCACCCCTAATTAGGTTCCTTACCATATTCTTCTGATAATGGTTATATACTTGCAGCTGTTTCTTTTACAGATTGCATGAGCAGCATTATGTTTTGAATATCAAGTATCCCCCATATACTCATGTATTTGAACACTTGGTTCTTAAGTGGCAGCATTCTTTGGAAAGGTTGGGGAACCAGCTTTGCTTAAAGAAATGGGTCACTGGGGGGAGAGCTTGGGGGTTCTGTAACCGGGCTGCACATGCTACTTATTCCTTTTTTCCTACTTGCCTTTGTGACAACTAGCTCACTGCTGATGACATGCTTCCCCTGCCATGATGAAGTCTACCCTCTTGAATTGAAAACACATAAGAAAACTGTGAAGTTTAGACATTTTCCTTCCTCATGTTGCTGTGGTCAGGTACTTGTTAACAGAAGCAAGAAAATAAAGTTATGAAGATAATACCTATTCTCAGATAATAATTATCAGTATAAGGATTTACATATGAAAATACCAAGCACACAACTAGGAATTATATTATTATTTTTCCTTTGGATTAGAATATAATGTGTATTTGCAATAAGACATCCTAGTCCATTCAGAAAGAAGTTTATATTATATAAGTTACATTATTTTATAGTAATGCATACACCTGTGTTTACCAAATGCATAAAAGTAAATGAAACCTCCAAGAAAGTATGTGAAGAAAATAGAGAAAAGGTACTAAGCAAAGACCCTAAGGAACAATAGTAGTCAAGGCATGATGATAATAAATACATTTTCCCTTCTTTTCTGTAGACATCTCTTGATTTAGTTAAGGGCACATTGCTTACATTTTCTTCCCTATGATTTGTTTCATCCATTCCCTAACTTAGGACTTAAACATGCAATGCTTTGTTGCATGCTGTTTAAATGAATCATAGAAGAAAAGTTCTTATTTCCTCAAAGCTTATAATTTCATGGATCAACCAAGAAAATAAGCATTGAACAAAATGCTAACCAACAAATAAGAAAATGTTAGGTATGTGGGTGCTTAAAAGACAATAAAAGAATGATGACATAGCAATTGGGCCTCAGATTCTGATTTTTTTCAAAGAAGACCTCTCTTTTCAAAGAAACTTAAATGAGAATTGAATGACAAGAAGAAAGCACCACAGAGATCTGAATAAAGAGTTCTAGGAAGGTGGAATTAGAGCAAAAAACACAAGTGAGGAATGTGCTTAGCCTGGGCAAAGATAAGAAGGGCTAGCACAGGTAGAGGCAGTGAACAAGGAAGAAAGTCAGAAAATAAAAGGACAGAGATCTAGTCAAGGGCCAGAATTCTTTGTCTTCTATATCCAGTTCTGTATTCAATCCAGTGGAAAAGTCACTGGTGGGATTTAAATGCTACAGACTATAATATAAATGTTTAAATATAAAAGGATTTGAGAGTCATGGGATGGGAAGAGATATATCAAGAAGAATATAGATAAGGAAGTAACTGTATAACTAAGACACAGGGAAGCCCAGTGTCTGAAACTCCAGTGCAGGAGTCAAGAACAGTAAGAGAGATAATACAAAGCAGTGACTAAAGGAAAACAGGAGTGTAAATTGGCAATTGGCATAGAGACCAATGAATAAATGTCAAGGGAAGTGTTTGAGGTCACTGAGATTAACTTAAAATGAGAATGGGGAAGGAACCATTCATTTTTTCCAAGATGAAATTTGCCAATGCTCTCATACTACTCCATGACCTTGCTAAAGGCAGATTTGGGGATAGAGAGATGAAGTCTCAATTTGAGCAATTTGTTAAATGACTTACAGGAACCAAAGTAATGATTACAGACATTCATGATGCTGTCTGGAGATGCACATAGAAACACAGGAGCACATAGTAGATCATTGTGTTCTAGATACTAGATCATTTGACAGGATATGAAGAAAGAACAACAAGGAATGATTTTGCTAGAACAAAACTATCAGATTGCTCGGAATGTAAGAGTAAAAGAAGTATAATGGGAGTTCGGGGCTCCTTGTCAATATACCAATAAGCCAACACCCTAACAAATTTAGGATACCCAGTATTATTGTCTTTGAATTTAAAAAACTGAAATCCATAGACCAGAGGGTAAGGCTTAAAGAGACTTTATTAGATTAAGAGAAGGAAAGAGAAGAAGAGTACAGAGAGCTTCTGCCATGTAGAAGGCAGAAGGGAGTAGAAAGCCCACATGGGAGTAAGGGTTGGAATCACCTCATCTCAGTCCAGGAGGGCCAAGAGGAGGGGGGCTTACTAGAATGGGGATATGGAAGTTCAGGAAAGGGGAAAAGCTGAAAAGAGAGCTTGCTTGCCTACTAAACATCTTATTGTGGTGAGCCTGAGAGAGAGTTGATTGATTAGGAATCATGAGTAATGGGGTGAGAGAGCTGATTAAATTGGTTGGATCAGGCACTGAACTCTGGTTCTGCTGAAGCAGGAAGACTAGGTGTTCCATTTTTTGGGCCTTCCCTCATGACTGGCTACCTCATTACTCCCACAGAAGAACTGATTTTTGATGGAAGCAATGCCATTTCACATACACTGAAGGAAAAGGGGAGGCAAACGTGCTGCACAGATGCAGGGAGATGGAAGTGGGAGGGAGGAGTTCAACTATGTTGCTTCCACACATAACTAATATCTCATAAACAGATGATTTTGAGAACCTGTATATTAGCTAGACCCAACAGACATGAACAGGGAAATCCATCTCTCAGTGAAATATAATTGAAGTTCTTTACCTGAGAGTGGTGGAGAAAAAGAGACTTGTGAACCCTAAGGTGAGAAAAGAAACTGTGGTACAATCTCTAGTTTTAACTACATGTAGGATTTGTCAACCTGTCCTGTCCTCTAAAAATCAGGAAATGCCAGTTTCATGATTCTGCTTTCCCAGGCTATTTTGTGACTTGTTGAGGAGTCATTCCATTGCTCCAGGGAGTCATAGAGTGGCACATCATTTCATATTCTCTTGGGATGCATCTAGTGTCATTAGTCTTGATATGAAAACCAAACTGGAGTGGGCTTGCCACAACACTTATAATCACAGTTCCAATGATGAGTGAAGACACTGAAGTAATACCAGGCAAAATGGATTTTCATGACAAAAAAATAATAGAAATTTTATAAAGATAACAGGGTTAAGCCATCCAATAAATATAGCAATTATACAAAGATACACAGGAGGGCAGGTGCAATTGTCTAGAGTGAGTATCCAAACCCATTTCTGGGCCCTCCCACAGCCTGGGTCTGAGTTCCTTGCACGGTCAGTGTGGGGGTGGGCACAGAATAATCTCCTAAACAAACCTGTCACGTTCACAGAGATTGAAAAGGTAATCAAAAGCCTCCCCCAAAAGAAAAGTCCAGGACCAGATGGCTTCTCAGCTGAATTTTCTCAAACCTTCATAGAAGAAATGAAACCAACTTTTCACAAACTATTCCACATAATCAGAGACCAGGCAGTCCTCCCTGACTACTTTAATGAAGCTAGCATCACCCTAATACCAAAACCAGACAGAGACACAACAAGGAAAGAAAATTATAGGCCCATAGCCCTAATGAACTTACATGCAAAGATCCTGAACAAAATCCTTGCAAACCAAATTAAACAACACAACAAAAGCATTATCCATCTTGATCAAGTAGACTTCATCCCAGGGATGCAGGGATGGATTAATATATGGAAATCTGCCAACATAGTAAACCACATAAATTAATTGAACCATAAGAAGTGCACAACCATCTCAACTAATGCAAAGAAGGCCTTTGAAAAAATATAATACCACTTAATGATCAAAACCCTGGAAAGAATAATCATGAAGGGTATATATCTCAATACAATAAAGGCTATATATAAAGCTCCTAAAGCCCAAATAGTACTTTTTTTTTTCTAGGTAGGGTTTCACTGTAACCTAGGCAGACCTGAAATTCACTATGTAGTCTTAGGGTGGCCCTAAACTCACAGCAATCCTCCTACCTCCCAAGTGCTGGGATTAAAAGCATGTGCCACCACACCTGGCTCCAAGTAATTCTTAATGGGGAAAAACTCAAGGAATTCCTACTGAGATCAGGAACAAGACAGGAGTGCCTACTGTCACCACTGCTCTTTAACATAGAACTAGAAGTAATAGCCCAAGCAATAAGACAGGAAAAATAAATAAAAGGGATTTCAATTGGAAAGGAAGAAGTTAAGTTAGCCCTATTTGCAGATGACATGATCCTATATATAAGTGACCCAAAAGTCTCCATCCCAAAACTTCTACAAGTTGGCAGGATACAAAATCAATTCATAAATCAGTAACTTTTCTATATGGAAAGGAAAAATATACAGAGCAAGAAATCAGTAAGACTGTCCCATTTTGTTAACAACAGAAAATTAAATGCCTTGGAATAACACTAACAAAGGCTGTGAAGGAACTATATAATGGAAACATAAAAACACTCAAGAAAGAAATAGAGGAGGACTTAAAAAGATGGAAGGACCTTCCATGTTCCTGGTTAGGTAGAATTAATATTGTGAAAATGGCAATTCTACCAAAAGCAATATACAGATTTAATGCAATACCAATAAAAATATCAGCATCACTCTTCAGGGAGCACCTGAATAGAAGGGTCCTGGAGAGAGTGAGACAAAACCTAACCTCAAATTTTTCATGCTTCTCTTTCTTCTCTGGATTTTCCTTTTTTCTTTTCCCTTGGCACTGGCCTATAATTCCCTGTACCAAGATGTGCTCTACATCCACCATGAGCTATTGATCAGAGAGACCTACTAGATCTCCCAAAACAAACAAGACAGACTTTTGTCATAGCACTTGATTACCCACCAGAGGTTAATGATAAGACCCTACTGCTGAAGACACCAATCGCTGTTGGCATGGACCATGGACAGAGCTGATTGGAATCCAGAAAAGATCCAGTCCTCAGATAATTAGCCCATCTAGTGCTGGAAGGTGCTCCATGAGCTACCAGGGGAATGTGGCTATCATCTGTCCAAGAAACTCAAACTCTAAGCAACTCAGAAGCAAACAAACTGATGTGATGCTCACACATGTGAAATAGTGACACACAGCCATGGTGGGTAACCAACTGCTCTTGGATTGGCTAACCGATATTCTCAGTGGAAAGGAAACCATATCTGGAATTGGGAAATAAGTCGGAATCATATCCAAATAATCATTCTGATTTCCATTGTCAAGCTCCCACTAACCTTACACTATAAAAGTGTCTAAGCCTTTATAATTCTCTCTAAATTAATAATGGTTATCCCATTTAACTGGTCCTGACTTCACTCTCTGTTGGAGAATCTGGTTCTCTTTTTCAGATGGGAAATGGTTCTGAGGAGATAAACAATCCAGTACACTCTACTCCAGCCCCAGCTGAAACCACAGAGGCACTGGGGAAATGAGCAAGAACGCTGCTCTCTTAGTTAATCTGATATCAGCACAAGGGTGATGGAGATAAATACTGAGGATACACAACACCTACAAAACCAGACATCTAGATGCTCCTATGTGACCATCACTGAAGTTGACTTAAAATGCTCAGGGAATTTTACAGAAGAGGGGGCAGAAATATTGTTAGAGCCACAAGTTGGAACATTTTGCACAGAGACATTGCCTCACACCCATAACTGACTGCTGCCCCATAATGCATAACTCAAAATCCCCATGGGGTTTACCTGCATCCCCAATGAGGAAGGCCTCCTCAGAACAGGGGCAGGAAGGAGGGAAAGAATGGTACCAACATGTGATGTTTACATATAAAATATGTCCATATCTAATAATATCAATAAAATCGAAAAAAAATGAAAAAGATACACATATGTCTCACAAACAGAAACAGAAAATACAAAGAGGAAGAATTGGCAGAATTGAAATAAAACAGATAATTGCTGAGTTCAATAATAATAGTTGATACTCTTGATACCTCACTTTGAATTATTTGACAGAACAATTAAACACAATAAATAAATAGGAACTGGAGAGATAGCTTAATGGTTAAGACACTTGCCTGCAAATACAAAGGACATAGGTTCAATTCTCCAGGACCCATGTAAGCCAGATGCACAAGGTGGCATATGCATCTGGAGTTTGTTTGAAGCACTGATGGCCCTGATGTGCCCATTCTCTCTCTCTTTCTCTGCCATTTTTCTCTCAAAATAAGTAAATAAATAAAATAAAGTATATAAAAAAGAAAGAAATAGTAGATTTTGTGCTAGACCCAACAGACATGAACAGAACAGTTCTCTCCAAGCACCAGAATATATATTCTTCTCAAGTGCACATGGAAGTCTCTAGAATGCCATAGATGCTAAGACATAACAGTAAATTAACTTAGCAAAGTTAAAAATCACACAAAAATGTTCTGCAACCAGTATGGAGATTAGATTCAGTATATGAACTTTGGGGGACATAAATAATCAAGATTTAGCAAAATGTTATTGCTTTGTTCATGATTTTGGCATGAAGGAATAAGCTAATAAAATCTATACACATTAAATAATTTTATTGTAAACTATAATATATGAGAATCCAAAAATTGGTTGCATTCCTACTTGGTATCCTCTCTCTGATTCCCATTCCACTGGGGACCAGATATCATTCCAATGGAGGATCATTAATACTGTAAGATCATGAATGTACCAGTCAGTTCCTATGGAGAGAACAACGGCTTAATGTATGTACACCTTCCAATCCTGTGTCTAGTATATTCTTTCTGTCACCTATACCACAATATTACTGGATACTTTGAAGGTGGGCTAGAAGTTATCTTTAGTATTGAGCTCTTGACAGTCTTATTTTCTGTTTGAATGAGTTTTGAGTCTCCTCAGTGTATACTACTGTCTCCATAGAGAAAGTCTACTGGCTAGTAGTGAAAGCAGTACTCATATTCTATCTGCCACCTCCTTCACAATGTTTCCTGGGCCCTTGTAGGTGTAATAGGGATTATTCTTCCAGTGATGGGCACTGAGTTTCTCTTTTTGTCATTTTGATGGGTCTTGGGTTTCCTTGGTATTCACTACCACCTATCAAAAGCTGGTTCTCTAACCAAGAGTGAGAGCAGCATTGATCAAAGGGGCTAAACATACACTAAGCATATTCATTTAGAATTCTTTTTGTTTCCCAATGGCAGAGATTAAAAACATTTGATGCTCTGTTGGCAATAACACAGAGAAATAATATTTTTTCTATTATGTTGCTAGTAACAGACAAATTCTTTTAGCAACAGACTGATAATCTTTATAATTGCATCACATTAACAGTGAAAAAAATACAAATGTTTAGCTCCTTTGATACAACAAATCCATTTATAGAAATTTTAATAACAAGTTTGGCAATATAACAAATGTCAGACACTCGTTTTATTGAAATAGGTTTTGCAAGCAAATGATTAAAATAAATCTGAATGTCTTTATACAAGCAAATTTATAAATGATTTGTAAATATGTCCACATGAAAGTATTAAGAGAATTCATAAAAACAATATAAGGATGTGCTTTGATATTTATATGGAACCCTAATATATAGTTATTGTTAAATGAATCACAAAGTATATACAGTATATGAATATTTGTGAAAGTGGAAGGAAACAAGCAAAATGCATAAATATGTAACTGAAAAAATACAAAATAATATATTTAAGGATAGTCAAGAATCAGAAAATTTATTTACCTCTGGAATGAGGAATTAAATGACTATCAAAATATTCTCACTGTAACTCTGTTTAATCACTTTGTTATCTTTTTTATTGTTTTTTTTTTTTTTAAGTCAGGTCTCACTCTAGCCTAGGCTGATCTAGAATTTACTATGTAGTCTCAGGCAGGCCTCAAACTCACAGTAATCTTCCTACTTCTGCCTCCTGAGTGCTGGGATTAAAAGCATGCATCACCACACCTGGCTTGTTTAATCATTTTCAAATTATGGAAAATACACCTTTAGTAATTATTTATACAAACAAATACTTAGTTATGAATTTTATGAATGTAAATAACCTTTGGACTTTCAGAATGTTTTCAATAAATTGCCATTATATTAAAGTGAGAAGAAATTATCCAAAATATTTAAAATTATTTGAATGTCAGAAACAAATAAAAACATGTAAGAACAATGAATAAATGTGGGTTAGTACTCTTTATAATTTAAAAATTATAACAATATCAGATACCATATATTGATCTTTCAAAAATTATGATTAACAATATTAAATATTCTTTTTGCTTAATTCTCATAGTAACCCTATAAAGAAAATTTGTATTATATCTGTTAATGAGATAAATGAGAGTAAAATAGTGAATTAATTTATGCATAAATAAAAAATTCAAAAGAGGAGCTGGAGAGATTGCTCAGGGGTTAAGACACTTGCTTATAAAGCCAAACAGCCTGGGTTCAATTCCCCAGTCCCCATGTAAAGCCAAATGCCTAAAGAGGCTAAGCATCTGGAGTTCATTTCCAGTGGCTATAGTTCTTGATGTGTCCATTCTCATTCTCTTTCTCTCTCCCTCTTGCTTTCTCTGTCTGCCTCTTTCAGTGTGAAAATAATTAAATAAAAATATTTTTTAAAAATGAGAAGAGTGGACATGGAGAGGGATATCCAAACCTAAAGATGATATGGATAACCCAAATGAAAACTTACATCTTTGTTAGGTGATTAAAATAAAATTAAAAAAAACAAGAGTTTGAGAAGAAGTACCCTGCATGGGATAATGCTGTTCCCAGAAGACATAGGACATTACAGGAAAATCCCAATGAGCTGTTGCTCAGGGAGAGGCTTGAGGCATCCCAAACTATACAGGATATTGCAACATCTCTCTAGTCATTTCGTGGACGGTGCTTAAAACTAATTTATCACATTTTTGCCAGGAGACACTTCTAGGTATTCTCCAAAGCCACAAACTCTCCCTAGTCCAGGTCTTTGTTCTCACTCCTTTGAGACCTATGGCTGCCTTATTCACAGTGATTCCCACTGTGTAAGCTTTGTTTGCATATCCTAACTCCATCACTAATTTTGTCAACTAATATCATTTTTTCCATGTTAGCTATTTTATTTGACTACATCCTGGATTTACAACTGGAGTGAATATTTCCAGATATACTGGCTTTGACATCTTGTTAGTGTAATAGGACATGCCTCACACTTTTGACAAATGAATAAAAAATGATACATGCATCATTTTACACTTTTGAATACAGTGGTAATGTTACAAGGTTCTTTCAGACATCCTAACTTCCATGTCTCACTCTTGCCTATTTCTATTCACATCAAAATATGACATGATAATACATCCTGGTGAGTTACCTAGGCAACTCCGTTATGACATCTTTCATTGTATTGGACACCTGTTGTTTCTCATCCTGTCATGAAACTTCCTATAAAAATAAAAAGGAGGCATTACCGCATGTCACCATCCTTGATTTTCGCCCATGTTAATGTTGAAATGTCACATGGTACTAGGAATCTAGATGTTAAAAATGTTTTAATTAGTTGTTTGTCTTGTGCTGAAGTGAAATAAAATAACTTGCTTCATTTTCAAAGTGGAATGAAGAAAAGAATCATTGTAATTCCAATTTCAATTTTATATTCTTTAAACAATAAATAATTATGCTCATTTAGTAATAACTAGTATTTGTTAAACAACTATATTTATGAAGTGTTTTCATCTATTTGTTCATTTACAATAATAGTTGAAACTGTTCATAGGTCCTGTGATTCCAATCTGAGATGCATTTCATCATTTCCTTTGGGCTTCAGTGCAAGATCTTTATATACATAGTATAAAATCAAGAATAATAAGCCATCCTATAGGTTCATAATACTTAGGGAATCTAATCTTTTCCAAACATTTGTTAAAGCAGAATATATTACTATTTGGCACAGGGATTTAGAGTCCAGATTCTGGAAATACAATAAACACTTAGGTTTGAATGAAACCTTATTAGCTATGAGATACCGAAAAGTCCCTTAACTTCTCTGTATCTGGAGTTCCTATCTAGGGAATTACTGAAAAAATGCAATTGTGAAATAATATCTAGCATTCATCAACTTTCAAAAATGTTACTTATTACTATTATTATGCACTTATATATTAGAATGCCTTACATTTTATTATTATTCATTGATTATCTATAACTGTGTACTGTGCCTGGCAAATCATTGTCTATTATGCTTCAGGCACTTTGCCAAATATTTAATCCTGCCAGGTAAATATTATCACTTACATTTTGCAAATAAAGGTACTAAAGTTGACAGCAGAAGGACTAAGTACAAATTTCACCATTAGGTATTCTGCCTAATGGGTCTAGTTTCAGCCTTTCTTCCATTTCTGGTCTCCTTGACTGGAAACAATGGACTGAATATCATATAGAACTTTTCTTGGTAATTTCTTTGAGATACTATGCACTGTCTTCCCAGAGGACAGACAGCCAGATTTCCCAGCACAGGACTAGAGCTCCTCTGTGCTCCTCTGGTACTCAGATCAAATCAGGACCATGTGTGCTGGCCATTTGTAATCCCAGGAGGAAGGATCTGCACAGCCCAGATTCTCTGGTCATTTTATGCAACTCCCATGAGCCGCTGCCCTGAGAAAGTGATTCTCCATCTCTTGATGGAAGGAAAGATCAACCTCAGAAGTAAGTTTGCACTAAGAGGAGACTAATAAGGTCAACTCTTTCACAAGGGCAACTCACCACAACACACATACACACACACACACACACAGAGGCATGCTTGTGCACCTAGAAATATAATGAACTAAAAAGAAAATAAACAATTTGACGTAGCTTACCCTTTATTTGCTACTAAAATTCTTACCAGCTTTACCTCAAGGGTTGTGATGAATATAGAAGAAATATAACAAACAAATCTATAGGAATAAGATCAAGAAAATTTCAAAGAACAAATTAGAAGTAATGAGAATTTAAGTATTAATGTGACAGTGGATATAAGGCCTGGTTTCAATGGAGCTATACAAGAAATGTCTCTTTCTGTATTTTCTTTTTTTATCAAACTAAATATGATCTGTAGTTCCTGTCTTATACACTTGAGTCTTATTTATTTTCTTCCAGTGGCACCAAAGTACTAGGGGCATGCGAGATATAGCAAGGATGTCTAGTCTCCAGTTGATCTCAGCTGCTATGGATTGCCTTACTGCAAAAGTCCAGAGTCAGAAAGGCCACAGGTGCTTTGCTCAGCATGGATGAGTAACTGATCTGTGTTTTGGACAGACTTTCTCTTTCCACTGTCTTTCAAAACTGCCCTTGAAGAACAGTTGCCATCCGTTGTTAGCTTGTACCTTCGTGTCAAACTGACCTATTCATAAGTCAAGCCACAGCTTTTGATTCCTCCTCGGCTGTTTATACTGGACCATCCATATGGCTCTAGGTAAGGGGAATGACACAGCTGATACTGTGATAAGTGACACATGGCTCCTTGCTCAGCAAGGATAACTGTGACTCAATATTGGGTCTACCATTTCATTACTATGAGGGACTCACTGTACCGGGTCCAGGTAACAGTTAAGATTTAATTACAATGACACTTTTCTAATTTTGAACAATTGTGGACACAGTATCAATGGTGCTGTAGATCCAAGCATTTTTCTGCCAAAGGGCCCAAAGATAGAACCATGAGCTATTTTTTAGAAGAAAATATAACTTTCTATTACAGGCAGACTGGCCCTACTCCAGAATTACAGGAGTCTGCATTTTGTTCTTCCAAGGGAGCTTGCCATCAATTCTATCCTATATGTTTTTCTACCATAAATCTCTTTTTAAATTTTTTTTGTTTCTGTGAGAAGGGTCTCGCTCTAGCCTAGGCCAACCTGGAATTCCCTATGTAGTCTCAGGGTGGCCTTGAACTCATGGCCACCCTCCTACCTCTGCTTCCCTAGTGCTGGGATTAAAGGCATGCACCACCACGCCTAGCTTCTACCATAAATCTCGACATCAAAAGGTCGACAGGGCTGTATGTGTACTTAAACATGCCTCAGAATTCTTATGCACTCAGGGACTAATTAATGCTGACAGCCAGTACAAGCACCAGAGCAACATTCTATGCTTGGAATGTATTGCCTTCATAATTAATAGGCCTATTCATTTACCATACTTATTTTCATTGTTAACATGTGGTGTTTGTCTTCTGTTTCATCCCACCATGCCCCTAGAATCCCACCGTAGCCCTAGAATTCTTACTGAACTAGTAGATTCCTCACTCTCCACGGGGTTTATCTACCACCTTCAAGATGACATGTCATTTTCTACAGCTTCTAGTCTACTAATAACCATATTTTGGCCATCAATTTAATAATTGAATGTAATGTATTGCAAGAGGTACAAAGAACTAAATTTCTTCAAGACAAAGTGGGAGAAATACTGTCACTCCAGAGCAAAAGTGAATGACAATGTAAGCTGATGTTTTTCAGAAGAAAAACAACAAACTTGCTAAAGAAAAAGCCACACATTATATACCTGGGGCCTTATTGATCTTGCCTAATGATTTTATGTTCAGCAAGAGAGCTACAATTTGGACCATGACTTGGTTGAGCTTACAGTGGTCTTCCATCATTCCCCAGAATGCGCCTGGCTTGGGTGGGAGCCATTCCAGATACTAAAGGGAGCTAGGCTAGACACCACTGCCTCACAGCCCTTTTGGTCTCAGTCAGTTCCTACCATAAAACGAAAGGGTATGAGGGCATGAATCTACTCCCATTTGCTACTTTTGATTTATTGTCTTTGTCAGAAGGGTAAAGGGGAGCTAGTTTCTGACTTCCACTTGGCTTCCACATAGGCCAAGAACCTGTTATGGTAGTTACTCAAGTTACCAAGTGTTCTATTCCTCATTATTCATTTGAGAACTAGGAAATTCTCACCAAATCAGTGTAAACAAGATTTGAGCAGGATCTATTTATTGCTTGTTTCCCATGGGCTTCCACTTTAAAGGAAAATTTTTTATCATTATTTGGATCTCTGGGCAACAATATTGACTCACTGCCTATGTCCATTAGTCCTCAGAGTATCTGAGTTTTCCTTCTTTCCCAGGGTATCTGAGTTAAGGGCTATATATGTCGGTGGTGGTAGGATGGTAAATATTAACAAACAGCTCTTTCAGAGTGGGATGTGTGTAAGGGTATAATGCTGAGTTCTATAGTGTAAACACTCTCACCATTACTTACTTCATACTCCCATCAAACTGCAAAGAATAAACTTTCAACTCTTTGGACCTGTTAAGAGTCAGTTCAGATTATAGGTCTTTGTGATGTGGGCTGAGAAGCAAAACTGCCAGTGTTATAGAGTTATCTTCATCACAGTCTGCTATCCTTTTATTCAATAGGTTCCAAGCACGAACACTGGCTGAAGTTCAGGAACTAAGCTAAGTTCTCAATTTCCTGTCTTTTCCGTCCTTCTTCTGATGTAGATATTGTGTAGTATTCTTGAGGCTGCCAATTGATTTCGTACCTAGGCATGCCAGTGTCCATTCAGCAGTCCATTCAGCATTTTCTTGGCTACTGTCTTGACAATGACCAGTTGATATTGTGGCTGTGGATGTCTGACTTCTGGGTAAGCACTGCCAGCTGTCCATTATCTCGGGGCTATGCCATCACTATGACCACTAATGGACCTAATTATGTATCTGCTTCTCCTACTACTACACCTAACCACAGGCCAAATCCATCATACAATGTATTATTTGCACATGTCTCAACACTGTACCTCCCTGATGGCCTTGGAAAATTCTGGGTCCTCTGGGCCCAGCTATGGAGCATAATTTTTAGGTGAGTTCTGCAGCCTCACAAAGTCTACCCATGCAGCAATACCAATCTTTTTATCCCATGCTATCCACCAGAATAACTCTGGTATTGCAATTCATGACATGTGGGCAATTACTCTCTCCATGTTCTCAGTCCTTCCAGAAGTCACTTTGCTTTATTGACTACCATCCTTGCCAAGAAGTTAAACCCTGTGTCTCAGGAAAGTGCTCTGTGTTAGACTGCATGTCTCTTGGTGAAGCACCTCAAAATCTGGTCTCAGGCACATTTTCTTGTTTCCTGCAAGTTTTGACAAGTAATTTTTGCAGCTCCACACCCAGCCCACCATAGCCATGTTTTACTGGCAGCCAATTCTAAGTACAGTTCTACACACGAGTAGAGGTGGAGACAATTTTCTGAAAGATGATTTGATGATTAGAAGAAGACAAGAGGTTTGCATTTTTGTTCTCACAATAGGGAAGTTTTAGCTCTTATAATGAAGGCATCAATTACTTCAAATTCTGGGTTTAGGGAATTGTTTTTTAAATTAAAGATATTTGACTTATGGTGCAATTACCCCAACATATTGCAGATTCTAACTTTCAAGCTTAACTTCTTTTTTCTAAATTTTTTTGTTTATTTTTATTTCTTTATTTGAAAGTGACAGAGAAAGAGGCAGAGAGAGAGAGAGAGAGATAATGGGCGCGCCAGGGCCTCCAGCCACTGCAAACGAACTCCAGATGCATGCGCCCCCTTGTGCATCTGGCTAACATGGGTCCTGGAGAATCGAGCCTCGAACCGGGGTCCTTAGGCTTCACGGGCAGGTGCTTAACCACTAAGCCATCTCTCCAGCCTCAAGCTTAACTTCTAATCCAATGTCACATAGTTTGCTCTTCAATGACAGAATCTGGCTCCACTGTACCAATTGTTATAATACACCAGTAAAAAAGTTTTTTTCTATTGTTTGAACAATGGTTTCCCCTCCCAAATTCATGCTGAAACTTAATTCCCACTGTAACAATATTAAGAGGAGTGACCTTTTACATTGTTATAAGTCAACAGAGCTGTGCTCTCATGAATAGATTAACTGTTTTACGAACGAGGTTTCAGAGAGAGAGTTCTCCCCCTCCTGCCCTTCTGCCTTGAGAAGACTGAGCAACTTTCTGAGTCATGTAGTAACAATCTGCCATCTTGGAAATGGAAGCCAAGTCTTCCCCAGGCACTCACACAGTAAGTGTTCTAGATGATGTACTTACAGTTTCCAGAGTGATGAACAATACACTTAAGCTATTTATACATTATACTCTATGCATCTTAAATGGGCTAATATAATTCACAGTCAAGAGTCAAACTATTTAGCCGGGCATGGTGGCGCACTCCTTTAATCCCAGCACTCGGGAGGCAGAGGTAGGAGGATCGCCGTGAGTTCGAGGCCACCCTGAGACTCCATAGTGAACTCCAGGTCAGCCTGAGCTAGAGTGAGACCCTACCTCGAAAAACCAAAAACCAAAAACCAAAAAAAAAAAAAAAAAAAGAGTCAAACTATTTGATGGCTTAAGGTCAATGGAAGTTCATTTCTTTCTCATCAGAAATTCTAGAAAGAGTATATCAAGTGGACCAACAATTGGTGAATTTGCATTCTCAAAATATGACTTGCAAGGTAGCTGTGGTTATTGCCATTTCAGCCTACAGAGCATGGAGGTCACCAACAGAAGTCTAAAAGAGACTTTCATTCCTCCATTCATGTATCACTGCGGACATTAGGCATGGGAGGTAATTGTAAGGGGCTGGGGAATGGATTGTTACGTAGCCTAGATGAAACTCTATTAGTACGAATGAAGGCCAGAATGTGTTCCAGTCAACAGTTTACTGTTAAGCTTTCTTATGAGTGTTGGCCATTTTAAATTGTTTTTTCCTTAAATCTGACACTGAAAACAGAACTCATTACTGAGACCACCTCCACATAGTTCTGCTTCCCACCTTTATTAATGGTGCTACCATTTTTCTGGATACTTCTGTATAGTACACTGCAATGACTCTTTGACCTTTACACGGGCTACTCACACCTAGCAGGCCACCAAGAAGGTCTGTGTTTGGATTGGCTGTCATCTACCACATCTGCCTCCACCTTTGTCTCTGTTTCTCAAATTCTGGTTATTCACCAGTTCCACTGCAATTATGAGTTGTCTGTAGTTTCTCTAGTATAATCTGATGAATTAGCTCTTCAAATGCTCTTCTTTGAACTGTAGCCTTTTCATTTCATAGTTCCTCACAGGCAGATGAAAAATCAAATACAAATTAGCCTGTTGTACAGTATGACTAGCCTTGTTTCCTGAGCATTTAGCTTTTATGCCAAACTATAGAACAAGATCAATTGTAGATGCCCAATTACATCCCATGGTGTTCTCTCTTAAGCTTTACTTGTTCTGTTTTACATGGTTGACACTCTCTTTTCCCTATTTCTAGGGTTACCATAGATTATATACAGGTTCTGAGGATCAAATTTATGATCTCAGTCCCACCATGGCCTTGTTGACCTTGGCAAACCTGAGCCTCTGTGACTTCATTTCCAAAATGAGAATAACAGCACCCACTTCAGATGGTTAGTTACCAGGAGCAAATACAATAACTTGTTTGAAGTGCTTGATGCTTGACTATTTTATTTTTCCTTCTATCTATTATAACTGTGCCTACTTCAAGTATTAAATTATATTGGTTGTGGATATTGCTAGTTTGTCAAAGATGATACTTAAATATTAACATGTATATGGTTGACATTACTGCCATATACCTCTGCTACTTTCATAAAATGGGCATGTGACAGGTAGCCTAGGGTCCAAGGAGAATAAAAGAATATATATGTAGAGTGAGTCCAAGCGTAGCCTTGGGCTTGGAACAATGCTCAAAAGAGACCAGTTTGGTATAGCCAGAGGTTAGTCAACAGTCATGGATGTGAGGAAAAAATGATATGTTATTTTAGGCTAGTGAGTTTAAAAGCAGTTTTTGATGAAGCCTGGTTGAAAAAAGTAACAGATACACCATATAATAATAAACATGGAATGTTCAACAGGCAAATAAAATATGCAGCCTTTGGCTTCAGTAAATCACAAGTACAATCACAATAGTACTAATTATGGTTCTTTAAAAGGTTTTTTTTTGTTTGTTTGTTTTCTCAAGGTAGGGTTTCACTCTAGCCCAGGCTGACCTGGAATCCACTATGTAGTCTCAGGGTGGCCTCGAACTCATGGTGATTCTCCTACCTCTGCCTCCCGAGTGCTGGGATTAAAGGCGTGCACCACTATGCCCAGCTTAAAGTTTTTTTTTTTTTTTTTTAATGAGACTGTTATAAGATTCTCCCATGTTTTTATGTCAGAATCCTATGATACATAAACTAGCACTTCAGTGTCACAGTTCAACATCAACTAACCAGTCATCTTTAAATAACAATGATCAAAAATGGCCTTGAAGACCCTTGGGGTATCCTTTTCTTTCAAAGTGTTTCATATAGAATAAAGTGCACAACCAATTTCAAGTGCATATTGAATCCTTTCCAAAGAGGTAATATTCGTTAATCTTTATTTGCCACTTAGTATACCACATACCAGGTCCACTGTTGGATAACTAGCAGTGTACTATTTTATTCAAATTTAATTTCTAAATTAGCTGTATGAAATATGTATTATTTTCCCCACAGAGCTTAGATTATTTATGTTAGGTCACACACTTAGCACAGGACAGAACCAGGTTGCCAAGACAGATATGCCTGATTCCAAAAACAATCCTCTTTCCACTATGCCACACACTGAGAAGAAAATTGAATTTACTTAGATTTAGACAAAGGAGTGTCAAAACTAACCTCACAGAACTTTTAGAGTGAGGTCAGGTCTTAAATTTAACTTTGGGTAGATCTGAGTTTAATATATGTAGTATATTTCTGCTTAACAAGAGGTTATTTTTGTCAACAGTCTCTGAGATTCTGATGAGTTTGTTCATCTCTTCAATTATTGGATAGAAGGTTATTGATCCTGAGTGTTTCATACAATTTTTTTAGAAACTATGGAAATAAAAATGAGAACTTATGTCCTTGACTTCAGGGAATTTTCAGTGTAATTATGAGACAGATATGTCAACAAATAATTCAAAATCCACACTAATAAGATTAATTAACTAAACTAATTACATTCTAATGAAGCAATTTATATTCAATATGGTGTCAAAAATTAGAATGCCATGTACAGCTAAGTGTTGGCAGGTATGTGATAACACAAATATGAGGTCATGCCATTGTAATGAGGGCAATCATGTGTTTTATTTTACAAGTGCTACATTTGAATGTCTGCATGAAGCCCAAGTTGAGCTATCCAACACGAAATTGGATATAACAAGTTCAGAGCTAGGAGAGAGCTCTCCACCGAATCTCCAGGAGTCCTCCATGAAAAAGCCAGTCAAGCCAAACAACAAGCAGAACACAGATGAAATGTTTCTGGGTGCAGAGATTTCAAAGCCTGGCTCCATAGCTCATGCCTGTGGTCAAAGCCCAGTGAAATACATGTTTCATGAGTTAGTACAAAGCCAACCAAAAGAAAGGGGTGTGCTTAAATGAAACAGTGTTGGGTGTGAATCCGCAATGAAAAATAGAATTTTGAATCAGTTTGTACAGGTTCTCCAGTAGCCCTTAGCCCTAAGGAAATTCTCCTTCCTTTGGGTTCTCAGAGGATTTAATGAAAACTATTAATCCTTTCCCAGAACAAAGAAAAAAGAAAAAGTTAAAAAACAGAAAAAAAGAAACACATTTTCAGATAATTTGAATTTGATATGTCCTTGGTGTAACCTGGGGATTAAAAATGCCTGATAAGAGCAAACCAAAAATGAACCCAACATGGCTCAGAGAAATTTTGTGGAAGAGGGGGCGGAAAGAATGTCAGAGCCACACATTGGTTCATGATACACAGAGACATTTATCCTACCCATAACTATGGGCTAACTCCACAATGCATGACCCATATATCTCAACAAGGAGGGGCCAGGGGGAGGGGGTAGGACATGGAGGAGCCTAACAATGGTACCAAATTGACTGTATTTGCTGAGCACAAAACTAATTAATTAAAAAGAAATAAAATAAAAATTAAGAAATGCCTGGTAAGGATTAATTAGTATTTTATGACTCTCTCTTTAAAACATTCTTTTCTGTCTGTTCGATGAGGTTTTTCTATATTCTATGAGTTGGAAGCAATGAAGTTCATTGCACATGGCAAGAAAGGCAATCCTGCAGTGGTAAAGTCTCACAGCTATACTAGACTGCCTCGTTAAATTTGGAGTAAATGAAAGAAAAAAAACCATCCTGTTCTTAGAAATCTATATAAAAGATCCCAAAGTTCTTTTATTTTTTTCTCATTCCCTTTTCTTTGTGTCTGTTTGACATGTTTCAGGGAATTTTAGAAATCTGAGATATCTTCCAAGCTCCATTTCAGAGACCAAGCAACACACTGATAACTGAACTGTTTCTCCTTGAGAAGGACATTAAATGCTCACTGAAAAAAATCACATTTGGTCACCACCACCCAAATAAGTACAAGAAGAAAAAAGCATTGGCAATGAAAGGTTGAAAATTTTCTGGATAAAACAATGCTTGGGCTGGAGGGATGGCTTAGCGGTTGAGGAGTTTGCTTGCAAAGCCAAAGGACCCAGGTTCTATTCCCCAGGACCTATGTTAGCCAGATGTACAAGGGAGCACAAGCATCTGGAGTTCGTTTGCAGTGGCTGGAAGTCCTGGCATGCGCATTCTCTCTCTCTCTTTCCCCCTCTTTCTCTGTCAAATAAATAAATAAATATATTAAAAATAAAAAAATAAAAAAATGCTTGTCTCATTCATTTATTTATTGAATTAATAATGAAAAAGGATGTTTTCCTCAATGAACTTACTATTATTCACATTTTGTTACTTAAAACATTTTTTCCAGTTTAGTTTTAAATTGAAAATGACTGTCCTAGTTTTCTCCTTTTCTTATACTAGGGGGGATTTATTTCTGACATTAGTTTTCTTAAACAAAATCTAAGACACATTTTATTCTCAATGATCATTTGTCCATGTACAAAGTAATACAACAAAGTACACAGGGAACTAGATTAAAATCAGAATATCTAGGATTGAGTCCCAGTCTGTACAAGTGCTTGGTGCCAGTCCCAATACCTCTCTGATCTTCCAGATTTTGAACCCCAGAACAGTACTGCCTTGGCCTTTGTTGAGTGGGTCAGGTGAGATGGGTTACATAGAGTAATTTTTTGTCATTTAAGCTGCATAGATTTGTCTACATTTTTCTGCAATGTTTAAATGAACAAGCTGATGCTCAGGAAATCTTGAGTAAATCCATGGCCATATTACAGAACAAGAGCCCTTACTCTTAGCCTGCAGTGGAATATCAGATTATTTTTGTTGTGGCCATGAATAAATGGTTAACTGTGCTAAATGGAAAGTGGCTCTAATAGAATGGAGCCACGGGATGGCTTCATTCAGATTACATAACTGCTGAGCCACTTTATTAGAAAAAGGATCTCCTAATAATTTTCAGGACTTTTGTTTCAGAGATTATATACAAATGTTGGAACACAGCTGGGTTTTTGATATAATAGAAGAACTATAAAAATCAAGGAAAAGCAAAAGCAACCCTAATTTCTGGATGTTAAAGAAAGGTCTTACAAACAAAGCGGTAAGACTGAGGAGCAGTATTAAACTGCACTGTGTGGTGTGAGAGGTGGACTTTCTTCGAAGCCCCGTTTGACAGCATGCTTTATGACATCTGTCTTGGCCAGTGTTTCATGGAAGTTTGCTGTGCAGGAAAATGCTAAGAGGCTCTGAGTTGTGCCCCAAGACTTAGTGAGGCAGGCCAAAACCAGAGGCCGCCCCTGAAGGGCAGTCAGGGAAAGCTACTGATAATGAACAGGAAGACATCAGCTTCAAAAATACCAGCCAGTGTTGTATTATAATTAGCCACTCTCTGAATCTCACAGGGAGCCAAGCAGAGGAAGGAGTGGCTGCATTATGATCTATGTATGACCTTCCAACTCCTTATCATGGGGCCAGCATTCATTTAAAGCAAGGGTGCTTTGAATGTGCTGTTTTTCACCTTTGAACTTTATTTTCCCCTCTATACTCTTTACCAAACTATAACTCACCCTACTTTAGAAATAACATTATAAAGCTCCATACCCTCTCCTCATTACAGTAACACACTAACAATGCATGTTTTTCTTTGAAAAGAAAATAGAATGCAATTATGGAGTCAGTTTTAAAAGAAAGAACAGTTATTGACATAACACAATATTTCCTTTTGTTATGCCTACATCCTAGATAGGAGGATAGATGGATTTTTGGTTTTCACATACTAAAACTTGAAGGATATTCCTATAGGGCAGTACCAAGGGGAGCCTGTGTGTAGTGCAATGTGTAGTAGAGCCGTGTGGAAGCAGAACTGGCTTCTGCCAAGGCCAGCGTGCCCTTCCTGGGACACTTCCCTGTACTCAGCGAGGATGATGAGGAAGGCTCACAGACACATGGGAAGAGAATTCCAACTTCTTCATCTCTGACTTCCATGCATGTAGGGCTGCAAGATTGAACTGGTGTGGTTATTACACAAACTTTTTCTCTACTATGTATGTGATGGTAATGAGTAGTGCAGTACAATATCCAATCTATTGGAGCTAATCACATCCTCAGAGCGTATGGTGCTGGTTCACTTGTCAGAGCAACCAAATATACCAAAATGTGCACATGCCATTATTACCAAACTCAACAAAAGCTGAGGATAATCAGTTGTTTTGGGTTAATGAGTGTGGTGTGTTCTTATGGTATGCACGAATATATTTGGGTGTGTGGAGGCCAGAGGTCCGTGTACAGTGCCTTCATCAATCACTCTCTCTGCCTTATTTTTTGAGACGGGATCTGTCGCTGAACTAGAATTGGCTCATTTAGCTTTTTAAGCTTGCCAGTAATCCCTAAGGATCCCCCCACCCCCGCATCTCTGTCTCCCCAGCACTAGGATTACAGGCATGCATGGCTGTTACTGGCTTTTATGGATCTTCATGCTCACAGAGCAAGCAGGTACCCACTGAGCCATTTCTTCTTTCCCTAGCTGGCTGTTTTAAAAACATTGATTTCGTTTTTACTTTGTACTGTTAGACCCCTTGATCAAATGTAAAGGAAATAATCATTTCATGTTAAAACATGAAAAATATTTTGGATGTCTTAGTGAATAAGAAAAAATACTAATTCCATGGCTGGAGAGATGGCTTAATGGTTAAGGCACTTGCCTGCAAAGCCAGAGGACCCAGGTTCAATTCCCCAGGACCCACGTAAGCCAGATGCACAAGGGGGCACACTCATCTGGAGTTTGTTTACAGTGGCTAGAGGCCCTGGCATGCCTATTCTCTCTCTCTCTCTCTTTCTCTATCTTTTTCTTTCTCTCTATCTGCCTTTCTCTAATAAATAAAGAAAATTAGAAAAAGGAAGAATACTAATTTCAAATAAACTCTGACAAATATTTTTTGTTTTTATCAATTTATCTTTAAGTTATAATATAAAGTAATGGTTTTCATTATGGCACTTCATGCTGCATCATTATGTCATTATACTCTGTTCTTGTTACTGCCCTTGATAAGGATCCTTAGATGACAAACTGTGCCAAAAGAAAGTGTTCCATAAGCTATTGATGTAGGGTATTTGCACCACATATTTGCCCTTTGTTATATTTAAAAGATTTCTAAACTTCTCATAGTTATGTAGAACTAGTAATTTTAATTGTAATGAATCAGTAAGCATGGTCTCCATAAAGCTACCAAAATTATTATATTTTTGTGGTTTATAATGAATTTATTAGGAAAAATTTAGTTGCTTACTAGACATATGCCTTGATTGTGAAAGTAATAGTGGAGAGGAATAACTAGGATCTAAAGAGAGAGTGAAAATGAAAGAAAGTAATTTATATTTTTAATCAATTTAATTATAGCAGTTTGGGGAGCACAATACCCCAGAAACAAAGACTATTCTTCTTAACCCATGATCCATGACTCCTCTGTGATTTAAAAAAAGAAAGAAAGAAAACTGTGTCCAAAGTACACATTTTCATTGATTTTTATCTTCCCACTGTTGTAGCTAAAGTTTTAAAATAGTTATTCTTACAGTATTTTCTTTAAAACTTAATCTTAAAACCCAGGATGAGGTGAAGGTTTCTGGTTTAATGATTTCTTGATTTTCAGGGCTTTGAAGAGAGTGGTTATTTCTGATATTGTCAGTAATATTTCTCAAACTCATTAAAGCCTAAAATTGTTCTCACTTTCCTTACAGTACAAGAAAATTCCTAATTAGACCCAAGATTTTGAAAATAAACACCAAAAAGTTTCTCTACTGACCCCTCTTATCACCAGTGAATTAGGTCTGCACGGATGCTATTATAATGAGGCGGGACATGCAGAAGCTAATAATGCAGACGTATGAGCAGTAAAACTAGGAAACCAAGGAATCAATTGTCAACATGTGGGATCTAGGAGTTGGTACATAACTGAAATAGAAAGAACGAATACTCTGAAAGTAAGAAAAATGTATTTATTATTGTCAAATTCAGTATTGTGGCTGGCTTTACCATGCCTTAGGTAGGAAAAGTTATTGTTCATTGTGAGTCTGGTTTACTAAGACCATCAATCAATCAGCCAGCAGTACAAAAATGCCAGTACTCTTACTCATTATTACAGTGTTGGCTACACACTTACTACACTTATGAACCATTCTATTCTTTCCCCTTGTAGCTTATATTCTGCTTTAGACAATCCAATTTGGATTATTGAAGACAAAAGAAAAACACATTAGTCTTTCAAAATATCAAAGATTTTACTAGTAGACTCCTATAGCATAAATAAAAAATCAGAAACAACTAAAATATCTGCCTAAAGATGTAAACTTTAAAAAAAACTTTTTATTTTATTTGTTTGAGAGCAACAGAGAGAAAGAGGCAGAGAGAGAGAGAGAGAGAATGGCGGCATGCCAGGGCCTCTAGCCACTGCAAATGAACTGCAGACACATGCGCCCTCTTGTGCATCTGGCTAACGTGGGTCCTGGGGAATCGAACCTCGAACCGGGGTCCTTAGGCTTCACAGGAAAGCACTTAACCACTAAGCCATTTCTCCAGCCCAAGATGTAAACTTTTGAAAAGAACTTGTAAAAAAAGTTTTTGAAAAACTCATGTAACATATCTTGGGATTTATTTTTGAGTATTACACGAAAATTTTAATGTTTCCAGAGATTCTCTTATAATTTAAAAATTTGAAGATCCTATTGGGAGGGAATTTCTTTCTTTCTTTTTTTCTTTCTTTTTTCTTTTTTTTTTTCTTTTTTTTTTTTTTTAGGTATGGTCTTTCTCTAGTGCAGGCTAGTCTTTCTCTAGTCCAGGCTAACCTGGAATTCACTCTGTAGTCTCAAGGTGGCCTCAAACTCAGGGCAATGCTCCTACCTCAGCCTCCCAAGTGCTGGGATTAAAGGCATGCACTACCACATCTGGCTTTGGGAATGAATTTTCAACTGAAAGAATATTTTAAAGAACAATTTAAAGAAGTCTAGTCATGAACCAAAATACACAATACACTGCAATAACTTTTGTACTCCAAGTTCAAACCTTGTCTCTTTTTTTTTTGTATTTTTAAATTGACATGTAAAATGAATCAGAGAATTTGGTTTAAAAATGAAACATTATGTTAACTAAAATACTGCCACCACATGCATGACCCCCAATCCCCATGAGGTTGACCTGAATCCCCAATGATAAGGGTCTCTTTGGAAAAGGGGCAGAGATGAGGGAAGAAAGGATGGTACAAATATGTGTTGTTTACAAACTATGTCCATACCTAATAAAAATAAATTTTAAAAATATTATTAAGGTAAATGAAATCTTAATGTAATTGGATATTGATATAGTCTTCCAGCCAATTTATAATGCCATTCTATCTTGGTCCCTACATGATACTTTTAAGAAACAGTTGTACATCCTAGATGACATTGGCATCACGTAGTTTTTCTGGCATACAATTCTTAGGCCTTCGCTAAAGAGTATCAAACTAGTATTAGCATTATAACATTTTTAGATTTACCAAATACTTTCTCTTTCTTGCATTATTTATTCTTAACAATGTCTGTGTGAAATTGTAGGCAGGGCACTTCATTTTATGCACATAGAAATCATTATTATTGATTCAATAAAGATGACACAACTATACTATAGGCAGTAGCTAAGAACAAGCATAGGTAATATACTCCTGTTTTAGAGAGAGAGAGAGAGAGAGAAAAAAAATTGTCTCTCTTGGCTCTCAGCCACTGCAACAGAACTCCAGACGCTTGCGCCACCTAGTGGGCATGTGTGACCTTGCTCACCTTCTAATTCCCTTATTCTCCCTTTCATTCCTCCTGGAAGTTCAGGATAGCCTGATGAGAAGACAGTGGCTCTTCAGCATAAACAGACCTCATGCGGACAGCAACTATCTTTCTTTCTCTGTTGGGACTGCTAGATGTATGTGAATTTACTTTCTGAAAATGTTTGTGTAGTAAACAGTATCACTTGTATCTTATGTTCTTCTCTGTTTTCATGTTCTGACACGCACAAGCTGTGCATAGATCTTATTAATCCACTCACTGACTATTTAATTGGTGCCTTCTATTTATTGGGCACTTGTCAGTGATTTTAGAGTATTGTATTGGCAGTGAGGAAACCAGACAAAAATCTCAGCCATCAATAGTAATGTGTGAAGATGGGTATGCAGTAAGATAAAAGCACAAATATGGAGCAATTTTAAAAAGTAGTGAGTATCATAGAAGGGGGAAACAAGGAGGGGAAATATAGAATCAGGATGCTGGGCTGCTGCGGGAAACGTGAACAAATGTGAATGCAGTTTGAAATAAACAGAAGGCAAAGACACCAAAGCAATGTGCATAGACAATATCATAGCTTACATCTAAAGTGTTCCCCCAAAGGTCCATATGCTGAAGGATTGGTTGCTAGCCTTTGGTGTCATTGGGAAGGGGCAGAAGTTTCAGTAAGTGGGACCCAGTGGAAGGAAGTTGGGCCACAGATGGTGTGCCCTTCCCTCTCTCTTCCTTCTTGCTACCTGTCATGAGGTAATCTGCCTACTCTACTACCTAATTTTTTTCTTTGATATACTCTTTTGTAAAAAAAAAAATTGTTTACTTTTACTTATTTATTTGAGAGCAACAGAGAGAGAAAAAGGCAGAGAGAAAGAGAGAGAGAGAGAATGGGTGCACCAGTTCCTCCAGCCACTGCAAACAAACTCCAGATGCATGGGGCCCCTTGTGCATCTGTCTAACGTGGGTCCTGGGGAATCAAGCCTCTAGCCCGGGTCCTTAGACTTCACAAACAATAGCTTAACTACTAAGCCATCTCTCCAGCCCCTATGATATACTCTTTACAACAGGGTGAAAGTGGCAGTCATGTGGCTATCAGCTGAGACCATGAGCAAAATAAACCTTTCCTTGTTTTTTTTTTTTTTAAATTCTATTTATTTATTTATTTATTTATTTGCAAGTGGGGAGAGAGAGAAATAGAATGAGTATGCCTGGCCTCCTGCCACTGCAATCCTACCCAAGATGGATTCACTACCTTATGTGTCTGTCTTTATTGGGTACTGGGGAATCAAACCCAGGCCATTAGGCTTTGCAAGCAAGAGCCTTAACTGCTGAGCAATCTCTCCATCCCCAGCCTTTCATCTCTTTGAATTGATTTTCTCAGATGTTTTTCCCACAGTGATGAAAAACTGACTAACATAGACTGATTAAGAAATATCTGAAAACAAGCAGTAACATAATAAGAAATATATGTCACAGTAGTCGTGGGAGCCATGGTGCAGTAGGGCATTGTGGATCATTGTAAGGATTATCAGAGACCAGGTGTGAATAAACACAGCTATAGTCCCATCATTTAGGATACTAAGGCAGGAGGATCGTGGGTTCAAGGCCAACTTAAGATTCTTGGCAGCCTGAGTTACAGAATGAGATTTTTCTCAAAAACAATTAAAAAAGCAGCACCTCAGCACTTACTTACTCTAAGCATAAGCTTACTTACTCTAAGTACTCACTCAAACATAAACCCCCCAAAAGGATAACAAACATTAGTAAGTGATTGTGTAGACATATTTTTAGTCTAAGCTCAAAACTTTCTAATAATAAGTAGTCTCCCAGTTCTTCCAAAATTCCTGAACTTTAAATGGGAAGAAGGATAGATGAGGAAAGACAACCATAACTCCATTTAATGCTGAGATATAATGTCATAATATCCCTAAATAAGGTAGTTTAGAAATTTTATGTTGTTTTTCAAAATGATCATATGCTTACTTCCCAAGATGCATTCCACATGAGGCAGGAATAATAAATAGAATGAATCCACTGAAATACAGGAAAAGGTTCAAATATGGGCTTAAAAACAAGTACTAAGACCAAAGTCAAATAATTATTTCAGTTCATATTCAGACACAGATGTGATTCTGAGAAAAATCACAAACTTTTCTGAGCCTCATTTCTTGAGATTATTGAGGGGTATTGTCTCCCTCTCAAGATTATGAGGAAGAGCAAAGGAGCATGCACGTGTGTGTGTGTGTGTGTGTGTGTGTGTGTGTGTGTGTGTGTGTGTAAAAACACTGTAGATACAAAATATTTTTTAAATAGCACAAAAGTGCTCAATAGTAGATGGAGAAAGCTTAATCCTAAAACCATTAGCACTGACTGCGGGATTTCAGGATCAGAATTGAGTTACTCCCCACAGTGAGCTGTTGGTCAGGGAAACTCAACTGGTCCCCAGAACAGCAAATGTCATTGCAAAAGCATTTGGTTACCCAACAAAACTAAAACATAAGAGCCTATTGCTGAAGATATCACTGTCTGAAGTCAGAGAACACTGAAAGAGCATGTTGGGAATCAGAAGAAAGGCAGTCCTCTCCTGTCAGAGCCTTGTGGCACGGGAAAGTGCCATAGAAGCTCCTGGGGATAATGCTCACTAATAGTATGAATAAGCAGGGGATCCTACAAGCTATGCAATCAACCAGCCAGGTAATAGTGTCACATAGTGTATGCAGGTAACAAACTGGCCTCTGGTTGCATATGAGACCTGCTCAGTGGGAGAGAACTCATACCTAGTACTGAGAACCAAATCAGAACCCATGGTCAGGAACCTCATAGACCCCAGATAGAAGCCCCCATAACTCTCTGGGTAAGTAGAGTGGGCATATACACCAAGAAGTCTCTCAAGTAAGTATGCATACCTCCTTAATCAAAGGTTCTCTCAATTTGGGTCAGAGATTCTGCTTTATTTTACAGACAGCAGAGAATAATGGGGATATACAAGATCCATCAATATAACAACTAAAGATACCTGACTGCCTCCCAGAAGACATGCCACCTATTCACAGCTACCAAGACCCAGGAGAAATTTGCCGAGGAAACAGTGACATGAATCTTGCTCCCACTCTTAGCCTGACAATCAGCTCAGGGAAACAGAAACAGTGTAGTTAATCAAAGCACTTTGAATCAGAAACCCAGAGCTACAGCAAACTCAGCACTAAATCAGACTTCTCACAGACTTGCCAAGGCTCAGGGAACGAAAGATGAGGTGCGAAGATGTAAGAGCCACTGGGATGAGATTAGAAATATCCTGAAGCACACACAATCCTCCCAAAGATTGACTGAGCCCTCAATTAACCCACATTGAATACCAATAAACCCATTGAGGAGAACCCTCACTGAAATTGGGTCTGGGGGAGAAGACATATAAGACTATATAACCTTTACAAAAATAATAATTTAAGGGGGTTGGAGAGATGGCTTAGCAGTTAAGGCGATTGCCTACAAAGCCTAATGACCCAAGTTCGATTCCAGAGTACACACATAAAGCCAGATGCATATAGTGGCACATGCAACTGGAGTTTGTTTGCAGTGGCTGGAGGCCCTGGCATGCCCATTCTGTCTCTGTCAGCATGCCCACACTCTCTCTGTCTCTCTTCTTCTATCTCTCTGTTTGCAAATAAACAAATAAAAAAATATTAAAAATAATAATAATTTTAAAAATACCAGTGCCATAACTTAGAAGTACTTAGAAACTGTACTTACATGAGTAAGTTAGAGAAGTTGGCATTGTTTACTCTTTCTTTGGGGGGGGGGTCTTGACCCTTTTATTTTTTTAACTTTTTTCAAATTTTTATTAACAACTTCCATGGTTATAAAAAATATCCCGCGGTAATACCCTTCCTCCCTCCACTTTCCCCTTTGAAACTCCATTCTCCCCATCTCAATCAGTCTCTCTTTTATTTTGATGTCATGATCTTTTCCTTCTCTTATGATGGTCTTGTGTAGGTAATGTCAGGCACTGTGAGGTCATGAATATCCAGGCCATTTTGTGTCTGGGGGGAGCACATTTAAGGAGTCCTACCCTTCCTTTGGCTCTTACATTCTTTCCGTCACCTCTTCCACATTAGACCCTGAGCCTTGGAAGGTGTGATAGAGATATTGCAGTACTGAGTACTCCTGTCACTTCTATCCAGCACCATGATGCCTTCTGAGTCATCCCAAGATCACTGCCATCTGAAAAGAGAAGATTCTCAACCAAAAATGAGAGTAGCATTAATATAAGGGTATGAACATTAAGAGAAGTGCTTACTGGGAAGTTTGATAAGCATAGTATATACATTCAGCCAGGCAGCAGCAGACGTTACACCCCTAGGACTCATGACTACCCCTGTTTTAAGTTTTCAGTATCAAGAATGTATTCCCTCCCATGGAGTGGGCCTCCAGTCCAATTAGAGGGCAGTTGGTTTCCACCATGACAGACATGCCACTATTTCACCCGTTGGCTCATTTGGCCTGGCTGGCAAAATATAAGACTTGCACTGTCCACTGTTGAGTATCTTCACTGGTGATTTCTCTTTCTCCCACTGAACTGTATGCAGAATGGCTTCTTCCATCTTTCTGTCATCTGGTCTATGTGGAGGAGGTTATCAGCTTAATTCCAGCAGGATTTTTCAGTGGCCTTGCAGTCCAAGTATGTAGAGTCTTCAGCAATAGGGTCTTACCATCTATTCCTGGTGGGAAACCAAGGGCTTCAGCAATGGCCTGTAATGTTTTGGGGGCATCAGGGACCAACAAACATGTTGCCCAGAGCTCCATACAGAATTCTTTACAATCAAATTCTCCTCTAATTTGGCCCATGTAGTTGCCTGACCTCCAAGCACTTGTTTCAGAATGATTACTGAATATTTTCATAAGCCTATAGAAATGAAAATTAATACATTATAAATTAAATTCCTTATCTTTCTCCCACAAGACCTTTCTCATGCAGTCCCTCATTAAATTATCATATATTCATTTTCCCAAGTCAAAACCTCAACAGTTTTCATGTATCCCTCTCATGCCCTTTATCCATTTTATAGTACTGATTGTGAAGTCAAGCCTTAATGGCTTAATTTAAACTTGGCTTTGCCACTTATTATCAATGAGATCCCAATAGAGGCATCACCTCTCTGCTTTAATTTCCTTATCCACAACATGGGTTTGTAATGTACTAATCCATAGGGTACTGATGAGAATGTAACACACACACACACACACACACACACACACCCCTTACATTTGTCTACTGGGCACTAAGGAACTGTTCTCTATTATGATTAGTATGTAAATCTTCCAGGCTCAGCATCAGGAAAATCTAATGACTGTGACTTTACTTTCTTTACTTGGGCCTTTTCCAATTTGTTTCTGAACAAGGATCATGCTGACTCCAAAAGATAATTGAACAAATGAGTTAAAGGATGTTATTACTGGAGACTTTAAGTCAACACTTCCCATGGACATCCCAGGAATCTGCATTTTAACAAGCTCCTGCACAAAACTACTTCTGTGATCTTCCTCCCCACAGGTGTGCTCACCTGAAGGGGTGGGAGATGAAACAGGGATCAGACCCCTTTGCTCAAACCAAGTGTCTGTTCTTTGAGCAAGATGGTGCAGCAATAATAGACAACAAGTCACCCTGATGCCAGGAGGACCCTAGTAAGAGGATGACAATTTGATTATTAATAAAGAGCATTTATATGATTTATAATCACAGTGTACAAAGGAAAGGTGTGGCTATAATTTTTATTAGATATGGACATATTTTGTATGTGAACAACACATGTTGGTACCATCCTTTCCCTCCTCGCTGTTCCTTTTCTGAAGAGGCCTTCCTCATTGGGGATGCAGGATAACTACTTGGGGAATGTGGGTCATTCATTATGGGGGTGTAGAGAGGCAGTGTCTCTGTGCAAAATATCCCAATTTGTGGCTCTAACAATCTTTCTACCCACTCTTCTGCAAAAAACCCTGAGTCATGCTGGGAGCATTTTAAATCTACTTCACTGATGGGAACACAGGAGCTTCTGGATCTCTGGTTTGGTAAGTGTTGAGTTTCCTCAGTATCTATCTCCATCACCCTTGTGCTGATATCACATTCACTAAGAAAGCAGAACTCTTGCTCATTTCCCTACTTCCTCTGTAGTTTTAGCTGTGGCAGCGGTGGAGTACATTGTATCATTTATCTCCTCAGGTCCAGCTCCTATCTGAAAAAGAGAAGCAGATTCTCCAACAAAGAATGAAGTTAGCACCAGTTAAATGGGATAACCATTATTAATTTAGAAAGAATTAAAAGAGTATAGACCCTCTTATAGTCTAAGGTTGGTAGGAGCTTGACAATGGAAAGCAGAGACATTATCTGGATATGATTCTGACTTGTTTCCCAGTTCCAGATATGGTTTCCTTTCCACTGAGCAGATCTGTTAGCCAATCCAAGAGTAGTTGGTTACCCACAATGGTTGTGTGCCACTATTGTGTATCATGTCAACTTACTTACTTCTGAGTCACTTAGACTTTGAGTTGCTTGGACAGATGTTGGCCACTTTCCCCTCATAGCTCATGTATCATCTTCCAACACTAGATGGGCTAATTATCTGAGGACTGGCTCTCCACCAGATTCCAACCATGTCTTTCCATGGTCCAAGCCAATAGCATTTGGTGTCTTCAGCAGTAGGGTCTTACCATTAACCTCTGGTGGGTAATCAAGTGCTGTGACAGAAGTTTGTCTTGTTTGTTTTGGGAGATCTACTAGGTCTCTCTGATCAGTAGCTCATTGTGGATGTAGACCACATCCTGGTACAGGGAATTACAGGCCAGCACCAAAGGAAAAGAAAAAAGAAAAAGACAGTGAAGAAAGAGAAGCAGGAGAAATTTGAGGTTAGGTTTCGTCTCACCCTCTCTAGGGCCCTTCAATTCAGGTTCTCCCTCTAAGGTCCTCTGGAGGGTTCTACCTTTTAGTTGGACTTCCAGGATATAGAATTCTATGGTACCCATTCAATTTGGGTTCAGTTTTGTGTCCCCCACCCATACTCCCTTCCCCTAAGCCCTACACTCCCTATTGTCCAAGCCTTAAGATGCTATTTAGTTATGTCATCAACTTGGGCTGATCCAGATTATGAACTGCAGATGTATGAGATAATGTGACAGGTGTCTTTCTGTAGTTGTATGAGTTCAACTAGAATGATCTGTCCCAAGTTCAACCATTTTTTCTACAAATTTCAATGTGTCATTTTTTCTTACTGTTGAGTAGAATTGCATCATATAGATGTACCACATCTTGGTTATCCATTCATCCAATGATGGGCACCTGGGTTGGTTCCAATTTTAGAGACTATTTATTGAGCAGCTATAAACATGGTTGAGCAAATATCTCTGAACTGAGAAGTGAAGCTTTTAGGGTAAAAGGTCAGCAAGGGAAAAAAAGGGGGGGGTTATCATCATTACCAGGAGTCTCCATATTGACTTCCACAGTGGTTGTACAAGCTTACATTCCCACCAACAGTGAATGAATGTTCCTATTTCTCCACAGCCTTACCAACATTTGTTTTCATTTGATTTTTTAATATTTTCTGTCCTTACTGGGGTAAGGTAGAATCTCATAGTTGTTTTTGTTTGCATTTTCCTCATGGTTAGGGATGTTGAACACATTCTTAAGTGTGTGTTAGCCATTTATAATTCTTGCTCTGAGAACTCCCTATTTAGTTCTCTGTCCCACTTTTGGAGTGGGTTGTTTGATTTTTTATTGTTTAGTTTTTTGAGTTCTTTATAGATTCTAGATATTAGGTTTTTGCAGAAGTATAGCTGCCAAAGATTTTCTCCCACTCAGTGAGTAATCTATTGACTCTGGTTATGGTATGTCTATACAAAAGCTTTTGAGTTTCATGACATCCCATTGTTTTAGTCCTTGTTTAATTTCCTTGGCTACTGGGGTTTTATACAGGAAGTCTTTTCCTAGTCCTATATCATGGAGAGTACCTCCTATTTTTTCTTCCAGTAGTTGAAGAGTTTAAGTCTTATATTGAGGTTTTTAATCCATTTGGACTTGATTTTTGTGTATGGCAAAATGAATGGGTCTAATTTCATTTTTCTACATATGGTCATCCAATTTGTCCAATACCATTTGTTGAAGATGCTTTCTTTTCTCCACATTACATTATTGGTCAAAGATCAAGCAGCTATAACTGCTTGCCCTAAGGTTTGAGTCTTCAATTCTGTTCCATTGGTTTAAGTTTCTGCTTTTATTCCAGTACCATGCTGTTTTTGTCACTATGGTTTTATAAAATAGCTTTAGATCAGATATGATGATACCAGCAGAGGTCCCCCCCCCCCGCCAAGGATATATTTGGATATCTGAGTCATTCTGCCATTCCATATGAATTTTGAGATCATTTTTTCAATCTCTGTGAAGAATGATGCTGGTATTTTTTATTGGTATCTCATTAACTCTGTATATTGCTGTTGGTAAAATTGCCATTTTCAGAATATTAATTCTACTTATCCAGAGGGAGGTCTTTCCATCTTCTCAAATCCTCTTCTTTTATTTCCTGAGTGTTTTTATGTTTCTATTATATAGGTCTTTCATATCCTTGGTTAGTGTTATTCCAAGGTAGTTAATTTTTTTGTTGCTATTGAAAATGGGACAGCCTCACTGATTTCTTTCTCTGTATATTTGTCCTTTGCACATACAAAAGCTACTGATTTGTGCATTGATTTTGTATCCTACCTTTGCTGAAGGAATTTATCACCTTTAGAAGTTTTGAGATGGAGACTTTTAGGTCACTTATACATAAGATAATGTTATCAGCAAATAGGGCTTAACTTGATTTCTTCTTTTCCAATTTGAATCCTTTTTATTTATTCCTCTTGTCTTATTGCCTGGGGTAGTACTTCTAGTACTATGTTGAAGAACAGTGGTGAGAGTGGGCACCCCTGTCTTGTTCCCAGTCTCAGTGGGAACTCCTTGAGTTTTTCCCCATTAAGTATTATGGGTTTTAGGAGCTTTATATATAGCCTTTATTATGTTGAGCTATAAACTCTCCATGCCTATTAATTCCAGTGTTTTGATCACAAAGTGGTGTTGTATTTTGTCATAGGCCTTCTCTGCATCAATTGAGATGATCATGTGGTTCTTATGGTTCAGTTTATTTATGTGGTGTATTATGTTGACAGATTTCCATATATTAAACCATCCCTGCATCCTTGGGATGAAGCCTACTTGATCAAAATGGATAATGCTTTTGATGTGTTATTGAATTCAGTTTGCAAAGGTTTTGTTCAGGATCTTTGCATCTAAGTTCATTAGGGATATAGACCTATAATTTTCTTTCCTTGTTGCATCTCTGTCTGGTTTTGGTATTAGGGTGATGCTAGTTTCATAAAAGTAGTCAGGAGGATTTCCTGGTCTATAAATATGTGGAACAGTTTGAGAAAAATTGGTTTCAGTTCTTCTATGATGGTTTGACAGAATTCAGCTGAGAAGCCATCTGGTGGTCCTGGACCTTTTAGGGGGGATAGGTTTTTGATTACCTTTTCAATCTCCATGGATATAATAGGTTTGTTTAAGAGATTAATCTGCTCTGAGTTTAGTTTTGCTAGATACTATGTGTCTCAGATTACATCCATTTCTTCCAGATTATTTTATTTATTTATTTATTTATTTTATTATTATTATTTTACCTGGAATATACTATGTAGTCTCAGGGTGGCCTCAAACTCACAACAATCCTCTTACCTCTACCTCCCAAGTTCTGGGATTAAAGGTGTGTGCCACCACATCCAGCTTTCTTCCAGAATATTTAATTTTGTACAGTAGAAGTTTTGGAAGTATTCCCTGATGCTTCTTCTGATTTCATTGATGTCTGTAGTGCTCTTTCTTTTTTCATTTCTGATTTTGTTAATTTGAGACTTCTCTTTTTTTATTTTTTACTTGATCAGTTTGGCTAGGGGTTTGCCAATTTTGTTTATTTTTTCAAAGAAACAGCTATATGTTTTATTGATTTTTAAAATTGTTGTCTTAGTTTCCAATTCATTAAATTCTGCTGTAATCTTGATTATTCCTTTCCATCAGGAGCTCTTTGGATTGGATTCTTCTTGTTTTTCCAGATCTTTTAGGTGTACAGATAGGAATCACTCTGTCTTTGTAATGAAGGCATGTAGGGCTATGAATTTTCCCCTTATGATTGCCTTCATTATGTCTCATAAGTTTTGGTAGGTTGTGTTTTCATTATTATTCAATTCTAGGAATTTTACAATTTCTGTTTTGATTTCTTCCATGACCTACACATTGTTTAAAAGTGTGTTGTTTAGTCTCCAGGAGATGGTGGTGTTCTTGATGTGTCTCTTGTAATTAATTTCTAGCTCTAAAGCATTGCAATCTGACCTGATGCTGGAAGTTACTTCAATTTTCCTGACTTTATGACGGCACACTATATGGTCTAATGTGTGGTCAATTTTGGAGAAGGTTCCATGGGCTTCTGTGAAGAATGTGTATTCGATAAAGTTGGGGGTGGAAAGACCTCTAGATATCTGTTAGATCTAGTTGATTCCTGATGTTGGTGAACTCTGTTATTTCCCTGCTGATTTTCAGCTTGGATGATCTGTCTATTGATGATAGTAGAGCATTGAAGTCTCCGATTATGATGGTGTTGGTGTTTATTTCTGTTCTATTGTTGAGTAGATTTTGTTTTATAAACTGTGGTGCCCCTGTGTTTGGCACATATGTATTTATGATTGTGATGTGCTCATGTTGTATCCTTCCCTTGATGAGTAAGAAGTGGCCTTCTTTGTCCTTTTTGATTACTTTTGGTTTGAAGTCTATTTGTTTTTCATATATTAATATAGCAATACCCACTGTTTTTTATTTCCGTTTGCTTCGGATATCGTTTTCCAACCTTTCACCTGAGGATGTGTTTATCTTTAGTGGTGAGGTGGGTTTCTTGAAGACAGCAGAAAGAAGGGTCCAGTTTGTTGATCCATCCTGATAACTTGTGTCTTTTCATGGGTAAGTTAAGACCATTAATTTTTAAGGTTATTACTGTGAGGTTTGAATTAATCCCTTCCATGATAATATGTTTTATGGGGTTTGATGCTTTCTTGTGCTATGTACTATTTTGAGCCTGGTTTATTTTGGTTATTGTGATCTTCTTCTTGTTTCCTCTTGAGATTGGTTGTTGACTGTTCTGTGTGGAGTATTCTGTCAAGTATTCTCTGTAGATTTGGCCTTGTGTTCATATAATCATACAATTGGCTTTTTCATGGAATGTTTTTCTTTCACCATTTATGAGGGATACTTTTGCTGGGTAAAGTAGCTTGGGTTGGAATCCATAGTTTTTCAGACTTTGAAGTGTTCCATTCCAGGCTCTTCTGGCTTTCATAGTTTCCATTGAGAAATCTGAGGTAATTCTGATGGGATTGCCTTCCTCTGTTGTGAATTGCTTCTCTTTTGCTGCTTTTAACACTCTCTCTTTGTTTTCAGTGTTAAGAATTTTAACTATGATTTGTCTTGGACTATTTCTTCTTTGGTCCTGTCTGTTTGGTGTTCTTTGGGCTTCTTGTATCTAGATAAGCCTCTCTTTTGTGAGATTCAGAAAATTTTCTTCAATAATTTTGTTGAATATGTTCTCTATGCCTCTGGTGTGGATTTCCTCTCCTTCTGATATACCCATGATCAAGATGTTTGGTTATTTTAGGGCATCCGACTCTTCCTTCATATTCTGTTCACTTGACTTTTTTTTTTTTAACTTAGCAATGTTTTTGGCCTCCAGAAGAAATTTCTTCTATCTTATCTTCCAGATCGTAGGTTCTGTCTTCCACATGAATAACTCTACTGGTGAGTGGTTATAGAGAGGATTTTATAATTTCTATTCAATTTTTGTTTTCTGTTGTATTATTTTGCATTGTGTCCATCTCTTTTTTGAGGTATGATTTCAAGTTGAGTTTTGATTTTCTTGATGTTTCCTGGAGCCATTCTCTCATTCGATCAAGTCTTCATTAAGCTTAATCAACTGATTGTTGAGGTCTTCCATTTCTTGACTTACCTTCAATTCATTCATATCTCTTTGGAGGGTTCTAACATTTTCTTCAATAAAGTTAAGCCTACTGTCAAAAGCTGAATGCTCTAGGAGATGATTCTATTCAGTTTCATTGAAACAATTGTTGGTTCTTTGATAGTTTTGTTCAAGTTCAGTGATTTTCTTTCTTTTTTAATCAGGGTCTCATTGGTTGTTGTGTTTTCATTTTGGGAATGAATTTCTGTTGATTTCTATATTATTTCATTGGAGCCTTCCATAGTAGGGCTATGCATCCTTGGTGGAGATCTCTGTTTTCTGACTTTTGTTGGCTTCTTTGCATTATTGTCTACCCACTTTAGGAAGCCTCTTTATTTTATTGAGGATGAAGCAAGATTTTTGTCCTTTGGCTCATTTGCCCTCTGACTCAGGAGAACAGGGATGTTGGTACCTAGTGGCCAGTCTGGATACCAGAGCAAAGCCTCACCAAGCAAGGCACAGTGGGAACTACCAGGACCAGGGGACTGGGAGGATCAAGGGAACAGGGATCTGGCCTATTTCATGCCATGCCCTCCAGCACATAGACCAGTGTAGGCAACCCAGACTGGGGAGGTGGGAGGAGCCCAGATACAGGGCTACAGTTTACTCATTCTAGACTGCCGTGCCTGCCCACATACTTTCTGTGTAAGGAACTCAGACGAGGGAGGTGGGAGGAGCTCTGAAATGGGTCTGGTCTAATCACTCCTGACCACAGTGCCTGCCCACACATTGTCCACACAAGGAATTCAGACTGGGGAGGTGGCTATAATTTTTTTAAAGATGCTTTTGAGGGTACTCTGAGATGATAGAACCTATTGTTAACTGGGAATAATGGTATTCACCTGTAATCCCAGACCTCAGGAAACAGAGGAAGAGAGACAGCAAGTTTGAGACCAATCTGGCTACACTGTGATACCCTGATTCAAAAGAAAGAACAGAAAAAATGTCTTCATGCTTGCTGGCTTTCAAGGCACAAGTAAGCATTAATTCCAAGAAGACTTAGGAATGCTTTGCTTATCAAAATTTAGCCAAAAGTAAGCTAAGTCAGAACCCCAAACCACAGCAATTATAATGGTTTTGAATTCCCAAATGAAGGTAATATGGGAATCTGATTAAAAATTAACTATTATCAATTAGCCTTCAGTATCTCAAATCAATCTCTTGGAATGGAGTATTTTTCTTCCCCATTTATTTTAAATGGTTTATCAAATTATCACTCTAGATCTCCATCAGTAAAATCTGAGAGAGACATTGAAATTGTGTGTATTCAGGTTCTTTTTATACCTATGAACACATGAGCTATTTCCAAGTGCCAATAAAAATAAAATCCTTTATACTTGTCACATCCTCTACTTGGCCACTTCATTCCTATTGTTTTTTAGATAGTTTGATCATTCTTTACTCCATCTGAAAACAAACTAAGAGAAAATCTCTAAGACAGAAAGAGAAAGATCTCTAGAAATTTGACCTAAATACTCATAGCAATGACTTTTATTACAATGACATGTATTTTGCTAAATATTTACATCTTATATGCAATATGCAATAGAAGAGTTGCAAATTCATGTTATGTGGGAAAGTCTAAATTTCAGAATCAATCTGTAGGATTAGACCAAGAGTTTGACATCTGTTAATTGTGAGAACTTAAACAATTCACATGATATCTCTCTGTTTTGGATCCTGAAAATTAAGGAATAATACTAATGTTGACATCACTTCATATGGCATAAGAATTAATTTAAACAATATACTAATTTAAATGATAAATATGAAGGGTGTTCTACACCACCATACTGGATATAAAGTGACCTATAAATGGGCCACAGGAGGTATTTCATGATATCATGCAGAAAGAGCACACTATCTGGACTTTTCCCAAATGACAGGCAATCTATTTTCAGCTCAGGGTTCAATTATGAAGTGACTTTCCTATAACTTCTTAGGTAGAAGATAGGGTGCTAATCCAAACAGCACTATGGTGAGAGGTCACACTATTAATATAAGCAGACAAAGTTATTTCAGAGTGGTTGGTAACAGACATTTGGTCAGAGCAGGTTGATGAAATCATTTTTTTCCTCTAGTAATAAAATAAATAAAATATCTAAAATCAGCTTTGGGGAAATGCAGACACTAGAAATGAGAGTGTTAGCAAGTAAGCTTATAATAAAGTCTTACTGTGCAAGAACGTGCAGTTAATGTCACTCAGCCTGCACTTACTTACTCCATTGGGCACAAGGCTCTATGACTAATAATAGAGAAAATGCTGAGAAACTTCTAGACAGATTGCCCCAGGAGAGAAAGCAAAGGGGTGACAGAATTTGAACAAGAAGACCAAAATAAACACATAAAACAGGCTAAGTCTATCTTCCTGACTCAAACAAACATGAACACTTTAGTTAGGCATAGTTAATGTCACAGTGTTGTGAGGAAATTTGAAATAACATTTGTAATGGTGTTTCCTTTTAAATGTGTAGCTATAATCTCATGGGTATTGGTCCAGCCCTCTTCAATATCTTTCTCTTTTTGCAAAATTCAGGCTCCCCAGTTATTGTAATATACTGTATTCTCAATAAGACACCATTTACCTATTTATAGTACCATTTATTGTACTAACATTTGTAATATGCAGGCTCAGCATACGAGATAATCAATATATAGTTGCAGAATAGTCTAGGCAATAGATTTTTTATACCAGCACAGCAGTAGTTTCCTTAAAGTGCTTTGTGGGAAAAATGAAAACCACCATGGAATATTATTTAGGCTTATACATTCACATCCTTCCATTTCTTTCTTTCTTTCTTTCTTTTTTTGTTTGTTTGTTTTTTGTCTTTTGTTTTTTGAGGTAGGGTTTTGCTTTATCCCAGGCTGACCTGGAATTCACTCTGTAGTCTCAGGGTGGCCTCGAACTCATGGCGATCTTCCTACCTCTGCCTCCTGAGAGCTGGGATTAAAGGCGTGTGCCACCACACCCGGCTCCTTCCATTTCTTTATTAATGTAGATCATATATTTTACCCAAACTCCCAAGTTTTGGGGGGTAAGTAGTCTTCAGCATTAGCATTAGGGTTAAAACATAGGCTGCATATAAGTAAATAAATACTGAACAAAGTTTCTGCTAAAACCTATGCTTGAAAAAAGGAAAGAAAACAATTTAGATCTCCTTCCTCTGTAGAATGCTGGGACTAACTCAACAGAACACTATGACCCAGGTCATTGAAAGACAGAAATATTTTAGGCAATTTCTATTTTTTTTTAATCACCAGCCTGTTTGGTTTGAAGCTATTGCCCCTCCAACATAACTTTATAGAAATAAATAACAAAAAATGCAGATTATAAAGTAGGTTAGACGAAGCCTCAAATGATGTTTAGTGGAATATTATGTGCTCAAATGACCAGGGGTTAAATTAGTAGCTTAAAATGTTCCATTTGCCACACATCCCAGGTTGTAAAACTCAATTTTGGTTTCTCTTCAGTTTCTTTCTTCCAAATCTCTAGCCCGCTGAACTTGTTGTTCTGGATCATCAAACCCCTTAGTAACTTCAACTCTCAAAGAACTGAAAAAGGATATGTCTGGCCACATGCTGCTGTCAGTGTACATGGAAAAAAAAAAGACATACACTCTCATGTATGTAGACACACACCAATCACACAAATACGCAATTCCTCAGAAGCACAGCATAAGCTTCATGTGAAGGTAAGTGTAATAAGGCATTTTAATTTGTTAATCGACATGACAACAATGCCAAAGCCTGATTTCACTTTCAGAGTTTAAATTATTCATTATCTCTCCTATGTTGGTTACCTTTACTTCAGGTCTGGCTGGCAAATGGCCCCGTATTTCTATTGGCTATTGACAGAATTAAGTGGGAGAAAGGTTAATCAGTGCCCACAAAGTTGTGACTAGACAGGTGAAAAAGCTTTGGTGCACTGCTGCCATAGGGTGACTACGGATAATGATTTCATCAGAAAGGTTTTCCAGAATTTATTCACTTATATACTGCCTATGTTTCAAGTTTAGTGCCAGGGCTAACAATGACTTACTCTAACAGTTTATGTACTGATGTGAACAGAATATTTCAAATTCCTAGAAGATAGGGTTTTAAAAGTATCTACAATAAAGTAATGATGAATGTTTGAGGAAATACATATGTTTAATCTGATATTTTTCTTGGCATATATCCATTAAACATAGTACTGAGATTCATAGGGAAAATTTTCATGTAAGGGGAAATTTCCATATAATTATATATTGTACTTTGATTATGATATCCCCTTTTCCTACCTTTCTTTTAGTATCCCTTTCCTCCTCCTGATAGTATCTTTTGTCCCCATAGACAACTTCAATTCTGCTTTTATGTGATCTATACATACATGATTTTATAAATTTACGTGAATTTTAGAATCCACAAAAGAGAAAAACTGTGATGTTTGTCTTTCTTCTGTCTTAATTCCTTTTTTTTTTTTTTTTTTTTTTTTTTTTTTTTTTGGTATTTCGAGGCAGGGTCTCACTCTAGCCCAGGCTGACCTGGAATTCACTGTGGAGTCTCAGGGTGGCCTCGAACTCAAGGCGATCCTCCTACCTCTGCCTCCCGAGTGCTGGGATTAAAGGCGTGCGCCACCACACCCGGCTTTGCCTTAATTCTTTTAATATGATAGTATCCAGTTCCATATTTTCTTGTAAATTACATAATTTTTTAAAATTTTATTTATTTGAGAGAAAGAGGCAGAAAGAGAAAAAGAGAGAGAATGGGCATGCCAGAGCATCCAGCCACTGCAAATGAACTCCAGACACATGTACCACCTTATGAATCTGGCTTATGTGGGTCCTGGGAAATCAAACCTGGGTCTTTTGGCTTTATAGGCAAGTGCCTTAACCACTAAGCCATCACTCCAGCACAAATTACATAGATTTTTTTTTCTTTTTTTAAAAATTAGTTTTGTGCTCAGTGAATAAAGTCAAGTTTGTACCATTGTTAGCCTACTCCCTGTCCTCCCCCCTCCCCCTGGCCCCTCCTTGTTGAGGTATATGGGTCATGCATTGTGGGGTTAGCCCTCAATTATGGGTAGGAGGAAATGTCTCTCTCTGTGTATCATGACCCAACTGGACAAATGGATAACTAAGATGTGGTATATCCACACGATGGAATTCTACACAGCAGTAAGAAAAAAATGACACAATGAAATTTGAAGAAAAATGGTTGAACCTGGAACAGATCATTCTTGGAGAACTTACCCAGTCACAAATCATGTAATTTTTAACATGATTTAAACGTACTGTAATATATGCATGTATTCAAACACTGCATAGTACACATAAATGTACACAATTTTTAAGTTTCAGTTAAAAATAACTGCAACATAAATTGCAAAATCTGTTAGACAGGTAGTACAGTGGTAAAGTGCTTGACTAACATGCACTAGGCTCTAGGTTCAGTCCATAGTACTGACAAATAAATTTTAAGAAATTATATACTTAGCTTTTGTCAATGTAGAATCTAAGAAAAAATCAGTTTTATAAGATGTAAATTATTATAAAGGAAGAAAGAGCCTTTTGAATAACTTATTGTAATAAAGCTAAAGGGGTTCTCACTTTTTTCGTTTTCTAACTGGTAGAGCTTCTCACAATTATTATATGTATTGTTAATAACATACTAATGTATACTGTCACTTGGGAAATGGATTAATTATCAATGCTAAATGTGGTTTCAGCATTTGCCCAGGTCACTTGAACTTCTTAGGGAAGGGTTGCTAAATATTCTGGGAAATGGTAACTTCTTTGTATTCAAGAACCCTCAAATATTTCTTTTCAGTGTCCTTTAACTAACTCTCCTCATCCCTAAGTGTTCTCACAACCCCAAATGGCTCTTAACCTTCTCATTCTGCTTTGTGTTTTCCCAGATACTAAAGGCTCCAAATGTAGGCTGTTGTTGGATTTAATTATTTCAAGAATTTTTTTATTTATAGCAAAAACAAAAGCTAGAATTTTGTTTTGCTTTTGCTATATGTTAGGCAAGAGATATAGCTTATATTACTTAAATTCAAATGTTCCCAATATAATGTTTGATCTACATGGAAGACCATATGAAACACACATATGTTAAGCATAAAAGTAAAAAGAATTAAGGATTGAAAACACTTAAGTAGGAAAATATCTGAGAAAATAATTTTGACTCACAGCTTAAGAGGTCTTCGTCATGACAAAACATTCATGTCAGGGACAGAAGTGTGTGATAGAGCAGCTGTATCCCTTCACGGCCAGGAACAAAACACAGAAGGAAAGGGTGAAGGGGAGACCCCTCAATTTATTTTATACAGTTTCTGGAAACTAAAAATGGTGCCAAACTGTAGGACAAACCTTTAATAAGTGTGCCTTTGGTCTACACTTCACATTCAAGTTACAGCACTCCTCTGGCACACCACTGGTTTCTAACAAGCTGTCCCTTTCCTCTCCATTCCTCCTGCCAGAGCAAGTAACGAACATACTAATTTTAGAATGTGTTTTTCCTTCATTTTTATTTTTAAAAATTTTTCAAAGATGTATGTCTCTAAATCATATATTACCTTCTACGTATTTATGAGATATAAAAGGAGAACTTTACTATATATAATCATTGCCATCTCAAGTTTTCCCTAACTAATATTTTTAAGGGATAGCCATGTTGTATATAACTGAGACATAATTAGTTTGTGCTGTTACATAAACATTGAATTGCAGAAATATACCACAGATACACCAATCTATTTTTTTATTGATGGATTTTTAAGGTATTTATGATTTTTGGTTTATGGATAATGATATTCTGAATATTCTTATACATCCTTTCTTTGGAGTACACAATTAGAAAATAAATATGACCCATAATATAAGAAACTGTTGAACTTTAACCTGAAAGCCAAAACAGGCTGAACAATTTTGATTCTCATTGATTGTATATATTTGAATAAATATCTTAGCTTTTTTGGTTATTTTTTGGTTAACATGTTCTTCTCTCTAAACTTTCAAACTTTTTTTCCATACATATCCAGGTTTTCAAAAGTAACAAATAAGCTACTTTTTTTGCATATGTACAAAGTACATATATGGTATGGTGTTGTGGGTTGTGTTGTATGTGAGCAATGTATGGTATATGTGTGTATGTGCAGATATGCATGTCCCATGTACTGCATGCAGAAGCCAGAATTGAATGTCCAGCGTTTCCTACCACTCATCTATGCATTTCAGTCTTCCTCTTCCTCAACCCAGAGCTGCTGTTGCTTAATGAGCTGCAGTGTTCTCTGATCTCCAACCCCACCCAGATTTGGATTACAATGGTATGTGGACATGCTCAGATTTTTATGAGGGTTCTGGGGGATCAGACTTGGTGGTCTGGGAAGTTCCCATGCTTAAGCACTATTGATAACTGAGTAATATCTCCAACTCATATGTAATCTACTCATAGAGCCAGCTGTGGTGGCCCAGGCCTGGAATCTCAGCACTCAGTAGGCAGAGGTCAGAAGATGGTAAACTCAAGGGTACCCTGGACTATATAGCAACACATTGTGACAAACACCAAACAAATAAAATAATGCATAACTTTTTTTGTTTGTTTTGTTTTCAAGTTAGGATTTCATTCTAGCCCAGGCTGACCTGGAATTCACTATGTAGTCTCAGGGTGGCCTCGAACTTACGGAGATCCTCTTACCTTTGCCTCCCGAGTGCTGAGATTAATGGCATGCACCACCACACCTGGCTTAAATAATGCATAACTTTTAATGATTGCTTGTCAATTTTTACTAGCCCATTTATGTGTATTATAAAGTTCATTGATGTATTAGAGGTTGTGGTTTTACTTGGTTTATAATATATTTGTTAGATATCATGTGTTTATTTCCCATGTTTTATGCATATATATATATATATATATATATATATATATATATATATATATTGCCAATATACATACTTGGGTATAATATTATTTTATCCATACTCCCTTCCCAATGCCTTCTTTCATCTCTCTTTCCCCTCCTCCCTTCTACTGAATTCTTTCTTCTAATCTAATGAATAGTCCATTCTGAAATGTTATTAAGGTCAATATTATGGAGGTCTTGTGGAAGTCATGACAGATGCGGTGGAGTCATGAAGTAATGGTCGCATGCAAAATTTGGTTCAGAGATCAAGTCTAATAATGATACACACACACACAATTTTTTGACAAAAGTGACTACTCATATAATAATTCTGCTGGAGAGAGTAGAGTGGATTCCAAACAGGCCAGGAGATGGCTACAAAGATCCAGGAAAGGAGCCAGGCTTGAAGCCACTATGGGGAAGAGGCATACTCATGGCTTATGAGCAGGATGTGTAGACCATGGCTACTACCACTAGAAGTCCTTTGACTCTTTCTTTGGTTTAACTAGATCTCCTATGTGCTGTTTAGCTTTCACTCTGAACTATATTATTTGGGCTGCATTTGTTGAGTCTTACTGAGCTTTTGTGTGGATTTAATAGACTTAAGTCAAAAGCTATAAGAAGTGTTAATTCAGGTATATTACTGCCCTTACTAACATGCCCTAGTCTTGTGTATTTTACCCCATACCCACCTGTGTGTTGTAGATGAGATTGTGTGTCTGTCATGAGTCCAGCATAAACCATACATTGTGCTGGGCTCAGAGGAAGGACCTTATCAGTTGATATGGTTAATACTGTCTAATGTAAATTATAATGGGGCCTGAAAGAACTAAAACCCACTAAATACAATTTATTTAAAAGATCAATGATCCCCATTGTTTTTCCATTTAGTGGCCCTATTTGTTTGTTCTTAAAATTGGAAAAAATAAATGCCTCTTGGAATTTTACCACATCCTTAACACCCTGAACTCACACATTAATGCACTGATACCCCAAATTTCAAAAAATTTGGCTCCATCAAATGAAGAACACATTTTGGTGTTTGAAATTAGGTTGATGTCTAGAGTTTGTTGCAGACTCTCATCACAATTACCTTCAACCTCAATATATTACAAATATTAATGGCTAAAATACATACCCCTGAAGTTCACTTGTTAAAGTAATAACTCCCAGTAACTGACTTTGGAAATAGGGTCTTTAAAGGGGTAATTAAGGTAAAATGAGGACTTGTGAGCTGACCCTGATTCAATATGATTGACGTTTACATAAAAGGAAGACTATGGGAGAGAGAAAACTTGGCAAGGGGCGAGCATGACTGTGTGAAGATCCAAGAGAAGGCAGTCTTCTGAAAGCCAAATAAAGAAACTTCAGAAGATCAAATGCCCACTTCTCACTCCTCCTCTCTGTGATCTATATCTAGTCTCACAGACACTCTAAATAGAAATTATATTACAAGGAAATTGCTACTTCCTTAGGTGTCTGTGGAAGCTTTAAACCCTTGCTTAGGAACTCTAATCCAAGCCAATTTGGACCTATATTCAGGTAAGTTTTTTTCCTATGGTATTCTGAAGCCATTTATTTTGAAAGACCTGGGAAATTCCCTGTTATTCTTAGAAAGTCTAATTATGTAAGTAATAAGTCTTTCATACCCCCTCTGTGTGTGTATGTGCACACGCATGCATCTCTCTCTCTCTCTCTCTCTCTCTCTGTCTGCTTGTGTGTGTGTGTGTTTATGATGTCATCAGTATCTGCATATGATGCAAATTTATGTGGGAATCCATTTCACATCTTCCAACTAACTATACTACTCAATTAATGAGAATTCACATGTTTAAAACTATCATCAAATAAAGAAGACAATACTATATTTTTTGGTTCATGATAATGTTTACCCCCATAATAACCAGCTATTTGTGCATCAATTTGTTTCTGTCTCTAACCTTTGGTCTATGGTCATTCCCCTTCAATTATCATACAGCTTCTGTTGTTATTTCTTTGACAGCACACTACCTTGCTTTTGGATGCTTTTAAAATGTTTTCTGTTTTTATGATGTTCTATCACAAAATGTGAAAGGGTAAATTTATTTCTTGTTGGCCCTACTTGTAATTTACTTTGACTCCCTTAGGTGAGATTCATGTCTTTAATTATTTTCAGCCATTATTTCTGAAAATATTGCCTCTCTTCCATTTCTTCTAGTCTACAATTCTGACAGTCTTTTTTAAAAATTTTTTTGTTTAGTTTTATTTATTTATTTGAGAGTGACAGAGAGAGGAAGAGGCAGATAGAGAGAAAGAGAGAGAATGGGGGCGCCAAAGCTTGCAGCCACTGCAAACGAACTCCAGACACGTGCGCCCCCTTGTGCATCTGGCTAACGTGGGTCCTGGAGAATCAAGCCTCAAACCGGGGTCCTTAGACTTCACAGGCAAGCACTTAACCTCTAAGCCATCTCTCCAGCCCTCTGCCAGTCTTTTTATGTTATATTGGACCTTTGTCTCTCCTTTAAAAATTATTTATCTATGAGAAAGCAGAGAGAGAGAGAGAGAGAGAGAGAGAGAGAGAGAGCAAGAAGAGAGACAGGCAGAGAGAATATGTGCACCAGGTCCTCCAGCTGGAACAAACTTCAGAAGCTTGCACCACTTTGTGCGTCTGGCTTTATGTGGGTAGTAGGGAATCAAACCCAGGTTGTTAGGAGTTGTAGGCAAGTGCCTTAACTACTGAGCCATCTTTCAATACCCTTTGTCTCTCTTCATACCAGCCAATAAAATAAATATATTTTATTTAAGATTTAGTATTTAAGAGCTAATTTGTACTAGAGTAGACTGGCTTTGCTTTCCCTTAAAAACAGAAAAGTAAATCTTAGAATTTCATCCCCTTGTACTAGAGCTAATTCAATGGCCGACTTAAGACATGCCTGCCTCTTAGCTCACAACCAGAAGTTTCTCAGCCTGCACATCACAAGGGTAACTCTTCAACACATTTGGGTGGAAACAGGAAATTGATAATCATGTAATAACTAGGTTTTGTTCTTTATGTTGTCTAGAGTTAGATTTTTAATTACAATGTTAGGATTTCAAATGTAATGTGATTATCTTCTCATTGATTTTGTAGGGTTGGTATGTGCATGTGTGTAGCATTATATTTCAAATGCTTCAGTGTACTTGTAATAATTACCAAAAAAGATACCCTCCCCAAAACATATGTGTTTTCACTCTGATAATCTTGAACATATTTTCAACTCCTTGCCTGTTAATGTCTGAAGATCTCAATTGCACTTTGAAGATGAGTTTTGACTCAGCATTAATTACTAAATTTCTATTCAACACTGCACATTTTCTGAAATATAGCATCCACTTGGTATAATTATGTTACCAATTTTCCAGTGGCTGTGTGCCACCTTGTTTGTTTATCATACAACTAATAAGTTATAATTATAAGATCAAACCAGTTTATACCAGGCAAAATTATCTTAGTCACAATTAAATTCAAAGTACCATTCCAAAAAGAGCAGATGGTGACTTTGATTCACATGTAAGATAGAAAAGCTTCAAAATGTGTTTCATAACAAATTGTAGAAAGTGACATTATGCCTAGTTTTCTTGGCTTGTCATATTTTAGTTACAGAGACAAAAGTAGCAATAAAAAATAATACAATGTCAAATATAACATGAAAATACCAAGGTGGCTCCAGATGCTAGTAATCTCTCAAAATATATTTCTTAAGAATAACAAATAAAAAGAAATACTGTGAGTGTGAGGCCTGCCTGTGATACATTATGAATTCCAGTCAGCGTGGACTAACAAAAAGAATAACAAGTAAATTTTCACAACTTATTTATTTCTATTTTCAGGGGTGGAAACAAGATGAAAGAAGTTATATGATTATAATGAAGAATAACTCAGCAATATTCTATAATAATTATAAAAGATGCCATTTTTTTCCTACCAGTTTTATTTTAATCAAAGTGCATATTGTATAGATTTGTCTCAATAAAAGTTTCACTTCTTGTCATAATGACCTATGTTAATAAACTCACCTTCCAGACATAAACAATAAAATATGTTGGCTTCTGAACTGCTTATAAAGAGAAGCATGTGTGAGTACAATGTTTGCTTGGCCATTCTCAATGGGGATGTGTTAGGGTTGCATCATGGGAGACCAAACCAATAAGAGCAGAAGTATGAGTGCAGAACCTCAAAAATGGAGCTCAAAGTATCTCAAGGACCTGTAAATTAACATGTGATCCCACTTTTGCTCATGAATCTGTGGCAGAGCACTAGAGGGAGACCGATTTTCTCTCACACATAGTCACCCAAGGGTAGCTCACAAGCTGTGAGATAGAATCATCTGGAATGTTTGCTCATCATGTGTCTGATGGCTAATACTGTGAAGATATAGACATTTGTGGTCTGTGACAGTAGAGTTCCTTGGGTTTCTGTCTCTTTGTGGCTTCTATATGTGACCTCTTAGGCATGGGGCTTGAGAGAAGCCAGGTTTCTCATATACCAACTGTGAGATCTGAAGAGATGTGTCTTATAAAAGGAAACCAGAAGAAGCTGAATTGTATTTGTAACCCAGCTTAGATCTTATCTAACACATTAAAAATGAGTGGCTAAAATTCAGGAGTGAGACTCCAACTCCTGTGGAAGAGCAGCACAAAGTCCACACACATGTCTTACAGCATGTCAAGGCCAAGAAGAACAAGTTTGGCAAGATTCATGAAGAAGGGATGCCCTGCACTGTCATACTGGAATGGGGGAAAAAAAAACATCAGAAGGATGTGATATGTTTCTTAGCAATATATAGTTGCTGGATTATAAGTGTGTAGTGATGAGTTGAAAGAGGATTAATTAACCAAAACTAAAGACCATATAAATAAGCCGCATGGGGACCTACCTTTTGTTAGCTAGTTATGGAGGCAGTTTGGGCAGAAGAACCTGAAGGAATGAAGAATGCTATACCACAGGTGATTATAGGAAAACCTCAGTGTCAGGGGTTGGATACATCCCAGTGAATTGTTGGTTGGTTAGGGATTCCTCTGAGCTCCCCCATCCCTGAAAACAAACAGGCATCGCCAATACTCTTGGTTGCCTGACAACCAGAACTAAATGATAAGGCCCTATTGCTAAAGACATCAAACATGTCAGTTACCAGACACTGAGAAAGCAACCTGGAACCGAGCCTTCTCCCTGCTGGATAGCTGTCATAGTGCTAAGAAATGTTGCATAGGCTGCTGGGGAAGAAAAGTCATCAACAGTTTTAACCAGCATCGCACCCTGAAAACTACACAACTGGCCAGCCAGGCAAGATGTACAAACCAGTGCAATAGTGGCATAACTGTTATGGGTGTAAACAACTCCTCTCTGATTGGATTTGATGCCCACTCCACAGGAAAGAATTCATGCCTGGTGCTGAAATCCTAGTTAAAAACTTATGGCTTAGAAGGTCATAGGTGTGAGGAGAGAAGCAACTGTTGTTTGATTAAATGGGGTGTTTGTACCCACATATTGTCCTTTAAATACTTATGTTTATGTCAATAGAATAGTGTTCACTTTTCATCAGAGAAGCTTTCTTTATATTTATTAATTTATTCTTTTTGGAGGTAAGGTCTTGCTCTAGCCCAGGCTGACCTGTAATTCATTATGTAGTACAAGGGTGGCCTTGAACTCACAGCAATCCTCATACCTCTGCCTCTAGAATGCTAGGATTAAAGGTGCATGTCACCATGCCTGGCTCAGAGAAGCTTCATATTGAAGATGGCATTGACAATAGGGGTGACTCAAAACTCTTCAAAGAACTAAAAAGAAGTGACATGTATGCTCAGCACTGAGACATCTCCAACGTACTGGTTAAGGATCAGAGAACACTGTAAGAGATGGAAGAGTGAATGTATGGGATGGCATGCTTTGGAATGCTGTGTTCCAGACATGAAGTGGCTGTTGCATTCCTGACCTCACAGCAGTGGTTGTTACCTGCACCATATTAGACCCATCAACATGTTATCATGGAGAATGGGGGAAGGCAAAAAGTTGGACATCAAAACAGAAGCAGCACTAACTGTAAAGAGGAAGGGCTTCAGTGGGTCTGCTGTCTTTCCTTCCCCCTTTGAACTTTCATAAGCCTTCACAGTCCATAATTCTCTCTACATTTAGCATTTTCAAAAGCTCATCAGAGAAACCCATAAAACTCTGATCAATGTGCTGTTATAAGGCTTCTCCAACACACAAGTTCCAAATAACCAAAATTCACATAGTCAAATTCATTACAGCAATGACTCCACTCTTGGTACCAAATTACTGTTGCAGTCATCTTCTATTGCTGGGACAAACATCCAAACAGAGCAGCTTATGGGAAGAAAGGTGTTTATCTTAGCCTTACAAATTTCAGGTAAAGACTATCAATGGTAGAAGTTGGCTCACTTCTGTAGATTCATAGCACAGAGATATGACCAACAGCACCATCAACACCCATAAGCATGAACAGTCAGCACCACACCTTAGGGCTGGACTTAAGATATTCCCCCAAACACACTTTAGAAGTGGGCTCTAATATCTGTCTCCAGTGACATACTTCTTCTCCAGTAGGACTCTGCCCATTGGATACTCAAGATTCAAGCCTGAGTCTGTGAGAACATATATTGAAATCACTACATTAAATTTATCCCAAAACTACAAAAAAACATATCTCAGGTAACATTAGAAAATAGTCATTGCTTGTGGTAACTGCAGGACCTTTTTCAGACACAAAAAAACAATGTTCTAACACATTATGGTATGCTAGGATGTAAGTATACTATTGGATAATAAGACTAAACATCTTTGTAAAATAAATTACACTACAATCACATATTTCAAAGGGGAAAGTGGGGGGGAGGGTACTACCATGGTATATTTTTTATAATCATGGAAAATATTAATAAAAATTGAGAAAATAAAAAAATAAAAAATAAATAAAGAGAAATACATTTTAAACAAAATGTAGATTATAAACTGATATACAAGGAACTACATGTTAAATAGATTTTAAAGTGTATTTTGAAACTGCATATATATATATATATATATATTTATCATATATATCTAGCACTCTCAAAGAGTAGATAATGCATTCAACAAGAAGATGTGCTTGCTGTCATAATGAAGAAATAATTAAGGTTTTAGATATTTAGGGCATTGGAGGCTACAGTGTGTGAGTCATGAGATCACTGGGCATTGGAGGCTGTGGCATATGAGTCAGGTCCAGAATTTGAACCCTGATCTGAATCACAGGGTTGTTTTGCATCATGGTGACTGAGATTTAGGCAAAATATGAACTTAAGACTAAACTTAGAACTGAATCTCATGAACTTCTCTAATCACACATGCATATGCATACACATGTATACATATATACACCTGTATCAGTAAAACATACTGACATCTAAGAGAATCAATGTTAGAACCTGAAATACTTTTAGTAGAGAATTAACCATGATAGAATATACCTGTAAAACATATTTTATGAATGTAAGGTGAACTTAATCTTTTACTTTGTTTTTTATTCATCCTCCAAAAGTCTTCTAATAGGTAATATGACTAAATACGAACTCATATTTATAATGTAGACTGCTTTAAAATACTTGTATTTCTTTCTCATAAACCTATAGTTAAATGCTAAGTGTCTACATCTAATATATATATATATATATATATATATATATATATATATATATATATATATGAAATACTTCTATAACATATAAACATACATGCATATATGTCTCGGTCTCCCTATTTGTTTATCTAAGTCATAGACTTTTATCTGTTTTTCTCTCTCCTCTATCTCCTCACAAACACAAACATGCACACATACACCTTGGGCAAGAGAAACATTCAGTTTGATATTATCTTGAAGGAGAGATATTTTAAAATATTAAAAATATTTATGTGTTCTTTATTGGCTCTATGTTGTTTTGAAATTCATATTCTGAAATGATGTAAAAGAATGATATTTCTAGTCAAAAGCACTGTATACCTACCTTAAGTTCACAGTGGCCTAATTATTAGAACTAATTTAACAGTTTTCTTCTTGCTAATACATTTTTGAAGGAGCTAATATGTATGCAACTATCTGAGCATCTGTTGAAATAAAACTTTGCCATGCAATTTGTCATGCCTCACAGGGCCTTTCCTGGGGTTTAATGAACACATGTTGTTCATGTGCTTACATGTTCTTGGTTGCGACTGTGCATGCTTAGAGACAAGTAGAACTCTATTTTAGGACCATTACTTTCTAATGCTTCTTCCTCCAGCCTCAGCCATCACAACACAGCTTAGAGAAAACCCACAGAGTGGTTTTCCTCTTTCGTTTCTATTTTTAAGAGAATAAACAGGGAAAATTGCAAGGTGTTTTTCCTATTGAATGACAGTCCAACAATGTTTTCCAAAGGACCCCTCTGTTAGAGATATGTTTCAGAAACAGAAAATGCAGGTATGCTTTCATAAGCTTACAGTAGTATTTTTGAAATGGAAAAAATGATGAGCTATATATTCTTAGCTTATTTGACATATGTATTTCTTTGAAATTACAGAATCAAATTCGTAATATTTTTCTCTGATGCCATAATACAGTATGAACATCAATTTATAGTTTGGAGTCTGTCCAGGAAAGTGTGTCAGTACATGTGGCAGAACTGTTGTGGAAAGGTTGTCTACAGCGTGACTTAACCCCAATCAAAGCTCTCAGACCAAGAAACATATTGAATCCTTTTTCAGTGTTTGACAATACAATCCCAACCAGCATGTTACAATTCCACACTGTAGAAAGACTGTAGAGGATGTTGCATTTGTAACTGCTGATTTTTCTGTATGGCATAAAATTAGACATACTACACTTAAATGGGATTTCAACTCTACAATACCAAAATAATGAAAAGATAGCAGAAATCAAGTTGTTTTATTACTCTATGGTATATACTATAAAGTGGACAATTGCTGAAGTAGAAAGAAAACAGCTTTGTGGGACTGGCAATGTGGCTTGGTTGGTAGAGTATTTGCCTAGCATGCGCAAAGCTCTGGGTCCAACCCTCAGTATCACATAAGACCAGGCATGCTGGAGCACACCTGTCATCCCAGCACTCAGGAGAGGTGGGGGGTGGGCGAATCAGAAGTTCAAAGTCCTTCTGGGCTACATAGTAACTTTGAGGACAGAATGGGCTATATAAGACCCTGTCTCCATAAAAAGATATTTTGAGGTAAAACAGACTTCAAATCTCATATTTGTCACTTGTTTATAAGACCTGACCTTGATGACTTGGGTACTCTCTTAGGCTTTATTCTGTAAGGTGGAATAGTAGACATTTTATAAGACTGTTAGGAGGCTCAGTAGTAACACAAAAGTTTCTATGATCTAATATAGTATGTTAAAGAAGAAGTATAGCTATCAAATAGATGAAGTTTAAAGACCAATTTATATTTTAAACATAATTTAATTTATATAACTACCAAATTATAGAATTTGGGGTTTATATGTGATTGATGTTATTTAGTTTAAATCCCCAACTTAATGCAAATTCTGATGTACAATTTACCTGAAATGCATTAGTCAGCTGTGCTTGAATACTCTCAATGCCCTAATCTGAGTGCTCAAGCTTCTAAGGCAGGGACAAAGGCGAGCTCAGCGTGTCCACCTCCTGAAGGCTGTTTATCACTTCCATCATGGTTTCACTTCCTCAGGTACTAGGAGCCATTTTTGATGTGCTGCTTTCCTCCAGGCTTTCCAGTAAAATTGTTGAAGGTCATCAGTCCTGCTCTGACCTCTGAGGGCTGACCACAGTACGGCTGTGAATTGGACCACATCCCCATTCAAGAAAGTTATTAGTTCTCTCCCTCTTCTTCCAAAATAATTCCTTTTTCCTTACAAAACCATAAGGGATCTTTAGCTCTTTGAGAGACCTTTTCTTACTCCTGGCTAATGTTAAATTCCATTAACTACAACTTGTACTTTTTTTTAAGAGGGTCTTTATTTGAAAATCTGATCATTACTAAATAGCACAGTCACAACAGTAACTTGAGATTCCTCAGCTTCTTAATGCTTGGTTTTCCTGATGCAATTCTCATTTTACCTCCTTGAAAACAAAGCTATAAAACTTTCCAGGCACAGTTTGTAATATAATGTAGTTGATATGTGCTGTAAATGCCCTCCTTATATCAGTGTACTTACTTACATTATCTCATTTAATTCACTCATAAGGCCATTGAAATAGAAATGATTCAGATGTTTATTTTAGTATAATTGGTTATTCATATTTATTTTCAAATATGAAGATAGTTATTCTATCTCCAAATAAAATGAACACATTCACTGAAGAACGTAATATTGAACATTGAAGGTTACAGTATTGATTCACATTCATGACCCAAATGAGGTTACTGCTTATGAACAGAGACAACCAAGTCAAGGTTAAACAGAAAGAATTATTTAGCTCAAGATAGAGCAATGAGAAATTGTCTCAGTGCTTACTTTTACACAGCTTTGTTAAATGTTAACACAGAAGATCTTCCACACTTGTGACTGAGTATAATTTTGTACACCATGCATGATGGTAATGTCATTTTTTCACCTTACCTATGCATAATGATTAGTTTACAAAAAGGAAACATTTTCTTCCACAGTGCATTTAAGCACATTTGCAATAAATAAGTTTCATGGGAAAACTTACAAATTTTCCCTTAAAAGTGACTAATCGATAATTCTGCTTATAAATGTAGTCTCATTAAAGTTCTCATATCTTAACTTGTTTAACCACATAACAATTAATGGTATTACAATTTGCTTTTAAAATAAATGAAGTTGTTTAATGAGCAGTTGTAGATTTGAATTGATTTGTGCTTTTGAAAATTAGACATGTCATTATGTATGTTAAGTTATAGTGAGTTATAAACAATGCATCAGAGCGATATTTGGAAATTGACTCATAAAAAATCAGAAAGGCATATGTTGTCAGGCATTTGTTACGTACTTTAAGAAATGACTTTCTCCATTGTTTGCCTATTATTTTGAGGTATACCTACAAATTTACATAGTGGATGTGATGTTTAATAAACAAGAATTACTGATCTCCCTGAATCTATATTTTGTGTTGTAGTGAGATAAGTCTATTGGAATGAGTTAATCTAATTACACTTATACTGACCTCATTTGCAAAAGAAAAAAAACAAAAACCCCATGAAAGTATATGACACACATTGAACAATTTCTTTATTGTTTCCAAATGCTGGTTTTTCTGATATGTGTCAGATAAACTTCTATGGTGCATGATGCAGGCAGCTGCTTATCTTGATGTCAGCATTCATACACAAAAAAACTGTTCCACAAATTTTATCATTATGAGAGTGGTGCTTTGTGCCAATTCAAACACCAGATTTTGAAATGGTGAGGAGAATTTCCTTCAATATACACTGTCTTTCACCTCTCTCTACCTTCAGAAAACTTTCCCACCTCTATGCAAATTATTCTTTAATCAACACAGTCTCCCTGAGCTCAAGGTCTGCTTGAATCATGTCAATTCCAAAGTAAATTACCCATGTTAAACAATACTACTTCTGTGAAATTCTCTCTTTCTTTAATTCATTGTTTTAAAGAAGGAGCAGCATTATTCTTCTAACCTGAAAATGGGCACTCTAGGGCCTCTAGCCACTTCAAACAAACTCCAGATGCTTACACTACCATGTGCATCTGGCTTATGTGGGTTCTGGGGAATTGGACCTGGGTCCTTAGACTTCTGTAGGCCAGTGCCTTAACTGCTAAGCCAACTCTCCAGCCCCGAGTTTAAGGTCTCTCTATAAAGCAAGACAGGTGGTCAAAGTTGTTATTGCTGTTTGTATTTTCACAATATTGATTCTTTCCATCCAAGAACATGGGATACCTTTCCATTTCCTGTGTCTTCTGCAATTTCTTGCTTGAGTGTTTTAAAATTCTCATTGTAGAGATCCTTCACTTCCTTGGTTAAGTTTATTCCAAGGTATTTTATTTTATTTTATTTTTTGAGGCAATTGTGAATGGGAGAGATTCCCTGATTTCATCCTCCACATGTTTGTTGATACTATATAGAAAGGTTACTGATCTCTGTGTGTTTATTTTGTATCCTGCTACTTTGATGAAAGTGTTTATCAGCTTTAACAGTTTGCTGGTAAAGTCTTTAAGGTCCTTTATGTATAGGATCATATCATCTGCAAATAACGATAATTTGATTCCTTCCTTTCTAATTTGCATCCCTTTTATGAGTGTCTCTTGCCTTATTGCTATAGCTAAGACTTACAGTACTATATTAAATAAAAGTGGGGACAGTGGACACCCTTGTCTTGTTCCTGTATTTACTGGAAAAGCTTCAAGTTTTTCCTCATTTACTATTATGTTGGCTATAGGTTTGTCATAAATAGCTTTTATTATGTTGAGATGTGTTCCTTCAATTCCCAGTTTCTGCAATACTTTTACCACGAAAGGATGTTGGATTTTGTCAAATGCCTTTTCTGCATCTATTGAGATGATCATGTGATTTTATCCTTCAGATCATTTATATTAATGTATTGCATTTATCAATTTGCATATGATGAACCATACCTGCATCCCTGAGATAAAGCCAACTTGGTCGAGGTAAATAATATTTCTGATATATTCTTGTATTCTATTTGCCAATGTTATGTTCATAGTTTTTGCATCTATGTTCATGAGGAAGATTGATCTGTAATTTTCTTTTTTTTTTTCCAAAGGAAATGTCAAAGGCTTTAATTGCATGGACAAGTATGTCCTAAAGTCATCATTATTATTCCTGCAATGATTTTTTAAATGGTAATAAGCTAGGTACCAGATAAGACAATTAATATTTATGTCACTAACATATATTTCCCAAAGCACACTCCTAGTAGTAAATATTAAAAAGCAAGTCTTACATTATTGTCAGGTTGCTCCTTATAAGTTTTCTTTTTTTATTGTCCTGTCTTTGTCTGGTTTTGGTATCAGGGTGATGCTGGCTTCATAGAAGGAGTTCAGTAGAATTCCTTCTTTTATATTTTATGGAAAAGTTTGAGAAGCAGTTGTGTTATTTCTTCCATAAATGTCTGGAAAAATTTACCAGTAAATCCATTTGGGCCTGGACTTTTTTAGTTGACAGACGTTTTATAAGTGCTTGGATTTCCATACTTGTTATATGTCTATTTAAATGGTTTATTACATCTTGATTCAATTTTGGTAGGTCATATGAATGCTGGAGGTTCTGATGGTTGGGGATGAAAGAGTTCCGAAAGCCTGGAGTTGCTCACATAATCCCACTTGTATCGCTTTAAGTAGCTCCTTTAGTTGATCTCAGCTGTCTTTCCTTCAGATTTTGTGACTTTGCAAGGAGGCTTATGAGGTTGAAAAATCACTTTGTTTGGTCTCTGCTACTGATGCTTGGCATGCCTGGCAAGCAGTGCCGAGTGGGTGTGTGGATCATGCAGATCGTGGGCCACAATCGTCTCAGTGGGATTCTGGCTGTTTTCCTCCTTTCTGGTGGATCTTGGTCTCTTCTGCTTCTCCACTGTGTCTAAGAATAACCTATACTCCTTCACTTTTCAGAAGAAGCATGTATTTTGCTGTGGTTTTGCTTAAGTCCCTCCCTATGCTGCCATCTTACCCAGAAGTCCTCTGTTTTCAATTCTTTCTAGAACCTAAAGTGAAATGAAAGTAAAAGAAAGGAAAGTATGGGTAATGGATTTTGTTGACATGTTTATGAACACTAAATATAGTAGTATATTATATGCAATAGTCTTACAATCTACCTCTACCTGGTAACAATTCTTTGCTCTTAGCTACTTACATATGAAAAGATGACAAATCTTCCAGAACTATAGGGAGTATACAGCATTTGCTTTCTCAAATCTTCCTAAATTCCTCACTGCCTTTATAATGAAATGTACAACTTTGATTTGGAATTTAAGACCCTCATAAACCTGACACACTCACAACCTATGCTGGAGAGATGACTCAGTACAAAAGTGCTGGTTATGCAAGCATGAGGACCTGAATTCAGATTTCCAATATTCCCTTTACAAGGTGGGCCTGGAAATGTATGTACTTGTAATCCCAGTGCTGGGAAAGTAGAGACAGGAGAAACCCCAAGGATAGCTGTTCAGCTAGTCTAGCAAAACTAGTGAGCTCCAGCTTCAGAGACAGACACTGTTTCAAAAAATAAAGTAGTAGTGGGGCTCTGGGCTTGGTTTTCTAGCATCTGGACCTCCTTTCTTCCTCTGAGATATCTTAAATAGTTACCCTGTCTCCTCCTATATTTGTCTTCTGATAACTACCTGAGAACACAAAATGGTCTTATTTCACTTTTCCCCCATTCTTTCATTGCTACATCTGTTACCCTTGATTTCTACATACAATTTATGTTATATAGCTAGATATGCATAGCTTCCTCATGAATAAAATGGTTCTAAACAATTAATATATTCAGTATATTTTCCAAATTCATACATTAAAAACATATTTTATGACTATTTTGTGTGTGCCTAGTATTGTGCTGTAATGGGTGTGATGTATTCATGTGTTTGTGTTGATGCTGTGTCCCATATGCTTGCCTGTGGTTTTATGTGGGCTCACCAGTGGCTGCAGCAGGTAAAGCAGAACATTAGGATTTCCCTTTCCATCACTCACACACTTGATTTTAATATTAATTTGTTCTTGAACCCCATTGATTCCCACAGGACCGGGTTAATAGTCATGTATGGTCATGCATAGCTGGTTATATAAGTTCTTAAAATTTGATCTCAGATGACCTCAGGTCCCCACACTTCTGTATCATTTAACTGCTGAGCCATCTCTCCAGCCCTAAATTTATATATTTTAATACAAGCATTGTTCAGAAAGTATTGAATGGGAATGGAAATACGGAGATCCTTCATAAAAGATTTCCTTCTGCAAATACAGAATTAAAACAAGGTCAGTTAATCATAACAGATATGAAATTAAAAAGCTTTCAGAAGAGTATATACATATATGTATATGTCATCTCCTATGGATATAGTCTTGGCTCATAAATCAGCTAGTAAGTTTAGAGTTGGTATTACATGGCCAATCACATAGGAGATGTTTGTACTGTAATGACCCCCTCTTTTCTGCAGGGAATATATTCCAAGAACCCCTAGTAGCTGCCTGAAAATGTAAAAAGGACCAAATCATGTATATGCTATGTTTTGTTTTTACTGTAAATCTCAACATCAACTTACAATTTTTTCCTAATTAAGTCTAGAATTGTCATCTTTTCACTCAAAGGAAGTACTTTACAGTTTTCCTTTGGCATATCTAAACTTATAAAATCACTATTCCTCTGCTGTGGTTCATTGTTAGTAGTAAAGGATTCATTAAACACAAGCACTCCAAATTCATTACAGTGAATTGGATAACCAAGAGGGTTACTGGGTGACTGACAATTGCGTAGCATATGCAAGTAGATACATGAAACAAAGGGACAGGCCATGTCCTGGAAAAGATGGAGCAAGTGATTTCCTCATGCTGTCCAGAACAAATTGAATCATATGAACTGCTTTTATCTGGAACTTTCCATTTCATATTTTTGGACCATGGTTGACTGCAGGTAAATGAAACCATGTGTTGCAGTTACCTTCTTGCTGCTTGGAAAAAGCACCTGACCAAAAGCAGAAGCTGAGAGGGAAGTATTTATTTTGGCTTACAGTTTCCAGGGAAAAGCTTCACAATGACAGGGAAAATCATGGCATGAGCAGAGGCTGGATGTCACTTCTGTCACAGCAGGTGGAAAACAGCAGGAGGAGAGTGAGCCAAACTCTAGCTAGGAGGTACTGACTATAACAACCCTAAGCCAGTTCTCAACAACACACTTCCTCCACAAAGTCTCCACCTCCCAAATTGCCACTGGCTGAGGAGCAAGCAATCAAAACAGATGAGTTTATGATTCAAACCCACACCATGGGAAGTGAAAACATAAGATAATCGGGGAGCAGTGTATCTTTATAATGTTTGCATGGATGACATCGAAGTTATCCCAAAGCTTTTTGATAAATTGAAATCAAGGATTTTCAGCTCTAGCTTTTGTGTCTCATTTTACTTTAAAGAAGTTTTTAGGATGAAACCACATCATCTTGAGCACACGTATCCAGCAGAGCTCCTAAGATGGTTAGAGAAGTTGTTAAGGATGTGTTAAGCCTCTTACCGTGCTGGATTATTGCTTCAAGGATGTAGTAAACATCAATTCCTTCTCAAAACGAACTGTGATGATATTGACATGAATTTTAAAGCTTCTGAGTTTGTATCTAAGACTGATTCAATGCTTGAAGGCAAATCTATTAACCATTATTATAATGGCACCTAAACAAAGAGATTTCTTACATATCATTGGTAAATAGTTAAACCATCAGTTATTCTCACCAGATCTACCAGGAGATGAATTATTATTTATTCCTTATTGAATTTAGAACAACATATAGGTAAATAGTTTAAAGATACATCTTCAGTGTTTCTGATTGTTATCCTAATGGTCCAAACAGGTCTTCAGGCCTCATCTGCCTGAGCCTGTGATACCATCAGTAGGGACTGGAGCTGAACACATTCTAAAGCCTTGAGTACCCAGTAGGGCAGGGCAGCCAGGCTCCAGATGAGCTCCTCTCCCCAGTGGGTATTACTCAAACCCCCTTTTGCTGGGATTGGGATCAGCCACACTAATCCAAAATCCCCTTCCCTTCCTGCTCTGATGTCCTGAGCCTCTGTGGCCATGGCAATCAACTGTGGGGACTTCAGAACAGATGACACTACAAAGCCCTGGTACCCAATAGGGTAGGCCAACAGGGCTCAGGTAAGCAACCCAAGCCCAACATCCTGCACATACCACCTCTCACTGCCTGGCTAGGCCTGCCTGGCTGAACCTTCCTGAGTAGGGACTTCCTAGATAATCACACTTCACAGCTGGTCACTGAGTAGGAAAGGCCTACCAGGGTCCAGCTCGGTCCTTCCTGGAGACTGCACACACAAGGAGAAGTCTGTTCAGATTTGAGTCTACCCAGTCTAAGCCTTCCCAAAGACTGTCATTCCATTCCAACCTTAATAAAGGCTGATCAGACCACTCAACATAGGCTCCACAAGAGCTGCTATTGCTACCTTCTTAGCAAAACAAGTGGACTATCTCCAGATGAGCAAACCCCAGTTCAAAAAAAATAAAGTAACAAAATCAAGGTAAGATATCCTCATATCAAAATGCCTAGACCCATAGTAGAAACATCCAATGAGAACCTAGAAGAAACTGCAGACATAGAATTCCAAAATGGAATTACAGTAGATGTTTTAAATAAACTTAAGCCATAAACAAACAGCTGGATGAAATGAAAGAGGAACAAAAAGAATGAAAAGAACTCAGAAAACCTTTCAGTCTAAAACTTTGGGGGCTGACTGAATTATACTGTATCTAATCCCATGAAGTCATAGCATAGTCTTTATTTGCACACCCAAGCACTTTCAATGTAAAGTACACTTCACACACACACACACACACACACACACACACACACACACACAGATGCAGTGAATCATTGTTGAATGAGTAAGTAAATGAGGGTCATGCACCAAGCCATTAACTTAACTACCATCTCACTTATAGTTCAGTTACAAAATGCTATGTTTAAAATTTAAGACTTACTAGAACTTATTTCAGTGTTGTATATACAAGATATTAAGTTCCTGAAGAGATATGAAAAGAGAGAATAAACCCCTAGATAAGAATTTAGATACAAAAATAAAGGGGGAATTTGCTTAATTAACTCAGACATTTATGCACTACTCCCAGTATGCTAAGTTTAATGCCCAGCAGTAGAGATAAAATGATAGGCAAGCATTATCCTTAACTCAAGTGGATGAGAGTGTTGAGTTATTTGAAAGTCCTCATCTCCTATGACCATCATGGAGGTTTCAGCCTGTGAATTTTAAAAGGACACAAATATTCAAATCATGGTTCAAGGCAACATATAAATAACATATAACATAATAAAACTAAATTGACTGAATTTCTTTTGGTCTCTTAAACATTTATTCTGTTGTCTTTCTTTGTAGAAAAACTTAGGAAAAAAAAGTATCAAATTAACAAAAAAAAAATACACTGGATAGTTTTCAGTCTTTAAATATTTTCATTTATTTATGTGTGAGAGAGAGACAGACAGAGAGAGAACAGGTACACCAGGGCCTCTAGCTACTACAAATGATTTCCAGATGTATGCACCACCTTCTGCTCCTGGCTTATGTGGGTACTGGTTAATAGAACCTGGACCCTTAGGCTTCACAGGCAAGCACCTTAATTGGTAAGGCATCTCTCCAGCCTAGTTTTTCACTCTTCTTAAAAAAATGTACTAGGTGGTTCTTCACAAGCTTAAAGGACTTCTTTGATTTTTTTAAAAATAATGTCTAGAAGGGTGTTTCAAATTTTGAATTCAAAATGTGATCTATTTTGCTAATTCAACTCTCCCTTCACTACTTCTGAATGTAACTGTTTAAAGACTAGAGGACAAGGAGTGACTCAAGTGGCTGCACTGAAGTGACCAAGGTATGGAAAGTGCGAAGAAGTACAGAAACTTAAAGAAAAATGGAATGACTAAGAACTGAGAACTCATTTTGGAGTATGCTATAACAAATGATGAGCTAGTATGACCTTAAAGGGCAGCCTATCAGTACAGGTTCTAAGGTATAGACTGAAAATTTCTGATTTTTATCTACCATGAAAGAAGACTTTTTTATAGAGTTGAAAATGGGATGCCCTGAACATGATTCCTGTAGCCAGCTCCACATTGCTGGGATGAACTTTCAGACATAGTTTATGGGAGGAATGGATTTATTTCAATCTTATGGATTCAGGGAAAGTTCCATCAATGGTGAAAGAAGCAGCTTACTTCCCTAGATCCAAGCAGAGAGAAAAACTACAGCAAACAAACACCAACAGCAGAAAACACAAAACCCCAGTAGACAGCACGAACTCTGCCAGAGCTCACATTGCTATTTCCACACCTTTGGGCAGGAATCAGACCTGCTCTCAGTGTCACGGTCCCTCCAGCAGGCTGCTGGAGACTAAACAGGAAGCTTAAATACCAGAGGATATGGGGGACATGCATTCACATTCAAACCACCACAGTGATGTTTGAAGCAACTGTCATGGCATTTGTCTAGAGCATACAGTATAATAAGGAACAACTCAGGCAGGAGCACTTGTGCTGTAATGGAGGCAACTGGACACAATCATGACAGGATGGACAGTTCAGGAACGGGCAAAGCCTCATCCTTCTCAAGATATATCAATAAATGCTGGAAAGATTCATCTGTCAGTAAAGTGCTTGCTGTGCACACATAAGAATCTAAATATGGATTCCCAGTACCCATGTAAATGCCAGACGGGCATGGAGGTCTGCCTTTAACCTCAATGGTCCTCAATGGTCAAGGCACTGAAGCATAGGGTTCTTGGGGCAAGCCGGCTATTTAGACCAGCCGAAACAATGAGCTTGGGGTTCAAATGACTCTATCTCAATAATAAGGAAAAGACTGATTGAGTAAAACAGTTGATGTCAACCTCTGACCTCCTCTCAAAACCATACACGTGTGCGCCCACACACATGCACACACAAAGAGAGATAAGATGGAAGTTGTGCATTCCAGCAGCATGTACTCATTTAGCAGGGCTCCTGTAAGATTATGAGGAAGATGTCACTCTTGAGTGATTTTCCTCCACAAAGAGGCCATAACAAGATCATAGGATGCTGAAGCTCTCATAACTACTTCAGAGATATCAGCCTTAGGAAGCAGCATACTAGAAGGGAGAAAATGTGATAAATCTTAGGTCTTAAAATATTATTCAGATATAAAAGACTTTATAAGGTCATCTCAGATTACATAATATTAGCTAAAGTGTGAAGGAATCATCAAAAAACTATGATTACAATGTTGATGCAGACACATTTATTTCATCAAGAAACTGGGTTTTCCAGATTACTAACAAAAGAAGTGAGAATAAAAAAAAAGAACAACATAAAATATGCCCCAGCACTGATAATATTCTTCCATGGCCAAATGTCAAGTCACTGAAGTTTATGAGATTAAGTTGAGCCAAGGTTGTCATTTAATCAGACCATGTTTGTTGAAAAAGAAGTAGAGATATGACACATGCCTTTTTATATTTTTTAAAGAAAATGTATGTTTTTAACTTAAATATGATTGTGGTGATAGATGCTGGAATTACTGTAGTCTGAGAAATATCTTCCCTTAAAAAATGTTAACAGACTGTTAATGGCCCAGAAAAAAATTATTCAATGTGTGAGGCATCTACGTGTATTCTGGTCAGCTTGGTAGAGCAGGAGCAAACACAGCTATGTTGACATTAGCTGTGTGGTTAAAATACAAACAAGGCAGAAGTGAAATAGTCCTGCTGACCAGATGGACCTGGTGCTAGCCAAGTTTATAAAATGAATAACAGATGGGAAGATAAAATGCTCTTTAAAATGTTTTGTGAGGGGCTATGGAGATGGCTCAGCTGTTAAGAGCACTTGCTGCACAAGCATGAGGGCCTGAGATCACCCAAGTTCAATCCATATAAATAGCTGGATATGGCCACACATGTCTATAACTGCAGTCCTGCATGGGTTGGAGACAGGAGAATCACTGAGACATTGGTGGAATGAACACTCCACCAATGTGAAAAGGACACTCTACATTCTCCTCTGGCTTCCTTATGAATGTGCACAGGTTGTGAACATCTCCACACACATGCATACACAACACACACACCACATCACACGTACTCGACACTCACATGCAAAAAAAATACTTACTGATAATATGAAAATATATGTCTTACCAAAAGGTACAAAATCATCTGTCTCATGTGGATATTGGCATAGATTTTAATTAATATCCAAATGTGACATGCAGCTTTCTTAAAATGAAGAGTCTAAGTAACTAGAACCAGAAATGTGTAACAGGAAAAATAGTCCCCAGTGACTATGGACAAGTACACAGAATCTTGCTCCTGGATGTCTGTCTTGCATTATATCAGAAATAATAATTATCTCAAAAACTTTAATGAAGATTTTTTTGTCATGCAAGCCATTCACATTATTGATCCAAAAACCTTTATAAGGACAGTGACTTCCAGAAAAAAAGTGAGCAATTGGTATGCAACAGATCAGAGGAGAAGGGTGGGAGAAGGGGCCAGGAATCCACTCAAGAACATTGGTGGCTACTGTCATGTACCTGTAGCGGAAGAAGGAAGGACAATGAATACAAGAAACAGCGAAAATTCCAAAAGAAAAACAGAAAATTTGAAGGGAGAGGACTCTGCAATGGCCCTGGAGTACATCAAGACAGTGACAATAGCAATCTCTTCCTTGGTAGAGGACAGGGAGGATCCCCACTCCCCCCACTTAGTGGCAAACTCCAGTGACTTGACCCAGAGGCAGATCCTCCAAGGCACTCGAAGCAGAAATAGGACTGCTTGACATTTACATCTCATGTGCCCCTCCCCCATTCCTGAAAGAGGTCTTCATCTTTCCTTAGCACCAAAAACTGCTCAAAGACCACATCAGTCTCATCAGAGTCCCTCTCCTCCAGGTTCTTGCCCAGAACTTCAGCAGTCCCACCCAGACTCTCCACTGGTTCTTCTCCCATGGACTCTGCCTTGCCTCCAAGTGCATTCAGGAGATTGTCATCTTGAGCAAACTTAACCTGCTACGCCTGCACTCTTTCTGCCTGCCAGTTCCTCCATGGAGATTTTTTTCTTTTTGTTTTTATGAGGTAGGGTCTCACTCTAGCTCAAACTAACCTGGAATTCACAATGTAGTCTCAAGCTGGCCTTGAACTCACAGCTATCCTCCTTCATCTGCCTCCCAAGCGCTGTGATTAAGGGCATGCACCAAACACCTGATGATGTTAAAAAAAAAAAAAAAGAAAAAACACACATAAATACTAGAGACTTGAAAAGTGGACCAAAATTAAGCACATGCTTGCAGAAGAGTTTTATCTAATTCTACTGATGTGCCAGAGCAGTGGATCCTAAATGGCTGATCTGAGTTCAGAGTGATAAGTGAAGCATTTTCCCAGTCTAAAGACCTTGGCCCTGTCACAGATTCAGTAGACTGGGAGTAATGTTTGGAAATCAGTATTTTGTAAAGCAGTGGTGCAGTGTGACACAGCCCAGAATTGCTGCCAACAGCCTGAGTTCTTATCCCTTATAGGTCTCCAATCAGGTAAAGCCAGATGAATGGCTTCAACACACACACACACACACACACACACACACACACACACACACACCATTTCAGGGCAAACTGGTTTGAAGCAGAATTGGGATGTATTGAAAAAAAAGTTTGGTGTGGATTTAAGTGCAGCATTAACAGAATGAAGAGTACTCAGGGAAAGGATAAGATTCATACAAGAGCTTGCATGGAGGAGGAGAGTCATGATTAAAGGTCTTTATGCAGCCATAGATTTTGTTCTGGTGGCTTCTACAGATATATTTCAGAGCATTGCTCAGGAACAGTTCTTATTTGGTAAGTGAGATCATAGTGAGCAACGAATGGATAGGATTACAGGTAATAAGGTAAACCTTAGGTCACAAGGGATGTAGGGCAAGTTAAAATGTTTTTACTCTAAACAAAGATTTAATCTTATTTGTAAGAGTCCCAGAAAATATCTCAATAAGGAGTAAGGCTATACTGAAGATCATATAGGCTTAGACCTTAAATATGGTTGATTGCTATTAGTGGATTTTTTTCAACTTCAATTTCTTTTATATACCTTGTGGGTATATAAGCATAAGGACCCGAATTCAAATCCAAACAGCCACATAAAAGCTGGGCACAGTGGTATGCACCTATAATGCAAGTGCTAGGGGGATAGAAACAGGATATTTCAGGCTTGCTACCTATTTACTTTAGCCAAATTAGTGAGCTATAAGTTCCAAACTACCGTCTCAAAAAAAAAAAAAAAAAAAAAAAAAACAGTGGAAAGCCTGATGTGATTGCAAACGCTTTGAATCCCAGCACTTTGGAGGCAGAGGTAGGAAGAAATATCATTTCAAGGCCACCCTGAGAGTACATAGTAACTTCTAGCTCAGGCTGGGCTGAGTGAGACCCTACTTCAGGAAAACAACAATAATAATAATGTGAACAATTGAGGAAGACACTTGATGTCTTCCTCTGGCCTCCACAAGCATACACACATACACACACACACACGCACATGCACACGCACATGCACACATATGTGCATAAACAGATGTACACCTACACACATACAAATACTTATACATGCCTCACTGCTTAAGACAGGTTATCACACACCTGGAAGCCAGAAACAGGTTGGCATAGCTATTTGGATGTCTGCTAAGAGTAGAAGTCAAGCAAAAATAGCCCAAAGAGCTAAAGGATGCCACTGCATATTTAAATGGAAGAATTCATCCAGAAGATACAACAATTTAAGTATATATGTACCAAACATTAAGAATCTAAGAATCAGGGGCTGGAGAGATGGCTTAGCGGTTAAGCTCTTGCCTATGAAGCCTAAGGACTCCAGTTCGAGGCTCGATTCTCCAGGACCCACGTTAGCCAGATGTACAAGGGGGCGCACGTGTCTGGAGTTCGTTTGCAGTGGCTGGAAGCCCTGGCATGCCCATTCTCTCTCTTTCTCTCTTTCTCTCTCTTTCTCTCTCTCTCTCTCTGTCACTCTCAAATAAATAAATAAAAATGAACAAAAAAAATTTAAAAAAAAGAATCTAATAATCAAAATTTTATGTTAAAATGACGCTAATAAACATTAAAAGTCAGATAGGCCCTGATGCAATAATAGATTATGATTTCAATACCCCACTCTTTTCTGTAGATCATTCATCTTAACTAAAAACCAACAAAGTTGCCTCACGATTAAAGTATGCCATAGATCAAATGGACTTAATAGATATATGCAGGGGCTGGAGAGATGGCTCAGCAGTTAAAAGTGCTTGTTTGCTAAGCCTGCCAGCCTAGGTTCAATTCTCCAATACTCATGTAAAGCCAGTTACACAAAGTAATGCATGCATCTACAGTTTGCAGTAGAAAAAGGTCCTAGCACACCTATGTTTTCTCCTTCTCAAATAAATAAATAAATAATATATTTTAAAAATAGATATATGCAACATATTCCTTTTAACAGACATAGAACACACACACACACACACACACACACACACACACACACACACATATATATATATATATATATATATATATATATATATATATATTCTATTCTCTAAACCCTATGGAACCTTTACTAAAACAGAGCATCTTCTGGGCCTCAAATAAGGTCTCATGACATATAAAAGAATCAAAACAATTTTTATATCATATCAGAATGTAATAGAATAAAACTAGAAAGCAACAGCAAGAGAAACTGGAAAAGCTACAAAAATACACAGAAACAGGACAGCATACTCTCACCTGACCAATGAGTCATTGAAGAAATCAGGGAGGAAATTTAAAAATTCCTAATTTCAAATGAAAACAAAAGCACAGTTTCAGCAAAGTAGAAGAGGGACTAGTTGGAAAAAAAGAAGAGGCTCATTGAAAGGCGGAGGAAGAAAAGAATAAAAAAAGTTAAAAAAATAAAAGCACAAACTTTGCGAAACAGCTAAAGCAGTTTAAGAGTGATGTCCATAAGTTTAATGGTTTATTTTCAATGTAAACTTGAATAGATTTAGAACCACCATGGAAAAATACCTATAGGTGTGTTCATAAAGACTCAGCCTGAATGTGGGTGGTACCCTTGCGTGAACTAGAGCACCAGCATTCAATTCTGTCACAGATGCAATGTAAGCAACTGGATTAGATTCCTCCCACTGGTACTTCCCCGCAGTGATGGACTATATCCTTGAACTGTGAGCCAACCATAAAACCACCTTTCCATTTTGTTAAATATCTTGTGGTAACAATAAGAAAAATTACAAATCCAGAAAACTGATACTGGAAGTGAGATCCTTGCTATGATAAATCAGACCATATGGTTCATAGGCCTTTGCAAATTGATTACAAGAGGAATATGGAAGAATATGAAGATGCAAGGTAGATAAACTAGAATGCTGGAAGCAGGATTAATGGGCCATCATGGAAGGAGTTTGAAAGGCCAGATTGCCAAAGGAAATGCAGACAATGGAGCCTCATTTATGAGGTTTCAGAAGGGAACAAATCAGGAATTGAGATAGAGGCCATTCTTGTGATATTTTGGCAAAGAATTTGGCTGCATTCTTTCACTATGCTAAGAACTTGAATGAGACTGAATTCAAATGTAATGGGCTAACTTGTTTGGTAGAGGTCTCAAGTAAGAATTTCATTCAAGCTGAATCATGGTCACTGCTCACTAATCTTATCCAGATTTTTGGTGAGAGAAAGCAGCAAGGGGAACAAAAATATAAGAAAAAGTATAATGGGGCAAGAAAGGAGTGTGTAAAGTTCAGGCTTATAGACAAGAGCAGTAGGAATTCAGCCATAAGGGTAATACCCCACCCGTTGAAAGGATCCAACTTGTAAAACTAAAAATTCATTAGAAAAGAGAGGCTAGTTCTCCCTACCATAATGCATGACCCACAATCCCTACGGGGCTGACCTTTATCCCCAAAGAGAATAGCCTCTTCAGAAAAGGGGCAGGAAGGAGGGAAAGGACGATACCCACATGTGTTGTTTCCATACTAAATATGTCTGTATCTAATAAAAAAAAAAGATATACAACAGACAAGGGTGTCAAACAATGTAAGAAGACTAATACCATCCATCTGTACCATATTGATAAATATGAACTTTTTAAATTCATCTATTAAAAGTAATGATAGCAAATCAAAAAAAAAAAAAGAAAGAAAGAAAGAAAGAAAAAGGAAAAGAGAGGCTAGAGTGAGAAGTCATCACAGAGGCTCCCTACTTCAAAGCGGCAACATAGGAAAGTGTTTCCCCAGGATCATCCTTGAAGTCACATAAAGGCCACTGCCACTGTGGTCTAAGGGTGCCAGGCAACATTTCAAACTGGCAAAAGAGCCTGGCAGTATTATCCATGTGGTAGTGATTTTGCAGGCAAGAGGAATATAAGAGTAAGGAGGTCAGGAAATGTTTGGTAAGGTTGGGGTTGTTAAAGACTAAAGGAACTTTTATATTTGAATTTAATACATTTTATGTTGTAATATTGGATGGTCTTTTCCTCAAAGTGTGAGTCAAAATAAATCCTTCTTTCCTTAATACTTTTTCCAGATATTTTTCAAAGTAATGAGAAAATACTAACATAATAACTATGGATTCACACATTAAAAATTAGAAAGAATCTCATGTAACTAAACTAATAATGTACCTCAAGGTCTTAGAAAGAACAAGAATAATCCAAACTACCAAACAGTATACATTAAGATAAGTATCAGGGCAGAAATTAATGCAGTAACTACCAGAACAACACATAGAATCAAGCAAATGGTACTTGAAAAAAAATAAACAAGATTGATCAACCCCTAGCTAAACTAACTAACGTAAAGAAAAAAGTTATGAATTAATAAAATTAGAGATGAAAATGGGCAAGCTACCAAAGGTTCCAATTTAAGCCAAATAATTATTAGAGAATTCATTGAAATTGATATTCTAAAGCTAGAAACTCTAGAAAAATGGACACAAAATTAAATGAAGAGCAGATGAACAATATAAGCAGACACACGACAATCAATGAGAACAAATTAGTACCTGAAAGATTCCCAACAAAGAAAAGCCCAGAACCATATTGACTCACTTCTAAATTTTATCATACTTTGAAAGAGCTAACATCAATATTCCTCAAAATGTTCCAAAAATAGAAAGAGAAGGAACAGTTCCAAATTAATTCTATAATGCCAGTGCTACCTTGATACAAAAACTGAATAAGGATATAAGAAAAATGCAGTCCTTTCCCTGATGAACATACATGCAAAAATTCTCAAATTCTTGTGAACCAAAGAATACATTAAGAAGATCATATAGTATGACCAAGCTGGTTTCATTCCAGGGACACAGAGTTGGTTAACATATGCAAATCATTAAGTGTTATACAGCTCAGGAATATACATAATGGCAAAATCACTTAAGCATCTCAATTGATGCAGAAAGTTCTTTCACAAAGTTCAATGTTCTTTCATGATAAAAGCTCCAACAAAACAAAGAATAGAAGGAAACATACCTGATCATGCTATAAATGACAAACCTATAACCAATATTATAGTCAAAGGGAAAAAACTGGGAGTATTTTCTTTAAAATCTGGAATGAGACAACACTCTTATTCAGTATCATGCTAAGTCTTAGCTAAAGCAATAAGACAAGTCAATGCAATAAAAGGATATAAATGGGAGAAGGAGAGGGCCAAACCATCTCTGTTTGCAGGTGTCATTATCCTATACTTGCAAGTCCTTAAAGATGCCATTAGAAAATTGTTAGAATGAAATACTTTCATCAAAGCAGCAGAATACGAAACTAACATGAGAGGATCAACAGCTTCTTTTCTATATGCCGTTAATGAACTTGCTAACAAAGAAACCAGGGGAAAAATCCCACTCACAAGAGATTATAGATAATGAAAATGTTAAGACACTAAATAAAGAAATTGAATGTGGCATTAGAATATACAAAAACCTTCCATATTCATGGATTGACAGAACATTTAGAAACAATCTGCATATTCAATGCAATCACCATAAAAATCCAAATTATATTCTTCACAGTGTTAGAAAAAAAATTACTAAAACATATATGGAATCCACAAAAGCCCCAAGTAACCAAAGTATGCCTAACCAGAAAAATCAGTGTTATGGGTATCACAGCATCTGTGTTCTTGTTATATTACAGAGCCACAGTAACAAAACAGCATGGTAGTGGGACAAAAGTAGAAGCGTAAACTGTTGGAATCAAACACAGGACCCAGAAATAAACCCACACAGCTGCAGCTGTCATCACATGTATTAGGGGAGGAGGGAATGGGCCTCTTTAACAATGGGATACCTGTTTCTGATGTCAGAAATCACATTTTTTTTTTAGAAACCTTTCTCTGGATATAAAAGTAGTCAGGGCCTTTCTTCTATCTTTTACTTTCCATAACAGGGCAATGGTGCCACAGGACAGGCAATTCCTGACTTTAATAATGTCTTCTTTTGATAAACACCTGTTTAGATGTATTGCCCATCTCTAATCAGATTATATGTGTCTTATTGCTGAGTTTCTTTGAGTCCTTTGTATAGCCTGTGCATTAATCACTTGTCAGATATATAATAGCTTGCAGATATTCTTCCCAATTCCATCAGCTGTATCCTTACTCAAATGATTGGTGGTTTCTTTTGTTTTCCTGAAGCTTTTTGCTTCAATAAAATACTACATATTTATTTTTGCATTTATTGCCTATGCTCTTATTGTAAGATTGGGTAACTTGCAACATAAACTCAAATCCTAGCCTCACTGGCTATCAGAACTTAAAGTGAGGGCACTGATTGCCAAAGACTGGGATGATAATGAAGAATCTGGGGACATAGAACATTCAGATTCTCAAGTTGTTTTGTATGAAAATATGATCTCCCCTCCCTTAGCAGCAGTTGTGTCCCTACACCAGACCCTGAAGTATTACCCTCCCCACCTTGCCTGAAGGAATTAATCCTTCTTTGATGAATCAGTAGGAGGTGCTGATACTTCTCAGTGACCGTCCATCTTTGCCTCTAGGGCTATAGCAAGGCATAAGGCTGGGCAGTCCCCTAAAGGTGAGACAGAAAGTGTGACACAAGAGAAGGTGAGGAACACCCCTAAAGAACTTCAGGAGCTTTCTAACTTGTATAGGCAGAAGCATGGGGGATATGTGTAGGAATGGATTTTAAATGTGTAGGGTAATGGAGGAAGGAACATAAGATTAGATCAGGTTGAATTTACTGAAATGGGCCCATTGAGCAGAGATTTTAGATTTAACACTGCAGCTCATGCAGTTGGAAGAGGTGCCAAGAGTTTATTTGATTGTTTGGCTGAAATATGGATCCAAAGATGGCCTACTGTGAATGAGCTCGAGCTGCCTGATATCCCTTGGCTTAATGTTGATGAAGGGATTAAAAGGCTCAGAGAACTTGTAATGCTGGAGTGGATGTGACATATACACTCATCTTTGCCCCCACAATGGGAGGATTCAGATGTGCCCTTCACTAAGACTATAAGAAACAGATTTGTGAGGGGAGCACCAGCATACTTAAGGTCCCCAAATTGGTCCTTTATGTAAAGAAGACATCACAGTGGGAGCTGCAGTTTCTGCATTAGGTGACTTAGATGCAATGGGTCTAACTGGATCTCAGGGTTACAAGGACCAAGTGGTAGTGCTGAATCACCAAAGGTGAGATGAGTGTGCTTATTGTAACAGACGGCATAGGCAAACTAATGCACATAAAGGTATGACTCGTATGGAATTTTTTTAATTAAAATTTTTTGTTTATTTTTATTTATTTATTTGAGAGCCACAGACAGAGAAACAGGCAGATAAAGAGAGAGAGAGAATGGGCACGCCATGGCTTCCAGCCACTGCAAATGAACTCCAGAAGCGTGTCCCCAAGCATGCACCTATGACATCATGGGGTATGCCCTATGATCAATTGACTAAGGAGGAGAGCACTAGGACATGGTTTACAGATGGTTCAGCACATTATGTGGACACCTCCCAGAAGTGGACAGCTGCAGGACTGCAGCCCTTTTCTGGGACAACTCTGAATGACTGTGGTGGTGAAGGGAAGTCTTCACAATGTGCAGAACTTTGGGCAGTGCACATGGTTATGTATTTTGCCTGGAAATAAAAATGGCCTTCATATGTGAATTTATACACTGATTCATGGGCTGTGGCCAGTGGTTTGACTGGATGGTCCAGGACTTGGAAGGGGTACAGCTGGAAAATTAGTGAGAAGGACATTTGGGGAAGGTGTGTGTGGATAGAACCCTCTGAATGGGCAAAGGATATAAAGATACTTATGTCACATGTTAATGCTCATCAGAAGGTGACCTCATCGGAGGATGACTTTAATAATGAAGTAGATAAGCTGACCTGTTCTGTGGATAGTGGTCAACCTCTTTCCTCAGACATCCATGTCAATTCCCAATGGGCCCATGAACAAAGTGGCCATGGTGGCAGGGATGCAGGTTATGCATGGAACCAACAACATGGACTTCCACTAACTAAGGCTGATCTGGCTACAGCTGCCACTGAGTGCCAAATTTGCCAGCAGCAGAGACAACTCTGAGCCCCTGATAAGGTAGCATTCCTCAGGGTGACCAGCCAGCAAGTTGGTGGCAAGTTGATTACACTGGACCTCTTTCATTATGGAATTTTGTTCTTACTGGAATAGACACTTATTCTGGGTATGCATTGATTTTCCTTCATGTAAGGCTTCTTCTAAAACTGCCATCCGTGGGCTTACAGAATGTCTTATCTGCCATTATGGTATTCTACACAGCATTGCTTCTGACAAAGGGACTCACTTCAAAGCCAAGGAAATATGGCAGTGGGCTCATGATCATGGAATTCATTGGTCTTACAATGAGCCCTACCACCCTGAAGCCACTGGCTTGATAGGATGGTGGCATGGCCTTTTAAAGAAACAGTAGACCCACGTGGATCAAAAACCAGCGGCTCCTCAGGAAACCTGTAGGCCTTCAGTGTTGATTGGAACTACTGAGGCATCTGGCCACATGGACTGAGAAGCTACTGGGTTCCTTGATTCTTGGGCCTGCAATTGGTATTGGAGTACTATAAGCTAATCCAATAAATTCCCTTTTTTAATATAATTCATTCAGTTTTATAGTAAAAGACTTTCATCCATATGATGTACCTTATATGCTGAACACAGTTCCTTAGCATCTCCCGAGATCCTAGCTTATAGATTTTAAGAGGCTACTCACAAGACAAACTCTCCTTCATCTCTTTTTTTTCCTGCTCATTTACCTCTAGCCCCTTAGGTAGTCCTCTGGCTCCTTCCCAGGCAGATAATTCAGGTAATTCAGAACCTGTAGGGATCAGTCTGTGTCCTCCCTTTACAAGTTCAACACTTTCAGATGGATCCTACCAATATATTCTAGTTAAATAGGTTTGGACTTGTGGTGAGAGATATGTGGTCTGATTCTGAGGGAGCATGTGTTGCCTTGCAAATAAGAGACCTTACACTATTCACATGAGAGGAGAGTGAGTAGTAGTTCTTAGTAAAGAGAACTATCAGTTGTGCAGCCTCACAGACTTCATGGAAACCTAAGGATTTAAACTTCGTGGGACCATAAGCCATATATTCCTGCTGCATGTGTCAGGGTTCTACTGTTTCATAGCAGACTTGACTCCGAGTTTAACCTTTTGTGAAGCCGAGCTTCTCTGTGGGTTATATTCTATGCCTGATGCTATTTTCTCTAACCTGCCTCTGCAGGCAATAAGGATCTCTTTGTGCTACAAAGGAGAACATTGGTTTTCACATTGGCTTTCAATTGACTATGTAAATTGATCTTAGTTTTCTTATCCTTTCTAGCATGTCAAATGAGCTCAGTAATAACCATCCAATTTCACTGTCCTTATAATTACATCTTCCTGTTTTCAGAATTTTTTAACATTTATCCAGTCTCTTCTGTATTCCATTCTAACAACGTATAAGCCCAACTTATCAGCAGTAAAAGTTTTAACTATTAGATCACTACCTTATGCACAAGAATCTCTGCACTCCACCAACCTTCAATTATAGGCTTGACATTTGCATTAGTTGCTGTCCTTGTTGCTGTGAGAAATATCTGACAAGAAGCGGCATCAGTAAGGAATGGTTTATTTCATGTTATGGTTCAAGGGGATACACCCAGTCCATCATGGTAGGACAGGAATGGGGCCAGGAGCATGAAGCAGCTGGTCACACTCAATCTTCAGCCAGGAGGCAGAAAGTGAGGAGTGCTGATGTTCATTTTGCTTTTTCAATTTTATTCAGTTCAGTACCCCATCCCATGGGATGTGCCGCCAAGAGTTATGTTGGGTTTTTTTCCAAATCAGTTAACTTAATCTAGAAGCACCTTCATAGACATGCACAGAAATTTGTCTCCTAGATGAGTCTAGATCTTGCTAAGTTGACAATATTAACTATCAAACCATCATATCTAAATAGCAAGTAATCTTACTCCAGTGCTCCATCTTATCACCTTTCTCAGACTATCCTAGATACCAATCGTGGCTGTTTAAGTCCTCTGGGAATGTGATTCTGAAGTCAGGTTGGTTTATGGAGAATGTTTATTAGGGAGTACCTAATTATGATTAAGGATGAAAAATGAGTGGAGGGAGAAATTCCCATGTTCATCAATAACAGGGAGTGCTAGAACAGACATGGCCCAGTGGTGTTGTCCTGCATTAGGCAAAATGGCCAGAATCTTATAGTACTACCTCTGTCAATAAATGGCTTTGGGTTATCATGGCAGGTGATATGAATTTGAGCAAAGGGGTTCTTAGAAATTCTGATGTTCCAGAAGGGCTGGAAGGTAAATGCTTCCACAAATATATAACTCCATGAATGGAGATCTACCAGGCATGTGATGGGGTCGTCAGAAGAGAAAGCCAGTTCAAATATTCAAATCTCTGCACAGTTCAGTCAAGTGTTTGTACTCTTGACCTTTCTCACTCTCTGCACAAGGTGCTAACCCATAGGGTTACAAGGGAATCTGAGCACAGCAGTGAAATGCCACTCAAATAATAAACTATAGTGGTCTGATATTGAACCCCAATCCTTCTGAAATCAACTTATGGAACATTTGATTTCTTTTATAATATCTAACTATAATTTATACTCCTATCAAAATTTAACAAGTACTCATGGGGTCATTTTTGTAATTCCTGGTGAAATGTGTTGGATTTCATGTGAGTAATCACGTACCTTGACCATAATCAAGCTAATATAAACAAAAAATAAATTAATAAATAAAGATGAGCTTTCATGCAACACCATTCTAAAAATCAGAAAGGCCAATTTAGCATAATTTCTATGAAAATTATCTCATACTACTCCACAAAAATAGGAAAAAAATCTCTAAATTTCACTTGTCTTACCTACTATCCTCACATTTAAGCATTTACTTAATGTATTTACAAACATGAAATTTGACAAATAAAACAATATTTGTAACTTAGTTGTAAAAATTCCCCCCCCCCAATGGAATTTAAAGTCCACAGGAAGATGGCCTGAGTTGTCCTTGCTGAAATAATGGGTTCTTTACTGTAGCCTATGCTTTTTGCCATGCTTTATGCCAGCTCAATGCAAACCACACTTACCAGTATCTTGAAGATGCCACCATTTCCTGATTTTCTGTGGTTTTGATTGCACTGTTCTCTTTGCCATGTTGTAATTTTGTTTTTACCAGATAAACATATTTTTCTATATCAACTGAAGTTTCATTTGTAATTCAGAAATCTATCTCAAACCCCAGAACTTCTGTGCATTTCATTTGACCCTGTAATCAATTCACATATACTATACCAAGTGTTTTGTGTATTTTATATATAATAACAGCTATATCAACCTATATCAACTACATATGGTTGGACTTATTTCAAATTTAAATATGAGGATTTAGGCTCAAAATCTCATAGCCCCAGAATGACCAGATTTTCTGCTTTTTAAAGGTTTGTGATGTGGAGTCCAGTACTCAAACACACTGAGTTGTTGCTCAGCATGTGAAACTCTCAAGATCATTGACTGACAGCTTGGTAGGCTGATGGCTGAGATGTGAACAAAATACTACTTAATATCAAGTGTTGGCTCACATTGCCTCCTCTATGAATTCTCTGGGTTTTATTCCTAATTGATCCTTAGAAAATTCAATCACAACAATGGTCATATTCATCACTGTATCAGAGGGGTCTGAATATTGGTTATGTATTTTCAGTAAGCTCCCAGAGGATGAGGTTGTCGCTAACTCATCTTTTCATCTCAAATTGCATCTAGCTTAGGGTCATGAGCTTCATCCTTGTTATTTCTCTGAACCCATCACTCTGCAGAGGCCTGTCCTCACTCTTCTATTTAAAACTTCAACCCACATGCCCACTCCATACTCCCAACCCCCTTTGATTGTTCATTTTCCTTTGTAACCTAACACACTATCCTCTTGTTAGACACTCATTTATTATTAGGGAATATTGTCTGATTTTTCCCTGTTTTATTATAAATCCCACAAAGACAAAATTTTTGTCTTTTGTTCCTGTGTATCTCAAGAAGTTAGAAAGTGCCCAGAACATAGAATATTCTCAGTAAATATCTGGCAAATGATGCAAAAATGAGGTTACTTTATTAAATGCAGAAAGGACACAATGAAACAAGAGTATTTGTGGCCGGGAATATAATAATCAGAGCTGCCGATGACTTAAGAAACAGATATGTTAGGATGCAGATTTCCTCATAGGTGAATTCAGTGCATGAGAAAATAGCTTTTTGCCTCCTTGGCTCCATACAGAGGCTGCTGCCTATGGAACACTTGAAATGTAACTTATATCCTAGTCCTACTAGTCCAAAGGGAGATATGACATTTTCAAATGTAGTCTTATCATGAAAGAACAATAAGATAATATACTAGGATGCTCATATTAATTATACAATGAGATTGAATATGATCAACTAGGTCAATAACAGTATAAAACAAACAGAACATCAGGTTAAGATAGGACTGGGGAGATGGCTTAGTGGTTAAGGTACTTGCCTGCAAAGCCAATGGACTCAGGATTGATTCACCAGTACCCACATAAGCCAGATGCACAAGGTGGCACATGCATCTGGGGTTCATTTGCAGTGGCTGGAGGCCCTGGCAAGCCTATTCTCTCTCTCTCTCTCTCTCTGTCTCCCTCTTTTTCTCTTTCTCAAAGATATAATAAAATAAAAAAAGAACATCAGATTAAGCTAACCTGAATTTTTCTTCCACATTGTACTTTTTTGGTAGGGTGAATATTAAAAAAATTAAAACCACACACATGTACATAAATATAATGTGAATATCATATATATATACATATAAACACATGTATGCATATATATATATATGTATATACATACATACATATATATATATATATACATACATATATATATATATATATATATATATATATATATATATTCTCCATGGAAAGAGTTGGTTTAAATAGTATCATAACTAATGATGCAGAAGACTAGCAGCAGAATAGAACAGTCTTGGTTTGGCTATGATCCATAAGCTGTGGATAGACAAGAGAAATCCAAGTGATATTGAAAGTACTCCTTTAGACAATGAACAGGTGCCTACACAGAAATCAGTAGGGCATAGAAGAACACAGATACAGATCTTTGCAGGTTGGGAGGTTGTGGCCAGGTAACAAATCATCTGTCCAGGTCCAGGAAAGAAAGCAGTCAGGATCACTGAGCACCACATGAAATACCCCATACCCCATTACAGAAGACTTTTGCATTTGGAGTGGAGGAGAATGAACCCAGCTCCAAGTAAGGGTCTAGTCACATGGAACATTAAAAATGAAAAGAAATTGCTCAGTTATTGATACTGGGAGACAATGAACAAAGCTCTGACATGTGAGTTACAGAGCTGCTAACTCAGTAAGTTTTACATTCTTCTCTTTATGGAGACTATTGGTATCCGGCTATAGGTGAGCCAATGGCAGTGCTGGAGGGAAGAACAGGGTCAAAATACCATCAAGGCACTACATTGCCTCCCACTCCATGAGAAGAACCCTATGAGAAGACCAGCCATGCCTGGGCTCTCTCACCACCTCCAACATCCATACTTAAAACCTTCTCTGTCACCACAAGAAATATCCCTGAGAAGAGAAAAGATGTCCTCACACCTACTCAATTCCAATGGCAACTGTCTTCCAATGTATTGAAAAATAGTGTATCACTACATGTGCCTCATACAGACTGATACAGATAGAAGTAGAATAAAAATACAACAAAAAGTTTATTATTTTTCACTGGTGGCACTGAAAATTAGTCTAGCCATTTTGGGAAAGAGTACCACTAAAAAAAGTAAAGAATTGCTATATGATCCAACAGTCCCATTTCTGAGTATTTATACAACTATATAACTGAATTAAGAGTAATATGTTAAAGATATGAACAATTTGTCTACATCCCTGTGTCCACTGCAGCCTTTTCCATCATAGACAAAATATTGGGAAGCTGTTATTTCTAAGGAACAGTTCAGGAGTCCAAAGATTTAAATAAGGCCCCAAAATCTAGTGAGCAGAACATGAGGGAACTGTGGGATACCCTAAAATGTCCTAACATTTTAATAATGGGTATACTAGAAGGGGAAGAAATTCAAACCAAAGGCATGGAGAACTTATTCAGCAAAATTATTGAAGAAAACTAGTCCACCCTCTCAAAAGAGAGTGCCATCAATATCCAAGATGCTAACTGAACTCTAAACTGACTGGACCAAAGAAGAAACTCTCCAAGACACATCATCATTAAAACTCTAAACTACCAAAGCAAAGAGAGAGTGCTAAAAGCAGCATGAGAGAAACAACACATTACATACAATGGCAACTTCATCAGAATTACTTCAGATTTCTCAATGGAAAGAAATAATCAGGATCAGGGCAGAAATAAATGAATGGGAAACTAAGAAAATAATTAAGAATCCCTGATTCCCTCAGGAGCAGGTAGCCCACCCCTCCCCGTATCCACAGTGCAGCTATGTGCAGATCGATGCCTGCATTTGGAAGCTTAGACTGCTCCACCCACTCGCTCACTTAGTGCTCCTGCTGCTGCACATTCTGCGAGTCCAATCCCACAGCAACTGCCACACAAGCTCAGACTGTATCTCTTGCTTGCGCCAGCTCAGGTGCCATCCCCAACCTGTCTGACGCGCAGGCTGTCTGACATTGTCCTGTGGTGGGGGAGTGCAGACTGCTTCTGGGTCCCAGTGTTCCCAGCCAGAGTTTGGGCTGCTTCAGTGCTTGGTGCCTCAGTGTCCCTCCTAGCTCGACTGCAGGCAGCTTTGGCGCATTACCGCTTGAGAATTCAGGCAACTTTGGTGCCCTGCCAGGCAGTAGATAGGCGGCTTTGGCAAGTGACAGTCAAAGCCCAGGCTGCTTGGCAATTGTCCCAGGCTGCCTCAGATTCCCATTGTGCTTGAGCCCAGGCTGATCCACCCACCTACGTGCCCATACACTGTCATGGGCAGACCACAGTGCAAAAGAAATAACATGAAAAATCAAATGCAAGAAAATCCAGTCAGATCACCCAGTCCTACAATGAATATATCTAACCAAAACATAGAACAGTCATTAGGATCAGAACATCAAATTGAAGCTATGAGCAATGCAACCATGACCAACCTACTGGCAGAACTTGCAGGGAAGCAACAAAGGACAGATAATCATGTGTATGCTGCCATCACTAAACTAGAATTAATAGATAAGAAATTGGAAGGAGTTCAAAGAGAGTTAAGAGATTTGAGGGAGAGTGAAAAAAAAAAGGGAAGACCTTAAAAATCAGCTGGCCATGCTAAATGAAGACATAAAGAAATGCAAGGATGAATTCCAAGAAGCTTCAAGAAAATCAGAAAATGATGTGAAAAGGGAGCTTGACAGAGGGATGGAAATTACACATAGAAAAGTAGTAGAAAATACAAACTTAATTGAACAAGTCCAAAACTCTCTAGAAGCTCTCAAGAATAGAGTCAGCCAAGTGGAGGATAGAAATTCTGATCTGGAAGACAAGATGGAAGAAACAGTTCGAGAGTTCAAAAATTTCATTAAGTTCAAAAGTTCCTGTGAACAGAACAGGAGGGAATTGTGGGATACACTTAAACATCCTAATATCAGGATCATTGGAATACCAGAGGAGAAGAAATTCAGACCAAAGGCATGGAGAATTTATTTAACAAAATAATTGAAGAAAACTTCCCCAGTCTCTTAAAAGAAAGGCCCATCAAGATACAAGAAGCCAACAGAATTCCAAACAGACTGGACCAAAGGAGAAACTCTCCAAGACATATTGTCATTAAGACTGTAAACATTGACACCAAAGAGAAAATCCTAACAGCTAGGGAAAAACAGCGCACCACTTTCAAAGGTAACCCCATCAGAATTACTTTAGACTTCTCAATGGAAACCCTGAAAGATAGAAGGGCCTGGAATGAAACACTGCAAAGTCTAAGAACCTATGGCTTCCAACCCAAACTACTCTATCCAGCAAAAGTATTCCTCATAATAGATGGTGAAAGAAAAACTTTCCATGACAAAACTCAGCTTTACAATTATATGAACACAAAACCAAACCTACAGAGAGTATTTCAGGAAATTCTCCACAGAGAAGAAACAAATAATCAAATTCAAATGCTTACAAGAAGCAGATCACAATAACCAAACTCAGAGTAGGCACAAAAAACTTCAAAGTCCATGAAAACACCAACCCACATCTACCACCACAATATGGCAGGGATCAAATCAAATCTCACAGTCATTACCCTAAATATTAATGATCTTAATTCACCCATCAAGAGACATAAGCTAACAGGATGGATCAAAAAATTAGATCCCTCAATCTGTTGCCTTCAAGAAACCCACCTCACCACTAAAGACAGACACCTCCTCAGGGTGAAAGGGTGGAAAACAATATTCCAAGCAAATGGGAATAAGAAACAAGCAGGTGTAGCTATATTAATATCGAATAAAATAGACTTCAAACCAAAAATAATCAAAAAAGACAAAGAAGGCCACTTCCTACTTATCAAGGGAACGATCCATCAAGAAGATGTTACAATCATAAATCTGTATGCACCAAACACAGGGGCACCACAGTTCATAAAATAAAACCTACTTGACAATCAAACAGAAATAACCACCAACACCATCATAGCTGGGGACTTCAATACACCATTATCAGTAATAGAAGATCATCCAAACAGAAACTCAACAGGGAAGTAAGAGAGCTCAACAAAACCATAGGTCATATACACCTAACAGACATCTACAGAACTTCCTACCCCAATTCCACAGACTACACATTCTTCTCAGCAGCCCATGGAATATTCTCTAAAATAGACCATATACTGGGTCACAAAGACTGCTTCCACATATTTAGGAAGATTGACATAATTCCCTGCATGACATCAGATCACAATGCTATATTGGTAGAAATCAACAAGAGAAGACCCACCAAGAATCCCAATGGCACCTGGAAACTGAACAGCACACTTTTAAACAATAAATGGATAGTGGATGAAATAAAAAATGAAATTGAAAAATTTCTGGAATTGAATGACAATGAGAATACATCATACCAAAACTTATGGGACACAATGAAGGCAGTCCTCCGGGGAAAATTCATAGCACTCAATGCCTTCATAAAAAAGACAGAAAGACCCCAAATCAATAACCTAATTATCCACCTAAAGGCACTGGAAAAAAACAAGAAAAATCCAACCCAAAGAGCTCCAGAAGGAAAGAAATAATTAAAATCAGAGCAGAAGTCAATGAATTGGAAACCAAGGAAACAATTAAGACAATTGACAAAACAAAGAGCTGATTCTTTGAAAAAATAAACAAGATTGACAAACCCCTGGACAATTTGATCAAGCAAAAAAAGGAGAAGCTTCAAATTAACAAAATTCAAAATGAAAAAGGAGAGATCACAACAGACATAAGTGAAATTGGGAGCATCATCAGGGCTAATTTCAAAAACCTCTACTCCACAAAACTGGATAATGTGGAGGAGATAGGTAAATTCCTAGACTCATACCATCTATTAAAGCTAAACTCAGAGCAGATTAAGCACCTCAATGAACCCATCACACTCATGGAGACTGAAAAAGTAATAAAAAAAAAAACCTCCCCAAAAAGAAGAGTCCAGGACCAGATGGCTTCTCAGCTGAATTCTATCAAACCTTCATGGAAGAACTCAAACGAATCTTCCTCAAACTGTGCCGCACAATTGGAGAACAGGGGAAGCTACCCAACTCCTTTTGTGAAGCTAGCATCACCCTAATTCCAAAGCCAGGCAGATATGCCACAAGAAAAGAAAACTACCAGCCTATTTCCCTGATGAACTTAGATGCAAAGATCCTGAACAAAATCCTCGCAAACCAAGTCCAACAACACATCAAAAGCATTATCCACCTTGACCCAGTGGGATTCATCCCAGGAACACAGGTGTGGTTCAACATATGGAAATCTGTCAATGTAATACACCACATAAACAAGGTTAAACATAAAAACCACATGATCATTTCGATAGATGCAGAAAAGGCCTTTGACAAGATACAACACCACTTCATGATCAAAACATTGGAGAGAATTGGCAAGGTGGCTTCATATCTTAACATAATAAAGGTAATATAAAAAGCTCCGAAGGCCCAAATAATACTTAATGGGGAGAGACTGGAGGAATACCCATTAATATCAGGAACAAGACAGGGTTGTCCACTCTCACCTCTGCTTTTCAATATAGTACTGGAAGTCCTAGCTCAAGCAATAAGACAGGAAAAGGAAATAAAAGGGATACAATTTGGAAAGGCAGAAGTTAAGTTAGCTCTATTCGCTGATGACATGATTATATATGTAAGAGACCCGAGAGACTCCATCCCAAAACTCCTATATGTGATTAACTCCTATGGCAAAGTAGCAGGATACAAAATCAATGCACAAAAATCAGTAGCCTTTCTATATGCAAATGACAAAGATACAGAGAAAGAAATAAGGGACATAGTCCCATTTTCATTAGCAACAACAACAACAACAACAATAATACCTTGGAATAACATTAACCAAGGAAGTGAACGATCTATACAACGAAAACATAAAAACACTCAAAAAAGAAATTGAGGAGGACTTGAGAAAATGGAAAGACCTCCCACGTTCCTGGATAGGCAGGATTAACATTGTGAAGATGACAATCCTACCAAAGGCAATATACAGATTTAATGCAATTCCAATTAAAACCCCTACAGTGTTCTTCACAGAGATAGAAAAAGTCATCTCAAATTTCATATGGAAAGGCAGAAGGCCTCGCATATCCAAACATATCCTCAGCAAAAGAAATTCCTCTGGAGGCATCACCATACCTGATCTAAAGCTATATTACAAAGCCATAGTAATAAAAACAGTATGGTACTGGCATAAAAACAGGAGTATAGACCAATGAAATAGACTTGAGGACCCGGACTTTGGGTCAAGCAACTATAGCTACTTGATATTCGACAAAGGCCCTAACAATATAGGCTGGAAAAAAGACAGCATCTTCAACAAATGGTGCTGGACACACTGGATAACCATATGCAAGGAAACTGAAACTTGATCCACACATTTCACCATGCACTACACTCAAGTCCAAATGGATCAAAGACCTCAATATAAGACCAGAAACTCAAATACTACTGGATGAAAATTTAGGAAGTACTTTCCATGATATAGGAATGGAAAAAGACTTCCTGAACAAAACCCAGTAGCTCAGGATCTTAAACAGTCACTCAACCAATGGGATCACATGATGCTGAAGAGTTTCTTTACAGACAAGCATACAATAAGCAAAGCCAATAGATTACCCACAGAATGGGAGAAAATATTTGTGGGTTATCCAACTGATAGAGGCCTAATCTCTAGAATCTACAAAGAACTCAAAATCTAAACAGTAAGAAGTCAAACACCCCACTCACAAAATGGGGCAAAGAGCTGAACAGGCAGTTCACAGAGGAAGAAATACAAATGGCAAACATACACTTAGGAAAATGTTCATCATCCCTAATCATCAGAGAAATGCAAATTAAAACAACTATGAGATTCCACCTTACCCCAATAAGGATAGCAAACATCAAAAAATCAAATGAAAATAAATGCTGGCGAGGATGTGGAGAAGTAGGAACCCTCATCCACAGTTGGTGGGAATTTAGGATGGTACAACCACTTTTGAAAGTAATATGGAGACTCCTGAAAAAGCTGAGTATAGAGATACCAACAGACCCAGTTATTCCCTTACTGGGCATCTACCCTAAAACCTTCAAACCACAGGTTAGAGAGATTTGCTCAACCATGTTTGTAGCAGCTCAATTTGTAAAGCTAAGAGCTGGAATCAACCCAGATGTCGATCACTAGAAGAATGGATAACTAAGATGTGGTATATCTACACAATGGAATTCTATACAGCAGTAAGAAAAAATGACACAATGAAATTTGAGGAAAAAGGGTTGAACCTGGAACAGATCATTCTCAGTGAACTTACCGAATCACAGAAAAAAAAAATAATAACCACATAGTCTCACTCTTCTGCAACACCTAACCTGAATCTTCCCAAGATACCTTACATACCCAGCAAGAATTTCGTGGACTGGACACTAGGATGGATGGGGAGGGAGGAGAGGGCATTGGAGGGGTGGGAAACACAAATCTAGACCCAAACGGCAATGGTCCCATAAAATTTTACTTCCTAAAAGGCAGACCAAATGGCTGAACCTTCACCAGGCCCTTACAGGGAACACCTGAACCACAAGACACTGGAGAGGGTAGGATCAAGACTAACCTTAATCTTCTACATCTTCCCTCCCTCCCTCCCTCTCCCTCCCTCTCTCTCTCTCTCTCTCTCTCTTCTGTCTAACTCTTGTATATGTTATGTTTTTCCTCATTTTGTTAGTGGGCACTGGCCTAAAACTCCCAGTACCAGCATGGGGCTATCATCCACAGTGAGCTTTTGATCAGAGAGAGCTACAAGGTTTCCTAAAAGACAGACAGATTTCTGTCGGAGTGCTTGATGACACACAAAGGTTAGTGGTAAGACCCTACTGCTGAAGACACCTTATGTGGTTGACATGCAAATTGGAATGGCATGGCTGGAAGTTAGAAGAGAGTCAGTCCCCAGACAGTCAGCGCGTCTAGTGCCAGAAGGAGCTGCATGGGCGACTGGAGGAAAATGACCAATATCTGTCCAAACAACTCCTTGTCTAACCTACTTAGCAGCAAATAACCTGTTGTGATGCCCACACAAGTGCAATAGTGGCACACAGCCATGGTGGGGAACCAAGTGCTCTTGAGTTGGCTAACTGATCCCCTCAGTGGTACGAAACCCATAACTGGAGCTGGGAAACAAGTCAGAACCATATCCAAACATAAGCCCACTCTCCAATATCAAGCTACCATCAATAATGGGCTACAAGAGGGCCTATACCCATTAAATTCTCTATAAAAAAGGCAAATCAAAGAAAAAAATATCAAGCAAGAATATGGAGAAAGAGGAACCCTCATTCACTCTTGCGAGGAATGTAAACTTGTACCTCTATGGTAATCATTGTGGAGATTCCTGAAAATGATGAATATAGAGATACCAGTAAAAATAGGATGAATCATAACCTTGGCCTATAACTCCCAGTAAGAGAAATCAGTTGCTACCCACATTGAACTGTTGATCAGAGAGACCTCTGAGGTCTCGAAAACACAACAGGCTTCTGTCAAAGCACTTGATTACCCACCTGAGGTAAAAGGTAAGACCCTATTGATGAGGACACCACATGCTGCCTACACAAAACACAGAGAAACATGGCTGGAATCCAGAAGAAAGCCAGTCCCCAGACAGTTAGCCCATCTAGTGCTGGAAAGTACTACATGAGCTACTGGGGGAAAGTGGCCAACAGTGTGAGTAAGCAGGGGTCTAAGCTGCTCAGAAGCAACCAACATGATAAGATGTACACACCAGTGCAATGGTGACAAATAGCTTTGGTGGGTAACTAATAGCTTTCTCATTGGCTAAGAGATCTACTCAGTGGAACGGAACCCATATCTAGAATTAGGAACCAGGTCAGAATCCTATGGAGACAAAATTTATGCTCTCCAAATGACAAGCTCCCCTAGTCTTTGGCTTAAAGAGGAGCTACAGTCATCAAATTCTCTCTAAATTAATAATTCTTGTCCCATTTAACCTATGCTGACTTCATTCTCCTTTGGAAAATCTATTTTTCTTTTTCAGAAGGTATCGAGACCCAAGGAGATAAAACCACCCCTTGCACTTCAGACAAGCCCCAATTGAAACCCCAGAGGAACTGGGGAGATGAGCAAGAGTGCTGATTCCATGGTGGTCCTGATAATCAGTGCCAGGGTTAAGGAGACAGACCCTGAGCATGCTCATTAACTACCAAAGCAGAGAGGCTCCTATTGGCTCATCACTAAACTAGAGTTAAAATACACCCACCACAGCTCAGGGAATTTTGAGGAAAAGTGAGCAGTAAGATTCTAAGAGCCTGAGGACAGAATCGTCCTATCACACTTCACCAAGGCCCCAGCTGAAACCATAGAGTAATTGGGGAAATGAATAAGAGTGCTGCTTTCATGGTGAATCTGGTACCCGCACAAGAGTGAAGGAGATAGACACAGAGAACACTCAACTCCTACCATACCAGAGATCCAGAGACACAGAGGCTCCCAAGACCTCATCACTGAAGTAGACCTAAAACAAACCCAGCAAGGCTCAGGGAAATTCATGGAAGAGGAGGCGGAAAGATTGTTACAGGCACAAGTTGGGACATTATGCTCAGAGACATTGCCTCTTCCCCATAACTTATCACTATCCCTACAATGCACAGCCCAAAATCCCCACAGGGATAACTGGCACCCCAATGAGGAGGGCCCCTTTGGAGGGAGGAGGACAGAGGAGGCTAAGGATGATACCAACATGTGCTGTTTACACACTGAGTATGCACATATCTAATAAAGAAAAAAGTATTCTAAGATCCACAAGTTGGAACATCATACCCAGAGGCACTGCCTCCTCCCAATAACTGACTGCTGCTCACACAATTCATAACACACAACCCCATGGGGAATACCAACAACTCCACTGAGGAGGACCCCCAGCAGAATGGGGGCAGAGGTGAGGGAAAGTATGGTATCAACACATGACATATTCGTATTAAATATGCCTGTAATAAAAAAATTTAAGGGACTGGAGAGATGGCTTAGTGGTTAAGGAATTTGCCTTCACAGTCAAAGGACCCATGTTCAATGACCCAGGTTCATTTCCCCAGGACACATGTAAGCCAGATACAGAAGGTAGCACATGCATATGGAGTTCATTTGCAAAGCAGCTGAAGGCCCTGGCATGTTCATTCTCTCCCTCTCTCTCTCTCTCTCTCTCTCCTTCCCTCTCCCTCTTACTCCCTCTCTCAAATAAAAATAAATTTCAAAAAAGAATAGACTTAAAAAACTAAAATAAAAAATAAAAGTAAAAATTGCAGGGCATGGTTGCAGATGCCTTTAATCCCATGTCTCAGGATGTAGAGGTAAAAGTGTCACTTTGAGTTCAAGGCCACCTTGAGACTACATAGTGAATTCCAGGTCAGCCTGGGCTACAGTGAGACCCTACATTGAAAAACTAAAAAAAAAAAAAAAAAAAAAAAAAAAAGAGTAAAAATATACTCACTATGTCAAGTAGAATATATTAGATGAATATACTTATGATCAAAATTAACTGTGCAACTTAGGTATACATTCTCTCACAGTTATGATATAATCTAACTTTTCATAGTGACTTAATTTCAAGTCTATATGTTCACTTTAGAACATAAAGAGAAAATAGATTTAAATGTTGAAGATGAGCTGCATTGCATCTTTCTGAGGGGTAACATGTGGAGGTTCCATAGTAAAGCAACCAGAAGTAGTTTCTGACCAAGAATGCATAGTCTGACCCAGATGTTCTATTTTAGAAATATTGCAAATTATCTAAAATCCTGGTATGTCATGCAAACTAAAATCTAAAGCTTTATTCCACATGATATGTGGTCTTTGCAGTCTTGTCATATAGGTGTATGAAAGCCAGTGGAGGATGAGTGTTTGTGAGGATTGCTTTGACCTAGCTGCTCTGATTGCCCATGAAAAGGTGGTCTTCAGGGATGAGAAAGGATTTTCTTGGTTCTAAGTGGTATGAATAATTGTTTCTTCTCTCCAAGATTAGCTTATTCCAGGAGTCCACAGGTTCTTGTGGTGTTTGTGGTGTACGGTGTGATGTGTGTAGTGTATGCACATCTGTGTGCAGATGTCCTGCCCTGTGCACACTTGTGTGAACATCAGGTGTCCTCCTCTTTATTCCCATCCTTCTATTTCCTTGAGATCTTACTCAATCCAAAGAAGCTGTTTCTGTTTGTGACTCTCTTCTCTCTGAGGGATGGGGGTTTCAGACATGCCTGGCCACACCCAGCTGTTTATGTGTGTCTTAAGGAATAGAACTCAAGAGGTCTTGGGCCCTCCCAGGGCCTCTGCTTGAGCAGCAAGCTCTTTTATCTGCTGAGCCATCTCCCCAGCCCTGACGTTTTTCTTAATAGTATCAATATTTCATACATAATCACTAATGCTCATAGGTGAAAATATCTATAAACGGAGAGTTTTTCACACCAGGTTAAACAACACACATCATTTAGAGTGGATACGTTTAGTACAAAACCATTCTTATTTGTCAGTAACTCACTTTTATTTTAAAATTTAATAGTAGATGAAGACAGATGTCTGGTGGGATTGCACTTTGTACAGGAAAACAAGGAAATTTAATAAGCAATCCTGAGGAAGGCACTAGTAGTGAAATTCAATAAGCACCCACACTGGCCTCTTCTCCTTAGTTTATTCATTGTTTCTGGTAACCCATAACATAGAGTTCTTGGCTAGCAATTATTATCAACCAACCAGCTGCCCGAGAGTCATGATAGCCAAATACAGAAAAGAGCATATAGATTTCCAGTCCAATTGCATTCTGTTTGTCTCACAGGGACAGGCAGAAAGCAAAAATGACTGGGGTACAGTTTTGTCCCAGTGAAGGAACAGGGGCTGTGGTAAACTAGGGAATGAAGGCCCCACTTGAAACACTACAGAAAAAACTCATAAAAAGTGTCTCACAGCAGGAAAGTCTACAAAACAGGGACATAGGCTGAATATCAATTTCTACTGCTTACATTTTTTAAAATTCAGCCTTATTAAATTTAGAGAAGATTTTTTTATAATTTCAAAATGATCTTTCTCCTGATATAGCAAAAAGTTGAAATTTAATTCTACTTTATAACATATAATTTATAGAGAGCAGTATTTTGTACTTCTTTGGAATTCGTGTGTTTCTCTCCTACTCACCCAGCATTGAGCAAAGTACTGAGCACGCATTATATTCGGTAAATGCATGAATCGAGCATCCAGAGATTCTTCCCCAGCCTCATTTCTTTTACTTGATAGATCGCACGCAGGATGAAGGTCATCTCTCTACCTCTGGTTTCAACTATCTTCTTCCCAACTTACCTGGGATCTTACTTGTTCCTTCCTATATTTTCCACTGCTACTTTCCATAGCAGTCTATTTTACTCTATTGAAATTTTCAATTGTCTTTCTTATAAGAAAATAATATAAAACCTTGCATTGTTACTGCCTTCACTTGTCACTTAAAACTCTTTGTATGGTAATTTGTTGATCCCTTCCTTCCCACCCTCCCTCCCTTTCATCTTCTTCCTCCTCCTCCTTCTTATTCTCTTCTTCCTTCTCCTCCTCTTCTTCCTCCTCTTCCTCCTCCTCTTCCTTCTCCTTTTCATTTTCCTCCTCCCCCTCTTCCTCCTCCTCCTCCCCCTCTCTTTTGTCTTTCTTTAATTCTTTTTTCTTCTGGATTATCTTCTAAGTGCCTACTATGTGCTTGGCTATGTATGCTCAGTTCTGAAATCTAGAACAGGAACTTTTCACAATGATCTTTTCTTCTGGGGAAAAAAAAAAATAGCACTTTAAGCAAGGACGTCCTATCCAGTGCTTTCCCAGGAAGGCACAGAGAGCTGAAGGACATATTTCCTCTATAGTCTCACCTACCATCCATTCCTTCACCCAGTGCTGTTTCAGCCCTATTACCTTAATTTTATACAAACAATGTGACCAGTCACAAAATGCCTTCTAAAACACAAATTCAGAGAAAAATGTTCAACCCCTGGCTGGAGAGATGACCTAGTGGTTAAAGTGCTTGCCTAGGAAGCCTAAAGATCCATGTTCAATTCCCCAGTACCCACATAAGCCAGATGAACAAGGTGGTGCATTCATCTGGAGTATATTTACAATAGCTAGAGGCTCTGGCATTCCCATTCTCTCTCTATCTGCCCCTCTTGCTCTCCTCTCTCCAATAAATAAATAAAGTATTTTAAAAAGTTTCAACCCTAGCTGGGCGTGGTGGTGCCCGCCTTTAATACCAGTACTTGAAAGGCAGAGGTAGGAGGATCACCGTGAGTTTGAGGCCACCCTGAGACTACATAGTGAATTCCAGGTCGGCCTGGGCTAGAGTGAAACCCTATTTTGGGAAAAAAAAATTCAACCTTGTGTTCGATGGTTTCTCGGTTTCATTTGACATTATTAATATATAAGCACCTATAAGAGGAAATTTAAACCAGTGACATAAATTCATAAAATAATATGACATGCAATATGTGAAGATTACTTTGAATTATATATTATCTATATTTTAATATTTCATGTATATTAAAGGAGAAACATACTTGATTTGCATTTGGTTTAAAGTTTTGCTTTGTTTTTAAGTAGGAAAATGGGCAGAGCAAGAGGAAGCTCCAGGAAAAGCCTCTAGGACTGGGTTCAGAAGCAGAAAAGCAGTCAGAGGTGGGGGAAGTCAATTTATCTACCATCTATCCATGTATCTTCATCCCTCCTCTCCTCTTTCTTCTCTTCGTCCTCCTTCTGCTCCTTCTTCTTCTTACATCCCAGAGAGCTGAGGAACAAGGCCAGTAGCATAGGGTCCTGTGACTATGGTGACATTTACAGCACACATAAATAGGGAGGGGGTCTTACCCCATTCAGGTTGTTAACTAATAAATACCTTGCACTGAATGGTATGTAAACAACAAAAATTTATTTGCCTCAGTTATGGAGGCTAGGTCCAACTTCAAGGCACTGAAATGTCATTGGTTAAGCATGTTTCCTGTTTCATAGATGGTACCTTTTAGCTGTGTCCTCACTTAGTGGAAAGAGTTAGATACTCCTGGGGTCTCTTTAAGCACCTTCTAATATCATTACATTGTTGATGACATTTGGGTGCATGAAATTTGGTAGTACACAAATGCTCCAGCAATAGCGGAGGGGAAATTTCCCTGCAGATGAGATAGCTGTAGTCCCAACCTACTGGGATGACTGCTGCTTTAGGGTCTGGGAGTTGCTTGTTGAACTCACTGTCTCCCTGGTGCTGTGCTCCAAACATGACCTCTGTAGACTGAAGTGTGCCTGTGCATCAGAACTAGGTAGCTGAATCCTTAGGGTTCAGGATAAAGGGCCATAACATGGATGTCTGTAACTGAAAAGTATTGAACAGAGAAGATCATGAAGAAAGAGATAAATCAAGGAAATGAGGCCACACAAGTATTTGTTAACTTCCAAGTATGTCCCAAAGCAGCATGCATATGAATTCAAAACTAAACATACCAAATACTATAAGGAGAAAACTACAGAATAGGTCATTTATCTCATCCCAGACTGCCAAACACAGGATGGATCCAAGAAGCACTGTAAAAACTTCATACAGAAAACTTACATTGAACAAACAGAAAATATACTAATGTAAATTTTTGACTTTATAAAGCTAGCCCAGTGGCTTACCTACCAAATCAAAATTACCAGTTTTTTATGTTTGTTTTTTTGAGGTAGGGTCTCATTCTAGCCCAGGCTGACCTGAAACTCACTATGGAGTCTCAGGGTGGCTTCGAACTCACAGCAATCCTCCTACCTCTGCCTCCCGAGTGCTGGGATTAAAGGCGTGTGCCACCACACCAGGCTAAAAAAATTACCAATATTTTTTGAAGATATAAACAAGCCTTGCATCTAATAATATAATAACCAAGACGTTTATGAAACAATCCATCCTTATTCTATATTCAAAGAAGTAAGAAAGCATCAATTTGCATAATAAAAAATAATGGATTCCAATACCTTAACATGTGTTGAAACTACCAACAAATATTTTATAGCAAATATAAATTTTCAAAGGAGTAAAGCAACACACTTTTGAAAAAATGGAATCAATAAAGATCAGCAAAGAAATTCAAGATATAAGTGACATAAATTAAGATCTTAGAACCACAAATTACAAACATTGACATCCATATCCAACTGAAAATGTGTGTGTGTGTGTGTGTGTGTGTGTGTGTGTGTGTATATATATATATATATATATATATATATATATATATATATATCATCTTAGTGATAAAAATACCTATGCTAGAAATCAGTAAATTTGAAACTAGATTTAAATAATTCATCCACATTAAACAACAAAGAGGAAAATGACTAAAAGATATCAACAGAGCCTGAGAGAAAAGTGGAAAGATAATGAAATACCCAACATTTATATCACTTGTATCCCCAAAGTTCAGAATAAAGGACATACAGCAAAATATATTAGAATAATTAACAGCTGAACAATCCCAATTGTGGTTAAAATATATAAACTTACATATTCAATGAAATACATAAACACTCAGTAAAAGAAAAAGTCACCCAAAGTAATGAATATTAAGGATATGACCCAACTGCTGAACTTCAATGCAATGAAAAAAAAAATCAGAACCAATGACTTGTCCATAACTAAATAACTGTGGATTACTCAAAGGGACCTATGGAAGCCAGAAGGAAGCAAGATGGCATTCTTTAAATTTTAGAAAAAGCATAACTTTCATCCTGGCATTTTGTATCTGGCAAAAATACCTTCAGGAATGAAGACCAAAGGAAAGGGAAAAAACTGAAAAAAATCACACCAGAAGAACTCATCTACAGAGAATGCTAAATGGAGTTCTGAACAAAGGAAAATGATTCCAGCAGGAAACCCCAAACATGGGAAATAAAGCAAGAACAGAAACGATAAGGATCTGAATAAATAACACAGATTATTTTTATCTCCCTTAGTTTTCAAATGGTGTTTAATACTTGATAACAAAAACAGTAACATTTTCTCATGGCATTCTTAATGTATGAAAATATAATACACAAGACACCTGTAAATGAAGGAGACAGAGCAAAGAACCCTATATGAAAGTTTCTATATCCTACTTATGGTGAAGTATTGGTTCTAAATATTAAGTGATTTCATGAAAGTCCAGAGAACCTGAATTTGAAAAAAATGGACAAAGATAGTCAAATTATGCAATATTAATAAAACAGAAATATTAAGATTGTTTTAAAAACTTTAAAAGGTAGGAAAGAGAAAAACACAAGAGGTAATAAGAATAGTAAAAGATTCTGTGTAAACTCAAATATAAATATAAATATAAATATAAATTCTCTATTCAAATTCACCAATTCAAATATAGTTTTCAGAATCATAAAAACAAAAGTCTCTAACTTATGTTCTGTGTTTAGAAAACTCATTTCAAATATAATGATATAGATCCATTAAAGCCAAAGGACAGGAAAAAATAAAAGAACACCCAACAGATGATCAAGTAAACATTGAAGTAGATATATTAGAGAAAGAAGGCTTTAGCATAAAAGAATTTATCAAATAGCTACATAGTAAAATACAAGAAACCAAACTGTGTATGCTGTGTTAATCACCACTCTTTTGTTTCGTATTTATAATTTAAATCCATGGGTATTTGGCTAGGTTGCTTAGGGGTCTGTGGTAAGGCATGATATCAGGGAAGGAGCCTGGGAAATAACTTGTTCACTGTTCACATCATGAAGCCTGGAGAACAAACGCTGAGAGAAGGAGGCAGGTTTCCAATATCCCCATTAAGAGCATGTGTCCAAGGGTCTAAGTTCCTTCCACTGTGTCCCACCTCATAAAGGTTCTACTACCTCCCAATAGCAGCACAAGTTGACAAGAAAGCCTTTAGCACATGGGTCATTGGAGGCCATTTAAGATCCAATAAAAAGTCAAACAACCCACTCACAAAATGGGGCAAAGAGCTGGACAGGCAGTTCACATAGAAAGAAATACAAATGGCAAACACACACTTAATAAAATGTTCATCATCCCTAATCATCAGAGAAATGCAAATTAAAACAACTATGAGATTCCACCTTATCCCAATAAGGATAGCAAACATCAAAAAAATCAAATGAAAATAAATGCTGGCGAGGATGTGGAGAAATAGGAACCTTCATCCACTGTTAGTGGGAATGTAAGATGGTGCAACCACTTTGGAAAGCAACATGGATACTCCTAAAAAAGCTGACTATAGAGTTACCAACAGACCCAGTACCCTAAAACCTTTAAACCACAGTCCAGAGAGATTTGCTCAACCATGTTTGTAGCAGCTCAATTCATAATAACTAAGAGCTGTAATCAACCCAGATGTCCATCACTAGAAGAATGGATAACTAAGATGTGATATATCTACACAATGGAATTCTACACAGCAGTAAGAAAAAAAGACACAATGAAATGTGAAGAAAAACAGTTGAACCTGGAACAGATCATTCTCAGTGAACTTACCCAATCACAGAAAGAAAATTGCCGCATAGTCTCACACATTTACGGCACCTAACCTGAATCTACCCAAGATGCTGACATAGCCAGAAAGCATCTCGAGGACTAGACAATAGGGTGGGTGGGGAATGAGGGGAGGGAAAGGGAGGATGTGCGGAACACACATCTAGACCCATATGGCAATGGTACCATAAAATTCTACTTCCTAAAAGGCAGACAAAATGGTTGAACATTCACCAGGCCCTTAGAGGGAACACCTGAGCCACAAGGCAATGGAGAGGGTATGATGAAAACTGACCTTAATCTTCTACAGCTTGTCTCTTTCTTTCTTTCTTTCTCCCTCTCTCTCTCTCTCTCTCCCTCTGTCTGTCTGTCTTTTCTCTCTAACTCTTTTATATTAGTTATCTTTTTCTTCCTTCTCTTAGTGGGCACTGACCTGTTACTCCCAGTACCAGCATGTGGCTGTCATCTACAATGAGCTTTTGATCAGAGAGACCTACAAGGTTTCATAAAAGAAAGACAGATTTCTGTCCGAGTACTTGATGACCCACCAAAGGTTAGTGGTAAGACACTGATGCTGAAGACACATAAAATGGAATGACATGGCTGGAAGCTGGAAGAGAGTCAGTCCCTAGACAATCAGCACATCTAGTGCCAGAAGGTGCTACATGGGCGAATGGGGGAAAATGACCAATATCTGTGCAAGCAACTCATGGTCTAACCTACTTAGCAGCAAATAACCTGTCGTGATGCTCACACAAGTGCAATAGAGGCACACAGCCATGGTGGGAAACCAACTGCTCTTGTTTTGGCTAACTGATCCCCTCAGTGGAATGGGAACCATAGCTGGAGCTGGGAAACAAGTCAGAACCATATACAAACATGAGCCCATTCTCCATTATCAAACTACCACCAATTGTGGGCTACAAGAGGGCCTACACCTATTAAATTTTCTATAAAAAAATAAGGATTATCCCATTTGTCTGGTGCTAACTTTACTCTTCATTGGAGAATCTGCTTCTCTTTTTCAGATAGACACAGATCCTAAGGAGAGAACCACCCCATCATACCTCAAAAGGGCCCCAGCTGAAACTAAGAATAATTGGCGAAACATGCAAGGGTGCTGTTTTCTTGGTGAACCAGGTACCAGCAAAAAGTGTGAAGGAGATCAACACAGAGAACAATCAACTCCTACCAAATCATATATCCAGAGACACAGAGGCTCCCAACACCTCATCACTGATGCAGACCCAAAATGAAACCAACATGGCTCAGGGAAATTTTGCAGAATAGGGTGCAGAAAGAATGTCAGAGCCACACATTGGGTCATGATATGCAGAGACATTTCTCCACAATGCATGACCCATATACTTCAACAAGGAAGGGCCAGGGGGAAGGGATAGGACATGGACGAGCCTAACAATGGTACCAACTTGACTGTATTCACTAAGTACAAAACTAATTAATAAAAAATAAATTAATTTAAAAAACAAACAAAAACAATTTTTTCTAATCCAGTGGCTTATCCAAGAAGACTGCACAGAGGAATCAGTATCTGACACAGGATTTGAATGAGTATGAGTAAAAGAAATGATACCTTTATTTAAAATAAGATGCTATTGAATTTGTGATGTTTAAATTAGGGTTTCATATGAACACAAAAATTACACAGAATCATTTCAAATATAGACTAACTCCACAGTCTTTTGAGATAAGTTGCAAAGGACTTTAAAAGAACCAGTGTATGTTTTGGTATGGAAAACAAAAATAGATCAAAACCATACAAGAGATAAAGAAAGGCAGTCTTCTTGGCTTAGGTATTTGAACAATAAATTATGGATTCAAAAGGGCAAAAAAGGAAAGAAAAACAAAAAAAGTAAGTCATAATAATAGCAGGAATGGAAAAAATAGTTGGAATGGACATTTCATTGTTTGTACACTTAATTCTTGAAAGAAATGTGTCATTACTGGAGTTAATGTGAGTACAGGATATAAATTGCTTAGTGTCAAGAAGGAATTTTTACTGGTCATGCATTTTGTATTCATTGTCATATGATTTGTCATTTGTATGGATATACTGCTTTTAATCCCTTAGGAGCTCCATGTCTTCCTCAATATCAGCAACACACACACACACACACACACACACATCATTATATGTAATTTGTATTAACTACAAATTAACAAGGACAATTTTTTTCTCAATTTTTATTAATATTTTCCATGATTATAAAAAATATCCCATGGTAGTACCCTCCCCCCCCCACTTTCCCCTTTGAAATTCCATTCTCCATCATATCCCCTCCCCATCTCAATCTTTCTACTTATATATATACAATACCAACCTACTAAAAGCCCTCCTCCCTTTCTTTCTCTTCCCTTTCTATCTCCTTTTTAACTTACTGGCCTCTGCTACTGAGTTTTTTTAACAAGGACAAATTTAACACTTATTGGTCTTTAGCATTTTGCACCTTGCCAATCTTTCCTCATTCTAAATTAGTTCATGTAAATATATACTATTAATAGTCATTATACTATTTACTTTGCCTGTTGCTCTAACAAAATACTTAACAAGAGGTAACTAAAGGTAGGAAGGATTTATTTTGGCTCATGGTTTGAGGGAATAGTCCATCCCAGCAGAGAATAAATGGCTCCTAGAATGGCTTTCAACTCTTATGGCAAAGAGTGTAGCTCTTTTAATTTCAGTACTTGGGAGAAAGAGGTAGGAGGATTTACATGTGTTCAAGGTCACCCTGAGGCTACATAGTGAATTCCAGGTCAGCTTGAGCTAGAGTAAGACTCCAACTAATAAAAAAAAAAAAAAAAAAAAAAAAAAAAAAAAAAAAGAGGCTATCAAGAGGAGAAAGTATGCTGGCTTTGCTGGCTTTCCTTTTTTACATTTTTATTCAGTCCAGCCCTCTAGCTTATGGTAAGGTGGGTCACAGACACCCATATGTGGTTTTCATAGGGGATTTAAATCTAATAAATTGGCTGAGGTGATGTGTCAGCAATAAGAGAATTTGTTATACAAGCATAAAGAATGGAGTTTGATCTTCAATACTCATGTAGAAAGCCAGGCATAGTCACACATTCCTGTAACCCCAGCACTGATGGGGGTCAAGACAGAGATTGCTGGAACGCCCTTGGCTATGCAGTCTAGAAAAAAAAAATTGTGAAACAAAACCGAAAGTAGAGAGATCCAGGTTCAGCGCGACATTCTGTCTCAGGGAAAACAGCCAAGATGATAGAGGAGGATACCTGGCCTCCAGATATGTGTGCATGAGTCATGCACATCTACCATACATGTATATATGACACGTACAAATAAAAAACATAATAAACTCAGTCAAGTTGACAAAGAAGATTTAACACCACCATAATTTAGAAGAAAAATCCTTAAATGTCATATTACAACCCAAACTTTAAAAAATAGACTTAAAAAAGAAGAAGTTACTACAGATTTCAATGAAATTCAGAGAAGCACTAGGAAATGCATTGCAATTTGGCAGCTCAGAAAACTGGGAAATGCTGAGACATGGATAAATCCCTATACACATTGGCCTACCAAAATAAAATTAAGAGGTTATAAATAACTTAAAGAGATCCAAAGCATTCAACAAGATTGAAACAGTAATAAAGTCTCCCAACAAGACAATCTTAGGACTGGATGGATTTACTGATAAATTCTTCCAAATCTTTAAACAAGTGTTAACACCAATGCTTTCAGTAAAACAGAAAGTTAAGGTATACCACCAAACACATTCTACAAAGGCAGAATTATTCTGATACCAAAAATAGATAAGATACATAAAAAGGAGATTTTGAGTTGATAGTCACAAAATATCACCAAAAATAGAATCTTTAGTATGTACTATATATTCATGTATTATGAAAATAATCAAAATAAATGTATGAAAACATATTTACAAAAATAAGTGGGTGATTAAATTCATCCATGCATTAATGTGACTATATATGTCAATTTAGATTAAGTTTGATTAGGATTCTTAAGGAACTGAAACTTGGGTATAACGTCAGACACTACTTGTTGAATTTCCAACATCCAGCTTCTGACTTGTATTCCTTTTGTAACTGAACCCCAATAATGAGGGTTTTGTAGTCACCCACAGAATGAATCATGGCTACTTTAGTGAAATTCTTCTTGAATAAATACATTACAAATGAATAAATTACTCAGTTATAGCCAATAAGTCTTGGTAGGATGACCATGGGATAGGATTATGGGTATTAGAATATCAGGAACAGCTGGGGTGATTGCTCAGTAGGTAAAAGCACTGGCTGTGTGTGGTAATTTGAATTTATGTCCCCCACAGAGTCGGGTGTTGTAATAAAGCTTTAAACTTGGATCTCTGGCTTCCTGACTGAAGAAGGTGTCACTGGGGGTACAAATCCTGGGGCCCAGCCCTAAGGTATGTTTGGGTACAGATCTGATTTCCAACTCAATGGTATGCAGAGAACTCTGTCATGACCCTGCTGTTTGTTGACCATTTTTTGCTGGTTGCTTTTGGTGTTATCTGGCTGGTAATGGTTTGGATGTATAGAAGTAGCTTCTACCACTGATGGAATTTCCCCCTAGATCTGTAAGCTTAAAATAAATCTGTTTCTCCTGTAAAGTTTGCCTAGTTTGGATGTTCATCCAAGTAATGTGAAGCTATTTACAACACTGTTTAAGCATGAGTTCTCAGTTTGTTGGGCATCCCATCTACTCTCTCTCTTAGCCCATATGGGAAGCTCTAGATTCAATGAGAGATCCTGTCACAGAGAAATAAGGTAAAACAGAAATAGAGAAGGCTACTTGAGGCCCTCTTGTTGACCCTACTGTGTTCACAGGGTATGTACCATACACACACACCATGATACCACACCATACATTCATGCCAAAAATAAAATACCAAGAGAAACTCTGCTTCTTATTTTTGGATGAGTTCACATAAGGGTCTAATGTCTACATCTTTATTAGCCATCTTTGGGTACTAGGGAACAAGGAAGAAAACAATAATCCAAACCCCTGAAAGTAAGTGACCAGAAAGATGGCAAGCCTGGGGACTTGTTAACTTTACTAAACAATTGATAACCATCCATTAGAGTTTACTTCTTCTCAGTCTATCACTCTTGTCACATGGGAGAATCTTTATATCTTATATGCCAGTTATTGTTGGGAACACTATAGCTTGGAACAAAACTATATCCTGTCTGATAGTGGTGTATGGAACAGGTATCCTTCGGGGAATGGTCAGAACATCTGTGAAGAACCTAGACCTTGCGTGGAACACTGGATTCAGGACCTGAGATAGTGTCATGAAGGTCAGAGAAGTGACCTTGTATCCACCTCCCTTTGGAGTATGCATCAAATTCCAATTTTGACCTGTAATTATTCATTTGTAAATATGCACTAGTTGTCTACACACTATAATGACAAATATCAAATTATATTTCTCAAAGTTATACACATAATAAAAATTTAGGGTCATTGGCCCCCAACAACTGACTGCTGTGCTCACAATGCTTAACCCCCACTGAGGAGGGGTCTCAGTAGAATGAGGGACAGGGAGGATGGAAAACGTGGTACCAACACATGATGTATCCATACAAAGTACATTCTTAATAAAAAAAATTGTTTCAACTTACTAAATTATAGGTCTAAATGGCCCAAGATATCTTTCTAAACGTGTTTATATTTCTGGTTTCTCAAATCAAGTAAATGCTTCTAACTATACCATGAACCTTATAAACTCTCCAACACTTAAGACTGTACAGCTATGGAAACATAATGTACTAAATGAAAATGGCACTTTATCTCATATCAGAAGCTTTAGTAGTTTGTGTTTTGGGTTTTATTATTAGCTAGATTTAAGACTCCATCTGACAATTTTCTTATCTGTACAAGGAAGATAATATATAAACTGTGAAGTTTATTGAACATTATATTTGATGGGGTAGAGAATAACTATTTTACAAAATAACATGCAAACAAGCTATCAAATTGCATATCTTAGGCATATTTTATAACACAGATGAATAATTCACTTAGCACACAAAAAATAAAATGCATGAAAAGCAGAAGTGAATCATCCTTTTGAGCAGAGGGAGTCTTCGTTGGCTTTGTTTCATACATGCCACTGCCTTAGTGAACAATCAACATTAAGATGCAACTCATGTCCAACATGTTTGTGCAAACCCTGAGAACCATTACATTTTTAATTTTATTCTTTTAGTATAAAAATACACCACTTATGTAACTTGCAGTTCATGATAGCAAAACTAGACAAAGGCTTTATAAGAAGCAGAGCAACAGACCAGGATTCCTCATGAACAGAGATATAAAATTCTAACCAAGCTACTAAAAACAAATGAAATATATAAAATATAGTATATCATAACAAAGTTGGGTTTATCCTTAGAGTTAAAAGCTGGCTTAACTGTCAAAACTCAAAGTAATTTACCATATTAACAAACTACCAACGACAAAGCACACAATCTGTTCGACAGATTGCTGTTGTATTAGTATATGTAAATCTCTGTAAACTAGAAGAAGAAGGGAACTTCCTCAACTAAGGATGGAAGGCCTATGAAAACCATTATACTTAGGATAAAAATGCTAAGTGAGTGTCTCCCTGAAATCAGGAAACTGATAAGCATGTGCATTTATCTCTCCAGTATAATTAGTTAGGTCCTCTGAAATGTATGCCCTTATTTTATACAATTTACACCATTGCCTCATATTGTGTGATAACACTGCCTGTGTAAGATATTTGACTCCTGTGACATTTATGGTAAAACATAATTTGCAGATGCAATAAAGATTGCAACTCAGTTTATTCTGTGTTGTAATGGAAACTATCTAGGTAGATCTGACTTTGAGGACATTAAAAAACACAAGTAAATTTCTTTTCCTGTTGGACTCAAAGAAGATGGAAGTCACACATGTTCTAGGCTTCAAATACTGCCAACCCTCTGAATGAGCATGGAGGAGCCCTCTGTACCTCACATGGGAACAACGTCTTTGCTGATCCATTGGCTGTAGCCATGTGAGCGCTGAATAACTTTAGTAGTAGGAATGCTCACAGTACTGAGATAGAAAACTAATGTAACTGGGCACAAACTGTGTGCCTGTAATTGCAGCACTTGGGAATCAGTGCTAGGAGAATTGCCATAAATTTTAAGACAGCCTGGACTACCTCAAAAACCAAACAAATAAAGATGAATGTAGAAATTGTCACCAGATTTGAAAGTGACAGAGCCTTTTTTTTTTTTTTTTGAATTTGGTTATAGATGGGCTTAGCTTAGGAGTTAGAGTGGTGGACATTCAATAGTCACTAAAACTCCAGAGGCTAAGGGCTTTCACGTACTTGTCTTGCAAATATGGACACTGTGGAAGGTGAAGTTAAACAGGAGTTTGTTAGAACATTAAGCAAAAACTGAAAATAAAGCAGAGTCTGGAGCTGAGAGTGGGTCCTCAGTCGGTAACTGTCTAGGGATTTGGATCACACACACACACACACACAATTTTTTCAAATGTATGACATATATATATATATATATATATATATATATATATATATATATCATATATATGACAGAAATTGAATTATGTACTAAAAATAAATTCAGGGATGAGTCCTGTTATCATATGTAAATTAAGAATTGAGTTGAGGTGGATTGGATTGGTTACTTTGGATGTATGTGGGAGCTTCTGATAAGCTGAATTACACAGAGGCCACTCAGGATCCTGGGGAGGCAGCGTATGTAAGAGTTCTTGAGTCAGGGCTTTCTTTCACTTTAGTTCTAGACTCAGCTTTCTGGAGGCATAATAGAATCACTGTGGTTTATTCCCCTTGGACCCATAACTTGACCAGTTTGAGGCTACCTTTATTCACCACTATTAAAATTATAAAATAAATTCAGATAAATGTGACAAAAAAATTGAAAGCCCAGTACAGTAAAAGCTTGAAAACATTGCTAAGAGGATTGTGGACCTAAGGAAATATAAATAAATATCTTCATTGGTTGAATGACTCAGTGTTGGTGAAAAGTCAATTTTATTTTTGTCAAGTTTTGCTCCATTTCTGCAGTTTTGGGTTTTACATTTACATCTAAAATATAGATACATTTAATTTCTAATATGGGATGAAGTCTAGGACCAATCTCACCTTTTTTTTGCCCCTGGATATCCAGTTTTTGCAGCAATGTTTGCTGAAATTAGGATCTCTTTAAAAATACCTGTTATTGCATCCTTATTGAAAATAAGTCATGAATGTGAGAGCATAGTTCTGGAATCTATATTCTGTTCAGCTATTCTACTTGACAACCTTTATGTCAGCCACACATTATCTTGATTGTTGTAGCTTTATAACTTTATAATAGTGTGTGGCTATTTGAAGTATTAGCATTCTACCTTTATTCATTTTCAAACAACCCTGCTTTCCATTGCCCGGTGGTCATTTCCAAAAAACAATGCATTGCAAATCCCATGGCACACTCTTTACTGCATTTGTGATATTTCTGTTGTACCAGGTGGTACAATTTTTTGTTGTACTTAATTATTTCCTCTTCAAACTCACATGGAAAATTTTAACATGTGAACATATGATAGCTTGGTCATATTCCCAATGGGTTATAAACTTTTGCCCCCTCTCTCTGCATACATCCCACAGTGGACTCTCCTCAGTGGAGTTATTGGTAATTGCTATAGGCTCAAAAATGGATCAATGTGTGTGTTTGGGGGGTTGCCAAAGAGTACACCATCTTATCCTGTGGTTTTTACATTCTTCCTGCCACTCTTCCAAGATGTTCCCTGAGCCTTAGAGGCCATGCTATGTATATACTTTAGTATTGAGATTTTTTTAATATTGAGGTTTTGACCACCTCTAATTTTCTGCTTTGATAAGTTTTAAGTCTCCCCAGTGTCTGTCACCATCTCTCTGGATGAGGTTTTCAGGCTAGCTGTGAGAACAACATTCACATTTAATCCATCACTTCCTCTATAATATCTTCTGGCCCTTGGCAGATGCGATAGCAATGACTTTCATTCTAGGCAATTGGCTTCTTTTCTTGGCATTCTTATGAGTCTTGGGTCTACCTGGTGTTCACTGCCATCTGTAAAATTCGGATTGTCTAGCCAAGAGTGAGAGCAACATTGGTTAGAAAGGATAAACACAGACACTGAGAGGATTTTGTGTTAGGCATTACTTCTCTTTTTTGCTAAAGAACAGTGGAAATTTCACTCTAGGGTCTATGGTCATCCAAGCCATAGACTTCTGACTTGGTTTTCATCACCAGGTATGAAGTGTCTCCCAATGAGCATGCCTCGTATACCATCAGAGATCAACTGATTTTCTCCAGGGCACACATGTCACCATTGTACCAGTGGGTACAACTTGCCTGCCTGATTGATTTTATAGCTTTCAGGACTCATTACTTGTTCACACTGTATGTGACTTTTATTCCCTGGAAGCTCACATAGTCCTTTGCAGCACTGGAGGACTGGTCATCAACAATCTGACTTCCATCTTAGTTCCATCATGATCTCTTGATGTCCAGTGACTCCAGAGATGCAGCTCCCATTAGTTTTCTCCAATGCTGGGGTGAGCTTTCAAGTGATTCAGATGTCTTTGAGTCATCCATGTCCCTGTATGTAACCCCTCACCCATACTCCCACAAGTAACCCAAATAAACTCATTGCTTCACTAAGCTGGACTTTGGTATAATCATTAAGTTGCTCTGTTGTTGGTATCCTGTGTGAGACAAATAGATGGTAAAATACATTTGTTCATGACTACTCATGGAAAGCTTAATGCAACATGTGTAAATGGATGAAAAAAAAAAACCATGGTATATTCAAATGGTGGAAATTCAGGAAAAAATAAACTGTGAACTACTGTTATTTACTACAATGTAACTGAAACTCAAAATAATTATGGTTCATGAAAGAAAAAGTATATACTGTAGTATATCAAATTCTAAGAAAAAAGTCCAAATGTAGAGCACATTGTATAAAATGTAATGAAAATCTTCATTTTGTATGTGATTTGAAAAAAGAAAACAGAATGGAACTGACAGGCTCAGTTATATACAGAAAACCCTCTGTACTGTGAGTCCATGAGTATAGCAGATTTGCCATATCCCGATGATAGCATTCCACAGCCACAACTCAACACAAATGAGGGAAGGTCCAGGAGAACCCACATTTCCCAAAGTAGCTAGTACAGACTGATGATTGTTGGGAGAGGAAAAGTTTTAGGGGGTTGCCATTGGAGGATTGTCCATTCTCTAGCAAATAACTTCCCACCCACGATTATTCAAGTGGTCTAAGTTTAAATAAGTGGGTCTAAAAAGAAAATAAATGAGGTATGGATGTAGGATGGGGATATAATGTGAAGAAGAAGGGCTTGGGGGGGTTTAGAATAGAAAAGAAGGTAAGTAGGGAGATCAATATGCATTATATACAAGCAGAAAATTATTGAAAAAGGAAAAAATCATAATAAAAATATTTCAAAAAAAAGAGTTAAGCTTCTTTGGAAAAATGGCTGATTCCAAAATGGAGCAAGGACTGAATATTAAGATGAGTCTGGAGCAGCTCATAACACCAGAGAACAAGAAACTGTCAAAACATACCACTCCCCCACCCAGCCTCACCTCCACAGGATAATGCACAGAGGCAACAGAATTCCAAATAAAATGTAGTTACTCCACCAATGACCCCAAAACCTGCAAGTGACTCATAGTGACTTCCTTCCAAAGGGTGCAATGTGGAAAAATGGGAAGAATCACTGAAGAGACCTGATAAGCACGGGCACAGCCAAGTGATGAAGGTCAGCCTCAAGAAATCAATCATGTTCCCAGTACAAATATTACATCATAGAAACAGTATCTTACTACTTTGATTTTCCTCCTCAGAACTCAGGGCATCCTATAATGTTTCTCAGTACCACTAAGGTCATGAAATACAGGGAAAGTCTGAGAAATGATCATAGTGAACAAGAGCCTGAGGAGATGCGACAGCAATGAAATGAGGCATCCTGGATGGGAACCTAGAAAGGAAACAGGCACCAAATGAAAACTAAGAAAACGAAATAAGCTAGGAGCACTCATTAATAATAATGTATCAGTAAAGGTTCATTAATCGTTACAAAGACACTCTATTAATATAAGATGAAACCCATAAGGGAAACTGATTTTTCTCCTTTGAAAAGCAAACCCTATGAAAAAAAGTCTGAAACAAACACTTAGATTTTAAAATACACTATGTATAATTAAACATAATGTTTAGTGAACCAGATAGGAACCTTAAAACACTCTCATGTTGAGAGAAGGCGGATTGTTGAGTGCTGAGGGACCAGTGGTGACAGTGGGAGAGAGAGACAGGAAAGGGTAGTGCAGAGGATTAAAAACATGGTGTGAGCACAGTTGTGGAGACAGAAGTTGTGTTAATTATCTTACTTGTGGTGACAAGATGTATGTTGTATTAGGGTTCTTTACAAGAATGTAACCAATGGAATGAATAGGTACCCGAAATGGAATTTATTGGATCAGCTTCGGGCGGTCCAACAATAACACAACTTCAGAGTCAAGGAGCCCGGTAGCTGCTCAGTCCACATGGCTGGATGCCTCAGCAGTTCCAATCCCAGACTGAAGGTCTGGACACATCCTGAGAGCTGCTGGTCTTCAGTCCACACTAGAAGGCTGAGGAAACTCTGATCCTATGCCTTAGGAAGGATAGCAAAACAAGACAGATGCACATGAGTAAAAGCACTCACTAGAAAGTAGTACAGGCAGCCAGGAAGAAAAAGGGGACCATTTCCTCTCAAAACTCTCTTATATGTAGCCCACTACCATCAGGAGGGCCACCCATTTTGGAGGAAAGATTCACTCTGGAGGAATGAACTGCTCCTTGAGTTAATCCTTCCTGGAAGCAATCTCAAAGACCAGCCCTACAGGAATGGCTATGGATTCTTGATCTGATCAAGTTGACAACAGAACGTAACCACCCTATACATACTTGGCACACATAACTTAATAAGTTTAAATATATGTAATTTGTTATATGACAATTATGTCTTAATAAAACTTCCTTTTTCAATCTATGAGAAAAAATTTCTAAGTCTAAATTTTCTTTTCCAAAAATAGTTTTCAAGAATATTTAGAGTTAACCCATCTACTACACCTGAATTTAACAAACTATTTTTTTTCATGCAAAAATTCAAGCCAGACTTGTGATATATCTTAGTCATGCTAGCACTCATGATGCCAAAGCACGGTGATAGCAAGTTCTGAACCAGTCTGAGCAACTCAGATAACTCTGCATCAAAAAATCATTTAACTTCAAATATCCATGTATTTAGTAAGTTCCTGAGCTAACAGTGCCAATAATCCAGCACCAAACTTTATGGAGTAATGGTGTATTTACACACAAAGCACATCCTTATTTTTTATACTTTTTTATTCTTCAATAATTTCATACATGTAAATGATACAGGAATTTTGGGTTCCTTGTACACCAATGCACCAATAATTTGTGATGTTTCTGGATCTTTGTCCTATAAATTTGAAGAATGAAATCCATGTACTGATGGATAATGTTCAGAAAGATTTCATTATAGCTTAAAACTTTAGGAAGTAGAGAAGGGGGGCTTAAGCCTAGAACATAAGAATCAAGGTGGAGCTCTTTTCCCAGAGAGGCAAGAGGGGCATGAGAAGCCCACCTTGGGACTCAGATCTGTGTATTTTGTGGGGAATGGCTATGTAAGAAAGGCCAGGTTTGCAGGTTTTTATGAGCCCCATGGGTAGGTGGTTGGGCTAGATAATGTACTCCTGATGCCAGAAGGCTGGGGTCAAGAACTTTGGAATTCTCTAGGAAGGGAGTGGAAGGACTCCCTAAGAGACAGAGATAAGGAAAAGCCAGGTCTTTCTGATGGTTTCTGACCTGTAGCAAAATGTAATGACCTAGATTTTCTCCTACAGGCCTGAGGAAAATTTCTGCTTTTCACTTTGGGGTCCATCCCCCCCCAAGCTACCTACCCAATTTCTGTCACCTGTCATATATATTTTTGATCCTATTCACTCCCATTTCTTTCTCTTAGCCTGCTTCCACTTCCATAGAACTTCCACTTCTTCCTAATAAGTCCCCCTCCTACTTCCATATCTTTCATTTTAAGAACCTATTGAGTTTTCTTAGGGTTGGTTTCTTTGATCATGGGTATGTGTGAGGGCAATGGATAAGGAGGTATTTACTATACCTCTGGAGAATATGACTCCCCATTTTCCATTAACCATTAACTGCTAATGGCTCCTTGGGGTGGGGTGGATCCTCAAAAGCCTCCTTACCCCATGATAGAATGCTGACTGTCCCAATGTTCTGCCGTTCTTCTGCAGGTAACCACAGCTGCTACATGATCATGAGTATGGCAGCTTTCATATTCATGAGAGAGAATCTCATAGCACTCCTCCCCATCCTCCAGCTTGTACATTTTTTCTGCCCCTTTCTTCAGTCATATTTCCTGAGCCTTGCAAGAGGTGACACAGATCTCCTAATTTGGCTTGATAACTCAACAAGTTACTTATTCTCAGAAGTTTGACCAGCTATGAGTATCTGCAGCTTACTTTAGGAAGTGGCTTTTTCTACACATCTTTCATATTGTTGTTTGCCCACCTTTCCAAACCCAGTCAAAAAACACATTCTTGAGAGATTTTTTAATAACCATCCAGTTAAGCCAATTTGAGTTTTTTCTATTCAAAATGAGGACACATGCTAATTGAAGGGCCACAATCTGAAAACCAAATTTCCAGCCATCTGACATGAACTAAATTTTGGAGAAGGCCAGAATTTGATTACTTTGATATAAATTTGGCTCTGTTATCTATTATCTTTACAAGAGTAGGTCACTTTGTGTCTCAGTTTTCCCAATGATGAAATAGGGTAATAGTCCCTCTTTCATAGGACTGTAGAAAGACTAAATGAGTGCACAAGCCTTTGGGAAAATACATGCCAGCAGCGCCGTGAGATCTACTTTGCATGGTAGCAGGGTTAGAACAAACAGTACAGTGTTGTCACTGAAGTAGACTTAAAACATACCCACCACAGCTCAGCGAATTTTGCGGAAGGGGGAGGAAAGATTGCAAGAGCCATAGGTTGGGAGGGCATACTCAGAGGCACTACCTCCCTCCCCCAGCCTATGACTGGTCTCACAATCCACAGCTCCATGGGGAATGCCAGCAACCCCACTTAGGAGGGCCTTCAGTGGAATCGGAGCAGGGAGGAGGGAAATGATGGTACCACATGATGTATCCATACAAGGTATATTCTTAATTTAAAAAACAAGGATAGATGTCCATGAGGTACAGAACCTGGGAGCCTCATACATGAATGGTCTCTTGGATCCTCAAAGGTTTATAACTATAGATGCCATATGACTCAGCAATTCCAGCCTAGATACAGACCCAGAGACATGACAAAATATTGTTCATAACAGACCTTTCACACTAGCCAAAAAGTAGCAACAGTTGAAATGTCCAAAAACTAATAAATATCTAAATAAAATGCCATATTATATAATGAAATACTAATTGACAATAAAAAGCAATAAATTACTGATACATGTACAACATGGATGACTCTTGAAAGCATAAAGGAAAGAAGCCAGTCAGAAAATCACATCTGGCATGATTCTATTTATATGAAATGTCCACAATAGGCCAATCCATGAAGCTAGAACATAGATTCGTGACTGCTGGGAGATTTGTGGGTAAATGAGTAACTAAGGGGCAGAGGATTTCTTTTCAGTGTTGTATAACTGTTCTATAATTGACAGTGGTGAATATGCTAAAAGCTCCTGAGTTAGATGCTTTAAGTTCATAAACTGTATGGTACCTGAATCATACCTCAATAAGGTATGCCAAATGTTATATGATGGACTGCAAATAGGTTCTAAATGACAATATTAGTACCAATTAATTGGGGCTTCTCTCTAGTCTCATCTACACTATCCAATGATCTGTCCAAAACTCCCCCTTGTAGTTCTCATTTTATATTTTTCTACTAAATGACTTATGAACAGGTAACTGCTTCCTTAAATTCTCTTTAACCATTTTCTACTTCTCTAATTTTCAGAAATCCCAAGTTAGTCAGAGTTAACTCATTTCTGAAATAGTCAACACACCCAAGCTCTGGTCTGACATGACAAAGCTTCATTTCTGACAAGGTAGTGCTCCCCTGGTGATTCATGGTTTCAGCCTCCTCACATCTACAGGTTCCACTGTGCTGCAGTTTGTGTGTGGGGGGGGGGCGGGGTCGGTGGTGTCCACTGTTTCTTATATGCCTGGGTGACAGAAATTGAGAGGCATCAGCATAAATACAACCTCAACACTTTGAAAGGAACTTTTCAAATGACAAACTCTGTTTTGAAGAGAATATTTAAGGTGATGTCAACAGCCCTATGGTCTTGAGTTTAACATAGTGATTATTAGTTTTCTACTGTTTTGAAATATATTGCAATACTATCCCTCTCTACACTGTCCTTGCAAATTCAGAGGTGATTTATTTTAAAAGATAATTATGTTAAGAATGCTAGGCCTGGAGAGATAGCTCAGTAAAGTGCGAAGTGCTTACCTCACAAGCATGAGGAGCTGAGTCCAATCACCAGGACCCATGTGCAAATATATGAATATTTGTAGGAGTTTATAATCCCAGGACTGCGGAGACAAAAAGGATTCTTGAGGATCACTGGCCAGCCAGCCTAGCATCATTGGTGACTCTGTCTCAAAGGAAGAAAAGGAGGGCAGTGCTCCTGAGGGTGACACTCCAGGCTGCCTACTGGCCGCCACGCACAAGCATACACATTTACACCCACACGCATATTAACATGCATAAACACAACCATACATATATACATTCACAATACATAATTAATAAAATAATATTGAGAAAAGAAAATACTGTTTGGTGTGTGCATTGGTAATTGTATAATGTGATTTAGGGAACATTAGAGCAAAAGGAAATCTTTCTTAAAAAGATATTTACTGGGCTGAAGAAATGGCTTAGCAGTTAAGTCGTTTGCCTGCGAAGCCAAAGGACCCAGGTTTGATTCCCCAGGACCCAGGTAAGCCAGTTGCACAAGGGGCACATGCATCTAGAGTTCATTTGCAGTGGCTAGAGGCCCTAGCATGCCCATTCTCCCTACCCCCCTCTTCTATCTCTCTCTCTGATTGCAAATAAATTAATTAATTAAAAATAATATTTATTAAAATTGAAATGCCTGAGAACAAATCATACTATGGCCACAGCACGCAAACTTCCCACTCAGGTAGAGAAGTGTTGCCAAATGTCTGCTACTCCCAAACTGCTAAGTCATCTCAGAGATCTTTCAGAAAAGAAGGATGCGTTCGTAGCAAAAGAAATTTGAAAGCAAATTTCTGGGGCTCATAGTGGGAGAGTCTCTTTAAAATACTGATGATACATTTATTCTAAAAAGTGATGTTTCCAAATCCTTCCTCTGTTAAATCTTTACAAAGCTGAAATCCTGAGGTGGTTCCAACAATTTTGCTTGTACCAGAATACATCCCTTTTCCTGATGCTTCCTGCACAATTGTTCATTGGCAGAGCAAAATTTAATATGTTTATGAGTTTCCATCCCAAAGCACCTGAATTCAGACTCCTGGGTGAATAGCAAGTCCTGAGGTTCAGATCTATCCGGTAATTGGCTTAGGGAGGGGCTTTGGGCGGGCCTTCCCTGAGCGAGGAGGCTTTTTAGAAAGCTATGGGGCCAGTTCACACTGCCACTACTCCGTTAAGTCTTTATAGTATTTGTGAGGATCGTAGTGCGACAGCCTCACCTGGGAGAACCAGCTTCTCTGGGCATTCAAGCGGAATCTGCAGCCAGATGCGGCTCCTTTCCCCGAATGTGGATGCCAAGAACTGACAGCGTCAGGGAGGATTGGTGCTTGCTGTACGTAGCTGCGGAGTTCCGGCTGCGGTTCTGAAAAGTCCAGCTAGCCCAGAGCCGTGAGGAGGACAGTGATCCCACCGGGAGCATGCCGGGGTTTGAAACCTGAAGAACAGTAGGAGATGGTTGAGCCACTTTCATAGCTGCCGCCACTGGGTGCCAGACGCGTGAGTACCCTGCGCCTCCCACCCGCCTGGAGAAGCCCGAGAACTCTCTTGAAGAACTCTCCCGGGTCCGAGCCGAGATCCTCCTCTCCTGCCCTCCTCTCTAGCCACGGGGACGATGCAACCGCCACTCTTCCTCTGCCACTGAATGGAGGGCGAGGGCGACAGCTGACCAGCGCCGCCTCTCCCTACTCAGGAGGTGGAGATCCCACGGGTCCGGCCACATTCAACACCCACTTTCTCCTCCCTCTGTCCCTATATCACCGACTCCCCCTCCTCCTGCCCCTTTCCCTCCTCCCTAGAGACAGGGGAGGAGAAAAGGGGAGTTCAGGTCGTCATGACTGAGCTGAGGGCAAAGGATCCGCGGGCTCCGCATGCGGCGGGCAGCGCGCCCTCCCCCCCAGAGGTCGGGTCCTCCTTGCTAGGGCACCAGGACCCTGGTCCCTTCCAGGGAAGCCAGCCCCGGGACGCATCGCCTGTAGTCCCGGCCATCCCCATCTCCCTGGACGGTCTGCTGTTCCCTCGGCCCTGCCAGGGACAGGAACCCCCAGACGGAAAGACGCGGGACCCGCAGTCGCTGTCAGGCGTGGAGGGTGCATATTCTGAAGTCACCGAGGGCGCAGGAGTTAGCAATCCTAGAGTGTCCGAAAAGGACAGCAGACTGTTGGACAGTGTCTTGGACACGCTGCTGGCACCCTCCGGGCCGGGGCAGAGCCAAGCCAGCCCTCCAGCCTGCGAGGCCATCAGCCCTTGGTGCCTATTTGGCCCTGAGCTTCCCGAAGACCCCCGCGGTGCCACTGTCACCAAAGGAGTGCTGTCCCCGCTCATGAGCCGGCCAGAAAGCAAGGCTGGTAACAGCCCCGGGGCTGGAGCGCCGCAGAAGTTGCTACCCAGGGGTCTGTCGCCGTCCGGGCAGCTGCTACTCCCGGCCTCTGGGAGCTCTCATTGGCCGGGACCCGCGCTGAAGCCACCTCGGCAGCCAGCTGCGGTGGAGGTGGAGGAGGAGGGTGGCCCGGAGGCCGAGATCTCGGCGGGTCCGCTTCTGAAGGGCAAACCTCCTCGGGCTCTGGCAATCCCTGCGGGCGGAGGAGGAGTCGCGGCCGGCGCGCCCGGGGCGGCCGCAGGAGGCGTCACCCTCGTGCCCAAGGAAGATTCCCGCTTCTCGGCTCCTAGAGTCGCCTCCGCCGAGCCGGAGACGCCGGCGGCGCCCGGGCGCTCCCCACTGGCCACCACAGTGGTGGATTTCATACAAGTGCCCATCCTGCCACTGAACCATGCCATCCTAGCCGCCCGCACCCGGCAGCTGCTGGAAGGGGAGAGCTACGACGGCGGGGCCGCGGCGCCCGGCGCATTAGTCCCGCCTAGGGGTTCGCCCTCCTCCGCCCCGTCCCCCCCTGTCCCCTGCGGCGACTTCCCCGACTGCGCGTACCCGCCGGACGCCGACCCCAAGGACGACGGGTTCCCTCTCTACGGCGACTTCCAACCTCCGGGCCTGAAGATCAAGGAAGAGGAGGAAGGCGCGGAGGCGGCCGCGCGCTCCCCGCGCCCCTACCTGGTGGCCGGTGCCAGCCCCGCCACCTTCCCGGATTTCCAGCTGGGTCCCCCGCAGCCACCCGCGCCACCGCCGCCCTCCTCCAGGCCCGGGGACGCGGCGGTGCCCGGCGCCCCCAGCAGCGCCCCGGGGTCGACGGCGGGGTCCCCGGCTGGGTCCACCCTGGAGTGCATCCTGTACAAAGCGGAGGGCGCGCCGCCCGCGCAGGCTGCGTTCGCGCCGCTGCCCTGCAAGGCTCCGGGCACGGGCGCCTGCTTGATCCAGCGGGACGGCCTGACCCCCGCCGCCGCCGCCGCCGCCGCGCCCGCGCTGTACCCGCCCCTCGGCCTCAACGGGCTCCCGCAGCTCGGCTACCAGGCGGCCGTGCTCAAGGACGGGCTGCCCCAGGTCTACCCGCCCTATCTCAACTACCTGAGGTGAGCCATTCCTCCCAGCCTCCCCGTCTCCGCAGCTTGGGACCCCCGGGGGTGCCAGGACTGGGACATCGCGACCCCTCATCCATCTGGGGATGTGTGCCGCTTAGGGAGCGCACTTCGCCGAAAACATTTTTCTTTTAAACTTTTGTTGTTGTTGTTTGGCGCAGGACCAACCCTGACTTAAGATGTCCCAGGGTCAGCTGTGGTCCTGCGAGGGGACACAGTGGAGAAGTTGGAGGGGGCGGGGGGAGTGATCTTATTAAATGCTCTGTTCTCGCCAGAAGGACATTGCAGGTGTTGAGAGAGGCTCTAATAGGTCACAGTGCCCCTGAGATGGGTGGGACTTCAAGGTGGCCTCGGAACCGAAAGTTGCAACTGTAATGACCTTAGAGGATTTGGGGACATGAGGACTGGATTCTCGTAGGAGCCTCAAGAGTCAATTTTAAGGGGGCTGTGTTGGACGGGTGGATCCATCAGTGTCGGGATGGGTGTGGCATTCTGGTGTGCATGCTTTCAAAACATTTTCACTTGAGATAGTGGAATGATGGAACATGAAAGCAAAGGGGATGCTTAGGGGTGGGGGTTGTGCCTTACCTGGTGTGAAAAGGCAAACCAGCCAGTGTGTTGAACAATACTTGCAAACGACATACACGCAGTACTGTGTTCAAGTAATCAGTCATTACAGGGATGTTTTCAAACGTCAGGAGCACTGCTAAGGCCAGTTAAGCTCTCAAAGCAAAGCAATGTGCATGGCAACCGCACAGAGGCATGTGGCGTTGCATTTGTCAAAGACAGTTTTGCTTCTGTATAGAGAGTTCTGTGGGAAGATTTCTTTTTAACCAATAGATTGCAGTTCGCTGAACTTTTGAAGTGCTGCACTGGGTATCCTTTCTAGGAGTGATGAATGGCTGGTATTGGCAAGTCTAGGGAACCCAGCTGTAGGTAGTCTGTTGTGTGAAGTTCAGGGCTTATGTCTTTCACATGTGGCTATATGACAGAGCTCTAGCTTGAAAATGCCCTTTCCCCTTGTCCATGCCAGTTGCAGAAACCTTTCCTATCAGACAGTGGTGTGCCTAACAATAAACAAAGTTCTTTGTTTTGCATTTTAAGGCCGGATTCAGAAGCCAGCCAGAGCCCTCAGTACAGCTTCGAGTCATTACCTCAAAAAATTTGCTTAATCTGTGGGGATGAAGCATCAGGCTGCCACTATGGTGTTCTTACCTGTGGGAGCTGTAAGGTCTTCTTTAAAAGGGCGATGGAAGGTAGGCACATTTCCCTGGTTCTTTATTATCAATTTCATTTCTAAAGGCACCACTTAATAATACTTGATGACTTTTAATTATGTCTTGCTTCTAAGAAATGGTGTTATGTCTTTATAACAAAATACACGATGATATTTTAACTATCTGCTTTTATTATAATGTTCAAGAGTGAATGTAGTGTGATTGGATGTCCTGGGATTCTTTTGGTCTTTGACTCCCACAGGCAGTGGTACGTGTGAGCCCAGGCAGCCTTGAGCAGAGTGCTATTACTTTGCAGTAATTACTTCGCTTTCAAGATGAAGCTTTGTTTTAATGATATGTTTCATATAACAAAAGAAAATGATAGTAATTGTGTGTATTTGTATATTTCATATACATATATAACATATTCCTGATGCAGTTACATATATCTAACACATGTATACATTGCTATAGACATATATATATATAATATATATAATATGCAGTAACAAATTCTCTCTGACTTTGTTATTTCCTTACTGTATATTGATGTAGCATTTACATAATACTACTTCTAAACAAAGTTTTGATTCCTTTTGTGTTTAGCATATTTTAAGTTCACAAGAGGATAGAAGTAAATCATGTAGAATAAGTGAACAATTTGAACATACTAGGGATATGTTTCCTGAAAAAGTATTTTGCTTTAAGTAAAATTGCACATTTTAAAGATAATTTAAGTTACACATTCATCTAATAATTTTGTACTAACTAGCAGGATGTACTTCAGACTTCTATAGAAACATTTGAAGATTTCTTTCTCCTTACACCCAAATTTAAGCAGCTAAGTACATTTGTATTTGAAAACAAAATGCTTTTAAAGGCCACTTCACATTTTAATACTAGCAATAAATGCATTTAGAAGTAGCTGAAATGAGGTCCTGAGATCACTCCTGGACAAGTAACCAAAGACTTGAATGTTGACTCTTGTTTACTGTTTCTGATGTTTTCTGGTTTCAAAAGCCTTCTACATGTAAGCAGCAAAGAAGAGAGTGGAAAATTTTCACTTAAGGTGCTTTCAAAGGAGTCCTTCATAAAAAGAAAGTTTATGTACTTTTAGAAGGTATTTTTCATAAAATTTGGATACACTTTACTGATATTTAATATATTCAGCTTAACGTTTTCTAAATTGCACTGTGAAGTCCTTTAGCTAGAGTTAAACAGTATACTTGAGGATATGGAACAAGTGAAGGGGGCCTTAAGTTTCATGTGCACCTGATGTGGTCATAACTACAATGCAAATTCTTTGTGTAGAAAAGTTGGTAAATGAACCAGTTGGGGTTACCATTCCTATATGATTTTGGATAGTGGATCCTTAAATATTCCCTCTGCATTATAATTCCTTCTATTCTTGCAGTATTCCTAGACCGTGGCCTTTTTAGAATTCCTCACAAGTCAGTTCTTCTATCCTAGTTCCAATTTACAGATAAGCACAGCACAAAGACATCAACCTGGTTTTCTCGAAAATCACACAACTGAATAGCTGGTTCTTAGTAAACACAGGTTAGGAATTTTAACTGCGATGCCTTAAGTTAGATGGTATATACAGGTGCATATGTGCTTTTAATTCTCAGAAGTTACTTCTTAAAATACAGTTGCACAAGTATTTTTCCAAACACTACCATAGCATCTAAAACTACAGAAGATACTTTCTTATCTATTTCTCTTCCTCCTCCCTCTCTCTATACTTCCCTTCCTCCCTCAACTCCCTCCTTCCACATAAGTGTATGGTGCTTGTGTGTGTGTGTGTGTGTGTGTGTGTGTGTTGGCTAAAGTTAACATAGGGTGACCTCCTCAGTTTCTCAACACCTTAGTTTTTGAGACAGGGTCTCTCAATAAATGCAGAGCTCACCAATTTGACTAGCTAAGCTAGCCACTGAGCCCTGCGACTCTGGCTGTCACCACTTGCCCAGTACTGGGCTCACAAGCATGCATAGATATGCCTGGCCTTTTATGTGGGTGCTGGAGATCTAGACTCATGTTCTCATGCTTGCACAGTACTATATCCACTGAGCCATGCCCCCCCAATCTATTCTTAAAAGTCACTTATTAAACCCCATTGTTGCCCTGGTCACTCCCATTTTAGCGTGGAATAACAGAACAAAGCACACTTATCCAACAATATTTATAAGCAGGAATATAAAATACATGTTGATAAACCATTCATGAACCCAGAGCCAGGTTGTGAGTTACTTCATTGATTTAGAGATTATTATATGTTTCCTGTATTGAGATACATGCCCCAAAACTCCTTCTATTGCTTTAGATCCCTCTATCTTAAATAAAATGAGGTTAATAATAGTGGATACTTTTAAGGTTGTCATGAAGATTAAATGAGCTCATACATTGATGATATTTAAATGAATGCTTGTCATATTGTCAGCTTTAACTGGGTATGTATTTACCTTCAAGCAGCTTATAATACAGCTGAGGGATGACAGTAATATCCTCATATAAACCATTTAAATAAAGATTCACTTTAAATATGTGATAAGGGGCTTCTGTAATTTATGAGACTTGTATGGTTTGAGTATGGAATCAGAAGGGAGGTACATGTGGTTTGTAATTTCTGGACTGCTCTAGAATGATAAGAGAAGGCTTCATGGAAGATAGGCACCTCGTTTGCCTAAGAACAAATATAGCTTGTAGACATTGAAAAGTGCATTTACATTAGAGAAGACTAAAGAGGTTAAAGTTTGCACTGAGTTGTTCCTCATTCAAAAATTGTGAGATTTAAACCTCAGGAAGTTAGAAAGTTAGATTGCTAATGTTTGAGTAAATTGATCATTGATCAAAAGCAAGAGATTAGAGAGAAGACTCTAAGAGTTTCCAGGAATGATGACTCTTGTGGTTGGAAAGAAACCTTAGCAGCACTGGATGGTGAGTTAATTCAAGCTAGAGTACTGAACGGATGCCATCAAGACCAGCAGGTGAAGTAGACAACAAGCTGAACGCTGACATTACCACAGATGTGAATGGCAGTCTTGCCCTTACAATGTGCTATGTACCAGTGACTATTTGACTGTTTGATAGGTCTCAACTCATTGAATCCTCATAATATAGGCATTGCTATTCTTCCCAGATTACTAATGAGGCAATTAAACTGTTTTCATTACAGATAGGAAGTGGTAAGGTTCAGAATTCAAATCCAGATGGTATAACTCCAGACCTCTGTATCAACTACAGCACTTCCTTTCTCACACTAGGAAATGCAGCCAAACATGTTTGTCTAGTGAGGAAACATGAACTGTAATGGAGAATGTAAGTCAAGGGGGATGAGAAGTGTATGATGTAAACAGATATGTCATGTTAACTTTGTATTTAGTGCAGCAATGAGAAGGCATGGCAAGAGCCAGCACTCTTGCCTCTCTTTCAAGTTAGGTGTGTGTGTGGAGGGGGTGGGGTGAGAAGGCTATAAAATTAGCCAGAATAGCTAGTCTCATTTGGTATGACACAGAAGAGGGTGGAAGTAGAGAAAAAAAAAAGAGTTCTCTCAGGGAATAGGGGTACAGAGTGGGAAGCAATGGCCTCTTTTAAGTTGAATGAACAGTTTAACATGTTTTGGTCAAAAGGCAATTGAAAAACCCATTACATTCCTTTATCAAGACGTACAGAGCTGAGGTGGACCAGAACATGGTCAGGAATGGCTCAATGCCTTTCAAAGAGATAAAGTGATGTCCCTTGCCAATTCTCCAAATGCAGACTTGGTGATATGGTCCCATGAAGGAAAGAGCCAGTTCTCCTTAGTTCATCTCTATTCATTGAAACCATCTCTATGTCATGAAAATACTTTGCATTCAACAAGTCAACATATTCCTGCATGAACCAGTCATCATAATTGATATGCTTTGGATAGTTTATCATATTATAGCATTGATAATGAAGACATTTCATGGTATATATTGCAATATAGTTGAAATGTATTATTTCAAAAACTTCAACAGAGCATAATGGCACATGCCTTTAATCCCAGCACTTGGGAGGCAGAGGTAGGAGGATCACCGTGAGTTCAAGCCAAGCCTTAGACTACATAGTGAATTCTAGGTCAGCCTGGGCTAGAGCGAGACCCTACTTTGAAAAACCAAAAAAAATAAATAAATAAAAAATAAAAATACAAAAAATAAAATATTTGAAGCTACATGGGAATTTGTGTATTTCTAATTGTTTTTTAATATTATCAACATTTTGATGTATTAATGATCCATTAATTACCTTAATTGCATTAATTTTTTATTAATTTATTGAGTTCAGTCATATTCAGGCACCCATCCTAGGTGTTTATGAAAGACCAATTAAGTGAGATAGATCCAGATGGCCACTGTCTAAATAGCATTTATAGTACAACGCAAAAATGTTCACCAATTTGCAGATATATAACTAATTGCAAGTATGGTAAATATTAGCTTTTGAAGTGCTTGAACACCTAAAGAATTGACACCTTTGTCAGAATCCAAAGGCCAAACTCTCAGAATTATAGAATCATCCTTCATAGGCCACAAAGGAAGCTGAATGGAAATGAAATATATTTATGTATAAAGTGTTTATTTAGCATTTGAGGATAATTGGGGTGGCAGATGCCTTCTCATTGCTGGGACAAACACCTGAGCAGATGAAGCTTCTGAGAGGAAAGGCTTTATTTCACGATTCTAGATTCCAGGGGAAGCTTCATTGTGGCAAAAGAAGCTGGCTCAGTTCACCCGCAGAGGCAGAAGAATGAGCAGCCAGAGCTCAAGTTTGTTCTGAATACACCATAAGTTAGACTCAAGATCTGCTCCCGCTGACATGCCTCCTCAAGCAGACTGTGTAATGCTGAATGTGCATGAGCATGTTTACACTGTGACCCACTGAAGCAAGCCTTTGCTAGGCTGAAATATAAGGAGTCTCATAGATAGCACTGGGAAGCATATATTTAATATTTGGTTGTATAGGGTGCCCCAATGTTAATGCCTGCCATGGCACCTATATGTCAATACCACTGCACATCCCAGAGGGGAAGCACTGTTGTCACACTGCCGTGTTAATTCAAGCAACAGTGCTATGGCTGAAGCCATTGAGTCCTGAGCTTATAATTCCTCCAGGAATACAACAATATATTCCCCCTTAAAAAGAATTAAAACTTCACCAATAAGGCTTAAGTCATCTTAATACTGCTAATCTTTTTCCTTTCTGTGATTCTTCTATGCCTATATCTTGTGTTTACATAAGTGTATATAATGCTTTTAGAGGAGTGCTAATACATGAATGACATCATGTATTATATGCACTTTTCATACAATAACTTGTGTGTGTGTGTATAGTTATAAGTTGTTCTTTTAAGCACCCTGTAATCCTTTATGGAATGACAATCCTCTTATCTTGGCATTACTTGAGTACGCATTTTCTTGCACTTGGTAAATGCCTTGTTCTTCTTTCCAGGATTTACCTGAGTCATTTCATGTTCTAAATGGACTAAATCATTTTCTTTCTTTCTTTTTTTTTTTTTTTTTGATGCCAAGTGATTTGACTTGCTGATTTATTCACTGTGGAGATGTGTGATGATACTAAACTAAAGACATATACCGGTACATAGAGCTTACACTGTGACTGCAAAGCTACATCAGTATGCCATCTCTGTGTGAACCTGCACAAAACCGGTACATTGGAAACAAAATGAACCACCAACAATTTGAATGTGTTGTGTAACTAGCAAACATGAGAATGCTCTGGTATTATACCAAAGCTGTGAAGGAGGCACTGTTCCCACACATCTGATCCCCATCATACTGTCCTACCGCTGTGAGGTACAGGTCCCTGTAGATCTGACTTCCACAGAGCACACACGAGACTGTTACCCAAAATTGTCCATTGTCTCTCAGATTGCTTTACATTTGAACTAACATTTTTGAGACTTAGTCTCACATTGTGGTCCCTAACTCAGTCCTTGTCCTTTCTTTGCACAAAGAAATACTGCATTTGTTTGTTTACTTGATTTGCTTCCATACAAGAGTTTGTTTAAGCAAAGGATCCTCATCCATCATTATGAAAATAAAAACAAAAACAAAGAAACAAAAACTCATCTTATAAATAGAAATCCTTAGGTCTCAATCAACCATATATTAATGGCACTAGTACCTTCTTGGATATACTTGTGGATCTATCTTTAACTTCTGTACAAGGAAAAAGCTTATTTGGTTAAGATTTAACATCAAACCACCCTACAGTCTGATAGAACACTGACTATAACACCTGAAAATCACATCTGAGGTACAAAGCAATCTCTAATGTCAGCAAAGCCCAGGCTCTCTGGGTAATCTTACATGAGTAATTTCTTAATGGGCTGACTGCATTAATTTGATAACTAAGACAATCTCTAAAGCAGACATAATGGTCATTTACTTCTTTTGGATTTTGAGAGCTGCCTGCATTTAGAGCATTAGGAAGTGGTTTACATACCTGTCATCCAGCCCTATGGAAGCTGAGGCAGAGGTTCACAAGTACAAAGACAGAACAGGCTCCATAACAAAAACATGTTTTTATTTATTTCTTCAAAGTTATTTTTTGAGTATGTGTGTACTATATGGTATATATGCTATATACATGTGTGTTGTGCAGATGCGCACACCCTGTGCCCATGTGTGCAGAAGCCAATCACACTTTCATCTTAAGTCCTGAAGACAGGATCTCTTACTGAACATGGAGCTCATACTATGTTTTGATTTGGCCAGCAAACCACAGAGATCTATTGTTGCAGGCGGGAATGACTATGCTCAGTTTTTTTTTTTTTTTTTTTTTTTGCAAGAGTGACAGGGATCAAATTCAGATCCTGTTGTCTACACAGCAAGTGTTCTCACCCACTGAGTCATGTTTCAAGCCCTACGAGACTCTGTGTTTTTTTTTAAGTAAGTCATTCATATACTCTGTACATTCCCATGTCATTCTGGAAGGGAAGATGAATACAATATCCATTTACTGCTGGGTGGCCCTCATACTTGATTATATAAGGCACACCTCATGTAACTTATCACAGGGAATTTTTTATCTTCTGATAACTATTATGCTTTCTTTTATAATACAATGATAATTATATAACCTATTGTGTTTCCCTTTTTACATTAACTCTTACAAAGCCAAGAAGCAAATTTTATGTTCAAAAAAATTTCAAAGATATTTAGCTTTTTTATATTTTTATTTATTTATTAGAGAGAGAGAGAGAAAGGCAGAGAGAGAGAAGAAGAGAGAAAGAGAATAGGTGCCTCAGGGAATCCAGCCACTGCAAATGAATTCCAGACACATGGATCACCTTGCATATCTGGCTTACATGGGTCCTGGGGAATCAAACCTGGGTCCTTTGGCTTTGCAGGCAAGCACCTTAACTGCTAAGCCATCTCTCCAACCCTTTAACTTGTTTTTTCAATTATTAAATTCTCAACTGATACTACACCTTCTGTTATTTACTTCATGTAACATTTTCAGGAATCATATAATATTTTTCTTGAAGCATAGTACTAAAGTAATCATTATTTTTCTCATAAAATTGCAGGTGCTTTTCATGTTATTCACTCTCCCATCAACTAGTGACTTTAAAAATACGGACATGCAAAGATAAATTATTTATGAAACTCACCAAACACCTAGTGAACTCAAAACTGTAGAAAGTATAAAAGCCTAAGTATAAAAAAAATTATTGAGGGCTGGGAAGCTGGCACAATGGCTAAAGGCACTTGCTTGCAAAGCCTGATGGTCTGGGTTCAATTCCCCAGTATCCCTGTGATTATGAGGCTTATGAAATGCTTGGGGCAAGTTTGTCCCAGTAAGGTTATCCTGAGGCCCTGGGGTCCATGATGCGCTCATACCCATTTGGTCCTTGACACGCAATACTCCAGCATTACTGTCTAGATCTTATGGTCACTTGGTTCCAGTTTTACCAACTCACTTGGGGACATTGGCACAGATTGATTATTGGGTTGTTTGGTTTTGCTGTGTACAGCCTCTCTCACCTCTACATTCCTGAGATGGAAGCTAGCTAGAGAATAGGAGGCAATGAAGACTCTATTTTATCTGAGATCTCCTTCTCATAAGATGTTTTATGATAGAGTTTTAACGGTTGCTAGGCTCTGTTTCAATAACAAAATACATTTAAAATTTGATGAGTCAATAAAATAAAGATGTAAAAAACTTATATAATCTCAATAATATTTTTCCTGTAATATAAAGAACATTTTTATGGAAAACCTACAGAACAAGAGGATTGTTGCAGTGATGTTGAGCTGGATTTCAAATTAACGTTATAGATAACAACACAGCTTCCTTCAGAGGCAGTTTATTTACTGCAAGAGACAGGCTGAGGCCTTAAGAAAACAAAGCTTTGCCAGAAGTCATGACTGTGGTTAATTTTTAACCAACGGATCAGAAAATATAGCAACACATTAATGATATATTACATCATGATGTAGGTATGATCCTGAAAATCTCCTTACCACACACAGGCATTTCTTCCCTGCTCAGTACATTAAAAGAGCTTTTAAATTTGAAGCTATTGTTTTCCTTCATAGAAGCATATATGGTCTGGGGCTGGAGATATGGCTCAGCAGATAAGGCCCTTCCTTGCAAAGCCTAAGAACCGGGGTTCAATTCCCCAGGACCCACGTAAGCCAGATGCACAAGGTAGCTCATGTGTCTGGAGTTTGTTTAAAGTGGCTAGAGGCCCTGGAAAGCCCATTCTTTCTTTATCTGCTTCTCTCTCTCTTTTTCTCTCAAATAAATGAATATTATCTAAAATGCAGACCTCTTCTGTGAAGATGAGTGTCGTAGTAGTATGCTGCTTCACAGATACTGAATACGATAAACAGCACGCCTGTTCAGCCCCTTCATGTTAAAGGCTGCATTTCTGGTAGAAAAAAATAGAAGTAACTCCCTACTGAAAGACATCTCTGTTATGTAGAGAGCATTTTGAAGAGAAAGTATTTGGGCCTGATTCCACTACTATTAAAGTATTATAAAGGTCAAGAGTTTCATAGCTACACACTAAACACTGGTAAATCAGATTTTCTCAACTGCCAATCTTCTTAAGAGTTTCAACAGTTGGGTTATGAATATATTTAATACTAACACTAGTGTTTATTGAACATGTACTACACATCAGGAAATTAGCTACATGTGTTACATGAAGCATAAATATTAAGTCAGTTTCAAAGGTAAATATTGAATAAATGGCAGAGTTGAGACTAGGGTACAGAGAATATTCTCTTTTTTGTTTTTAATTTTATTTAGTTATTTGCAAGCAGAGATAGAGGAGAGGTAGAGGGAGAGAGAATGAGAATGGGTGTGCCAGGGCCTCTTGCCACTGCAAATGAATTCTAGACACATGTGCTACTTGGTGTGTCAAACCTGGATCCTTAGGCTTTGAAGGCAAGTGTCTTAACTGCTAAGCCATCTCTCCAGCCCCTTTTTCTCTTTCCTGTTTTCTCTTGCCCTCAGTTCTTCCCTGACCTGCCTCCTCAGCCAGTCATGGCCATCTATCAGTATCTTGGTGTCCTCTCAAATTTCTTTTCCTGGTGCTACCCTCCTTTCAGCTCATTCTAAATTCCAGCTCAGCTGAGAAACATCACACTTTGGTGACTGCCAGTCTCTCATTTAATGAGGAAAATGAACTGAGCATCATCTTCATCCTTGTGTTTCCTGACTGTGGATGTGATGTACTTAGCCAGCCTCCTGCTCCTGTTTCCATGCCTTTCACACAATAATGGCATGTCCCCACTCAAAACTATAACCTAGAAGAAACCCTTTTCTTCCTTAAATAGCTTCTGGTCATTTATTGTATTGTACAAACAAGTAAAGAAAGTAATGCACATACCTACTGGCTATAGTCTTGGATAACTCATTTAACCTCTTGGTTCTTTGCTTGCTCATCTATAAAATACAAGTTGACTCATTGCTTTGAGATGTTAAGTACAATGATACTGTACAAAAAATATCTCAGATGTTCCTCAGTGTCTTTTCTATGATCACTGAATACCTTTACTGGGTTTGGTTTTTAGTTATCTTCAGAAGCACTTACTATATAATGAGTTGGATATCTATTCTCTATTCATCATGTTTTCTACAAACCACAAAGTGATAATACCACATGTTTGGGGTCTGTGGTGGTTTGATTAAGGTGTCCCCCATAATCTTAGGTGTTTTGGATGCTAGGTTCCCCATCTGATGGCAATTAGAAATTAAAGCCTCCTGGAGGTAGTGTATTGTTGGGGGAAGGATTACAGGGGTTATAGCCAGTTTCCCCATGCCAGTATTTGGCACACTCTCTTGTTGCTATGGTCCACCTTATGTTGGCCAAGAGGTGATGTCCACCCTCTGCTCATGTCATCGTTTCCCCTGCCATCATGGAGTTTCTACCTCGAGCTGGTAAGCCAAAATAAACCTCATTTCCCCCCACAAACTGCTCTTGGTTTGGTGATTTCTATCAGCAATGCAAACCTGATTGCAACAAGGTCAAAGACTTACATTCAAATTTAGTTCCATCAGTATCTCTTATATGTTTTTCCTGTATAATGTAGAGATAAGCATAAATGATATGTAAACCTGTTATACTGATTAAAGGAGACAAATTAGAGAAATGTTAGTACAATGACTGGCAAGGGGAGTGTATATCAGTAGATCATCACATGAAACTTCTATCAATTTGCTCTTTTTCCATCATTCTAAACATGGGCTTTGCACAGCTGGTTTTACTTTCTGCTCTTTGTAGCTTCCAATACAGATTCCAACCCCATCATTATCATGTCTCTTTTACTGGCCTACTTACTTTATTATCTCATCCAATCTGATCTTTTCAACTCATCCAATTCTTCTCTTCTGGCTTTCTCTTTAGCCCTTGGTATTCAAGGGAGTTTTGAGCCCAAAGTTCAAATGCCTTGGTAATTCCTCCCTCAAACAAGTCCAAAAGGCCTACAAAACACATGGTCAATTTTATCACAGCAATGTTCTCTCTCTTAGTACCAATTTTGTGTATTAGTTGCTTTACTTATTGCTGGGATAAAAGACATGACATAGCCGGGTGTGGTGGTGCATGCCTTTAATCCCAGCACTTGGGAGGCAGAGGTAGGAGGATCATCATGAGTTCGAGGCCATCTTGAGACTCCATAGTGAATTCCAGGTCAGCCTGGGCTAGAGCGAGACCCTACCTCAAAAAATCGAAAAACCAAAAAAAAAAAAAGACATGACCAAAAACGATGTAAGGAAGGGAAAGGTTTATTCTGGCTTACAATTATGAGGGAGTATATCCCATCATGGCATTGTGGGGAAGACATGACACCAAGAGAAGGAAGCTGGAGGGTCACATTGCTACTGTAGTCAGGAAGCAGTGATCAGTGGTGATAGTTAGCTCACTTTTTCTTTCTTATACACTGCAAGGTTCTCAGTCCATGGAATGGTGCTGCCCACATTAGAGTGGGTCTTCTCACCGCACTTAGCATAATCTAAAATATTACTAACAGACATGCCAATAGATGTGATTCTGAACCCCACCACCTTGACAACCAGAGATTAATCATTATAGTGGAAGAACTTGGATAGCGGGCATAAGTTCAACAACATTTAAGTAAAAAGGCATACTTTGTAGATCAAAGGACTGAAGTTTTCACAGAAAAAATATATAATTTTAAAAAGATAACCTTTGCAAACTTGGGGGAAATTTTTGAGTTCTTTTTAAACAGAAAATACCCTACATGAGTTTAAATAGACCCCTCAAGAACAAACAAACAAAACCACAAAAAATAAATCCCTATTTCACTACCAGTAAATAACAGTTGAGCTGACATTAGACTTCTGTTTTGGAGCACTCAATGCCAGGATTTGTAAGAGTCATATCCAGATGAAGTGCTCATCTTGGGTGAAGACAACATGTATAATTACATATGTAAGAGTTTAGGAATATTCCCCATCTAGTCTAAAAGCTTATTTGTTTTGATACTTAGACAAACTTTGAATACCTGGTATAATCTCTGATTCATTTTGGACGGAAGAAAGGAGTTTCCCACAAGGGAGATTCCTCTAGCCCTGCAGCTGTGTTCAGGTGTCGTGTGTCCTATTTGAATGTAATTCTACTACCCATATAAAAATGGCAGGCATGATGGCACATGACTGTAATTTCAGTCCTGGGGGCATAGAGACAGCAGGATCCCTGTGGCTTGCTGGACAACTAGTCTATCCTAATTAGTGAGCTCTAGACTAATGAGAGGTTCTCGCTAAATGAAAAGTTATTGGTATAACTAAGAATGACACCTGGGCTTGTCCTCTGACCTTCACCCAGGCACGCAAGCAAGCATGTACACACATACACACATACACACATAAAATGAATTAACGAAAAAAGAACACCATTTTTAGAAAGATTTTCTTCCTTTCCCTGCCCCACACCATTTTACTTTCCCTTTCATAAAAACCCTGACAAATTAGAACAAAGGCCTTTAAAACTAACTTGCTCATTGTCTAGATCTGCCTCATACTCTTCCAGGCATTCCTTCCTCTCCATCCTCACCCCACTTTTGTAACACCAGCTTCTGACTGTCGGATGTTAAAAACTGGCTTTAATGTTGGTCTCACTGGATAAGACTCTTCAGAATACTTTGTCTTTTGTAAAACATACAGAAAAGTTGAAAAAAATTGTACGGCAAGCAGAAAAATTAATGAAAACAATGATATTGTACAAATTAAATTGTGTTTTTAAGTGTCTATAATTATTAGCATAATTTTTTCAAGTTTCATGAATTTGTGACAGAAAATATGCACACAAATCTTATTTGTTATTTTAAAATAGAATTAATAAATACTCATGTAATAAGCCCAAATGAATGGCTGTGTTTGATATGTTGATAAGCCAATTTAATGTCTGCCATCATCGAAGACAGCAGGATTTGCATAACTACATCCATATTAAATCTGTTGTGTTTATTACACAATATGAAAAAAACATGGCCTTACACAGAGACGCAGATACACGGTTGTAAAATGGACAGGTATTTTGCCTTGTCAGCCATCACAAGTTGGGTTATTTCTTTAAGGATTGCAGAGGATGGTTTTCTACTTTTACTGTCCTTCCCAATTTTATCTCCTATAAATCACATTCATAGTTCTCTCTTTCTTCCAAAATAAAATTTAGTATTTTAAAGTATAATTTATCATGGGAAGCCTAACCTGCGTAATTGTTTTATTTTAATTATCAATTTTCAAAGTGACTACTTTATGCCTTATCAACTTTTCTAGTGGTTTCTTGTGAATTGTGTTTCTTTCTCTCATTGTTTACTTTCTTACATAATCATGGTGTTTTTCATGTAGTCAAAATGTTTTACTTATTTAAATTTATTCAGACTATTTTATCTCTGGCCCATGTCTTAATTCATTTTCTGTTGCTAACAACACAATACCACATGTTGGGTAAATTGCAAGGGGGATGGATTCATCCTGCTTACAGTCTGATGCAAGGTTGAGGGGCTACATCTGGTGATGGCCTTCTTGATGTAAGAGTCCTGAGGCAATGAAGGATGACACAAGTGGAGACAGGGAACGGAAAGATCTAGAAAAACAGAAGCTCTACTCAGGTAGTCCACAAACCCCTCATTCCATCTATCCATAAAATGACATGCAGAGATTCTCAAAAGTAAAGTCCTAATCACCTCCTCCATGTTCCACCTAGTCAATAACTCTTAATACACATCCTAACATCTCACAATAGGATTAACTACCAGCATGAGTTTTGAAGGGTACAAGCCACACTGAGCTATTTTATCAGTGGGGAACTAACACAATTTCATTAGCTCTCAATAAAGTCAGGTTCTCTGCCACAGTAGAGCATCCCAGGCTCAATTAATGCGTGTTCTAACCAGTTCTGGAGCAGTCATTTTTCTAAGGAGTACAAGATACATTTAAATGAAAATATTAAGTGCCTTAATCTGAATTCTACTATCTGTTGCTGCTGATGTTGTCTTTTCTTCTGCACATTTTCTGTATAGAAAATAAATCTTGTGAAAAAGTGAGGGCACTGAGAGTTTATAACACAATTTCTCAATCCCACACCATGAACGCTGTGAGAACAGATAATTCTTTGCTGAAGAGCTGTGCTGTCCATTGTAGATGTTTGGCAGTGTGCTTGGTCTCTCCTTCATAATATCTATACCCTACATGTGCAAATCAAAACTGTGTCCAGCCATTATGAAGTGTTCTGAACAGAGTTAGTGAAAAGATGAAAACTAGGTCTGGAGAGAGTTGGCAGGTAGTTAAAGGTGCTTGTTTGCAAAACCTGATGGCCCAGGTTCAGTTCCCCAGTACCCACGTAATCCAGATTTACAAAGTGATGCATGCTGCTGGATTTTGTTTGCAGTGGCAAGAGACCCTGGCATACTTCCTCCCACCCTGTCTGCTTACTTCTCGTGGTCTGTCTGTCTGCCTCTCTCTCAAATAAATAAATAAAATATTTTAAGAAAATAAAAAAGGAAAACTGCCTGTAGCTATTCTGGTTTATTTTCAGATTGCATAAATCTTTTGCTTTTTACAAAATTGCCTTTTGCTGAAATTATTGATAAATATATTTCTATCAGCATCAAAATAGTGTATCAGATACTTTTGCCTGACAAAACCTAAAGGAAGAAATACTTATTCTGTCTCACAGCTCCAGAGGTTTCTGTCTATGATTGCTGGGACATACTCACTTAGGCAGAACGTCATGGCAACAGGAGCATGTTGGGTGTTCATAGAACTGAGAGAGAAAAAGATAGGGACCAGAGATCAGATATGACCTGCAAAGGTACCCTCCCAGTGACCTATAGCCTCCAATGAAACCCCACCTCCTAAACATTCCAGAGCCTCCCAAAATAGTACCACTAGGTAGGTACCAAGCATTTAGTACATGAGCATATGGAGGGGTACAAAATCTCATATTCAAATAGTAATTACATAAATTATATTGTCTTATTATTTTTCTACGTACCAGTACCAATATAACTTTCAAAAACAAAACATGCTCCATATGGTAGTTCTTCCATCCCTGCATGAATTCTTAAGTGTCCAAACCAGTAGTGTGGTCAAATATCCATCAAATTCCAGATTTCTCCTTTGCTCTAATTCAGTCCTTACTGCTTAGGACTTGAGCAACCCTGGGAAGAATGAAGATCAGTTTATTCTGTTTGCTCAGCTCATACTCCAAGGCCCACAGCAGACAACTGTGACCATACCAGGGCCACATACAAGGAGAAGGGCTAGAAGGAGGAGCATTCTGTACACGGCAGGTAGATATAACTCTCACTGGAGTTGTCTGAAACTTTGAAGGGACCATATATATTTCCCTGAGAGGCTCCAACTCCACAATGCAGGTGATCCCTCTCCTCGGATAGCTCTGAGTGCCCCTGTGGCCTCTGCATTACAGTGCTTACCCCTCCTCAGATGTTTTGGCTCAGAGTCCTTGTAAGTTATCCTTTTAGTGGGAACCACTTAGCAATTTTTTTAAAAAAGAACTTTTTATTGATGAATATATTTAGAAAAAGACTTAAATGAATGATGTAGAGCTTATGAGTTATTCTTAGGTAAATGAAACCATGTTGCTTTCATCTATATGAAAGGAATTTAAAAATTGTTAGATGTCCAGAAGACCTACCAGTTTGCTCCTTCCAAAACCTTACCCCAAAGCAACTACCACCCCAACTGCTACTATCATAGATTGGTTGTGACTGCACTGGTATTTATACTAATAGCATCATATAGTATTTTCCTATGTTTGCTTTTTTGTGTCCTTATATTCTTTCTTTCCTATTAGATCATAAAGCATGCAAATGAAATAGCTTGCTTATCTTGTTTTATAGTTGATCTTTTTTGTTTGTTTGTTTGCAGCTACTCTGAGCACTGTTGCTACATACATTATTGTGCAGGCCTCTCTTGTTTGTTTGCTGGTATGCACACAGGGGTAAAACTTCACTGTACTTGTCACTGCCCTTGTTCCGTGGTACAGGTCCCTAGAGCATTGAAGGTGAAAATTCCCCTGAGACTACACAGTGAATTTCAGGCTAGCCTGGGCTAGAGTGAGACCCTACTTAAAACAAACAAACAAACAAACAAAAGAGCCAGGTATGCTGGTACATACATGTAATCTCTAATCCAAGTGCTGGGGAGGAAGAATCAAGACTGTTTGAACACACTGGCCAGACTGTGTAGCCTGCCTAGCGAGTTTTAGGCCAATGAGAGACCCTGTATCACAGAAGTTGAACTGCACCTGAAGAATGACCACCAAGTTGTCCTCTCACCTCAGTGTTCATACACACACACAGAGAGAGAGAGAGAGAGACAGACAGACAGAGAGAAAGCTCATTTTGTTCACAAAAAAGTGTTTCAACCTTTCTGGGATTGGTCAGATTAGACCAGGTGGGAACAGATAAAGACTTGAAAGATAAATAAGATTTTTCAAAACAGATAAGTAGAGAGGAAGGGATGAGAGTCATAGAGGTTTGAGAGAGTTTAGGTTCATACAAGAATGTTAGGACATGTGGCCCTCAAAGAACATAAAAGAATATCTGAAATTGGAAAGACATAATAATATCACCTGCTTCTTTTCCCACTCTCAAACTGACAATAGATTCCCAGGAGGAAGAACAAACATCATATGTTACACAGATCAGGAAATAGTTCCCCAGGGGCATGAACTGGGGAGAACTGAGAGCTAAGTAGTGTCTGTGTTAAGTGAATTTTTCATTATGGCATACATCCTGCTGACTCCTGATGGTGAATGTGTGGGTAGATAGTAAAGGTGCTAGACATCTTAATGCTCTAAGTGCTCTAATAGAATGATGCTTTGGGCTGGAGAGATGGCTTAGCAGTTAAGCGCTCTCCTGTGAAGCCTAAGGACCCCAGCTCGAGGCTCAATTCCCCAGGACCCACGTTAGCCAGATGCACAAGGGGTCGCAGGCATCTGGAGTTCATTTGCAACGGCTGTAAGCCCTGGCGCACCCATTCTCTCTTTCTCTCTCTCTCACTCTTTCTCTCTCTGTTGCTCTCAAATAAATAAAAATAAACAAAAAAAATTAAAAAAAAACTTTTAAAAGAATGATGTTTTATAGACCTACAATGGGGAGAAGCAATACTGTCCAACTTGTGACATCAAAGAAAGGAATGAGTAAATGTATCTGGACATGGGCATGACCTTCAAAACAAGAATATAAAATGGGAAATGTTATCTGTAGAAAAGTGGTAGCAATAGAGGTTATGCTGGATTTGTAACCCCCAAAATTTAAGATTTCTAAAATCATGTTGGGACAAAGCCAATACATTTGTCCCTGAGATTTCTTTTTCACCTCAATACAGTCAGCAATATGACGGAATGACACAAGCAATGGAGTGGCCCTTTCTGTGTTCCTCATTCTTAGTGCCTCTGAGTCCTGGCCAAGCATTATGCTATACAGTCAGTGTCTGATCTCTACGTCAGACACTTAGTCAGCTCCAGCTGCATATCTGGCTCCATGTCTTTAACCAAAGCAACTCATAAAGGTGAAACTCTAACTGAACCTTCTATGATGGACTTCGTAGTTCTGAGGGCCTAACACTTAATGCTAAAGATGACCATAATTTAGAGATGGTTCAGCCATTCCAGTCTTCTGTGGGTACTTGATGGAGTGATCCACGAAGTGACAGGTGATCAGGCATATGGGTAATGTCAAGCCCTTAAGGTAGTGATTTCATGTCAGTGTGCTCAACTAAATTTCTCAATCAGAAACTTCCTTTCCCAGTCAAACTCCATTTTTTTACACGTGTGTGTGTGATGTGTATGTCTGTGGATATGTGTGTTCTTACATGTGTGGCCGCATGTGCATGGAGGACAGAGACAGACATCAGGCATCTTCCTCAGTTAGTCTCCTCCATATTCTTTGAGATGGGACCTCTCAATATGCCAAGTTCACCATTTATGTTTTATTGACTAGTCAGTGAGCCTCAGGGCTCTGCCTGTCTTCACTTCCCCGGTTCTGAGGTTAAAGGTATGCCCCCTGTGCCAGGCATCTTATGTTGACACTGAGGGTCTGAGCTCGAGCCCTTGTGCTTTCACCATACTTCACCCTCCAAGCCATCTCCCCAGTGCTCTTCCCTACTCAAATTTTAAATGTTGGACTACTAATTTTTTATCTCCTTAAGACTTACAAAAATTGCATTCTAGTTGGCAACTAAAATTTCCTTATGCGTATTTGACACAGGTGAAGTACTGAGTGAGTTTGGTGCATCGCCAGCATGTGGTGCTGCCCATCACGAGGCTGGCTGTAAGAGTTATGCAGCTGCCGATGTGTGCCTGCCCTTGGTTCAGTCATCATTGACTACACTTTCAGGAGGCTTAAGATCTTGTAAATGACTTATACTTCTTTTCATTCTTAGGGCAGCATAACTATCTATGTGCTGGAAGAAATGACTGCATTGTTGATAAAATTCGCAGAAAAAACTGCCCAGCATGTCGCCTGAGAAAGTGCTGTCAGGCCGGCATGGTCCTTGGAGGTAATGCTATTGTTTTCATCGAAAGCATAGTGTTGTGTCTTCATACTGTCTCGCTGTGAATCAGAAAAATGCTAATTTTCATGTTCGTCTTTTATTCTTCCTTTGTATTTTCTGTCTTAATGTTCACACTTGAATATCTAGTTAACCGTGCAGATTTTCTGCATCTCGATGTCTGTTATGAGAAGGAAAATCCATTCATCCTTGTTGCCTATAAGTATATGTTGTGGCCAGTGTATGGGCCTACATTTAAGTAACGTGTGTTAGAGTCCAGCTTCACTTACTGCTCATGTGACATTGAGTGAGTCACCAACCTTTTCTGGGTATCAGGCTCATTATCTAAAAAGTGAATACCTTGAGGTCCCTTCTAGCTCAAAACTTGATTCTGAAAATTATCAGGTACAGAGTAAACAGTGACAGAGTAAAGCAAGGCTGTTGACATTAGGGTGAGAATCCATTTGAAGGAGATATATTATTGATTCTTTTTTCTATATTTTTGTTCCTAGGGCATCTAAAACTTTTTATAATGTAGTACACACTGCAATATTAAAGTCAAATTTTAACAACTGATTTAAATGTAAAGAAAATGAAGTGAAGGAGGTCAATAGAGACATGGTTGTGGAAAACAACCTTATTTTCTTATTCTTTTTCACTTCCTCATGCCCTTACTTCCTATGCAACACCGCAAAGGAATGATGGGTTCTAGACCTAGATATAACCTCATGGAATATGTACTGAGCTGTTGAAACAAAAATGTGTTTTCTTCAGTAACCATCTAAAAATACATTGTGTTCCATCAAAGTTACATATTTCTTTCTTTGGGAAATGTTATATTTAGACCAATATTTGTCAGATTTAATGACTTACGGGAACATTACTTTCTCCATGAAGCTTTTGCCAATGTGCTTGGACAAAATTAATACCCAGTCAGCATGCTGGGCACTTGACAATAATTCGTCACAATGGAGCTCTCATGGCATTTTATCATTTCATGATTAGAGACTTGTTTTTCTGAAGTTAAGCACAGTGCCTGGGTCCATGTAGCCATAACCATCCTTGGCTTAAGGAGGTGCCCAAAACATAGTTACTAAGTGGATACACCCAATCTCTCAGCAGGTTGAAAGCATTTGAGTCCTGAACCTCAATTACATCCTATATATTTCAGCTTTATCTTCAGAAGCCTTTGTAAACTTCTAAATTTTAGAACTTTTTCACACATCTTGTCAATGTGGAAGCTTAAAAAGATCTGCAGTTACTCTGGGCCTGTTGCCATCACTACTTTTATAAAACATATTTCTCTTAGAAAACTGAAGATTCTCCAATGCTGAGACCTAGTTTCTGCCAGGGTCTTGAATCTTGAATTTTCTCCATTTGATCCCATAATAAAAATGCAGGATTCCAGTGAGTACCTGCAGAATATTCCTGGTGATTAGTAATATAACCTCAAAATATTCATATTGTCTTATGGTATTCTAGGGTATTAGCCTATGTATCAAGTTTCCCCAATCTTTCATTATAATCCATATCCAAACCCCTTGATCCTTTGGTCTATTATTCAAGTATATCCCAAACCATATCTACCACCTTCATAGTCATTGCTATATTTTTCACCTCCCATATTGTCACTTATTTAACTTATATCCCTTCCTTCCCCCTCTCTCCCCACCTCTTTTCACCTTATTTTCTCCCTACCTAACTCACCACCCTCATTCTTTTCCAATATCTATGTTCTAAGCCCTTAGTATATATCAGATAACCTCCTTACTCCTGAAGTTCAACAGTAAATATAATTTGCCAAATCCCTGCCTTTATGGAGCTCACTCTGTTGAAGGATGGATCATATATATATATATATATATATATATATATATATATATATGATGAAAAAATCTGTGGAAAAATATTAAGTAGGTGTATTAACAATGAGTGTCAAAGAGAGGAGTCATCCCTGAGCCTTTTGCTATTATTGGTATTTTCATCTCACTTAGCAATTTCTCAAGCAGTGACATTGCTTAAGTCATGAATTTGAAGTGCTGGCTCTAGTTTCCTTAAAGCAGATTAAAATAAATTCATTATTTAAATATAATTTAGTGACCTTCCTAAAAACAACTCAGGTATCATGAATGTGGGAAGAATGATTTAGATGATATTTTTGTGGCCACTGTGATCTCTAACAAAATAATTATAGGGCAGGAAAATGAGCGACCTAAAGGAAGTGACATACATCATTATGTCAAAAAAGAACAGGAAAAAAATAGGTTCTGAGAGAGTTGTCAAAATATTCCAAAGAAAATCTCAAAGTGTCGATACTTTGTAAGATTTAAAGGAGAAAGATGTTTATGTGTAAATGTTAAGTGTCTGATTAAACTTGATATTTTGCATCTTAGTGATGGTTTTTCTGGAAAGTAAGTCAGTGGGATCAGGGAGAAGTGAAGCTTGAAAACTGCTTGTTCTAGCTGGAAACTGGAGCTTAAATTCTGTTCTGTAGACAGTGGAATGAGGGCTTTTGAACCCAATTATTCTTTGGAGATCCAAGAATAATGTCCACATTTCCTAGTGCATCACTTGGGCCTTTCATCAATTTTTTCTGAATCTGGCTCGCATCAACTCATGGTGAATCCTGCACCCCAGGTCACCTTCACTTTTCTTTGCACATGGCTTGCTTTTGCATGCCCCATTCTCCCTTCACTCCTTGTGCACTGTGACTTAATGAGACACTAAGTTCAAACGTGATATTTTTATGTATCCCTCTCAGGTCTCCAATCACAGCAGGACAAGAGTTTGTGGTGAACTAGTCTAATACCAGGATCTTCATATCTGGCCTCACTGAAGGGCCTTGAGTCAGCTTGGATTAGTGTGTGCCCTGACTTTTCTTAGTTTCAACATTCCTACTCTTATTTTAGAAGGTTGGCAAGCAACCTCATCCCCATCTATTCTCACAGGAGGCAGTTAGAATTCATTCTCTCTTTTCTATTGGCTCTTGTAGTAACCTTTACTTCATTGTTTTGTAACTGTTTATCAGTATTTTATTCAAGGTTTTTCTCTTTTGTCCAAGATTACTTGTAAGTAGAAAGTTAATTATAGGCTTTTTAGCACCAAAGTATGTTTAAGTATTTGTCAAGATGTGCTCAATAAACATTTATTATTATTCTGAGGTCATTTGAAATACAAGTCTCTGTGAGTTCTTGAATACAAAGCCATCTTCAGTGATTGACGTGACACAGGCAGTGTTTCAGGAAGTGGAAGGAGGCTCTGTCTATTGTAGTGATTTTTCTCTTTTGGAAGAGTGGAAGTCTTTTTGAGGCAGGTTTGTATTCCAGTACTGCAGTTGTTTTAATGTTTTTATTGTCATAATGGAAAAGTGATTAAAAACAGCCAATATGAAAATGAGGAGACATCCAGCCACCAAGAAACAGAGATTTATTTGGACGAAAATCTTGAGTTTCTGCCAACTCAGTCAGAAGCAGCTTCAAAAGAAGCTTGCTCTTGAGAAGATCCACAGGTGGAAGAAAGGGCAGGATGCCACACCAGGGCCACAGACCAAAGTAGCACCAGAGAAGGAGGAGCAGCTCCTCTGGGCAAAGTGGTGGGTGACTTCAGAGGTTCTTCATGGTTCTTCTGCAGAAAGGTAGACGTGGTTCTGAAAGGTCAGAGTTAGCTCAGAAAGATTGAACAATGTTCTGAGTCTGGAGTTATATGCAGTCCGGTGAGCCTGTTGGCCAAATATCACTGTCCCTACTGTTGTATTCCAGTCATGTGTTCATATTTTCCTATTGCCATTGGTCTTCTGAGGTCATAGGACATTTTCTCTGTTTTCATAGTAAGCTACTTAATGTGTCTGTGACCACAAAGTGTATCATTCCAACCATGACACTAGAGAATGAGAGGAAGACCTATCAATGTGTAAAATGGGACAAGAGATGGAAATGGGGCTTCTCCAGGACAACTTGCAGAGGCACCCAGTATTTTAGGGATGTGGCTGAAATAGTAAATGTATTGTGATATAGTATCTAATCTAGTAGGCGAGTTAAAATGAATACAAAAATGTACTGATTTCAAAGTGTAACATTTTTACTCTCATACTTGAGCAATTTTGTTCAATTGCATGTATTTTTGATAGCATGGGTTTGGTTTTAATAGACCCACTTTCTAAGTAAGCTAATCGCTTTTAAGAGTTAATCATCATTTTACCTAACATGTTTAGTATGCGAGAATTGTTTGAATCCATGTGTAAAGCTATAATTAGAAATTTATCATGATGCAAAATATTCACACATTGTATAGCAGTTTTATTCTTTGTTTTAAATGAGCTTTTTGATTTGGTATAGTATAACTACTTACTGTATCATTTCATTAGGGAATGTATCAAGCTTACCAAAACATTTGAGAAAGTATCTTTTAAAATCACTCATGCATATATCAGCTTTTACCTTATTTTTAAATATTTTCATTAGTTTTGCTTTATTTTATGAAGAATAAGACATTTTAGATAGTTTGGAACTTATTCTTTCTTTGCTGGTAATCACTATCATGAATTACTTTTTAATATATTCATTCTTATAGTTCGCATGGATTCTTTTTGGTACGTGTGTATGGTGTGTGTTCATATGCATATGAGCTTATATGTGTGTGCAGGTATTCATGCACGTATGTATACATGTGTATTGAGAACAGAGGTTGACATTGTGGGTCCTCCTCAGTAATTCTCTTTTTTTGCTTTGTTTTTCTACGAGGTAGGGTTTCGCTCTAATCCAGGCTGACCTAGAATTCACTATGTAGTCTCAGGGTGGCCTTGAACTCACTGCAATCCTCCAACCTCTGCCTCCCAAGTGCTGGGATTAAAGGCATGCACCACCATGCCCAGCTCATCCTCATTGATTCTCAACCTTATTTTTTGAGACAGGATCTCTCTCTGAGCCTAGAGCTCACTGATACAGCTAGACTAGCTAACCAACAAGCTCTCCAACAGTACAATTGTCTCCAATGCCTCAGTGCTGAGACATTAGGCACATACCACCATACCTGGCATTATATACAGGTAGTGGGGATACAAACTCAGATAGAATGCTTGTTTGGAAAGTACTTTACCCACTAAGCCATCTCCCAAGCCTCTGGATGCTTAAGTATTATGATATATTCAATATTAAAATGATACATAAATGTCATCTCTTTTTATTTCTTCAACTTGTTTTTATAATTTAATGTGTTTTTATTTTAAACATTTTATTTATTTATTTATTTATTTATTTATTTATTTATTAGAGAGATAAAGAGAGAAGAGAATGGGCATGACAGGGCCTCTAGGCACTGAAAATGAACTCCAGATACATGTGCCACCATGTGCATCTAGCTTTCGTGGGTACTGGGGAACCGAATTTGGATCCGTAGGCTTCACTGGCAAGTGCCTTAACCACTAAGCAATCTCTCTACCCCTAATGTTGTATTTCTGAGAGTAATTCAAGTTTATATTTTCATTGTGATGTTTTATTGACCATTTGCATTTCCCCTGTGGTGAATTAGTTTTCATGTCCTTTGGCAATTTTCCAATTGAATTGTCTTTGTCTTTTTTTTTAACATCTTTAAGTTTTTTTTTCTTAAGATTTATCTTTATTTATTTGCTAGAGACAGAGAGAGGGAGAGAGATAGAGAGAGAGTGAGAGAGTGAGAATGGATGCACCAGGGCCTCTAGCCACTGCCAATGAACTCCAGACACATGCACCACCATATGCATCTGGCTTATGTGGGACCTGGAGAATCAAACCTGGGTCCTTAGGCTTCACAGACATGCACCTTAACTGCTAAGCTATCTCTCCAGCCCTGAATTGTCTTTTTCTTTAACTCATAAAACTTACTTTTATATGTTGTATGAATCCTTTGTAATTTGTAGTCTGTATCATGTCTTTTTTACCTTGCCTATGGTGTCTTTAAGTTTTAATATAACCACACATATTGATATTTTCTCTTTTTAAAGAAAATTCCTATCTAGAAATCTTACAAATAATATACTCAATGTCATCTAAAATCTTAAAATTTGCTTTGCAACTTCACATCCTAGCCCTGCATGCAAATATATTTTATTAAGAAAGGGAAAGCTCTAACTTCATTTCTCATATTGATAATGTATTGCTATAGCATATTTGGTGACAAGTGCTCCCAAACATCTTTCCTATGTAAATGAGTGCTGAAAGTCTTGAATCCCAACATAAGTCTATTTATAATTAAATTAATAGAAGTATAGGCAGTATTATCAAACATGCCAGTGTTGCTTAATTTACTTTTTTTAAGATTAAAATATACATATACATATAGTCACATTTTTCTGATAACACTCAAATTACTGATGCAAGTGAACATGGGGCTGCTTCTCTTGTATATCACATCCTATATGTATTTGTTCTCTTTGATTTGTCTATTTTATTCTGTGGTACATCCCTGAAACCATGCTGTCTGAAGGGCTGTGGTGTTATACATCTTGATGCCTGGTAGATTAAGTCAGCATTGTTGGCTTTTCTTGGCTACATGAACTGTTCCTTGAAGATGGCATTGAAAAGGTTGGTTTTTGAAAAAGCTAGGCATGGTCGCACACACCTTTAATTCCAGCACTCAGGAGGCAGAGGTAGGAGGATTGCCATGAGTTCGAGGGCACTCTGAGACTACATAGTAAATTCCAGGTCAGTCTGGGCTACAGTGACACCCTACCTAAAAGAAAAAAAAGCAAACAAACAAACAAAAAGGTTGGTTTTGTTGTTGTTGTTGTTTTCTACAGTGGGTTTCCAACACATAATACCATGCGTGAGTACTTTCCCTCAGGAATTATTAAATAGATACTATTTTGTCCTCTTTTTATCAGATAATCTTGCCAACAATATTCTAAGTCAGCACTGATTGAAGTTATTTTGGTTTAATGTGTCTTCCCAAACAACATATTATCTTCAAAACTGTTTAGTTTCATAATATAGACAGCTTATTAAGACTGACATAATGCAACATTATTTTCTTGGTGTGCTAAGAATTTAGAAAATCTTATTATATTTCAAAATTATGCAATAGACAACTCAATCCAATCTGATGGTGGCCTGAGGTGCTGCTCATAGCCTGAGAAGTAAGTCCTGCTAACATAATTATAATGTTAGTGGGTTTGCACAGGGTTCTATAAGGGAGAAGAGAGCAGCACTCTCAGAAAGGCCATGTTCTAATACTGCTCTTCCTCAGAGCACAAGTAGCAAGAGGCTGCAAAAGAAATCCTCCAATTCAAGTAAACCAGCAATAAGGTAGTCAAGGCATAGTATGAAGTTCACACTGCTGGTACAATTCAAATTAAATTGAATTTAAACTTCTGGAGTAAGGGTAATTATATGTCTGGTCTCTTTGAAAATAAGTTCCTTTTTGAATGATAATCTGGGATGTTCATGGCTAAATTCTTCCTTAATTAAGAGACTAGCAAGGAAGAAATAATAATTGTCTGCACATGACTAGAAGTGAGCCTGAGCACTCTTCCATCCCTCCCTCCTTGCTTCCCTTCCTCTCTCTTTCCTCCCCTCCCTCTCTCCCTTCCTTCTTTCCCTTCCCTCTCTCCCTCCTTCCTTCCCTCCATCCTTCCTTCTCCTCCTTCCCCCTACCTCCTTCCCTCCTTTCTTGCTTACCTTCCTCCCTCTTTCCATCCTTTCTTCCCTCCTTTATTCTGTTCCTCATTTCTTCTTCCATTCCTCCCTCTTCTCTTCCTTTCCTGTCTCCTTTGCCTTCTTTGTTTCTTCCCTTCCTCCCTTCCATTCTTTTTCCCTTCATTTCTCCCTCCTTCCTCCTTTGTCTTCCCCTTCTTCCTCCTCTGTCTTCTTTCTTTGTCTTTCCTCTCTTCCTCCCTCCTTTCATTCATTTGCATTTCTTATTTCCCCCTGGTGTTCCACAGTTCAGATATACAGACCATTTGAGAGAATCTTTTAAAGGTGTTAATAAAATCCTATGCCAGAATATTAGAAGTTAGAAATATGGTTTTGACATGTCAAGACATAGATTTTGTTAATGAGCTGTTTGTTGCTATCTGCCTCAGTGACTGTTCTCATCCTTAGAATTATACTTAAGCTCTTTGGTCTTTGGATGCATATGATTTCATTGTTAATGAATCACTTCCCTTACTTTTAACAGGTCACAGTGAACTTTCACATTTAGTTCATTGCTGTACATTACCAAGTAGGAAGATAGTTACACCCTTAAGGATGATAATATATCTTCTAATTTAGGTTTTCTGCATCTTACTTCTATCCTTTAGAAAATACTTTTGAGCTGGGCGTGGTGGCACACGCCTTTAATCCCAGCACTTGGGAGGCAGAGGTAGGAGGATCGTCATGAGTTTGAGGCCACCCTGAGACTACGTAGTGAATTCCAGGTCAGCCTGGGCCAGAGTGAGACCCTATCTCGAAAAACCAAATATATATATATATATATATATATATATATATATATATATATATATATGTATTTGCTTAGTGATTCACACACAAGAAAATTCCAAAATGAATACAACTCTGTATTTTGCATTTGTGGAAAGAATGCTAAATCATTATAAAGGTAATTAGCTCTTTCAAAAATAAATACCTGTCTACATCTACATAAAGGGATGATAAATGAATAATTATCTTTGTTGAAACATTTTTATAGCTCAAGATTATTTTTGTAGAGCATCATATACTATAGTTTTTTAAAGCTGTAGTAGAAAACCACCTTCTGCCATAGTCTTAGCCCCCTACATTAACCCCACTTTTCTTGGCAAGGGGGATAACTTCCTGGGCTAGAGATGATGAGTTATAAAGTGAAATTTTTATTATGGTGCTTTCATTTCCTCCTTGTACATTTCTCATCATCAAACCTTCTTCTGAGGAATCCTCAAATCCTTTAATATAGAACACAGAAGTGTAGAGCCTGTTCCACATTTTTAATGAGTATAAAAAAAACCAAAGCCCCATGCCCTCTCTTTAAGGCAATCATGACTGGGGTTGTCTCTGCCTTCTTCCTCTCTTGAAGATAGATTTCCCTGCATTGATATTTCCTTTTCTACTCAGTCTCTGGCCTCTGGACCAGCACTTTTGAAAGGACATCTCTTACATTGTTGCCCTGTTAACTATACGTAAGCCTGCAGAGCCATGGGCTTTCTTCTGGTCACTGTCTGGATGTGCCTGCTGCACACCATCTTACATGCACCAGCCTAAGGTAGCCCTTCAATACTAATTCATCTCTTTGATTAACATTCTTCTCTGTTTATATGAAGCTAACTTTCTAGCTGCCAGCTAGGACTGTTGTGGGATTATTTTCTAGGTCCACGTTGAGTACATATTCATAAGTCCTCCACTTGCAGTCTGACATTGAGGGTTGGGACATGTAGACATATGCTTTTATAAAAAGAAAACTCAATTTTACTCAATTTAATTGAGAGTTTTACATTATATTATTTTTACTCAATTTTATTGAGAGTTTTACATTATATTATTTGCTACCTAGAATCTATACTTTCTTTGAAGTAAATATGCATGTGTTGTCATAACTTGGAAACTGGAGGTGGATCCTAAAAATGGGAAAGCAAGCTGCATCCATGTATGAAGGGTTGTTAGATCTCACTCCCCATAGGCCAGTGCTGGCACTGGGCCAAGTCATCGTTCTTTGCTAACCTCAAGCAATGACTATACTTGGGCATTCTTCCAAAATTCCATGCAGGTACTCAGAAGATGTTTGTCTGTAAAGCCAACTAACAACAGCAGTATGCTTTGTGACATTCATGAAATCAAAGGATTTTCACCCATCTAGTTGTCTGCTCAGCTGTAGCCTGTTTCCTCATCCTTTTTGAATGTCATCAAACTTACGTTTTAATATCCAGTATTATCCTGATGCCTTGGTGCTCACAACACTGAGTTCTAGATAGTGATCTTATGTCTTACATTCACCACTAAATATCTATTTCCAGGAAAAGAAAAAAAAATCAAAATAGAAGGAAAATAAGCAAGTAAATAGCACTCATATTTAGAGCCAGACCAACCAGGAATTAGTATCAGGTTTTTTGTTGTTGTTGTTGTTGTTATTCATCTATATACCCACAGTTGTATTCAGGGAGGATCTCAACCCAGCCCAGTATTCTTCTTTCATAGTTCTTTCTGTCTCACTGTCCCTTTCTTCCTATAAGACATTTAGGAATATGTTGGTCTATCCTATCCTCCATCTCTCCTAATCCTTTTTACCATTTCCCATACAAGTGTCCGCTATTGGTGGTGTGACTTGGTCATTCTGCCTTCTATCTAGGTCATCATTGTCTCATTGGCTGTGTGCTGTATTATTTTTTTTCAATTGTAATGATGGTTTTTGAATTTTAGACACTGTATTGCTTCTTTAATAAAGTTGTCTTCTACTTGTGGAGTAGCTCTTACACCCTTGTATTTTAATTCTTTTTTTTTGCATGTTCATATGTATGCAGCTGTGTATGCATGTGCATGTGTACATGAGGAGACAAGAAGTCTGCATTGGGTGTCTCCCTATATCACTCTCCAACTTGTTTATTTCTTTATTTTTATTTATTTATTTGTTTATTTATTTTGATTTTTCAAGGTAGGGTTTCACTTTGGTCAAGGTTGATCCACCTTGTTTATTGAGACAGAGTCTCTCACTAAACCACAGCTCACATATTCAGCCACTCTAGCTAGTCAAATTATCCCAGGAATTTACCTGTCTCCACGTCCCAAGCACTGAGACTATAGGCATACATCACCCTGCCTGGGTTTTACATGAGTGCTGGGGATCTAAACTCTAATTCTCATGCTTGCATGGGAAAAGCTTTACCAACTGAGCCATCTCCACAGCCCTGTTTTTAAGTTTCTAATAATTGTATCATAAACAATAATTCTAAATTCCAAAAGCTTAGTATATAGTTATACCATTATAGCAGTCTGGTTAACCAGATCTTTTTTCTCTCTGTTTCAAAAGTAAGTAAAAAAAAAAAAAAAAAAGAGTCACAATTATTTATCATCTTTCCTAATGATGGTGGTGTAAATACTCCCATCTGACTTTCATTGCTCACCCATGATTGTTAACAATTGGCCAAGTAAAATTCCTGAATATAGCTGGGCATGGTGTCCCATGCCTTTAATTGCAACACTTAGTAGGCAAAGGTAGGAAGATCACTATGAGTTTGAGGCCACCATGAGAGTACATAGGGAATTCTAGGTCAGCCTGGCTAGAGCAAGACCCTACCTTGAACCCCCCTCCAAAAAAAAAAAAATCCTGCATATCTAACAACCAATTCTCAAAAACTAGTGTAGCCAAAGACAACACCCTATTGATTGTTTTTACTACATCTCACTCATTGTATTTAGTAGACTTGAATTTCTTAATCCTATGTGGCCTTAACTGAAGATGCCACTCTCCACAGAGAATTAGTTTCTCAGTCAGTATTCCAGGCTCCAGTGGGGTAAGGGGGGAATGTTACTAGTGAAAAACCATTTTTTGCACTTACTTTTTGTATGTAGGGTTTCCAGACCTTACAGGTAGAATGATTTTAAGCTTTAGGGCTGGGTAACAGAGCCTATGATTGAGAATTTTCAGGGAGACTTTGTTCTCACACTTCAAACCAAGATGGAAACTGAGATGCTTCCTTTCCATGCCCCCATAAATGGACAAAACTGACCTTTGTTATGGACTTTATAATAATTTACTGAATTTTTGAAGAACTTATATATGCACTTATGAGAATGTCAGTTATGTTTTACCTATCATTTTTAGATGTTCTTGAAAAGAAAATTGAAGGTAAATAACCAACTAGCTTGCCAGGAGAAGCTTATATAAAGACTGACAGATTTAACCAGGTACATTAACTCGACTCTTAAATTTTATCATTGGGTTGGAGAAGAGTTTTCTGGAACACTGCTATAGAAAATCATATAATACTACTATAAAGAGTAACTGTGTAGTCAAAAAGCTAGGGGTTTCACTTCAGATTCCTCTCTTAATAGCTGCAGGATTTAATGCACACACCCTTTTGTCATTTTTATATTAAGGTCCCATATTGAGTCACATTGTGAAGACAAATTCACATACACACCTACATGCACGTGTGTGCACACACATGCACACATACAGATAAACACATAAAACTTATAACACTGTTCTTGATATACAGTAAGGTTGAATAAATGGTAGCATCTTTTAGCTTCTGAAATCATTTATCATTTATACAGACATTGTTCTTTTCAAAATATGATTTAACTTTATCATTGAGTACATTCTTATTTATTTCGTCAGAAAGATTTTAATTAAATAATTAAATAAAATCAATGTAAGACTGTTAAAGGTACTTAATTAATTGTTGGATAATATATTACTTATGCTGATATCCTCAAGCCATATTTGCCTATGAAAACAACCTGAGAGATAATGCATGCATTTTCATATAGTTGGAAAAATTGCTTCTAACTATGTAAATTTATTTATCAGTTGAATATTGTTTTTCTTTTAGAGGATAGTATATTTGTTTGGATAAAGAAGTGCTTTGGTAAACTATTTGGGAGTGATTCTAGGACTCCAGGAATATGTTAAAGTTACAAATGATTCTTGCTAATGATTAAAGATAAAAAGAAAATATAGAAGGAGAAGGGATTTATAGAAAGGGAACCGCTGAGCCAACTCCTCAGTCCCCAAGACTAAGCATTTGTAATTTGCAAATCCATTTTTTCATCTATATGCTCTTGGAATTTTCCTTCAAATATATTTCATGTTCTATTATTTCTTTCTTATTGCATTGTTCCCAATAATATTCTTTGTGTTCGCTCTGTGCTTTTTGTCTTCCAACTCTGTCATCTTTTCTTTACTGTTAGTTCTTCAACATTTAATTTGGTAAGTTTTCTCAAGTCTAATGTTCTTATCAATGGTTTAGTTTCTTGCAGCAGCTAACCCCCCCCCCTCTTTTATTTTTGTTTTGTTGAGGCAGGGTTTGCTCTAGCCCAGGCTGGCCTGGAATTCATGATGTCCTCTCAGACTGGCCTTGAACTCATAATGATCTGCCTACCTCTGCCTCGCTGGTACCATTTTGTGTATCTAGCTTTACATGAGTACTAGGAAATCAAACCTAGGCCAGCAGAATTTACACATAAGTACCTTTAATTTCTGTGCCATTTCCTCAACCCCTCTAGTAATGTTCTTAAATCCACTATGTTTTTATATTCTCTACTATCTCATTTTGTCATATTCTCTAATTTTCTTTCAAACTGGGAATTTTAATATATGAACATACTATAATTTTGTCACATTCCCATAAAGTTATCCTCTTATGGCCTCTCTCCCCCACCACCATTATTTTACAATTTTGTTATCTGATTTTTTAAACATTTTTATTTATTTATTTTTAAGGAGAGAGAAGAGGGGAGAGAGAAACAGAGAGACATAAAGTGAGAGAAAAAAAACAGAGAGAGAGAGAAAAAAAATGGGCATGCCATGGCCTCCAGCTGCTGTAGATGAACTCCAAGCACATGAGCCATTTTGAGCATTTGGCTTTACATGGGTACTGGGGAATTGAACCTGGGCTGTTAGTCTTTGTAGGCAAGTGCCTTAACCAATAAGCCATCTCTCCAGCCCCTTTATTTTATTTGTTTTCCCTTTATTTGTTGAAACTTAGATGCCACTTTATCTTTAACATAGAGTTATATTCTTGTCCAAGTTGCATTCCTTGTCTGATCTTTGTTTATACATTCCCTTTCTATAATTTCTAATTTTTTTAGTATGTTTATTAAAGAGAGAGAGAATTGGCCACCAGGGCCACAAGCCACTGCAGTCAAACTCTAGATGCATGTGCACATGTGTGACCTGGTGCACTTGCATCACCTTGAGCATCTGGTTTACTTGGGATCTAGAGAGTCAAACATGGGTCCTTAAGCCTCACAAACAAACGTTGTCTCTCCAGCCCCATTTCTAATATTTTATTTATTTTAGAGAGACAGAGAGAAAGGCAGAGAGAGAGAGAGAGAAAGAATTATTGCACCAGGGCTTCTAGCCACTGCAAACGAACTCCAGACACATGTGCCACCCTCTGCATCTGGCTTATGTGGGTACTGGAGAATTAAATCTGGGTCTTTAGGCTTCACAGACAAGCACCTTAATCCTTATGCCATCTCTCCAACCCCTGCTTTCTATAATTTCTAAAAGTATTTCAGGGCTGCAGAGATGTCTTGGAGGTTAAGTCACTTGCTTGTGAATTTTAAGGACATATGTTTGACTCCCTAGGTTCCATGTAAGCCAGACACACAAGGTAATGCATACCTAAGGCTTCTCATGTGCACATTTTGAGTTTGATTGCAGTAGCTAGAGGTCCTGGTATGACAATTCTCTCTATCTATCTCTTACTCACTTGCTCTCTCTATCTGTCATAAAAAGTATTTCAATTTAAGTTCTATATTATATGCTGACTACTTATGACATTTAAATCTGGATCATTCTATCTTCAAGTACTATTGGATTTAGCAAATTTTAGTTAATCTCCTTTAACTTCGTTTCTTGTTTTAAAGTCTTATGCTGAAATTTGAGCTAAACGATTTGAAATCTCTGGTATTTGGTTGGGTATAGAAAGATGGAAAGAACAACTAGGAATATAATATAGATATGATTGAAAGTGTCAATCACCAAAGCTTCCAAACATTCTACTGCAAAAGTTCCTAAACTGAATGCCCTACATTATGCCTTTTAGTGAGTGGTAAGTCCCCTCAGATTTCTTCCTAGTCTTCAGGAAGTAGAATTCATATGGCATGAGGCCATGCTATTGTGGACCTCTTTTGATTAATGAAATTTTTGTGTAATTATTGGTTTAATCAGCAAAATAAGCAACCTACAAGTTACTCTGCTAGCTTTGAGAAGATTGTATTTTACTCAAGAGCAGAGATGTAGTAGTCTTTAGGGTATATGCCCCAAAGCAACATAGTCTAATGGTAGTTCTATTGTCAGCATCTTGAGGAGTTTCCATACTAATTTTCATAGTGGCAAATTTTCACCCCCACCAGCATGAAATGAGGTTCTTCGTTCCCTAAATCCCTGTCAGCATGTGCTGTCATTTGATTTTTTTCATGATCACCATACTGACTGGGATGAGATGGAATCTCATAATGATTTTATTTTCATTTCCCTAATGAGTAGAGGTGTTGAAGATCTGTTTATGTGCTTACTGGCCACTTTATTTCATCTTTTGAGAACTCTGATCAATTTATTGCCCCACTTTTTGAGTAAGGTGCTTGATTTTTTTTTTATTACTTAGGTTTTTGAGTTCTTGCTAAATCCTAGATATTTATCAATGACAAAAATATGGAAAAAGAAATCAGGGAAGCTGTCCCATTTATAATATCCACAAAACTAAAAATAAAATGCCTAGAAATTTCCCTAACCAAGGAAGGAAAAAAAAAACCTATATGATAAAACATAAAAACTTTCAAGGAAGAACTGGAGGAAGACATGAGAAGATGGAATGACTTTCCATGCTCTTGGATTGGGAGAATTAATATTGTTAAAATGGCCCTCCTACTGAAAGCAGTATACAGATTCAGTGTGATTCCAATGAAAATCCCAGCAACATTCTTCACAGAGTTAGTTAGAAAAATTGCCCCAAAATTCATATGGATGCACAAAAGGCCTCAGCCAAAACTGTACTGAGAAAAAGGAACACCTCTGGCGGTATCCCTGTACCTGACTTCAAGTTATGCTATAAGGACACAGTGATAACAACAGCATAGTACTGGAGTGAAAGTTGGCACATAGATAAATAGAGTTGAATTGAAGCTGGGTGCGGTGGCTCATGCCTTAAATCCCAGCACATGGGAGGCCAATGTAGGAGGATCCCCATGAGTTCAAGGCTACCTTGACACTTCAGAGTGAATTCCGTTTCAGCCTGGGATAGAGTGAGAACCTACCTTGAAAAAAAAATTATCCAGATGCGGTAGTGCACGCCTTTAATCCAGTACTCAAGAAGCAGTGGTAGACAGATTGCTGTGAGTTTGAGGCCACCCTGAGACTACATAGTGAAGTCCAGGTCAGCCTAGGCTAGAGTGAAACCCTACTGAAAAAACAAAACTAATAATAATAATAATGATGAACAAATAAATAAAACAAAACAAAACAAAAAAAGCATTGAAGATCCAGGTATAAGTTCAAACAACTACAGCTACCTGATCTTTGACAAACGGGCCAAACATGCTCACTGGAGCAAAGATAGCATCTGTGGCAAATGGTGCTGGAGAAACTGGATTGCCTTATGTAGAAGATTGGATTTGGATCCATTCCTCTCATCTTGCACTAAAATCAACTCCAAATAGATCAAGGACCTCAATGTAAGACCTGAAACTCTAAATTGAATAGAAGAAAAAGTAGGAAGAACACTCCAAGATACAGGCATAGGGACTTTCTCTAAAAAAAAAAAAAAAAAAACAAAACTTTTTTTTGAGGCAAGCCCAACAGACTGGCCTTTATTTTGAAATGATGTAACAGAGTGAGAGCAAGAGAGTATGTGTGAGAGAGAAAGAGAATTTGTACTCCATGGCCTTGAGGCACTGTAATTAAACTCCAGACACGTGTACTACCTTGTGCACATGTGTGACCTTATGTGCTTATGTCACCTTGTATGTCTGGCTTATGTGGGACCCAGAGAGTCGAACATGGGTCCTTGGGCTTCACAGTCAAGTGCCTTAATTTTTAAGCCATCTCTCCAGCCCCATGAAATACTTTATAAGCAAGGTTCCAGTATCCCAGGGAATTAGGCTCAACAACTGGGACCTCATGAAAATAAAAAGCTATTGTACATTGTACAGATAAGCATACCATCAACAATGTCAGTAGACAATGTACTGAATGGGAGAAAATCTTCACCAGCTATACTTCTGACAAAGGTTCAATATCTAGAATCTGGAATCTATTATTCTTCATATTATTCTTGCTTGGGAGCTGACTTGTATGCACTACTGTGTATGTGGTTTCTAAAAGTCCATATCCATAGCCAGTCATGGTGGTGCATGCCTTTAGTTCCAGCACTCAGGAGGCTAAGTAGGATTGCTGTGATGAGTTTAAGGCAAGCTTGGCTACAGAGTGAGTTCCAGATGATCCAGGTCTAGAGTGAGATCCTGCCTCAAATAGATAGATAAATAAATTATATATCCACCTTCATTCTTTTTATAGCTCTGGGCCTTAATATTGCTTACTATAGCAAAAATATCAGAAAATAATCACTTCTGTATTTTACTCTTAAATATGCTAGGACAAAGAAAATGTAAGACTGAAACCAGCACAGGCATATGTCTCTTTGTAGTTTATATTTCATATCATATAAAAGTAAATTATGATTGTATATTTTAATAGCATTCTATGAACTACTGTCTTATTTAAGTTGCTAAATGAAAAAAAAATGTGTAGCCAAATGCCAGATAATGAAAATAACAAAATTAAAATACTAGGCTTAATCTCAAATGCAAACTTCATAGGAAAGTCATTTTTAAGTAATTATTTTCAAATTATTAGTTTCATGAGTTAATAATAGGTTTTCATCAAGTAAAAGGACAGGCTATTCTCCATGAACTCTGAATATTATTATGGTTTGTACAATAGTCGTGAAAGGTCTGAGATATGCTGGGTAATGTGAGCTACCTCGTTCCGTTTCCTGTCACGCAGTGCTCACATGTGACGATAGGTTCCACTGAGTGCTCAAGTACGGGAGAAAGGGAAAGCAGGTGGTTGGGAAAGTGCAAAACAAATAAAAGTATAGTTTTCCTTTCATTTCTTCCCAATAAAATTTCAAAAGTAATTGACCTCCATTGGTGAGTGCCACTATGTACAAGCCATGTTCCATGCAGCTTGACAAATTGTCTTGAGGTAAATACTATATCCTCTGATTTAATAACTAATAAATTAGTGCGGTACAAGTAAAATCACCTACTCTAGACATAAAGCTTTTATAATATGACAGAGTTCATAACCAGGTATGGCCAGCCCAGTAATGTTTCTCGGTACGTCGTAATTCCATAAGCTGTAGATGGGAGGAAGGGTTGTTGCATTTCCTACAGTGTTCTTTTGGAAGAACAAGCTGATGCTCATGGTAGGAGGTAGATTGTAGAGTAGGAAAGATTATAACAATTTAGCCCTTTAGAAAAATATCTCTTGATAATATTGTACAGATACTATTTTCAAATTTTAAAAGTAATTCCCCTGGTGTGAAAATTTCTCCTTTGGTATGCATTGCTTGATTTGTTCTCAAGAAGTTATCAGTCTGCACACTTCAAACTAAGGGCATCTGGAAGGGCAGCAGTGGGGTTGCATGGGATGACCACAGGCTTTGAAGCATGAAAACCCTTCCCTGACCATAGTACTTTATGTTGCTCTGTTCCTGTAACTCACTATGTTATGTTTTGTGTTTTTTATTCATAGCCTGTACCATTGTTTAACATGAGCCGTACTCTCCATCTTCTACTCTTACCCCAAAGTATAAGATCCATGAAAGAAGTTATTGCCATTCACTGCTGTGACCAGCTTACTGCCTCGCCCATGATGCCAGTAAATGTTTATCAGGGAGAGGCAGAATACTTGAAGACAGCCTTTAACTCACACTACAACTTTGACATGTGTTAACTTTGTCAACTTGGAAAATTACTTGACCTCCATAAACCTCATCTGTAAAATGCACATACTAATACTTATTTCAGAAGACTTATCTATTAGATACAACACATGACTGACATTGTTCAATATTAGCTCACTTTCTGACTTTTATTCTGCCATGTATTCCTGTTCCCCTGAGACTCATGGAGCCATTGGGTCCTGAGTATATATCTTCTATATCAATTTATACTGTGTTTTATATAACCACTGTGTCAGGAAGTTAGCAATTTTTATTTGGGATAGAAGTGTTTTGTTTGTTGTTTCTTAATCCAGTCATTTGTTTGCTTTTTGTGTAATCAAATCCTCATGGAACTAGAACAGAAAGGCTAAAAGAAAGAAAGGAAAGTTAGTTGAAAAGAAAAGCACAGGAGCTGTGGTGGGGGTGGTGGAGATTGCCACAGGAGAGTGACAATGAAGAGGATAATGATCAGGGGAGGTCCTCTCATATGGGCCAGGTTAGCCTGGAACTTACTATATAACCAAAGATGACCTGCCTTGAACTCCTGGTCCTCCTGACTCCACCATGCAAATGCTGGGATTACAAACATGTGCCACTGTGCCTGACTCTGTTTTATTTTCTTAGATTGATGCTTAAATCCTCAGTGCAGTGATTATTAGGCTTAAGAAAAGTAGCATACTGCTAGGATAATGGATTCCTTTGTACTTACCTGAACTACTTTTGCTTTTTATTTTCTCTGCAGGTCGAAAGTTTAAAAAATTCAATAAAGTCAGAGTTATGAGAACACTAGATGGTGTTGCTCTTCCTCAGTCAGTGGGCCTTCCGAATGAAAGCCAGACTCTGACCCAGAGAATCACGTTTTCACCAAGTCAAGAAATCCAGCTGGTCCCCGCACTTATCAACCTGCTGATGAGCATTGAGCCAGATGTGATCTATGCAGGACATGACAACACAAAGCCGGACACCTCCAGCTCTTTGCTGACAAGTCTAAATCAACTGGGAGAGCGGCAACTCCTCTCAGTAGTCAAGTGGTCTAAATCACTGCCAGGTAATAGTCACTTATATAGAAGAGCATGTAGTGAAAAGGTCCTATGCAGTATTAGTGCCAGGTAGAAATAATTCCCATATTGTAGCATGCAGTAAAAGATACCATGTTTGTGGCATCAATCAATTGTTAGTAGTCTATACAGTAAATCAACTGTAATATAAATAGCCTAATATATGTTTCATCACTTCAAAATATTTGTTTGGAATATAGCTCTGTTGGCAGAGTGTGTGCTTAGATGTGCAAGGTTCTGAGTTCATTCCCCAGCCCTAAACATCCCTCCACATACAAATACACAATGCACACATACATACTCATATACTATAGAATATAAAACAATACACGGAGTCATGTTGATAAATCAAGAATTCCATATATGAAACAGTTAAATAATAATTTTATATATGAGACAACTAAATAGTATAAGTGTATGTGTTCGACCACAGGTTTTATAATTCAAAGAAAGGTGTTTGAACAATTTCCTTAGTGTCTAGGTTATTTTAAATCCTAAATGAGCCAATTTCAATCTGTTGAAAATAAAATCAAGTGTTTAAGCATGTAACAAATAGTACTCAGAGGAAAGTAAAATGTTCAAAGTTAATGAATATGCAATTCCTCAACTTATATAAGTGGTTTGGACATAGAGTAGTGACCTAACAGTCACTGGTTATTCTAATTTATAGCCCAGTAAGAGGATATGGTTAAGCAACTGTGAGAACTTAGTTTGTATCATCAGGAGAGTATGTCAGTCACTTCCAGCATAGCCTTCTTTCTCAGCATGGCTCTTTGGAGAACAAGTGCGTGGAAGAATTACACGGATGAGGGCTGGGGAGAAGGCTCAGGGCTAAAGCACTTGTCACACAAGCATGAGCACTGAGTTCAGATCCCGTAGAACCAATGTGAAAGCCAGAGGCTGTAGTGGGCCTCCAATCCCAAAATGCCTAGAGCAAAACAGGAAGACAGAGACAGGAGAATTTCCCAAAAGCTCAAGGAGCAGTTATCCTGAAAAAAAAAAAAAAATGCAGTGGTGAACACCAAGGGACTCTGCCCCAAACAAGGTAGAAGGCAAGGACCAAAGGACCAACACCCAAAGTTGTCCTCTGGCCTCCACATGTGTGCCCACGCTCACACACATTATACACATATCAACATTTTTAACTGAAAAGGTGAAATTCTCACTTGGTTGAATTATGGGCAGCAGAACCAGGGAAAGACTACCCATTCCTTGGGGAGGTGTTACCCTCATTATTAAAAGTGGAACACTTTCTAAATATATTTTCTTCATAACAATAATAATATACTTCTTCAGACCAAACTATTTTTCTAATATAGGGTTAAGAAGCATATCAAGCCCATTTATTCCCCAAGTAAATTCATAACTTTAAAAAAAAAATCCCTTCTCAATTTGCCTTAATGTATGTATCTGTTAGTTATTGTTCTACCTGGAATGTTTGAAGTATAATGGAAGAATTGTTATTGAACATCCAAGGTTACCTGAAACAGAAAAATGGGATTCCTATTTGTTTAATCTTCAAAAAGCTATGAATTGAACAAAGTTACTAAAATTCAGTATTCTAATGGAGATGAAGTCTATGGCCACACCACTCTGAAAGTGCCCTATCTCATCTAATGGAGTTGAAGTAATTTCATAGAAAAACCCAAATGTTTAGGTTTTATTAACTTTATTCTAACTTAAGGGACATATACAGGTAACTTTAATTCATTGGAAAGGTTCTGCATATTTAAAACAAACTTAATGTGAAGTAGTTTTCACTGACTCAGTCAGACTCAGTCAATGAATGCCTATTACTTACGTGCTGAGTGCAAGACCTAACAATGAAACAGTGCTGTTGGAAACAAAAGACTAAGAGGGCAGCTCATGTTGTGAATGCATCTGAATGTAGTCCTTCTAGAAGCTACACATCATTTTTGTATGTAAGAGAAATTTATTTTATCTATTTATCAAATTGTAATAAGATTAGTAAGTGTGAAAGATGGACTTTTGTTAAAGGAACCTTAATAATAAGCTAGACTATGAATTTACTCATTTACATATACACACACACACCATACATATATACATACAAACACACACATATACACACACATACATTTTTATGCACACATGCATTGCTAGGACAATGTACTTTCACAATAATAAAGTTTATTGTGGATGTCAGAATTAGATCACATACGGAATACTCATCATAACAAAATTGTAAATCCTTCCACATTCTTCCCACAATAATCTAGGTCCAAAAGACTAAGAACAACATGGTGGCCAAGATCATCACAGAAACAACCCAGCTAAGTATCTATTACCAATTATAGTTACCTTCTCATTGATGAGACAAAATACCTGACCAAAAAAAAAAAAAAAATCAATTTAAAGGAGGAAGGAATTCTTTCAGTTTACAGTTCCAGGTCACAGACCATCATAGCAGGGAAGGCACAGCAGCAGGAGCTTGTCACATTTAGTCCACAGTGAGGACACAGAACAGTGGTAAAGGCTGCTACTGCTTAGCTAGTGATCTCCTTGTACACAGTCCAGGACGCCACCCACAGCTAAGGTGGGTCTTCCCACTTCAACCTAATCAAGGTCATCTCTCTCAGGTGATTCTAGGTCCTGTGAAGTTGGTAATCAGCATAAACCATCATGCAGCTTATCTGACTTCTCTCTCATATCTCAAAGGTATCCTGTTAAATGTAATAAAAGTTTATAGGATGCTGTACCTAGTGACAGCATGTTTACGGACCACCTGTAATATACAGCAGATGTCTGTTTATGAATGATTTTACCTTGCCTTTTATCTGTAGCTTCAGTGCATAAGATGTTCTTGTTTTTATTGTGTAGCAATAAATTATCTACAAAATATAAAAATGAACAATATGTACTTCCTCTGTTAAAAAACTTTCAACTCCAAAAGAAAAAAGACCTAACAATGGCATATGTGGAAGAGATACAAGACACAAATATAAAGAAAGTGGGAAAATGATTTTGGCATCAGGAACTAAAGAACAAGAAAGGAGACTGGTTTTGATAAGAAGAGAACATTCTGGGGCTGAGAAGATAGCTTAGCAATTAAAGGTGTTGCTTGCAAAGCCTGATGATCTGGGATCAATTCCCCAATACCCACTTAAAGCCAGATGCACAGAGTGGCACATGAATCTGGAGTTCATTTGCAGTGACAAGAGAACTTGGTATATCTATTTTCTCTCTCTCTCTCTCTGTCTCTCTGTCTCCTTGCAACTAAATAAATAAAAAAATATATTTTAATTTTAAGGAAAGAAGAGAACATTCTTGTTAGAGAAAGTAGAGTGGCTAATGTTGTAAGAGAATAAAGCATAAGCTGAATTTGGTTAATAATGAATTAAAGTAGTTGAAGACAGTAGTCCCTAATCTTTTTAAATGTGATGGTCCCTTAATAACATTAAAAGCTTTATCTGCACTCATTCCACAAGGTAATAACAAATTTTCTGGTAGCTTCTGATTGAGAAAATACATTTGTGTATATGAACTCTCAGGTACTATTGTAATAAATATAGACCTTCTGAATGTTTCTTCACACAAGTATTGAGAAACTACTGACATTAAATTTCTTTTAGGACAAGTAGTACAAAGTAAAGTAAAGGTCTAAATTATGGGCTGATCAAGTACAGTCTTAAAGTAATAGTATCTTTAAAAATTAAATGAAGCAGGCATGGTGGCACATGCCTTTAATCCCAGCACTTAGGAGGCAGAGGTAGGAGGATTGCTGTGAGTTCAAGGCCACCCTAAGACTACATAGTGAATTCCAGTTCAGCCTGGGCTAGAGTGAGACACTACCTCAAAAAAAAAAAAAAATAAATAAAAATAAATAAATAAATAAATAACAGCCAGGTATGGTGGCACACAGCTTTAATCCCAGCATTCTGGAGGAAGAGGTAGGAGGATCATTGTGAGTTCCAAGGAAGCCTGGGCTGGAATGAGACCCTACCTTGAAAAGCCAACAACAACAACAACAACAAAATTATATGAATGACACCCAGGCATGGTGGCACACAGCTTTAATCCCAGCATTCTGGAGGAAGAGGTAGGAGGATTGTTGTGAGTTCCAGGTCAGCCTGGGCTAGAGTGAGATCCTACTTCAAAAAAGAAATCAATGGGGCTGGAATGATGGCTTAGTGGTTAAGGGACTTGCCTGCAAAGCCTAAGGACCCATGTTTGACTCTCCAGATCCCACCTAAGCCAGATGCACAAAAGTGAGGCAAGCACAAGGTTACATATTCCCACTAGGTGGTACAAGCATCTGGAGTTCACTTGCAGTGGCTGAGGCCCTAGCATGCCAATTCTCTCTCTCTCTCTAAAAAATAACTGGTCCTCATCCTGTATGTTAGCTGTGGAATGAAAGTGACAGAAGTTTAGAGAAAACAGTTCCATGTTATTAATTTTGTCTTGACACTTGTATTCATTTGCTGAATTATCCATTTAGGTCAATGTGGTGGCAATTTAAATAATGCATGTTTGAATACATCACTTTTATCTTGGTTTCAGTTAGCCAGAATTCATGAAATCATTAGCACCAGAAGAATGCTAGATGAGTTTGACTCATTTTCTGGCTCTGAAACATAAGCCAATGGCAGTCACTGCATATGTGACAAAGAAACTTTTCTCTTTCTTCCTAAATCAAATGGGTAATTGGAATTATTGCCTTCTAAAAAAGTTATGAAAGAGAAATTAGAGTGGCCTATAAGGAGAAAAGTCAGGTTGATAAATATTTTTATCAAGACTTCCAAAAATCATTTTCTAACACTTTATCACTGAAATTATTATCACCAGTGTGTTTTTACTTGAAAAAAAAATCACACAACTATGTTTAATATGCTCTGTGGCCATTGGTAGAGAACTCACTGCTTCTGGAACTCTTTCTTTGTCATTTATCACTTTCGTCCCAGGAACATATATTTATCCCAATCTGCAAGTGCTTCCTTCTTGTGTATTTGTTCTCTGTTCCATAAATGTTCATGTCCTCATGTCTGTCCTCTCTTACAGTTTATCTCACTCTCTACCATTTGGATATGTTCATTTTATCCTTCTGACCCTGCTCCAATGACCCTTAAATACATAACAGTACTCCAGACCCTCTAGTAAGCTACTAGACTGCATATTTTGAATACTTATTACACATCTCCACACAGAAGAGGTTCCAAGTCAACATGACCTTATTCCATCAGACAAAAACATTTTTATGGATCCTGAAATGATGTTTCAGCTAGAACCTTTGGCCCCACCCATCTTTAGCTGACTTTCTCCTTTATTCCCTACCCTGTTGGTTGTCAAAACCTGTCAACTCTGCTTATAAAAATGCACAGCTTATTACACATGCTACTTTCATGGCTATTATCCCTATTACTGTGGCCATCATTAATTTTTATCTAGTTTTAAGCCCCTACAAAGTTCTTTATTGTGTCCTAAGGACATCTTTCTAATATAACTGAAATCAAGCACTTTTTTTTTCCTTTTCCCTTGATCTTAATATGCAAAGCCCTTCTGTGATTGGGCTTCCAAATTTGCCACATTTACTTTTACTTTCCCTCTACCACAGCAACTCTAAGGAAGAATATTAGCTCATTTTCCTGCTTCATTCCTTTCACATATTGTTTTCATAGAAGCCATTCTCTTCCCTCATCTCCCTGGCAGGCCACTAGCCAGCGTTTTAGATTCACATTATCCACTCTTCCCTGGGATGTTCAGGGATTCTTCCCAGACTAGATCCAGCAACATTTGACTTTTTCGTGCCCTTTGCATGTTTCAATATAACACTGGTCTCTGAATTTAAGTAGTGCTTCACCTCTTCTCTTCTCTATCTCACAAGACTGTACATATTGAAGGCAGAAACGGAATCTTTGTATCTTTATGCTGAGTTGTGAGCATAAATACTTTCCCTCAGCTAGATGTTTAAAAATGATGTGCAGAGGCAGGAGTGGTGGTACATGACTATAATCCCAGCCCCTGGGAGAGGGTGGAGTCAGAAAGATCATGAGTTCAAGACCAGACAGGGTGACAGTCTCCAAAAATAGAAGACACAGAAAATTAAGAATTTATATAAAAATTCAGAATTTATATAAAAAGAGCTACATTGCCTTAGGTTATTAAATCATAAGTTCTTGTTCATAAGTCATTTAGCCCATTGTATAACCTTTTCAGTGCTCTGCAAAGTTAATAATTGTATATACAGTTCATATCTTGTGCCTGAAGGTTCAGAGATGTGAAATGATTTGCCTTTCTTCATATTAGCTATTTCAACTACATGAAATTTTTTGCATGCTTATTTGTGTCTGATATGTGTGGTCACAAATGCATAGTATTTTATGTGGGTTCCGAGGGTCCAAAATCAGGCCTTCATGCTTGCTCAGCAAGCACATTAACTTCTGAGCCATTTCCCAAGCCCTACACCTTTTTTCAAAAAGGATATACCTTCATCACGCTGGGGAGATGGCTCAGCAGTTAAAATAAGATCTTTATATATTTATTTAAGAGAGAGAATGGATAACTCTTGCCTGTGCAAATGAACTCCAGATGAATGCACCTTTGTGCATCTGGCTTTATGTGAGTACTGAGGAATAGACCCCAGACCATCAGGCTTTGTAAACTGCCACGTTTAACCACTCAGCAATCTTCCCAGCCCACTGCTTTTTTAAAAAATAGAAGCACAGCCTATATATTTTTACCAAAATTATGGAAGTGATATCAGTTCATGCAAGACATATCCTTCATTATACTTTCTTTTAAGATTTTTTTAAAACATTGAGCATTATACAGCTAATAACTAGGTTTTCAGAGATTATTAGGTCAAATCACTTTAAAAAAGGGTAATTTTTTGCAATACTTGCTAAGCATGATTAGTGATTATCCATCAATTATCCATGAGAATGTTTCCCATTGTGATAGTCATCTCAAATGCACTAGATTTACCTGATCATTATCCTTATGGGAATCATCCCCAGTGTTCCTATCTTTGTTTCAGTATAAAATAATGGGATATCATTACAGTTGATAGGGGAAAATATTGCACTTCTGAGCAAAGCATGTTCAAGTTAATTTAACATTGGACATTTTTTCAGGTAACCCCACTAACAGGTAGAATAAATAGAGGTTATTGTCTGAGCTCTATTCTGTTAGATTGAAATATACCTTCTTCTATACATGTTGATAAGTAAGTTTTAAAATATTTCAAGAAAATTTGCCTTGTGTGTTATATTATCAGAAAATAAAAGTGGCCCTTCAAGTGATTAATAAGCCTAGAATCCAAAAACAGAAGTAAATGTGCAAAAAGACAAAACAAAAAGTAGAGAAAAGTGAATGTAAACATAAATAAAATCTGCTTTTTCAGAAAGAAAAAAATGATACCATCCTTGATGGTGCACACCTTTAATTCCAATACTCAAGGAGGAAGAGGTAGGAGGATCACTGTGAGTTTGAGGCTAGTTTGGGCTGCTACAGAGTTCCAGGTCAGTCTAGGCTAGAGTGAGACCCTACTTCAAAAAATAAAGATATATATATATATATATATATATATATATGCACACATATATATGTATATACATATATATATGCACATATACATATAGTCTTATGCAAATTTTAAAACTAGTCAGAAGTTAATACGGAACAAAGATCTAAAGTAAAAACTACTGTTTTTCTTAGGTATTTAAACATTATAAAATACTGAGCCACATGTTGGGTCATGATATGCAGAGACATTTAGCTTACCCCTAACTGTGGGCTAACTCCACAATGCATGACCCATATACCTCAACAAGGAGGGGCCAAGGGGAGGGGGTAGGACATGGATGAGCCTAATAATGGTACCAAACTGACTGTAAAAAAAAATAAAATAAATAAAAATAAATAAATAAATAAAATAAAAAAATAAAACTTTTTTTTTTTTTTTTTTTTTTTTTTTTTTTTTTTTTGGTTTTTCGAGGTAGGGTCTCACTCTAGCCCAGGCTGACCTGGAATTCATTATGGAGTCTCAGGGTGGCCTCGAACTCACGGCGATCCTCCTACCTCTGCCTCCTGAGTGCTGAGATTAAAGGTGTGCACCACCATGCCCGGTTAAGAAAACAAATTTTTAAATACTCTATTTGAGAGAGAGAGAGAGAAAGAAAAAAAAGGCAGAGAGAGAAAGTGAGGGAGGGAGAGAGAGAGGAGAGAGAATGGGCATGCCACAGGGCTTCCTGCCACTGCAAATAAACTCCAGACGCCTGCATCACTTTGTGCATCTGGCTTTACACGTGTACTAGGGACTACAATCTGGGCAATGCAAACAATCACCTTTAAACATTGAGCCATCTCTTCAGCCCCAGTAAGTTTTTTTTTATATATTTTAAATATTTTTATATTGATTTATTTATTTATTTATTTATTTATTTAACAAAGAAAGAGGTGGGGGGAGAGAGAGAGAGAGAGAGAGACGAAGAATGAATGGGCATGCCAGGGCCTCCAGCCACTGCAATTGAACTCCAGACACGTGTGCCCCCTTGTGCATCTGGCTAACGTGGGTCCTGGGGAGTCAAACCTGAGTACTTTGGCTTTGTAGGCAAACACCTTAACCATTAAGCAATCCTTCCAGCACCCCCCAGAAAGTTTTAACAGGAACATGCCCCCTGCAGAGCCCGCCCACTTTCCTCAGCTCTAACCTTTATTCTCTTTGGATTCTGGCCAAAATCCTAGCCATGCTTGCCCTGACACACTCGTGTCGCTCTAACTTTAGCTCAATAAATCTCGTTTGCCTTATTCAACAATAGCTAATTGAACAAGAAACATATGAATAATAATAATATATTGTTGGATATTATAGTAAATGATCTGTCATTTTAATATGCCTAATTAATTGAAGCTAACTTTCCAACAGCCTGCCACTTTATATATGACGAAACTCATACAATTTATTACATACAATAATATACATGAAATATATTCTGAAAATATTCCAAATATATATTCCATTATGAACATGTAATTTGTCTTCTCACTTTCATTGCCATTATTAGCACATTATTAGCATTTATACTTTAGTGGAACTTATAGTTTTAAAAAACCTTCAGACTTCTAATTTTGATATTTTTTTGTTGTTGTTTAATTTTTGTCTTGAGATACAGGGTCTCATATAGCCCAGTCGGGCTCAACTCCCTATGTATCCAAGAATGACTCTGAACTTCTGGCCTTCCAGACTTCACCTCCAGAGTACCAGGATGGCAGGCAGACCCCGCCATGCCCAGTTCTTTTTGTTTTAAAATTAGAGTCTTCCTATTAGACTGATTTGTGCCTATCATGTAGCCATTATTGTCATGAGCAGTTTTGCTACATTGACAGACAAGTAATAAACAGTTGTGTACCACTCTACAGTGTGGACAATCATCCTCGTTCAATATTTAGCATCCACCAACTTAGTTAACATCATTGCTGGGATGTCCCTTGCTCAAAGTGGCATTCACTATGTGCTAGGGCAAGGACAGGCTCTTGGGCTTCTCTGAAGAACTCTTCTGCTTTGAGGAGACATTCAGTAGACAGCTTTATATGTGTCTCTGATCAGAAGTCTTTATTTTAAAAACTTAGGAAAATTCATTTGTTTCTATCATTTGCACCTGAATTTTATCAAGGAATTAACTACCTACTTTTTGAAAATTCAATTAATAAGCAATATTTATATTCTAAATTTTCCATGTTGATTTATAGTTTTTCCTAAAAAGATGTAAAATATTAACACATACTTCAATGTGCATTTAAGTCATATGGAAATAATGAACTGTGAAAATTATATGCCTAATTTTTCTTGGCTGTATAATGTTTTTCTGCTTAGTTAATTAGATTTATGGGTGCCAACAACATCAAAACAAAGCAAAATAATCTAGACTAACTATAGAAAAAAAAAAAAAACCTCTGGCTATCAAAACAAAAGAGACAACAGTTACTAGAAGGGCACCAGGAGCTCAGTGAGTAGAAATGAGAGGACAGACTGGGACATGAGCAACACTGAAGCACCTCTGGAGGGCCAGAAAGCCAGTAATTTTTGCGATTTATTAATACACATTTGTTTTGTAGGTTTTCGAAACTTACATATTGATGACCAGATAACACTCATCCAGTACTCGTGGATGAGCTTAATGGTGTTTGGACTAGGATGGAGATCCTACAAACATGTCAGTGGACAGATGTTATATTTTGCACCTGATCTAATCTTAAATGAGTAAGTAGTGACTTTTGTTGTTCTTGCTCTTATTATGGTTACATTTTAGGTTAATTTTCAAAATTATATTCAATGCATCATTATGTATTTAGTGAACTAAATATTAGAAATTTCCTAACTGATTTCTGAGAATTACCTTAATATTCTACCTGGTATGCTAATTTTTATTGTGCACAGTACTGTAGTTCCCAGGACATTTCTTTTTTTAAAAAAATTTTTTTTGTTCATTTTTTATTTATTTATTTGAGAGTGACAGAGAGAGAGAGACAGATAGAGAGAGAGGGAGAATGGGCCTGCCAGGGCTTCCAGCCACTGCAAACGAACTCCAGATGCGTGTGCCCCCTTGTGCAACTGGCTAACGTGGGTTCTGGGGAATCAAGCCTTGAACCGGGGTCCTTAGGCTTCACTGGTAAGCGCTTAAGCGCTAAGCCATCTCTCCACCCCGATCCCAGGACATTTCTTATGAGTGTACAATGTACTTTAGCTATATTCCTCCATGACTCCACCTCCTACCATTATTCCCCCTTATTCCCCTAGATAGTTTTGTTTCTACCTTCATGTTACATATTCATGTATGCATTTATACATATCTTTCTGAGTCTCCCATAATTTTTTAGTATGATAATCTGTAGTTGCATCCATGTTCCTGCAAATGATATACTATCATTCATCTTTATGATTGGATAAAATCCGTTGTGTATATATGCTACATTTTCTGTACTTCTCTGTCATTGGACATCTAGGTTGATTGTGTAACTTAGTTACTGTGCATAATGTTCCAAAAATACTGATGTGCAAGCAACTCTGAGATAGGTTGAATTGAATGAAGCCCTCCCAATAAATACCAAGGAATAGCATAGCTATGACATACAGCAAATCTATTTGTAGCATTTAAAAAATTTTTTTGTTTATTTTTATTTATTTGTTTGAGAGCGACAGACAGAGAGAGAAAGAGGCAGATATAGAGAGAGAATGGGCGCACCAGGGCCTCCAGCCACGCAAACGAACTCCAGATGCATGTGCCCCCTTATGCATCTGGCTAACATGGGTCCTGAGGAATTGAGCCTCGAATCAGGGTCCTTAGACTTCATAGGCAAGTGCTTAACCACTAAGCCATCTCTCCAGCCCTATTTATAGCTTTTGTGGAACGTTCATATTGATTTCCATAGATGCTAGACTAGTTTACACTCTCACCATCAGTGAATACAGACAGACAGAGTCCCTTTTGCTTTCTTAATGACTGACATTCTGAGTGGGGTAAGGTGGGATCTCAATGTCATTGTAATTTGCATTTTCCTGATAGCTAGTGAAGTTGAACATTTTTCGTGTTTATTGACTATTTGCCTTTAATTTTTTGAAAACTGCCAGTTCTTTATCTCATTTATTGACTGGGTTGTTTGATTTTGGGTATTTTAGTTTTTTGAGTTCTTTATACATTCTAGTTATTAATCCTCTGTCAGATGTATAGTAAGCAAATACTTTTTCCAATTCTGTAGACTGTATTTCCACACAATTGTTTCCTTTGCTGTGCAGAAGCTTTTTTAATATTTTATTTTTATTTATTTATGAGAGAGAGAGAGAGAGGTGGAGGGAGGGAGGGAGGGAGGGAGGGAGGGAGGGAGGGAAAGAAGCAGGTAGAGAGAAAGAGAGAGAATTGGTGTGCCAGGGCATCCAGCCAGTATAAAGGAACTCCAGATGTGTGGGCCACCTTGTGCATCTGGCTTACATGGGTCCTGGGGAACTGAACCTGGGTCCTTTGGCTTTGCAGGCAAGTGCCTTAACCACTAAGCAATCTCTCCAGCCCTGTGCAGAAGCTTTTTGTTTCATGTGATCCCCATTGTCATTTGCTGAGCAATTGGAGACTCTTTTAGAAAGTCCTTATCTATGCATACAGATAGGAGAATCTTAATAAAGGTGAATCATTTGTTTTAGTAATTTGTTATATGGAGGTTTTCTTTGCACCTCAATGTTACAGTTACCTTTTCATTGTTAACACAAACAACTGACCAGAAGCAACTTGTGGGAGGAAAGGGTTTATTTCAGGTTTCCTGGTTTCAAGGGAAGCACCACCATGGCAGAGGAAGCTGGCTCACCCATCATACATGCCTAGCAGAGAGACAGAGTCCAACACCGGCAAGCATGATCAGCCAGAGTTTCAACTAGTTCTCTACACACCTCAGATCTGGTCCCAGTAACATGCCTCCTCTAGAAGGCCTCTGCCTACTGGATACTTAAGTAGGAAGTTTAGTATTAATCAAAAATACTCAGGTTGAGCTGAAGAGATTGCTTAGTGGTTAAGGCACTTGCCTTTGAAGCCTAAGGATCCAGGTTCAATTCCTCAGTATCCACATAAGCCAGATGCACAAGGTAGTAGATGCATCTAGAGTTCTTTAGAGGTGGCTAGAGGTCCTGGTGTGTCCCTTATCTCTCTAACTAACCCCTCTCTCACAAATAATTAAATAAATATTTTTTTAAAAATCAGACTATGAAGAACATACAATTACATTCAAACCATCACACTAAATATGTATTGTTGTCATAAGTAAGGTTTTTAAAGATTCTTCAAAAATGTACCAAGAAATGCATTTGATGAGAAAATTAAATGTTTACCATGTCAAATAAAAATTTCATATTTTTATACTAGTGAAGACGATGAAATAAATTAGAAATAGTTTGGCTTGAAATTACCAAACAACCTTCAAAAATTAAAAATTATTTTTCCTATGATATAAACTACATTAGTGTTTTATTTTAAAAATTGATAAGATAGATACTTCCATTTGATTTATTATATTGAATTAACTCGTTTTGCATATATAATTTTTAAATGAATAAGAATCCTTTTATGGTAATGGTTATATTGCTCTAATGGTGAATATTGACCTATTTTAAAATTAATAACTTACACATGAATAATTTGTCACAGTTTACAGATTATTTTCATGTTTCATTCATTCCATTTATTTTATAATTCGTTAAAATAAGTAAGGATCTAACAACCTTCAACTTAATAGTTTAAGAACCTGAGGCTCAGAGAATTAAATAAACTGGCAAAGAACCTAGATGGCAGTATTAATCTCTGCTTCTTTAAGGCAAAATCCAGGTCTGTTTTTAGTACTTCTGCTAGCTTCATCTGGCTAATATGGGTAATAGAACATAGTGCACAGATGAGAAAATATCTCAAATAAGTGTCTTCAACATTTAGGGTTTGTGCTTAACTTTGCCAATTATTGACTGTTTTCTAATATTATTTTATTTTATCCTATATTACTATACATTTCCCTTAGAAAATGTCACAGTATGCTAAGTTTCTAGGAACTGGACCAATTCTCCCATTGCATTACACACAATGTTATATAAACATACATATATATAAACACCTATGTGCATACAAGTATACGTAAATACAAACACACATATATATGCATATGTACATACATACATACATACATATAGCAAACATATCCATATACACATGAAGACATGCATATCCACACATATAAAATAAATACATGTATATATAATACATACATATATAAATGTACATATACACACACATATATATATATACATTCACACATACATACATTTGTTGGTGTGTATGCTTTCATAGAAAACCTTAGCAGTAAATAAAGTATTTCTCAGGAACATTTAGCTCCACATACTCAACTTCTGCAACTGCTCTCCCTTCTTCATTCTGCTATATAAAGCATAATAATAAAAGAAAATATTGATTTTGATTGTGTATATTTAATGTTATTTTCTACATTTAAATTTTCTTTGCTTCAAACTTTGGCACTATACTGCATAAAAGTTTAAAGACGTTTACAATTCCAAATATTGTTTGCTTATCAAATATGTTAACTTATTCAAAATTATATTCCCTGGCAAATTACATAAACTGGCTAATACGCTGTGTGTGTTTTTTTTCCTGTTGATTTTTATTTTTGTGTGTTGTGCATGGTGCAAGACAGCGGATGAAAGAATCATCATTCTATTCACTGTGCCTTACCATGTGGCAGATCCCACAGGAGTTTGTCAAGCTTCAGGTCACCCACGAAGAGTTTCTCTGTATGAAAGTGCTGCTGCTTCTTAATACTAGTGAGTACAAGTGACTAAAGATATTTCACTTTTTAATTCTCAAGTTATAAGTGTCAAAAATATGACCATGTAATTACATATGAGGGCTAAATTCTAGATTGTAACTGCAAAGGAGAGATACTCAATATACTGTCACTGACATTGAGAAAAACTTTATAGATTTTTATTATAGAAAATTATTTAGATTGCTTTGCATAGTCTCCTGATTACTATAAATGAATTAATATTACATAAACACAAAAGATGCTCCCTTCTGTCACTTCTCACAAGACATTCACAGATGTATTTACTATGTTAAGTACACCGTTTGGTTTGAAACTACTTTCCCTATATCAGGAGAGGCTGACTGTTACAACACATAGTCGCAAAGGTCAGTAACAGTGCATTTGTCTCTCTCACACACACACAGTGCAGTGGGTTAATGAGGAAACCTTAAGCTATTGGCTCTACCATTTCCTGTGGCTTCGAGTCTACCTGTCTAGAAATAAACCCTGAATGAGTAGGAGTAGAATGTGACTCAGGAAAGAAAATAATTAAAATAGCAGTAGTTACCCTTTTCTGTGTTCTTTCAATAATCAGGCAGGCTCAGCCTTCATAGGTACAATTGGTACTTCCTTAAGTCAAGTGATTTACAAGAAAACCACGGGGAGCTGCCTACAAACTTAGGTTGCAGTGATCCAAGCCTCTTTCTCAGCAGCATCTTTGCAAGGACTCAGGTCTAGTGACACAAATCTCAGAGGGCTAGAGTACAAGAGTCAAGACAAGAAAAAGAGCTAGTACACTATTTCAGTGGCAGGTTTCTTCATGGAAACTATGTGAATTGTACTACAGTATTCCATGCATCCTAGTCAAAATTCTAATGGAGAAAACTTCAAAAAATGATTGAAATATACAATTAAATCTAGGAGCATAAATAAATAAGCATTACAAATGTATAAGAAGAATTGGAAAGCTATAGTAGCTCTTATAGTATAGGAGAAGGATGGGTACATTCACTTATTATGAGAAAAGTCTATATTATATTATAACTTAAATGTTATGGTGGGAACTTCAGAAATCAATGAATATAGAGCAAATACATATTATTAATAAAACATCTTTATATTTAGAGAAACATCAGATTATTTAGCACAAATTTTATCTTTTTACACAACCAAATAATTGAGTTAAATATAAACATACAAATTATCAAAAGATAAAATAATAACTTTTCTTCAAATCTCAAATAGGAAATTTGGAAATGGGAATGTACTTTTATAAAAATATAAATGCAATAGGGAAGTTGACAAAAGGTAATTTGATAGCTGCAAAGTTAGACTTCTAGTCTGAACTAACAACTGAAACAGATCATCAGGAATAGGTGACAGGTCGAACACATACCAACATTTTTTAATCTCCAAAACTACACTAAAATATAAGGAAATGGATTTGTAAAGAAAATATCAAGAAAAATAATTTTATTTTCACATTTAAGGTTGAGTTAGCTATAGGGACTTGGAGTCTTAAAGAAAGGTGGAAATGTTTAAAATGTCTGTAAAGCTTGAAGTAACTTGATAGATTGTAAATGTGCATATGATATGCACCTAGATGTACATGTAGGAATTATGTATTTAAATGAGTAAAGATGGAATATTAGCAAATTATTCTTGAGAGACTCCATGTTGTATTTAGAATCTAAGTGTGGAAACCTCAAAGCCAGAGTCTGTGCTCTATTCTCTGTGGTTTGTATGTGTAGCTTTTTTCAGGAGACATGGAAAGGAGCAAAGGTCTGGCTGAGGTACAGGAACAAGTAGAAATTTATTTTTTTAAGGTTTTGAACTCTTCACTGGGCACACACAACTGCTTTTAAACCAAATGCACTTCCTCATGGAAACATTTGGGATCTTGACTCTTAGCAAAATAAGATAAATTGAAGAAATCGTGTATTTTTGTTGTTGTTGTTGTCAATTGGATATGGCTACAGAAAAAAAAAAATCACTTGAGGCTGAAGGTTTATGTGTAGAAGTGCAAGTAAGAAAGAGAAAATAAACTAGGAACTGGAGACTGTGCTAGTAAAGGGAGTAGAGTCCTGACAATGGGGTGAAAATATAAAAACTAACAATTGTGCCTGAGATGTAAATTAGAGATTTCAGAGGAAAATATCTAAATTTGGGTGCATAGGTCAGTAACAATCATGCTTAGCAGGCAAGAGGCCCTGGGTTCAATCCCAACACACACACACACACACACACACACACACACACACACGCACGCACGCACAAGTACACCAAAGCAGATCAAAGGTAAATATCTAAATAATTAGCTAACATCATACTGCAGCTAAGTGTATATTTGCTAAAGTAATTAAATACGAATGTTTTCCATCTGTTATGATTTAATATTGTTCTGTAAGTGTTGAACCATACAATTAACTGTGATTCTGAAATAGCTACAAGAGCCAGGCATGGTATAATGGGGTGCTCCAGGTTCATTTTAGTTTTTTTTTCTAACTTTGATCAAAGAATTGAATGAAAATAACTGAGAAGGGTAGCTATTAAAGTATTATATTTATTGAGGGAAGTACAGAGCCAAGGAAAGGCACCCACGTGTTTAGTGATCACACATGGAGAGCCTGGGAAAACCATGGAAAAAAAAAAAAAGAAAAAAGAAAGCTCAAAGAGCTCCTGCCATGTGGGGAGCTGGAGGGGATACAGAGCCCATGGGAAGAGTAAGGGCTAGCAGGCTTTGCCCTCTGCCCAGCCAGGGGAAAACTCACTCGCAGCTGGAAGGTCCCAAGAGATCAGGCAGCTCAGAGAGTGTGCCCTCCTCTTGAAAAGATATTTATAATCTTATGGTGGTGGACCTTGCCTTCTGACTCAGGTGAACCAGAGGAACAGCTAGTTGGTTAGGGCTAGGGCCTGTCTCAGGAAGGGGCTAGCCCTGACACCAAGTTCTGGGGGCTAAATTTGATAAACCACAATGTTTAAATGCTATGAAAGACCTCCGTCCCAGGAGGGATCCAGGCTGTTTGTGAAGAAACAGGTCTAGGGAACTAGGCAAGAGATAACAAATCAGATCATCCTTGACTTCTAGCAAATGCAGACTATCCTGCCTTTTTTACATTTAGGGTCCCAGTCACTCTAAGTGCCTACACCCTCTCAGTGGTAATGCATGCATGTAATTCCAGCATTTGGAGTGTAGAGAGAGGAAGATCAGTAGTTCAAGGTCATCCTCAGACACATTTTGATTTTGAGGTCAGCCTAGACTATATCTCAGAAAAAGGAAGAGAGACTTTTTTTATACTAAGAAAACAAAGATAATCCATCACAATTAAAGCCAAGTACAATCACTAACATGCCAAATATAAGAGAAATATTCAAGTATTAATAGTATTTCCATTTTAGGTAGGAAAGCATTACAATAACTAGTAAAACAATATTAAATTGAATACAAAAATTTAAATTTTCCAATAATAGTAATAAAAATACTTGAGATTTTTGTGAAAAAAAGCTATAAGGTATGTTTTTAGTTTTATTAAGTTAAACATCAAAAGGAATCACTTTACTCAGAAATTGATACCATAAATTGCAGTATCATGTTTTCAATGTAGCTTCTACTTCTAATTATATTTTTACAGTTCCTCTGGAAGGGCTGAGGAGTCAAAACCAGTTTGAGGAGATGAGGTCAAGCTACATCCGGGAGCTTATCAAGGCAATAGGCCTGAGGCAGAAAGGAGTTGTACCTAGTTCTCAGCGCTTCTATCAACTTACAAAACTTCTCGACAGCTTGCATGATGTAAGTGCTTTGTGTTCTAGGATATTTGTGAATATTCTCTGAATTTCTCTAGTCTTTTAAATAGTAAACTAATATTTTACTTGGCATGGTTTCCTCAAATTCATGCCTGTACTTGTGTTTTAAGGATATTTACATTGCAATGCTCAGAATTCACATTCTGCTTTTCTAGTAGTTTGATTTTAGTATAGCTCATTCAAGTAACCTTTTACTTCAGGCTATGTGTGTAACTTCAGGGTAATTTAGTGGCTGATAGAAATTATTGATATATTTTTCAAAAGAGATTCTAGTATTTTAAATCATGTTTTTGTTTTGTTTTATTGAGAACTATAATACCTGAACATACTAGAATTTGATCATATTCTTATCCCATTATCCTCTTTTGTCCTTTCCTCCACCCCGCTCCACTGAGGACTCTCCTCTTAAGCAGTTCTTGCCCTATTTTGTTGTATCATTTCTTTTGTACTCCTTCATCCTCCATGTCAAGATGTTGACAGCCTCTGAACAGTGAAGGTCTCTAAAGGTACCTGCAACTACTGTGAACAGGTCATGAATGCACTAGTATGCTCATGTCATGAGGGGAGTGCCCCAAAGCATTCTTCCCATACTGTGGCTCTTACATTCTTTTCACCTCCTCTTCTACAATGTTCCCTGAGCCTTGGAGGGCATGATAGAGATGTCTTTATTTAGTGTTGAGCTCCCAAAAGCCTCTTATTTTTGGCTTTGGTGATTTTTGAGTCCCCTGTATATACAGTAAAAGTATGTATTTGAAAAATATGACTGTTCTTGTATCATTTTGGATGGAATTGTGAGTAACATTGCTACCAGCACTGTAGATCAAAAGGTAAAATATGCAAGTATTTCAAAATTCTACTTTTCTAAGACATAAAGAAATAATTAATCAAGGATTTAAATTCTTTAAATTCTCCTCATGATGTTGTTTTTATCCTTTGCTATGATAAGCCATTCAGAAATGTACAACACCAGAGCAGGTTAATAAAATAAGATATATGTGGTGAGACAAGCTATGTTGAATGCAAGGTTTTATTATTGCTGTGATCAGAACTCACATTAAAGTAACAGTCATGGCATAAAAAAGTTACCATGTACCAGGTCAGCTTGTAAGCCCTTAGTTTTGAATCATGAGCAGCTGTCAGGACTCTGAGCTATCTGAATTAAATCTCTAATGTAATAAAGTAAAAAGCATAGAGGAAAATAAAGTGAAAAAGAAGAAACTTGAATGACAAAGAACCAGTAAGAAAAATCAAAGAACCTCAAAGAATGGTATTATGTCCAAGAAAGGAGAACAAAAAGAACCATTTAGCAAGAAAATACCTTTGCATAATTAAACACAGAAATTTTTAAAAAATGATAAAGGTAAATAAAGTAAATTTTCAGAAAAATAATTTAAAAACTTAAACCATAGAAAATAAAAGAAAAATTTAGGGGATTAGTTATGAGAGTTTCATCCTCAAATTAATGGAGATTTTCAGTTAAAAAAAAAAAAAGATAAGAACATCAGAGAGAGGAAATTTTGAAATACTAAAAGTTTCTGAGTCTGAAGGATGTGAGTTTTCTGTTCTTTTTAAAATTTCTTTCCATTGTAGAGACATGGTCTTGCTATGTTACTCAAACTGACCTCAATGTCATAGGAATTCTCCTGGGCTCAGCCACCTGAGTGCTAAGATTCCAGGATGGTCCTAACATTCCTGCCTAAGGATGTGGGTTATCTAACTTTAAGGACCAAATAGTACATAGTTGACCCAAAGTACCTTATTATCCAAAGTCAAGCATACCAAGAATAAGAAGAGTGTCCTAGATATATCATTGAGAAAACAAACAAGTCCCATATAAATTATTGGCATTCAGGAGAAGATTGAACTTCCCAGCTATAGTAATGAAAGTCAGAAGATAGGGGCTGGGGAAATGGCTTAGCGGTTAAGGCATTTCCCTGCAAAGCCTAAGGACCCCTGTAAGCCAGATGCACAAGGGAGCGCATGCATCTGGAGTTCGTTTGCAGTGGCTGGAGGCCCTGGCATCTCATTCTCCCTTTCTCTTTGCCTCTTCCTCTCTGTCTCTCTCGAATAAATAAATTATTTTTTTAGAAAAAGAACAGAGAGACAACTTTTAACAAAAAGAAGATGATGATAATAGTGGGACAATGCTTGAGCAATGCCTTCAGAATCTTGGGCTAAAAAAAGAAAATTCTAGCTTAACAGTCAAACAAGTATGATGACCCATAAAAGCCATTTCCCTCTTGCAAGCTCACATAGTGCTTGTTTGTTTTTTTTCAAATATAACCTTTCTCAGAAGTACTTCAGGAAGTGTTACATCAAAACAAAAAGCTGCAGAGGTAGAGGATTGAAGTTGATGACTCCCAGCCAGTGAAGTAACTACTCAGAACAATAAGAAATCCTGATGAGAGCAGCCATACAAAGGGTTCTAGTGAAACTTTTCAAGGGAAAAGAAGTACCTAGGAGACTGGCAATATGTATGATCATATCAAAGTGAATTTTGCAATTCTTCCAACGTTGTTGACTGTGACCTTGTGACAACTGTGGAGAAATTAAACAAGGAAACAAGAACACAAGGTGATGGGCTCCTACAAAATGAAAATGAGTCACACAAAAAAAGGAAATGCCTTGCATCAGGAAACAATACAGATATTTCTAATGTAAATGCAGGATAGTGGTTTGACCAAGAAGTGAAACATAACTGTGTATAGAGAAGGGGGAGAAAGGAAGCTATAACTGAGAAGCAAGTTGTGTGGCAATAAAAAAAGCAAAATTTTCATTTTCCATAGCAAAAATTTAGTCAATAATATCAATATTGGTTGACAGACTTTATTAGAAATATGCAGATAAATATAAGATTCACAGTGTAAAAAAAATTGAAAGCAGTTATGTCTGAAGAGCTGGAATAGGAACAGGAAGATGTGTCTCGGGGAAATTCAGCATTTTGTTGCTGGAGCTGTTTTTCCGCTGGGACTATATTCCGCTGGGATAGTATTTGACTTCTAACATGATATACATAACTTACTTGGATAAAAGTTACAAATAGGTCCTGAGGAGATGACTCGGTTAGTAAAGTCCTTGCCTTGCAACAGGAAGACTTGATTCGATCCTTAGTAGCCACTGAAAAAGCTTGCATGGTGACATGTCAGTAAGGCCAGCTCTGCAGTGCTGAGGAGGCAGAGGTAGATGGGTCAGTGAGGCTGCTGGCCAGCCAGTCTAGCCTACAGGTAAGCTCCAGGCCAGTGAGAAATCCTACCCCAGAAAAGGTGGATGACATTCCTGAGGATGACACCCAAGGTCATCATCAGGCCTCCATATGTGTATGCACTTCTACACATATAAACACACACACACACACACACACACACACACACACACACACACACACACTGAACTTAGATGTTGGGATTAGTGCCATAGGCCCATTATCTCAGCTCCCTGGGAGACTGAGGCAGGTAGGTCACACATTCAAGGCCTTCCTGTGGTACAGAGTAAGTTCAAGAATAGCCTTGGCAATTTAGCAAGACCCAGTCACAAATGATGGTGTTTCTTGAAATGTTTTTTTTACTTTTAGGATTTAGTATATAGCTCAGTGGTATAGTGTTTACTTGGCCTACCTAAGGCCCTGGATTTAGATCAAAATGAATTACATTGGGTTATTGACATAGAGCCAACATTTTGTTATGAAACAGTCTGATTAGCAAATGGAATTTATGAAATAATAGCAGTTATTTACACATGTACAATATTGTATATAAAATTGTATATACCTTTTAATACATGTGTATGTATTAAAAGACAAAAGGAAGGTTGGGGAAATAGGCTCGATGGGTAAAGTACTTGCCATGTAAACATGAGAACTTGAGTTCAGCTTTCAATAACCCATGAAATAATGCCAGTTGTTGTGGTACATACCTGTAACCCCAGCACTGGGGAGGCTGAGACAGGTTGATCCCTAGGGCTTACTAGATAGCTAGTCCAGACAAATCGGTGAGCTCTAGGTTCAGTGAAAGAACTTGTCTCAAAATAAATAAAAATGTAAATAAATAAATAAGGTGGACAGTAACTGAGCAGCACTTCTGATGGCTACTTCTGGCCTCACATTTATGCACAGACACACATGTATATGTACCTGCTCACATGTATGTCACATACATGCACACATATAATACATGCATACAAAAATAGAGACAAAGAACAATAAACCAAAATGTTCACTTTGGTTTTCCTGTGGGGATATGGATAATTTTCAGTTAACTTATTCCATAGTCTGGGGATATTGCATCATGAGTTTTACTTTCTTTTTCTAAATATAGTTTTACTTATTTGCAAGCAGAGAGAGAGAGAGAGAGAGAGAGAGAAGAGACAGACAGAATGAGCGTGTTAGGGCCTTCAGCCACTGAAATGAACTCCAGAGGCATGGGCCACTTTGAGCATCTGTATTCTTGTAGGTGATGGAGAATCGAACTTGGGATGTTAGGCTTTGCAGGCAAGCACCTTAACTGCTGAGCAATCTCTCCAGAACCAAGTGTTACTTTCCATAATACTTTTCATATTATTCCAGATAGTAATGGGGGAGAAAACAGCTAGACAAGTATTGATACTGTTAGAAAACTGAGTTATCATGTTATCATGTGTGAACAGCACGTGGATTTATGATTGCTCTTACATGTTTCCTACTCATTTGTTAAACCAACAGCTTGTCAAACAGCTTCACCTCTACTGCCTGAATACGTTTATCCAGTCCCGGGCACTGGCTGTAGAATTTCCGGAAATGATGTCTGAAGTTATTGCTGCACAGTTACCCAAGATTTTGGCAGGGATGGTGAAACCTCTTCTCTTTCATAAAAAGTGAATGTCATTGTTTTTTTTTCTTTTGGAAAATTAAATTTTGTGGTATGTCTTTTTTGTTCTGGGTAGGATTATGAGATCTTGTGTTTTTATAATATTCTTCTGAAAGCCTTACATTTATAACATATCATATTGTGTAAATTTATGAGAAAACTTGTGAGATTTTAATTTTCCTTTGTAAAGTAGAACTTTTAAAGTGCTTTTGTGTACCATTATTTTAAGAGTTTACAAGATTGAAAAAGGACTAAAATTTATTGTTGAAGTAAACTATATCTTATTCATATCATTCCATACCATTTAGGTGAGGATTTTTAACTTTTGCATCTTACAAATCTACTTGAATAGGAGAAAAACCTTACATTAAATAATAAAAAGATATACTACTCTGCTACCTCCAGGTAGTCCCTTTTGTCTCCCTGTTAGATTTCCAAACATGAATCTTTAAATGGTAACCATAACTTAAATATTTCTGGAGGAAGAACTTCATAACCTGAAACAGATTTTCAAAAGTATTTTTATAGTAAAAATAGTAGATATAGTTTTTAAACCCTGGAATAAATTGATGTTTCTCATCATGTATTATGTAAGCCCATTTGGAAGCAGAGTACTAAGGAAGTTACTAAGTAGTCATATCATTATTGCAATATCATTGAGGGGCTGTGGGGCTATAGGGTTTTGCTGATGTTTCTTACGAGAAGGTTGTCCTCTCAAATAAAGTGTTGTAGGTAGAAATATAAATCAGAAGAGTTGATGCTATGGCTGTACTTCTTACCATGAGTGGCATGTGAAAAGTCAGTCAACCTTACTAGTTCTCCATTTCCCTGCCTTTAGAAGTATTATAATGTTATCTCTTTTGCCACATGTTTCTAATGGCCAGAGGTGCTGCTTAATATCTTCTCGAACAAAGAAAGGCAGAAAGCAGGGAAGGAGAGAAGGAAGGAGAAAAATAAGGAAGGGAGAAAGGGAAATATTTTCTTTCTCTACTGCTTACACAGTTGGGATTGGTGTACATTTTCATTGAAGCATAGTAGGTTAGGTGAATCACGGGTAGAAAATGTCTTGAGTAAGCCGGGCGTGGTGGCGCACACCTTTAAACCCAGCACTCAGGAGGTAGAGGTAGGAGGATTGCCGTGAGTTCAAGGCCACCCTGAGACTCCATAGTGAATTCCAGGTCAGCCTGGGCTAGAGTGAGACCCTACCTCAAAAACCAAAAAAAAAAAAAAAAAAAAAAAATGTCTTGAGTGCCTCTGATCCAAATCTAAGAGAGATGTTTAAAGCAGACTGATCTCAGGTTGAAAATTTCTGAGTGCCTCTGATTTAATTCTATGATAGTAGCTTCAGGAAATACTAGATGGTGGTCTAAAACAAAATAACCATTGATAATGATTAGAAAATACACAATTCACATTGTTATTTGAACTGAAAATATTTCTTTGCAAGACAGATGGTTCTTTCTTGAGGCAAGTCACTGGAGATCCATTATTTTAAAAGGATGCACACATTTGTAGATACACATGTAGTGCTTGTATATGCACATATGCCAAGTTCAAGTTCATACCACTGGTAGAATTCAGTTAATTATTGTTTTCTTTTATAAAACAATTTGTATCAATTTTATTTATATATTACTTTTTAAAACTCAGTGAAACAGACATATTTCCCATAAATTTCTCTAAAAGTAGACATATCACTACCTTTCTAAAAAAAATATCTTCATATTGATGAAAAATTATTATTTAAAGATAATCTATCAAAAAGTCTATACAGCAATTTCTGCTTTCTTAGCACATTGTTAATTACCCAACTGTTTCAATAGGCAAATACTTGCAGTTAATCAAGAGTCATTGGTCTACTATTCCTAACAAATCCTAATGTGACCCAAGTTAAAGGGTGTCATCTCATCAAGAATTTATCCTACTTATATTTCTAAACTAATAGTAAAATCTTCAATTTCTTAAAAAAGAATTAACTATGGCATATCTACAACAATGAGTTATGTAATTTAAATAGGAATAAAAATAAGTGCTAACCAGGACTCATAGCTTGGACTCATTTGATATATGTGTTAATTATTTACACAGAAAAACTTTTGTTCATGCCATTCAGTGAGAGGTTAACATGAGGAAGGAAATGTTCTCTTCCTTACTATGTCTGCTGTATATGTCTTTTCTTCAATGGATGTGAAATAGTTTATAATCTTTAAAATATTTTATTTATTATAGAGAGAAGCAGATATACATAGAGAGAGAATGGGCACACCAGAGCCTCTAGCCAATCAAACAAACTCTGGACACTTGGGCCAGCTTGTGCATCTGGCTTTACGTGGGTACTGGGGAATCAAGCCTGGGTCCTTTGGTTTTGCATGCAAGCACCTTAACCATTAAGCAATCTCTCAAAGGCCTGCTTTGTAATCTTGACTAGTATTTAGGTGTTCATAATTTTCATACACATATGCACATTCTTTCCTCACTTTCAGGTCAACGATGTCATTCTAAAGAGGATCTAATTATGTCACTTTCTCACTGAAAAACATGTACACTGACTTCTAATCAACTGCTACTCAGTGCTGCATATTAGAATTTCCAATGGAGCTTTGAAAAACTACCATTACCATAAAAGATGGCTCCAGCCTTGCCAATTATGTTTTAATTAGTTAGCTTAATGTGTTTGTCATGTTTCTGCCAATATTTACATAACATCAATTTCTCTGGCAGAAACTCCTCTTGCTGACACCAATTCCAGACATTCATCAGCCCTCATGACAGCCTTCTATTATTTCTAGTCTTCCTGAGTCTTCTAAGCACAGCTTTGATTCCTTTGGTGGCCTATCCTTCTGTGCACCCCTGAATTACAGTAGTGTGCATTTGTACAGTTCTGACTGTTCCACACATCTGGGAGCCACTCAGGTAGGACAATAGTACTTCGTGACTGAGAGATCAATAGCACCTTCTGGTCTGTTAGCATGGGTCTCTGTCATCCTTTGGTTATTTTGCTCAGTGTTTCTACCTGTGACTTCATTGCTTACTCATTTCTATATTCTCAGGCTTTATATACAACTTCATTTTCTTCATCATCTTTAAAATTTCTACCTTTTTTCCTATTTTGTGATATTTTTCGTAACACAGTCAATATATACAAAATACTTTATTATGTATTAACAATAATATTTATGCTTCCTATGCTAAATTTTGAAACAGAATGAACAGAATCTCATTTTCTCCATTAAGAAAAAAATATAAATGCAACTGAGTTGTTTTGTGTTATAAACCTCAATATGAAAATTTTCCCCATTTTTGACTTCAGCAAATAGTTCTTGAGTCTACTGTTAGCATAAGAAAACATGGTAATAAGATTTATGGGAATTTGAAGCTAAACAAAGACTAGATATAACTCAAGAAAGTTATAGACTAGTACTAGTATAAACCAGTGTCTGAAAAGTAATGGACAAATACTTGTTGAGTATGTACATTCTAATTCACAAGATATGATAGATACAAGACATTGTTCCTATATAATCAGTAAGACAAATGCAACACAGGTGTTATTTTAAAAATAACACACCTTAAATCCCAATACTAGGTAGGTAGAGGTAGAAGGATCACCGAGAGCTTGAAGCCACCGGAGACTACATAGTAAATTATAGGTCAGCCTGAGCTAGAGTGAGACTCTACTTCAAAAAACCAAAGCAAAAAAATTGAATAATTATTTAATTTAGTCAAGTGTCAACAATTCATTTGCATTTAGTGGATAAGTACAGCTGTTTATTGAAAAAGCTTTCAATGTCTTTTTCCCACAAATTTCATCATAATAAAAGTATTTTGATGGTCTCTCATATGCAATGGTTAGCAGAAATTTCTTTCTGTGAAGTGGTATGGATTATGTGACATCAGTAAACACAGGAAACATTAATTTTTGGGGCTATTAAACTCAAATATTAGACCCTGAAATCACTAGATAGGATTATTTATCTGTCTTTGTTACTTTGAATTAAAACAGTAAATTAATGATAGTTGTCTTTTCCCACTAGCACAGTTTGAATTTCAAGATAATTGAAATTTTCTAATTTGATTCAACTGGGAAGGAATAAAATGTGTTAGCCATGGGGTCGAGTTTTATTCTTGTCCTTGTTTTGCAACCTCATAAGAATGCTCAGTCCTCCTGATATTGATCTTGACCCACATTTAAATGTCTAAACACTAGGCTTTGATATTTAAGGCTAAGCATAGAAAGAGAAAAAACATTACTGAAATAACATGACATTACCAAATGGAAGATATCTAGTCTTTAAATCTTTTACTCTACAAATTCTTTCTACCAACATCTCCATTATTTGGTAGTTATCGTAACCTTTATCTTCATTTTTCAGGTCATGTTATTTTTGGTTGCTCTGAAGTAAAATTAAATCATAAGATGGTTAATGAAATAGATTTCTGAGTTAAAGAAAATATTTCCCTTAAAAAAGTTCTGAAAATCCATGTGTTTCTACAGCAGTGATACCTTCAGTATCAATTAGTATATGTTATTAATTTTGCTTTAAATATTTAAAAATGGCACTTTATGTTTAAACTTAATTTTTAAACATTGCTTACTCTTTAAACCTTGTTATAAATATCTTTGAAGCAATGTCATTTTGAAAAGCACAGAGTCATTTGTATAGCCATTATAAAGGGAGCTAAGTATAACTCTCTCTTTAGAAATTGCATCCATGTGCAACATACAGATTATTATTCTTTTCTTTGCAATTATTGTTCTTTTAAAATTATTTATTTTTGAAAATTTCTTGTATGTATATATTTTGGTCATATTCACTCCCATTACCTTCTCTTATCCCCTTACCAATCCCATTGAACCCCTTCTGTTTCCCAATGAGTACCCTTTCCAAGTTCATGTGACCACTGAGTTTAGTTAGAGTTTCTAGCATGAATATGGGCAGAGAGCTATTTACAGATGCATAAGCATAAGCATCTTAACATTGGCTATAGCAAAAACTAAATTAAATCAATGGCACTCTTAGTTGGGTAATACTGTGCCACTGTGTTTGTCACATTTAATATTAAAATTTATTTATATACAGGTATGAAAATATGATGGATTTCTGTCACAAGAAAGTCTTAAATAGCACTGGTACATGGGCCTATAACTTCTAAATTATTCTGATAGTTAGGAGTTAGATAATTAGGAGTTAATGATGGACACTATGGTCAGGGCTGACCTAGGTTTGTGCCCTAGGTCAATTTGTTATTTGCTGGCTAGATGACATTTCATTAGACCTTGCTCAGCTGCTCTTCAATTAGTAGAAATGGAAACAAAACATATAGAAGTGATCACAATAGGCATTTTCCATAATTCTCTTTTCATTTAGCCATACCTCTGGCAGTAATTTTATTAGACGAGTCACCCTATTCTCTAGTGAAACCAGGAATCTAGAAAATCCAGTTGATTCATCACTACCACTATCTACTATGTACTGATTGATTTGATTTGAAAAGTATTCAGTTAATTTCTGTCCTTTCAAAAGATAGTCTTTTCATTTTAGGAGCTATTTCATAAGAAATTTAAAAAGCATATTATCCTTTTATATGTATCTAAAACTAGTAGATGTGATTTCAATATTTTTAATTATCTCTTAAAAACACAGGAAGCTTGAGTAGACCACAGTCCCTCCAAAATTCTACTCTGTGTTCTACACGTTCAGATGACTCGTAGTGTGGTGGTAATGCTACGAAATCTGACAATAGGGTCCAAAATCAGTTTTTTTTTAAAAAAAAAAAAAACAATTTTAATGAAGAAAGCTTGTTAATTCCAATTGCTAGCCTCACTAGACTAAGTCATGAGGTGACTATAATTAGAAGAGATTCACCTGAGCTAGTGGTTTCACTGTTTTCTTGATTCAGTGTTGGGCAAAAAGTGTACTCTATAGGTATCTCCATGTACCACCCGCCATCTATTTAACATAAAATTGTTCCAAATCTATCATGTAGTGTGAAATTCTCCCTGCTTCTTAAGATCAAAATTAAGTAAAAAGCCTAAAGAAACTAAATGTTCATCCATGCGACAGAATACAATTCAACCTCGATTGGCCTCATATCATATTGTGAACCCAACATGCCCTGAGTTTCAGGTTGGATTGCATTGTTGAGACTCAGGGAAAATGCCCTACAAACTACCAATTCTCATAAATAGCAAAACCTACACCTCCAGTGTCTCGCCCGAATCAATATAGCCACAAAAACATTAAAAAGAAATGCTAGATGGTACATGCCAGTCATCTTATCACTGAGGAAATTGAGGCAGAAGGCTAGCAAGTCTGAGGCCAGCCTAGACCACACAGAGAAACCTTGTCTCTATTCTTTTTGAATATAGAGAGCAAAGAGTGGTTTCCTTTAATAGTTTTGCTCCCCTATCATTGTAGAAGATTTAAGCGTTTGGGGTGCATTGGTGACAACCTAAATATCAGCAATGGTTTAGTTGCTGTTAAGAGAGGAAAACAGAGGGATCATCGCCTCCCTCAGAGTTGACAACAGTCCAGGGCAGAGCACTGGTCATGCCTGGAGGCTGCGCCCAGACTTGTTCAAGCTACTTGCAGCTGTGGAGCTTTGGAGAGCTCTTGCAGGATTGCTGGAGGAGTCCCAGAATGTCAACCTCATTTTCAATTTACTGGCTCTAGTTGCTTTGTGTCACGCTGACCTTATTGTTAAACACAGGTTTGTTTGCCTTCTTACAACTCATGGAGAAATGAGGAAAGCATTATTTTAAAGCTGGTTGAAAGCATTTAACTGACACAGCACTCTCAGGGAATTGTGAAGTTCATAGCCACCCACACTTAGTAGAAAATGTGGGGTCTTAACTTTGTAGGGTGACATCACTGTCATGGCACATAGTTAGACAGCTATGAGTAAAATATGCAAATAGTAATGTAAAGAGATTTTATAAAATACACTGTAGTTTATTTTTATTGCCTTTTATAATTGCTCAATGTCAACTCCAGCTGTATCCAATTTACTAACCATAAATTATTTTAAAGAAAACCCACTTATATATGTTTTTCTCTTGTCAGTTACTATGAAGCTTAACAACTCTGTCTAGTGCATTTACTTGCATTTGACGTTTTATTATTAACTATTTTAGCCAACAGAGGTCTTAAGCTTTTGGCCATGAGAGATAACTTTGAATTCCCTTGTTCTCAGAGAAGCTTCTATTTTAAAGTATATGTTCACCTAACTATGCTTCTGTTAAGATACGCTTTTATTCCCCAATGTATGAGTCTTTAAAGATTAACATCCATATTGTTCAATATATTTTATGGAATCTTTACTTGATGGACATGTTTTTTCATTTTTAACAGCCAAACAACCAATGGACTTTTTTCATAACTTTCTAAATTAAATTCTGAACTAGAAATTGGATGCCATAATATATCATGTCATTATGTTTTCATCTTCTAACAGCCTTACAATTCATAAGAAAGAGACAAAAGAATTTTTTGAGAATTAATACAAGTGTACTGCATCCTTGCCAAAACTTGTTCTCCATTGGGTAAAAATTCTGCCCAGGATTTGCTTCAAATACTAAGCCTGGCGTCTGATAGGAGTAGTGGTAGGATTTCACATCGAGTCCCTTTATTCATCATTTTAACCAGTAAAGTAGCTCCTTTGACCTTAACACTCTGTGTGTTGAACTTGTTTGAGGTGTACATGTTCACCAGAAAAATCAGAACAAAGAGATTTTTTTATGCAAAACTATTTTAAGAGAACTAAAAAAAAATAAATAAATAAAACCCTTTCATTGACATTCTGAAAGAAGTAAGATCATGAAAGGCAGACCAAGGAAGCAATAGATATGATTGCCCATGTTGCATGGAGTACTCCTGAACAGGAACCAGTGTTTTCCCTGGATTACTGAGTAACAATCATGCTAGGATGCTGCAAAACTTGAAAGGTTGCATATCTTGATCACAATATGCTAAACGTTAGGAAAATATTGATCACTATTCAAACAAGATGTAAGCATGTCAGATGATTGCTTTCTGGTAGTTAAGAAAATTATCTATCTTCTAATTTGAGGTTATATCACTATTTAGGGGGAAAATCACTGATCTATAATCTCTATTTAGCTGCCAAATAATCATAATTTAAGATCTTAATATTTCCCTATTAAAAAGAAAATAAAATGACTAGACCCAAGTTTATCTATTTCAATTCTGAAAGTTGAACCAAAGTACCTCTTTCAACTCATCAATATGCCACGGACAAGTCTGTTATCTATGTTAGTATAAGAAAAATATGTTCTATAGCACAAAATGAAATAATTCTATTATTGGTGGTGGTAGAAAAATTGAAAAGTATTACTTTAAGTAATGTTTTATTTTTCAGAAACTAACTATTCAGTGTTCACTCTGGTGGACCAGTTGTCCTGCCGGATTGTGGAGCTGTCTAACTTCCTCTTCCCTAAACAGCAATTGGATAGAGAGGGGACACATACGAATGGAGCTCTAATAGTGCATTGTGAGAGCTATAATGGAGAAAGTTCAGTGAACCTGTTAGAGCAGGCAGCTCATGTTAGACAAAGATATCCTGAAAAGTCAGATTTAAAACATCATCTCAAAGTGGTTAAGGAGTTAGCTGAGAATTCAGGGTCAGCAGGAAGAGAGAGAGAGGATTCCAACCAGTTGAAAGCTGAAACATAAACAAGGCTAAGCACACATGCATGCTGTGTGTGAGTGGGGGGTGGCGAAAGAGAGCCCCGGGGCCAGTGCAGATGCTGTGACTGACGAAGAAACCAAGGTCCCCATTCATTCGTATCTGTGTGCCATCAACTTACATGAAGACTTGTTTCTGTGTGAGCTAGGAAGCAGCATAATTTATGGGAATACACTAAAAAAATTGCAGTATAGAGCATAGAGTTGGTGAGGGTTCTTCCCAGAGGCAGGGAGAATGTTTTTAAGGAAGTTGCAACCATTTGATGAATATGACGGTCATAAACATGAAGAGCTTAGGGTGATCATGACCTTCTACTTAACTTTCCAGAAGGGGTTTATAAGATACAACTTAGGACTATTGGCAGAATGATGGAAGTGAATGAAATATACCATACAAACTGCCAGACAAAATGCCATGTCTAATTATTTGGTTTCTGTGTTGAAACTGAAAATTCCTCATCAGGAAAGAAAATAAACACTAAGAAACCGGTCTTGCCAACTTTCAGAATCCAAACAAGTTTCCAAACAATCTCCGCCTGCTCACCATCATCCTCACCTTTGCAAGGGCCTCTGGCCTCCAAATACTGTTTATGTATCAAGGTTAGGCAGGAATAACAAGTAGGAGAGAAAGAAGTGATGAGCTGGGCAGAACTACCACACAGTAGACAAATCCTATCTTCACATGCCATTACCCAGCAGTTACAAAATGGGTAAGTAATAAAATGCTGCAGTATCTTGACTTTATGAGCCTTCCAAAGAGTATGGAGAGCTGCTGAGTGACAGGCCAGGAAGCAAACTTGCAGTTTAAGAGTATGTCCACTTCTTGTAGGTGAAAAGAGCCTTATGTTTGGTCACGTCATTCAATTTCCATCAAGGGCTAGCCTTGCTTTAAACTCCGGCTAGCCAGAAAGCAACTAGGAAAAAAAGAAGCTTATGGCATGTGTGGGGGCTATAGGAAGGGAGTTTCCTTTAGTCTCACTGCCACCCCTGGCATTTACCAGTTCTGGTTATGAACTCAATGCTGTTGTTGTATGGGTTTTGAACTCATCTGTTCTCTGTTGAAGTCCTGTGAGGTACTGTGACTTTGATGGCTTGATATTCTTCATTCTTTGTTGGCTGTGCAGATTTCTCTTAGATGAGCTCATTTTTTTTTTGTTGTTGTTTTGTTTTGTTTTCTGTCTGGCCTCTGCTCTAGGGTCACCACGTCCTTTCAAGAGAGTTGTAGTTCCTATTACTTGCTCAGACAGCATGCAGAATGCAGGTTTCTCTAAGACTGGATGGCAATGCCACAGGCCCTACAGCTGTAAATATGCACACAAGACACCATATTCTTTGACTCCACCTTATTGCTCCACATGTTCAGTGGCCCACCTTGCCTTCTCCAAGATTCAGTCCCCAAACATGGGAAATATGACATCCTTAGCCTACCTCTTTCTTATTCTGAATCACAATAGTCCCTTCCTGTGTTGTCATTTAGAAGCTTTTTCTGGGTCTGTAGCCGAATTCTTGTCACATAATCCTAGTAGCTCCTATGACCAAGTCTGTCTGTTGTGGTTAAATGTTGAACACTTAACCTTTCTTGTCTTAGAAAGCTTTGCTGCATGCATTTGCTTTCTGAGGTTGACCAAGTTAGGGAATCAGAAGCTCTGCATTGACTTTCCTTAAGCATTTCTACTGTAACAACCTTAATTCTCCTCAGAGCAGCATGCCTTCTTCCAATTACTTGGAGAAGGGTCTAGTGCCAAATAAAATAAAACACAAAGATAAATGGATTTCAATAAGCATACACTACGGAGTGCTTGTCTGTCAAGTGGTTTTATAAAATGCTCCCTTCATCTGTGATGCCAAAAAGCTTTGCTACACCGAGTGCTGACAGACGCAGGGCTGGGAAAACGAGGTGACTATAGAATGCTATCGCCACATACTTGTTTTCAGTGTCATGTTTTTTACTCCTCTTGGAATAATTTGACTGCTTTGAACATAGATTCCTCACATTTTAAGCTGGAATGTATCAAAGGTTCAAAGAAACACACTCTGGTATCTGTTAGTAAAACTGGTGTCATACTTGGCCCTGAGAGGTAGGGAGTCATTACTTCTCTGTCACATTCATGCCTTCTGTTCTGAGAACATAGCAATAAGTCAGTAAGTACATTTAACACATGTTTAGTTTAGCTTCATGTACATCATGAGTAAAGTTCACACACTTAGATTCTCATTATCAAGTGGGAATGAAAATAAGTTAGAAATAAAAGGCTTTGCCAAGAAGGAAGACCTCTCCACCTGTGTATACATGGAATTACCCAGGCAATAGATACAAAAATATGGAAAGTAAGTAATAGACCCAAGCATCACCTTGTATCTATCTTTAAAAACAAAATTCTATCTCTGTTTTTAAATTACAGGTGGATTTCAGAGGAAAATTTTTTGTGATTCACCTAGAAAAATTATTTAGTTTTGCTCACCCTAATGGGTGGCATATATTAAGTGATGGTATTTTAAAACATAATTTTAAATTTATTTTTATTTGAGGGAGACAGACAGAGGATGGGCATACCAGGGCCTTCAGCCACCGAAAATAAACTCCAGGCACATGTGCCACCTTGTGCTTACGTGGGTCCTGGGGAATCAAACTTTGGTCCTTTGCTTCACAGGCAAATGCCTTAACCACTGTTGTAGTCAGGTTTGCATTGCTGGTAGAAATCACCCAACCAAGTGTAGCTTGTGGGGGAAAAGAGGTTCAGTTTGTCTTACAGACTTGAAGGGACACTCCACAATGGCAGAGAAAATGATGGCATGAGCTGAGGGTGGACATCACCCCCTGGCCAACATAAGGTGAACAATAGCAACAGGAGAGTGTGCCAAACACTAGCAAGGGGAAACTGGTTATAATACCTATAATCCTGCCCCCAAAAATACACTGCCTCCAAGAGGCATTAATTCCCAAATCTCCATCAGCTGGAAACCTAGCATTCAGAACACCTAAGTTTATGGGGGACACCTGAATCAACCACCACAACTGCTAAGCCATCTCTCCAGCCCTGGATAGTATTTTTCATTAGATGTGGACATGTTTTATATGTAAACACCACATGTTGGTAGTATCCCCTCCTCCCTGCCCCTTTTCTGAAGAGGCCTTCCTCATTGCAGATGTAGGTCAACCCCGTCGGGATTGTTTTATAAATGAATATTCAATTAACTTATTTTGAAAAGTAAATTTTTCCTAGTTTTGTACTATGTGATAGTAAGTGATAAATTAAATTCTTTTGCTCTCATTTTAATGAGTTAAAACAACCAAAACCTTACCAAATTACATAAAAGGTGAATATGTATATTCAGCATGTTATTCTTTATTTCTTGTTTTTAATTATAACCAGCATTTAGTTTGCATAATATTATATGTAGCATGAAATGGAAAATTAATAGAGGTTTACTGGTATATACTTTTTATGATGTGTGCATTTTAATGAGGAAATGAATTATTTTCAGTCAGTTAAATCAGAATCAACTACTTTACTTAATCATAAAGCAAAATAAAATTAGCTCATATCTAGTAAGATATAATAACAGACAGTTTTGATTACATTGATCAAGAAGTTTTATATTTATTCTATGAATACTATTTTTACATGAAACACTGCACTTAACATTAAAGAGAAAGAGATGTAATTTAATTGTTGATAGAAGCATATTTAAAACTACTATTTAGCATTGTTTTCATTATAGGAATATAATTTAGTATAGTACAGGAAATATGTTCTATGTCAATAAATAATATAAGTACTTACAATGTATAAGAGCCTTGTTATGTTTATGAAGACAAAAGATAGCATAATATGTTAATTTTAATGCAAATATATTTGTTTCTTTTCAATCATCTAGTAGATTGGACAAAGAGAAAGTTTTATTTGATCATTTGACCATAAATTGTCCCTACAACACACAAAAGTGTTCCATTTATTACTGGCTGTTGCTTTTACCTACCTGTATTTAGATTTACAAATTAAAATGATGTTGAGAAATTTGATATTTATATGAAACAATATGCTATATATTTTTAAATACATAATTTTAATTGTTAGTAGATTATTTTTTACTTTAACTATTTAATGAATAAAAAATATGTGTAGTTGGGTATGGTAGAGAACACCTGTCCAGCACTTAGAAGGCAGAGGCAGGAGGATCACTGTAAGTTTGAGACCAGCATGGACTATAAAGTGAGTTCCAGACCTATTTTTGTCTTAAAGAGATAGCTAGAGAGAGAAGAAAATATGACAAGTCTCCACGAATGTAAATGAATGGCTATAGATCCTGTTGTCACCCCATGCCCTCCTAAGGAGTCATTATACTAAACTAGGTAGATAGCTCTCTATGTACTACTGATACTATCAAATCCCATCTTATAAGTGATCTAATCTGAACAAATAGAGTATAAAGTGGAGAAATCTGTGACTGCTTTTTTGTGAACTGTGTGGAATTAATAATGCATCAACTGAATCACAAGACTTAGAAGCAAATTACTTCTTGTCTGGCTTATACCATTGGCCCGTAATTGTGCGTCAATAGAAGAGTAGCACAAGGACCGCATGTAGGAGCACATGCTGTGGAGCCAGGCTCCCTCAAAGTGGTCTCCACACACAATCATAGAATCATTTGCTTTTTGCGTGAACTTTTCACCTACTTCATCTCTCTTCCATAGTTTTCCAGTCTGTAAAATGGGCATCATGGCAGCGTCTCTCTCCCAGATTTTCTAAGATCAAGTTAGTTAGTCCAAACAACTACTGTAATGGCCAGCATGGCATATACTCTTTTGACATTGCATTCATTAACAACAACAAAGACAACAAACCAGGGCTGGAGAGATGGCTTAGCGGTTAAGGCATTTGCCTACAAAACCAAAGGAACTCAGTTCGATTTCCCAAGACCCATGTAAGCCAGATGCACAAGAGGGCACACGTGTCTGGAGTTCGTTTGTAATGGCTGGAGGCCCTGGCATGCCCATTCTGTCTTTCCCTCTCTCTGCCTCTTTCTTTCTTCCTTTCTCAAATAAATAAATAAAAATAAAGTTTTTTTAAAAAAACCACTGTGGAGGACATATAGGCTATTTAAACATTTATCTTACAAAACTATTTAGGAAAATAAGTTCTGATATTTTACATTATGAAAAATTTAACATCAAAATCTACAAATCAAGGTTTTAGCAAAAGAGATGAAAGATAAGTCATTATAAGTGAAAAATCAGATAATTCAATAAAAACATTATTGATCATATTGGCTGTTTTTTTCAATTCTTGTATTTGAAACAGTTTCTACACGGGAAACAAACAAATATATGTCATTTTTTGACATCTAGCTCCCTTTGCCCCCCATGCACATTAACATGATTGTTTATTTTTATTTATTTATTTGAGAATGACAGACAGAGAAAGAGGCACACACACAGACACACACACACACACACACAGAGAGAGAGAGAGAGAGAGAGAGAATGGGCACACCATGGCCTTGGGTCACTGCAAATGAGCTCCAGGTGTATGGACCACCTTGTGCATCTGGCTTACATGGGTACTGGGGAATGGAGCCTCAAACCAGGGTTCTTAGGCTTCACAAGCAAGCACTTAACCACTAAGTCATCTCTCCAGCCCTAATATGATTTTTTAAAAGAAGTATGAAGAAAGGAATAAATTTTGAATTTATTAGATGTACTTACTAAAACAATAATTGAAAAGCTGTTTGTAAAATACCTAAATTTAAATTACAAATTCAAAGTTTGGTTTTTGTTAGCTAAAGTATTCCAACATAGCTTATATATCAAGAGTTATTATTTATGGGAAATACAAAATAAGGTGATTTCTGTGAGAATATCATTTTATGTAGTTCTTATGCCACATGCTAAATATCTTAGAAATTAAAAATGATTTTTTATAATAAAACTGGAGTCACATGTTAATGAAATATGTTTAAAGGAAAAAAATTAAATCCAACATTAATCATTTTAACCACGTATTTTCATTGATATTTTTACTTTTAATAAGCTCTAAAGCCAAGGTATATTTTATTATTCAAACTATAGTAACTCCATTAGTCAGATGGAAATCACACGTAGTGTGTGAAGCCTTTCCTTGTTAATGTCCAGGCAATGTCAAGCGATATGACTACTATCAAACTGTTTTCCTTGCAGAGGACAGTATGAGCATTCATTTTTCATTAATAGAATTTTGTGTTTAGTCTGTATTCATATCAACTCTTATCTAGATGCATTGGTTATAACATTTAGCCAGATAAAATTTCCAAATTTTGGTTCAAGTGTTTGTTGTGCTGATTTAGCAAAGGGTAATTATCACTAAGAATGTTTAAAAAATAGAAGACACTAATAACCTGGTTAACCATGGCAAGCAAAAATGGCAAGAACTACTGAGCCAGAACATAGATACTTATGAATCACCTGACAGAGCACCAATTTCAGACTCATTTACAGTGTCAAATAAATATCTCATAAAACCAAACAGCAGTCCTAAGCCGGGCGTGGTGGCGCACGCCTTTAATCCCAGCACTCGGGAGGCAGAGGTAGGAGGATTGCCGTGAGTTCGAGGCCATCCTGAGAATACAGAGTGAATTCCAGGTCAGCCTGGGCTAGAGTGAGACTCTACCTCGAAAAACCAAAAAAAAAAAAAAAAAAAAAAAAAAACCAAACAGCAGTCCTAACTCAGAGTTTTAAGTGATAGGTATGTCCTTACTCTGGAAGGTAGTTCATTGTGATTTTACTACTCTCAGCTAAGATCTTTGAGCCTCAGCATCTCCTCCTAGGAGATGGAAACAGTTTTTAAACACAGACCTTTTTACTTACATAATTTCACATACAAACTCACTTTACAGACCAGAAACCCTTACACAGGTATCATTTTTCCCTAAGTAATTTGTAAGTGTATTCTAAAACTCATTGTTACCACTAAATATTCTAGGTCATAAGTAGATAGCATAAGCAAACTAACATATCTTGGATCACGAAATACATGATCTTTCATAATCCAAACACACTAAGTGTACTGATAAAACTATCTGTTTGTTGCAACTCCTGAACTATCTAGACTCAAAAAAAAAAAAAAAAAAAGTAGAATACTGATTTGGCAAAGAAGTCATGGCACATGAAAGAGGGCCATTTACATGAAAACCCACCTGGAGGATAGGATTTAAAGTTCTCTGTGACTCTTCAAACCCTCACTCTCACGCATAGCTCAGGAAGTATCTGTTTCTACAGACCGGTGTTCGGGAATGGTACATCTGAAATTATGTCTTAGAAAACATGAAACTTCATATTTTCCCCTTTCTAAATAAAATAAATCACTATTATGATTTAAGAGGTCTTTAGTTTTTGGTAAATTTTATTAAATGATTTTATATTTAAAGTTCATATATAAGGATTTTCTACTGTTTGGTCAGTTAATAGAGTGCTTTCTGAACACTAAGTGTGTATTTGTAGGGAAGAACCCAGCTGAAGAGGGTATCTAGGAAGGGGGTGTTGTTTGTTCCTAAATTATCTGGCTGTCTAAGGTGGAATGAATGTATTTGACTCTTGGCTGATAGTTTATTTCACTTCTGCTATGTGGTTATGAAATGTGTTTCAGGCTGAACTTCTATTAGGGGCCAGACACACTTATTTTATGATTTTTTTAAAAAAAGTGTATTGAATTCAGTTGAATATACCACATAGAGTAATTTCTCTAGTGTGTTCCTTGTCTGAAGAAGGGCTTACTTTGGAGTTTCTGGATAAATGTCTTTTCTTAGCCCTGAGTACATATATGTATATGCATAATCTCATGAACACAATCAATCTAGAGTAAGCTTAGTCAGCACTCTTACAAATGAGACACAAAATTATCATGAATACTAAAATATAAAACCAAGAATCTGGAAACTTGCAAAAAAAAAAACACATAAAAACAAGTTCTAACCTGTGATCTGACACTTTTTATTGAACTGGTGGATGTGAATTACCATCTTAAACCCTGAATTTCTTTAACCTTCATTGTCCCTAAAAAATTAGGCACACATGATATATATTTTTTTACTACATTAAAACTTTGCATACATGACACACATCAAAATATTTAAGATATTTTGGAAGGCATAGTACTATTTTACTTCATCTTGAACTCATTATGCCTTATCCTTATGCTAAAATCTACACAAGAGTGGTTTAATGTAACCCTGAATAAATTTTCATTTAATTCATTCTGTAAATTCTTATCAGTTGTATTTGTTTAAACTTATGTACTTTGAACCTAAACATTTCATTCAATTGTTGGAACATGCTAGAAATGTCTATCTTCTATTCCCTATGTATCTATCAATAATCTGAAATAATTTTGCTGTTGAAAATAATTATGCTACATAATTTCATACTGTATTTCTCCATTGCTTCATTGTGTTTAAAATTGGATGATATCAGTATATAACACTAGAAAAACTTACAATGCTGACAGTTTGACCTGTGATACTTTCATGCAGTTTCTATTAAGTGTTCATTTTTTCCTGAAATATGATTAGGTAAATTTGAAATCATTTTTAGGCAGTATTTTTGTTTGACATGAAAAATATTTTTGTCCTTTTTTTCCATTTCCTCTCTACCCATCTCCATGAATAAAACCTTGATTGTAAAAAGCAAATTGTTTTCCATTATATGCTCCTAAAACTGATTTTGAGATTACAATTAAAAATGTTAATTTGTACCTTAATTATTCCCAGCTATATTAGAAATGCCCATGTTCTTAATGCTTATAATAATAGGCAAATAGCTTTACACTAATGCTCCAAGGATAAACTATTCTGACAGAACTATGGAAGCTTTATTGATTAAACTTAATTGTAAAATAATTCTAACTTAATATCATAACAGTGTGCATGCTAAATGTAAAAATCAGTTGTTTAAAAATCATGCAGGGAATGGTGATAGATGCTTGTTATCTCAGAACTCTGAAGGTGGAAGCAAAAAGATCAGTAGTTCAAGGCCAGCCTGGGTTATATGACATCCTGTCTCAGAAAAAAATAAAATTATGTTCAAAATATGTGTTTCAAATTTATAAGGTCACTGTGCTAATTAGAAATTTATGTGTTAATCTGTTCTTTCAATCAGTCTGATTTTCTATATGGAACTTTTGAATGGCATGAAAAGTACATGTATTGAAAAAATTCACCTTGTAATAAATTTCAGTCATCACTAACATTCCTGTCAAAAATGCATTGAAACCTCTGATATCTCTGAAAGACCTTATTTATTTCTGCATATCAAATTCATTATTTTCATCACACCCAAATTCTCCAGTCTACTATCTAAATTGGTACTTCTTGTCAGATATGTGTTGCATTTGAAATATGCTATTGCTTATAAATGCTATATGTTCCTTATTTTGTCTGTGTGGTTTCTTAGCCTCTCAATAACTGTTTAACTGATTTAAAATGAAAATATAGTCAGAGGGTCAGAAGACTTTAGAGTTGCACAAGCCTCTAAATATAAAGGTATATTTATCTGTAGTCTGAGGACTGGCTTTGAAATAAGAACTTCTATCTCACAGTCTAGCATAACTTCAGTGTCTATATCCAAGTTTCCTAGTACTATCATGCACCTCTCAGAGCAATCAAGAATGAGAATCAACTTCACTACCTCAAGTTGCAAACAGAGATCCTAAGATACCCCCTATGACTCTCCTAAGGTCATATAAGAGAGTAGTGGAGAAGGGGAAGTCAGGCACTGCTTTACAGGTTATGCAGAAAAAAATCAAATTGCTTTTCCTTCTATATTCATACTATTCTCAATACTTCACATCTGAACAAAGACTTGAGAGATTTTCTCCCACAGCTCAATATTCCAGTTCATTGCAGACACTAACAGGATGTCCTATAATTTGACTCAATGCTAACACTCTCTACGTTGGAATAGTTCAGACCTCGCAGGTTAAAGCTTATTCCCAACAACACTGCTTTCACTTCCGGTGTCACTCATGGGCAGTGCTTTACCAGTTTACGCACAGCGGCTGGGCAACCTGCCTACAAATCCTGAGGTCTAAAGACCTTCTCTTCATGTTTTTTTTTTTTTTCTTCTATCTTTTGCTGGAATAGCTCATATAATCCAGGAAAAGTATATTTTTACCAGCACAACAAAACATTCAGATAAAAAGCCAGGCAGAGAGGTACATCAGGTGAGATTCAAAAGGGCCCCAAGCTCAGGAGTCATTATCTCCCTTGAGTGGGTTATGCCATCCTCTCAACATGTGGGTGTGTTCCACCAGCCAGAAGCTCTCTGAACCCCTCAAGGATTTTCTTGGAGGCTTTGTCAGGTAGACATGATTTGATATTAACTCAATCTTCAACTCCTCTCTTCCTACTCACAGGATAGAAAATGGAATTGAAAGTTCTAATCTCTGTGTGTGTGTGTGTGTGTGTATTTGCCTCTTTCTCTCTCTCAAATAAATATTTTATTTATTTATTTACTTATTTGAGAGAGAGAGACAGAGAGAGGAGAGAATGGGCACACCAGGGCCTCCAGCCACTGCAAACAAACTCCAGACGCTTGTGAGCCCCCTTGTGCATCTGGCTTACGTGGGTCCTGTAGAGTCGAACCAGAATCCTTTGGTTTTGCAGGCAAATGCTTTAACCGCTAAGCCATCTCTCCAGCCCAAAAATGTCATATATTTTTATATATACACCTTTCTTAACCCTACATCCATTATCTTACAATATTAGAAGCTTAGATAGGATTTTATCTTCTCAACTATGGGCTGTGCAAAAATCTCAATTTTAACAACACGACTTGGGTCTAAGAGCTTCAAATATTAACTTAACATAGTTTAATTTTACAAATCTTGATTTTTTTAAAAAAGTAATGATTTTGAAAATTCAGTTGAACACCATCTTACCACTCCCAACACACACACACACACACAGCTCAATCAGCTGAAGTTTAGCAGAAAGAAGAGCAGAAGCATATCCTAAGTCTGCCCTATAAAAACATATTGCTTCTATGTGTGGACATGTTTGCCCTGTCAAAATGTAAATAATGCCAGGTAAAGCTGTCCATTCATGGAATGCTAAAGAACAATTTCCACCCATCCTGGACAAGATGACACAACACAAAACCACAGCAGCCACAACCACACTCTAACTCCTAAGAGGAATTAACTCCTTTGTTACTGAACTCATGCCCCCAGTGAAAGGGGCTTGTCCTGCTATGCATGCAGCCTGCTTCAGTAAAGGACTGGGTAATAACGGAAACTGGTCTTGTACAGAAGTGAAACAAGTGTGAGTACTTAAGTCTTGAATAAAAGCCAGTTGAGCCAGGCAGGGTGGAGCATGACTTTAATCCCAGAACTCAGGAGGCAGAGATAGGATTACCATGAGTTCAAGGCCACCCTGAGATTACATAGTGAATTCTAGGTCAGCCTGGGCCAGAGCAAAACCCTTCCTCAAAAACAAAACAAAACAAAACAAAACAAACAAACAAACAAAAAGCAGCCACTTGAATTATGAAAATTATAGAGGATGTCCCCAGTGAGTCCTGCTATTTTTGTGGCTAGGATGTTTTTTTAAAAAAAATTGTTGACAATTTTCTTACATGTGCATTATGTATTTTAGTCACAATCTTTCTTCCATTGCTTTCTTTGGTAACTCCATTCCCTATCCCTCTATATTGAACCTCTTTTTTCCAACTGGTTTTTCTTCATTTTGATGCATTTTTTTGCCCTCCTCCATCATCCATGACATGCTAACAGGCCCAACACTGTGCAGTTCTTGTGCAGGTGATGACAAGCACTATGATGACAAGTGTAATGGTCCTCATGTCCAGAAGAGTGTTCCAAAGCCTTCTTCCCCATTCTTAGACCACACCATTACTTCTTCTACCTCTTCCACAATGTTCCCTGAGCCTTGGAGGGTGTGGAAAAGATGTCTTGCTTAGTGCTGAGCACTCAACAGTCATTTTTTGTCAGTGCATTGACTAGAAGGTTTTGACCCTCCCAGTAATCACCATCATTGGCAAAATGAGGCTTCTGTGAACAAGTATGAAAGCAGCATGAGTCTAAGAGCATAAACATAAATATTTAAAAAGATTTGACTGCAACATGTCCATTTGGATCTTGTGGCACTCTGTTTTAAAAAGATATTTTTAATAACAAAATCATTTTGGTTTACTTGAACTACATTTAGTTTTCAAAATCTTGTCTTTTTATACTTTATTTTTATGTATTTGTTTGGCAGAAAAGAGGGAGAGAGAGGGAGACTGAGAGAGAGAGAGAGAGAGAGAGAGAGAGAGAGAGAGAGAGAGAGAGAATGGGCATGCCAGGGCCTCTAGCCACTGCAAACAAATTCCAGACACATGCACCCCCTTGTGCATCTGGCTAATGTGTGTCCTGTGGGAATTGAACCTAGGTCCTTTGATTTTGCAGGCAAGCACCTTAACTACTAAGCTATCCCTCCAGCACTCTTGTCTTGTTTTCTTTTTCAGGATCCAATTTGGTGTTCTATATTGCTTTACATTTCATTATCTTCACTCTCCTACTGTGATAGTTTCTGGATTTTTTTTTCTTCGTTGCCTTAATAATATTAAGGAATGCTAGGCTAACATATATTCTATGGGATGTATTCTATATGGGTTTATCTGGTGTTTTTCTCATGCTTTTGCAGATTTTGGGAAAGAACACCACAATAATAAGCTGGTGTTTACATATTATTGTGTGCAAGTTTATGACAGATGTTATTTCTAGAACTGTGTTGCAAATTTAATGACCCTCTATTTCCAGCATTTTAATGCTTCCAAAATGAGTACCTGGTTGGTTATGGCCAAATTTGTTAATCTGGGAGTTTGGGGGCATCGGATAAATCCTGACTTTGAGGAGCAGGAAACTTCCTCAGTATTCTCCTGTCACACCCCTCCTTTCAGCACTCCAAGCTTGAGCCTGTAATGGGTTGCAGAGCATCTTTTATGTTGTCCAGTGCAGAGTAGGTCACCTATCCTTGGGGGGTAATTCTTTAACAACTTCACCTATGGTGGCTGCAGTCTCTGGAGGCTTGAAACTTATTACTTGCTCCTATTTCCTTCTGTGCGAAACTTTACATCTTTCACATACTTTTGCTCTGCACTTACCACTGCCAAACACACCAGTCTGCCACTTTTGAAGTCAACTTTGTTCAAGTTCTCAGAACATGGGCAGAATGTATCCAGCCTCTCTAACAGAATACCAAATAAATTGCCTCTAGCCTTGTTCCTGAGAAAGTCTTTTTCTCTCTGAAATTTCATAAGCTGCACCTCCACACTCCACAGTTTGTTTTGCATTCAAACTCTCACCAGAATGGCTCATCAAGTTCTGTTATTAGTATGCAAAACATGTCTAGTCAAAAGTTCCAGATCCTTTCCTATTCTGCTCACAGACCTTTTCCAAAGGACCAAAATACATATGGTCACATTTATCACAGCAATTACCCTACATCTCAATATCAATTTTCAGTAGAAATTACCTTCTTGTTGCTAGGACAAAATACCTGACCAGAAGCAGCTGATGGAGGAAAGGGTATCATTTGGCTTACTGTTCCAAGAGGAAGTTTCAGCATGGCAGGGAAACCATAGCACAAGTATACAGCTATTGAGTGTCACATGTCATCACATCAGCACGGAGGAAGTAGCCTTTATACTGGGCTTGGAGGTGGGCTTCCTTTGAAGCCAGCCCCTAGTAACACCCCTACTCAAGCAAAGTTCCCAAAGGCTTCACCGCCTTCCCAAATTGCCACCAGCTGGGGATCAAACATTCAAAACACTTAAACTTATAGAGATTATTTTATTCAAAGCACCAATAGTCACAAAACTAATAAAATTCAAGGGAGGTATTTGAATGTTGATACTTCCAGAGCACTTGCAAAGTTTTGCAAAATATCAGTATTTCAGATAAGCCTACAGGCCTGTTATAGTTACCATTTTCTTCATTAAGGTCCCCTCTTCAGATATGTAGTATTAGCACTATTATCCTAACTTCACCTATTTATTTGGCACCAAATTCTCCTGTGATTTTCCACTTAGTTAAATCAATAATGATGAATAGTGATGACTCACAGGATTAAGCACCTTGGTTTTCCTCTATATGAAGACAAGAGAGCTACTATTCAACAGAGCAGGTCTTCAGATACAAAGACTAAATTGAAACGTGTTTATATAGTTTATTTTTAAAGTCATTTAAAACACAGTGTAAATATACATTATAGATATGGTGGTGATTTAGATTAGGAATAACAGGTTACTTACATGTTGGCATGTGTATGTGTATATGTATATACACACACAAAGTGCAGATAACCATAGAAACATTACAAAATAAACAAAAAATTCAATGATAATTTACTGACAATCATTTTCAGCATATTTATTACTTATTCTGCTAATTGCTGCAAAGCTCCTAGTCATAACAGAATCTAAATGTCCAACGTTTGTATAAATTGTAGTACCTCACACATAACAGTATATAAATAGACTCTGAATTAAAAACCCAGGTATTTTTCCCTGCCAAACTTCCTACTTGTAAAGGATTCAACTTAGAGTTCGAAGATTTTTGAAATTCCAGCCTTTTATAGATAATAGATACATTGGGTTTTAAGAATGCATCATATGCAGGTAGTATTCTCAGACCCTTTCTAGTACATATCATTTTCTCTGGGGGTTGGGAGCAGGCTGCTACCCAGAGAATAATGTGCATTCTTCATGGAAGAAAAGAGCCAATCTAAGCATAGCTGGCTTACACTCAGCCCTTGAAGGGCACAAACCATGGGAAACCCTGGGGAGAGGCAGATGCCATGGGAGGAGAGAACATGATCAGCTTATTAAGGCCATCTTAGAATCTTCAGCCTCACGTCCTCCCATACTTCAGTTTCTCCAGAAAACGTTCATCCTGAATTGTGGGGAATGTGTATATTTTTTAATATTTGAAAAAGGTTTCTACCTGCCAAGCCTCCTCAGTAAGCACATGGATTGTACTTCTACATATAACATCAAGAAATACTCACCTTGGCTATGATGCAGCACTCAAGTGACGGCACACTGCTGGACCCCTAGTCCATACGAGTTTCTGAGCATGGATATAGCAACTATAAACCTGTTTCTTGCTAATAGCATCTACAGAGTACTGACAATATTCCTTAAAATAATGGGTTCAGCTGGCTGAATGTCATAAAACCCCTCATTCAATGACTTGACACCATTCATAGGCCTGATTTTTCCCAAGGTTATTGCCATTTGAAGCAGTAAAGCAATGAAACAATGGGTGAATATAGTAAATATGTTCAGGAAGTTGATTAATACTTGTTATTAACTCTGTGGATCAACAGGAGACAGTCTGGCCATCGACCATTCAGAAATGTTAACCTCATTTTTAAAAGTGTCTTGATTGCAGAAAGAACAGAAGAGCAAAGGAAGTGAAATTACATAGCAATTTCAACTTGAAGTGGGAAAACCTTGGACTTCTGGACAGTAGTCAGACCTGTTTTGTTCTTTACCAGGAGATGACTTCAGAGTCCTGCACACTGAGGTGAGGTCACAGGAAAAGATGAAAGAGACAAATCTATTGTGAATCTAAAGGATAAAATCTGTTGCTAAACTGGTCTGCCTTTGGTGTTAAGTAAAAAACGAAATTCTATCAGGTTGCAAGTACTCATGAAGGTCTCTTCAACAAATACCTAGGGGTATTACATGTAGAGAATCCCTATTCAAATACTAAAATCTGCCAGCAGTGGTGGCACATGCCTTTAATCCCAGCACTCCAGAGGTAAAGGTAGGTGGATTGCTGTGAATTTGAGGCCAGCCTGAGACTACATAGTGAATTCCAGGTCAGCCTGGGCAACAGTGAGATCCTACCTCAAAAACAAAAACAAAAAAATCCCCAAATCAGGCTGGAGAGATGGCTCATCAGTTAAAGGCACTTTCTTGCAAAGCCTGACAGTCTGAATCCAATTCCCCAGCACCCATGTAAAGCCAGATGCAAAAAGTGATGCATGTATCTGGAGTTTATTCACAGTGGCAAGAAGCCCTGGAACACCCATTCTGAGATATCCTAAAAAATCCAAAATCTGAAACATTTTTGAGCATACACATTATGCCACAACTATAAAATTCCATACCATGGAATTTTATATTCAAAATTACAAATATTGCTCAAAATTACCTTTAGGCTATATATAACAACCATTTGAAATACCAGTTAATTTTATGACTTGACCTGACTCCTGTTTCCATAGTATTTGCATATTCTGTAATATTTTCAAGGACATAAGATATCATCTATATGAAAATATTCTAAAATGCTTCTGGTCCCAAGCATAAAGATATTTTCAATCAGTGCTGCATTTTTTTTTTTTGAATTGAGGCTCTCAGCAACTCTTCTAGAATAGCATCAGGGTTAGTGATATCTTTTTGACATAAACAAGAACCTGAGGTTAGGGTCTGGGTGTGGGAAAATAAATAGTGCAGTATCTTCATGAGGTCATGGTAGGAAATTTCTTCACAACATAGTGGCAACTTAGAAGGCACTTCACAATGTGAAAAGCTAATTACCATGCAGCAAATGGAATCAAATTTGTATCTTTATTGTCACTACTTGGGAACCTGGAGAGTGTGCGATTATGGGAACATAAAGTATATTTGTTGTGTATTCTTTTCTCCACCATCCCTGAATAAGCCATCATTGAGAAACTCAGATATGCTCATGCTACAATACAGTGACTCCAAACAACAAACAAGGACAAATAACACTTCTTCAAACTTCATGGACATTATAGGGGTATAAAGATTAATTTACTTTGCAGATACTGACAAATAACACAATAGGAAAATCACTCAGTTGAATGACTAGTTTCTATAAAGTAAGTTCAGTGGAGTAACAAGAGTCACCTGTGGAAAGACACCAAAGTTTTCCTCTCAGGGATACATTCACAAATGACATGGCATAATTAACTTGGACTCTTGGCATCATCCCCACGCTGATTACTGTAGGTCATTTGCATGAGCACTGCTGTAGGTTTCAGAGGTGGAGATAGGGCAGTTCGAACAGTTCCACACTGTCTCTGGAAAGGTAAGTTTCTATCACTGCAACACTACTATAATGTTTCAAAAAACATATGGAATGCTTCAGGAATTTTCGTGTTATCCTTGTTCAAGGCCCATGCTAATATACTCTGCTCCATTATGACTTCAGTGTATGTGCTACTGAAGCAAGCATGCTCTTACAGTTTTTGATGTAACTCTCTTCCAATGCACTGTATTTCCGCATCATTAATATATGGTGTGTTTTAGAGGACATGGCTTCATTTTCTCAGTGCTTCTCAATGCTTCATGTGCAAGGAGCTTACTTCAGGGGAAAAGCAGCTTAGCCTTTCTCCAACAGGTCATCGTGACTTCTTTACATATGTAACCAACATGAAAATACAGTCTATAAGGTTCTAAAATGTCAAGCAAAAGTACAACATGAGCCAGCATGTTTACAGCTTGTTTCAAGAAAAGGACCACAACAGATAATGCCAGAGAAGATGCTTCACCAGCAGAAAGGAGACTTCAGAGCCACATTCCACACAAGCTTGAACTCCTCATTGAGCATCACTGGAGTCAGCTCACAGACATTTCAGAGGCAGGAGTGCTCTGGTCTGAGCTAAAATGAAACTTGAGATTTCTTTATGTAGTAGCAAGTTGACTAAGATTCTGAATCTCTCTGGAATCAAGTTGGTCTTTGAAAGAAAGCAATTTTCCTTAAGTGGTTCTAGTTTAACAGGATGCCAGGGGATGGCAAGTGTGCTTTGACGACAGGGTACCCTGTAAAGTAGGGGGCTGGGACACTGAAAAGGTCCCTGTTTCATCAGAGGGTAGAGAGCCAGCAACGCTGTTAGTACCACCAAGGGCCATGAAGTATCTTGACCAGTGACCTCTACCAATCCTACTATAGTATACCGAGATCAACAGCAAGAAGGAAGGGGACAAGACAAGCTTTTATCTGATTTCCCCATCACATCAGCATCATTAGTCTTCTATGACATCAGAATATTTATATTCATTTAGTTCAATTCATTAATATTTATTTATTCCTGAATGTGTGTATTTACTATTACTCTTTTTACTTGTTAATTCTAATCCATTATGTTCATTTTATATTTAATAACATAAATGCTCTGAGGCATAGTGTTATATATATGTTGTACCTATTACCTGTAGAAATACTGATTTAAAGTAGAAGGAATTGAAATATAGGTTATAATACCTAAATGAAGCTTGACACAGTAAACACTGAGTGTCTATAAAGTGGAGAAAACTCTGAAGAAATTGGTAAGGTATAAAGGCCAAGTAGAGTAGGGATGGTGGAGTCAAGTGGCAGGTAACTAAATTTTTTAGACTCTAAAGAAAGGCTCTCTGCCACACATATACTCATAGAAATAATATATTAGGATTATCAAATAAAAATAATAGAAAGCATAGCTGATATATAACCAAATCATGGATGCATATAAATGAATACTAAATACCAATTTCTATGCTCTATAGGTTCAGTGAAATTTTTAGGAAGGCCATAAACAGGATGCATAAAGAAAAATGATATGTAAATTTTATTCCTGCTAAAGATAATGTCATGATTTTAAACTCTGGTATAATTTAAGAATACGATACTTTGTGGTTTTACTTTCTGTTTTGACAAAGCACAGATGTTAGAAAGTGCAGCTCCCCTATTAGTGTTTCTAAACAGTATAGTTGCTATTTGTAGAAGAATGCCTCATAAGCCACCATTGGATATTACTAAAGTACCTTGACATTTCGGTGTTACAAGTGGACTTATATTATACTGTGTTTTACAATTATTTGTAATTATAACTCCACTTGTAGGATGCTATTGGGATGCTACCAGCAGAAGATGTGCATTTGATTTATTAACATTTATATTTTAATGTAAAATTTTATAAAAATCCCAATAGTTTTGTACAACTTTTAAAGGAGGGGTCAGTAATCTTTGATTCTCAAGTCAAATCCAGCTTGCCACAAAACTATTTACTCTCAAGCCTTTCCAGAAATAGCTTAAAATCTTTGCTCTAAACCCATGAAAGCTATCAGAAATTCTGGATGGATTGTCTACAGTGGATCAGTGTTTGACTGAACTTGCCTTTCTTTACACATATAATATACATAATCACATTTGAATACTATCATCATCGTGGAAAACAAATAAAAATAAAGTTATGATAAAACAAAGACTTATTTTCTTGAAATGTTTAGGACCAGCAAAACAATCATATGTAAAACAGCGCATTTTTGAGAAAAAATAAACAAACAATTTAAATTACATTTTTAAGTATTGATTTCAAAGTTCTTCAGAGAATACCAGGCAGTGAAGGACAGATCTCAACATCCATATAGTAGATTTATGGATTCCAAATTTTGTGGATGTAGTATTTAACACAGTATTTGAGATTATAAAGTTGCTACAAAAGAGATATTGTAGAGAATTACTTATTGTCAAAAGATAAGAAAGATATATTTAAAAAACACACACATGAAACCAGCCAAAAAGAATGGCCACAATTTTAACATCTGTTTTTCTCTTTCCATTAACAGGGAGCTACATAGTCTGCTGGTGAAGAGCTTGATCAAAATTGACTGTTTGCATTTAGTGGCTGATCCCCATATCTGTGTCAGATAAAATCATAGCACTTATGTGTTACCATGGATACCATGAAGATACTGCCATCCACTAAACAGTGTTAGAGGAAGACAACATAATTTTCAGGGACTAGTCCTGTTTTGCCTTCATAAGTTGCCTTTAACCACCCTGGTTCCACTGATGGGTACACTGGTAAAATAAAGAAATAAATAAATTAGATGTCACTCAGTTGACACTAGCTTCAATAATTGATATAAATTAAACAAATCCCAAATTATATGCATGCATTCTTGTTGTCAAAATAAAATAATGTTATAGCCTTTTGGAAGTTGGAATGCTTTTGTGTTTACATAATCAGATAATCTGAGTAAGTATTCCTCCATCCCTCCTATTTTTCTTTTTAAATTTTTTATTAAATTATTATATTTATTGAGGGAAGTAGAGCCAAGGAAATCTTTATTTTTTTTTAATTTTAACCTTGTTTTGGGAAACAGGGTCTCATAATATAAGCTGGCCTTATACATTTACTATGTTAGCCCTGGCTGGCCTCAAATTTACAATCCTGCCTCAGTTTAGGAATGCGCTACCATGGATACCAATGCATATATGTTCCCTGCAGGAAGCTTCTGCAGGCCTAAGACACATCGTGAATGAGAATATGATGCTTCTCTTGCCAGCCCACCATTCTCCGTCCCCCCCCCCATCCAAGGGCACACTCAAGACATATACTCACCATTGGAAAATATCGCCCCCTGGGGGAAGGAGAGCTCATGGCTGTGCTCGGCTTTACAGGAGTACATGGCTTTGGCTTGGCTGAAAGAGCAAGGCAGTTGGTAAAATCAACCCTGAACTTGAAAACATCTGTACTGAAAACTACTCTTACTAGATTCTCGCAGCTTCTAGGAGTTGGAACATAATAAAAGAGCACTCTGTACAAACTGAACGCAATCTTGCAACCAAACCAAGAAATTGAATATTACTGACAAACCAATGGCCTTCTTGTGTTCATAGTCAACAACCACTTAAGGGGAACATGTAGCTTGTTTTGGACTTTTACTATTTTGTAGAAAGTTCCTGAACAGGCTGTTTTTATAGTTATATAAGAAAAGTTTTACAGTTGCCCTAAAGCCTTCAAAAACACCAAGTGGGGTACTTTAATTTAGAACCAAGGTACAACCTAAAAATTAAAAAGGTCTAACAATCTGGGTATGTGGTTCACATAGTAATCCCTGCACTTGGGAGTGAGTTCCAGGTCAGCCTGGGGTAGAGTGAAACCATTCCTCAAAACTACCACAAACACAAGAAAAGAAACAACCCTTACTTCCTCCCCAAAAGTCTAGGAGATATGACAAATACACTGAATAGGGACAATAAAAGAAGAGCAGATAAGCTCATGACAAAGACACAGAAACCACCACCCCCCAGTGAGGGTGATGACAGGGACGGAAGAAGGCTTTGCAACTCACAGAGAGCTCATCTCTCAAAAGGAAACCTTACTCACTCAGTCTCCAACAGTCTATATCATATACTCATTGGAGCCAGATACTCCGGTGTTTTAAGAGAACTCAGAACTTTGGAGTTTTATGTGCGGTTGTATTTTAGAGACAGAGCCAACACAACAGAGCTGTCACCCAAGGCTGCAGGTCACATCACCAGGCACGCCCCTTTCACTGTGGTGGCTTGAATCAGATGTTCAGCACATACTCATTTGTTCTGAATGCTTGGTCCCCAGCTGGAGGCAATTTGAGACGTGGTGCCTTGCTGGAGGGGGTGTGTTGCTAGGGACAGGGGTGCAGTGTTATAGCCCATTACCCCTTGCCAGAGCTCAGTTCACTCTTGCTGTTTTCTGCCAGTTTCTATGGTAGGATGTGATGTCCAACCTCTGTTTACCCTGCTGTGCTGAAAATTTCCCTCATGACTGTACACCAGAATAACCCCTCTTTTCCTAGCAGCTGTGTTTGGGCGTTTTGTCTCAGCAATGTGAAGCTAATGACATCACTAACAGTCAATGAATGAGAGGCTTGCAACTCCCCTGACTTCATAACCAGAGTCCAAGCTAGTGTCGTCTCTGGTTTGGCTGACTGAATGGGCATCCCTAACATCTTGCAATCCCTCAGCTTCCTTATCTGTTCATATGCCATCCTCATTTATCTACCAAGAAAACAAGGCAACTCCATCATGTTACTGATAACCCTGCATTACGCTCCTCATCTGGCCTATATGCCACATACCATCTGTATCTGTTGCTCCTAGCTCTTTCACACCCGTTGCTGCTCACTTACTGCACCTACACTGCAGTAGCATTGGCCTTCTTACTCTTTCTTAGACATGTAGACTTCATTCCCACCTTAACGTAGCCCTGCCAGCTCCCTGAGATGACCTCCTTTTGATTTGCTCACAGCTATGCACTTCAGGTTCACCAGAAATTTCATGAGCTTTGTGGCAGGGCAGGCCTCCCCTGACCAACCACCCTAAAGTAGAGGCCCAGGCAACTACTCTGCTTTCTTTTTGCAAGTGCATCTGATGTTGACATTTGGTAGTCTGTTACTACTGTTATTAGTTTTTTTTATCCTCCCTCCCAACTAGAATGCCTCATACTTAGTAGTAACTCAGTAGTATGTATCAAATGGATACGTTAAAAAAATAGAATGGCTTAAATAAACACCCTGTCTGTGTGTTCTGAGGCCCCAGCACTACAACTTCATCTTCCCCAAACAACAGCATTACATTATGACTTCATTTCTCCACTTAAAGTAGATCTTCGGTCATATCTCACCACTTCCAGAATGAGACTTGGTCATTTAAATTGGGGTTCCCAAAGACTACCTGAAGATTGGGCCATGAATAGAGGAATGATCTGGTTCAGGCCTCAGTCTACTTCATGTATGCTGAGTGTTGGGCTGTATGCTTGCTGGTGGAAAATCCAGAAGCCTGGTCAGCTCAACTTCTCAAAGAAACATAGTCTAAGTGAGAACTGAGGAAAGAGAGACAGCCAGGGAAGACCCCAGGCTTTATGTTACACTAAAAAGAGACCTGCGTGAGCGCGAGTGCGCACGTGTGTGTGTTAGCTACAACTTGGTGAGAGGTAGAAGCGAATGCTATTGTGCTCAAGACTTTTAAAATCAAGTCTGTGATCTTCCCTTTAAATCTAGCCAAGTAGAATCATCTGATATAATTGAGGATTGGAGTCATTTTCTTAAAAATATGGCCATATTTAAAAAAAAAATTTTTTCTAGGCTCTAAAATTTCCCACAATAGTAATACTTCCTTACATCATTAAACAAAAATTAATAAAACTACAAGGAAACAATTTCTAAAGTTGTAAAAATATTATAATATAATATTCTTTGCAAGGATGTAATTTTAAAAATACAATCAAAATCTTTTTATAAATATTTAAGATAGAACATTCTTCTTGAAGTAGTCTATGGCCTAGATGAGGGAGGGGAAAAGCCCACAGAATAATCCTATCACTAAATAAACAGATCATTTATAAGTATGTCAACAAGACAAAACAGCTGGGCACGGTGGCACATGCCTTTAATCCCAGCACTCAGGAGGCACAAGTAGGAGGATCGCTGTGAGTTCAAGGCCATGCTGAAAATGCATAGTCAATTTGAGGTCAGCCTGGGCTAAAGTGAGACCATACCCCCCAAAATAAAACGAAACATACAACATAACATACTGTCATGATATTTCAATTTCTTGCATGGACTAGATAGACATTTCTCTTACCAGACTTGTACCTACGGGTGTTACCTAAGTCCAGAACTCCACCACCACTGAAGCCCCTCACCAAGTGCTAATGCCTTATCTTCTACTGCCTGTGTACTGACGATGTGAGAATAACACTGTCCCCTATTGCACCTTTCTTCGGAAGATTCTAATATCCCTCTGACAAAGATGTTGAAAATCTTGCTTCGTACCACTTGAAGATAGGGTAATGACAGACACAGTCCTAAAAGCCTTTCTTCCCTTGTCATAAGTAAAATGATTTGCTCACAGCATCATTCTGCATGCCGACTGTGGCCCCATACTGATAACTAAAGTACAAAGGTTTGAGAAAGTCAGTGTGTACATTTCCCAATCATGTCTTTAACATAAGAGAAAATTCATGAAAATCAATACATTTATTAGGGTCATTTAAGAAACACACACATGGCCAGGCGAGGTGGCGCACGCCTTTAATCCCAGGACTTGGGCGGCAGAGGTAGGAGGATCCCTGGGAGTTTGAGGCCACCTGAGACTACACAGTGAATTCCAGATCAGCCTGGGCTAGAATGAGACACTATTTCAAAAATAAATAAATAAATAAATGAAAGCACGTGCACGTGAGCGCGCGCGCGCGCGAGACAGAGAGAGAGAGAGAGAGAGAGAGAGAGGAAGGAAGGAAGGAAGGAAGGAAGGAAGGAAGGAAGGAAGGAAGAAAGAAGAAAGAAACACACACAAAAAATGCATACTATTAGAGTTTGACTCTGATAGAAATAAAAATGCACACAAATAGAATTAGGGAGACTAAGGCAGTACTATATATAAACTAAAAACAGAGTAAAAACCACAGCGTTCTAAGTGGTCATCATTTTATTAGGTGATAACTAAAAATAATGTCATTTGGGGCTGAACAGATGGCTTAGGGGCGAAGGTGTTTGTCTGCAAAGATAAAGGACCCCGGTTCGATTCCCCAGGAACCCATGTAAGCCAAATGCACAAGAGGGCACATGCATCTGGAGTTCATCTGCAGTGGCTTGAGGCCATGGTGTGTCCATTTCTCTCTCTCTCTCTCTGTCTCTTTCTCTCAAATAAATAAATAAATACATTTTAAAAATAATGCCATTGAAGAACATATGCCTTGAAACTATGTTGGCATGTAAAAAATTATGCACATTTATTCTTGACAAAATTTCTAAATGGATGATGAGAATCACCCAGTTACACTGCATTTATTTCACATTAGACTTGTGTCCCTTTTTTTCCAACGAACACTGGCTTCAAAATCTGAATGAGTATGGAACGTCTCAATGGTAAAGAGTTTCCACATGAGTACGGTGAGAGACAGAGCAGCTCACAACATACGCAGGCAGACAGCAACAACACTGGCAACAAATGAGAAAGTAACAAGACACTTTTATGTTAAAAAAAAAATTGGGGGGCTGGACAGATGGCTTAGATGTTAAGGCACTTGCCTGCTAAGCCTAAGGACCTAGGTTCAATTCCCAGAACCCACGTAAGTCAGATGTATCAGGGGGCGCATGCATCTGGAGGTTGTTTGCAGTGGCTGGAGGCCCTGGTGTGCCCATTCTCTTTAATAAATAAATAAATAAAAATAAAATATTAAAAAAACCCACACATTTTGTGCATTCACTTAGCAATGGTATGAGCACCTTTTCTATATGAGGTATGGAAGCAGAAATACAGCAAAGCATATCTGTGATCCTTTCTCTGTTTATCACCAAGTCATCCTCACAGTGTGATCAGGAGAACCAGAAGTGTACTCTGAAGCACATGGACCCTAGGGCATCATTGCTGTGACTGTACTAGAACATTCATGGGACTTCATTTATGGTATACTATGGCTGATATTAAATATATCTATAAAAATGTAAAATAATGTAACTCTGAAAAAATATGTTAGTTATATGTGCATATATATTGGATTAGTTATTTAAATAAATACTTTTTAAATTCTCAGTTTAGCTGGGCTTGATGGCACATGCCTTTAATCCCAGCACTCAGCAGGGAGCGGTAGAAGGAGTGCCATGAGTTTGAGGCCACCCTGAGACTACATAGTGAATTCCAGGTCAGCCTGAGCTAAAGTGAGACCCTACCTCAAAAAAACATTTAGGATATTTTTTGGTTTTTTTTGAGGTAAGGTCTCGCTCTAGCACAGGCTGACCTGGAATTCACTCTGTATTCTCAGGCTGGCCTTGAACTCATGGCGATCCTCCTACATCTGCCTCCCGAGTGCTGGGATTAAAGGTGTGCACCACCACACCCGGCTCAAACCCTGGATCTTTTATGCTAAGCAATCACTCTGCCACTGAGCCATATCCCAAGTCCTGTTTTATTTTTTTCCTATTTATTCATTTATTTGAGAGAAACAGAAAGGAGGAGAGAGGGAGAGGGAGAGGGATCAAGAGAGAGAGAGAGGGAGGGAGAGAGGGAGAGGGAGAGAGAGAGAGGGAGAATGGGTGTACCAGGGCCTCTAGCCACTGCAAATGAACTCTAGATGCATGCACCACATTGTGCATCTGGCTTACGTGGGTCCTGGGGAATCGAACCTGGGTCCTTTGGCTCTGTAGGCAAGCACCTTAACCACTAAGCATCTCTACAGCCCCCAACTCCTGTTTTCTACTCCTCACATATGTCTTACATGGGTCACAGTATTGTATATCAATGTCCTTCAGTCTCCTTTAAACACAAATTCATTAGGAAAGACCTTATTGAGCTTTTCCTTTTAAATATAAACCAAATATTGGTACTTTAGATTATGATAACTAAAATATTTGATTGTTTATAGTAAGCCAGACTCTTAATTCTCAAGCACTCAATTTTTAGTTCAATCATCGGAAGGTATTTGTATAGATTGCAGATAACCTACAGGATTTTAAAACTGGATCTTACCTCTCACTGAGTATAGCAAACTGAAATCAAGATGAAGGATTTGGGGGGCACTATTTTTTTTTAACTTTTTTTTGGTTTGTTGTGGTTTTTTTTTTTTTTTTTGAGGGGGCACAGGATGTCATTCTAGCACAGAATGTCCTCAAACTCATGCAGCTCCTCCTACCTCAGCCTGCCTAGTGCCGTGATTAAAGAAGTGAGCCACCATGCCCAGCTTCAACATGATTCTGTAATGGTTGGGCAAGTGACATTTGGCTCTTAAAATAGTTTACAGATTTAAAATAATTGTAAAACACCAATGTCTGCTTAGTGCTATCCTAGGTAAACGAGCACATCTTTCTCTATCCTATTATCTCTCAAATGTCCATGTACACAATAATCACTTGCGTAGGTTGGCCAAAATTCAGGCTCTCCATGTTCTGCTCTTAAGACATTCTGGTTTACAGTTCGTAGCAAAATTCTGTGTGTGAATGCTCATATGCACAAGTGTGTGCAGGGGTACCCGTGTGCACGCGCACATGTGGAGGCCAGAGGTTGACCTTGGCTGTCTTCTCACTCGCTCTCGGTCTTATTTATTGTGACAGGGTCTCTCACTTGAATCCAGGGCCCATCATTTTAGCTAGTCTAGGCAGCTTGTCCTGGTGACCTAGCTCTACCTCCTAAATGTTGGGATGCTACACATGCCTAACATTTATGTGGGTGCTAGGGATCTGAACTCAGGTCCTCATGCATGTGCAGCAAGCATTTTACTCTCTGAGATAGTGCCCAGCCCCTGCTTACAGCTTTGTATTCTTTAGCTTCTCTCCTAATTAACTATTTCGAGTCTCACCTCAACCTGACATGGCTGGCTGTTCATCACTTCTACAAGCTCTGAAAAGGCACTTGACAGATCTGTCCATGGGCCTTCATGACCAGATTGCCACCTGCTCAGTGACAGAGCCCATGTTGGCTTCCAGAGGTTTGACTCATTTGTTGCTCAAGGCCATCCACTACAATCACCAAGTGGTTCTCTTTCCTAAGGAAGCCCTGTCGCCCTCCTGGCCCTACTCATTCTATCATCTTTCAAGGCTGAATTCAAGGTAGCCCTGAGCTCCCTGGTAGATATGAAGGATAGGACGTTACTCTTGGAGATGTCTTCACCTCTGTGTTATTCCTTACATTGAATGGTGCAAAGAGCATCAGGGAACTTGTGGGGCTTCAGTATCATTAATACATTAATTAGAAGCTGAAATTTCATAAGCAAGTAGTTTCAGCAATAATTACAACATAGCACATAGCACATATATTTCGAATATATTGTATATATTAAAATAGTTAAGCAAGTGTAGAATTGTGGTCTTTATCTCATAGATAAGAAACATACATTTATAAAATGTCTAACCCCAAAGTTATGCAACTGGAAAATGGTGGAACAAATTTTTTCATGAGGATCCAGTACCTAAAAATTCATTCATGTTCCACTGTGTGTTAATGAAAATTAAAGGTGAAAACCACAAGTGCTGTGGACTGGTTCAGAAAGGAAACCCTGGCCCCTACCTGCACAGCTGAGTGGGCTCTGATTTTCTATGGAGGCCTATCAGAAGTCAATTTACATTATTTAGAATGTAGACACATTAAAAAAATGTTTAGGTTGGGGCTGGAGAGATGGCTTAGCAGTTAAGGCCCATGCCTGCAAATCCGAAAAACCTAGATTCAGTTCCCCAGAACCCACATAAGCCAGATGCACAAGGTAGCACATGCATCTGGAGTTCTTTTGCAGTGGCTGGAGGTCCTGGCGTACCCATTCTCTCCCCCCCCCTTTCTCTCTTAAATAAATAAATAAAAATGAAATATATTTTAAAAGCATAGGTTAATGGTTACGCATCTAAGTGTGTATTATGTTACAGCTTTCTGATTTATTTCACTAGCTGCTTGTCTTTTTAAAATATTTTATCTATTTATTTAAAGGAGAGAGAGAGAGAGATTGAGATTGAATGGGCACACCATGGCCTTTAGCCACTGCAAATGAACTTCAGACACATGTGCCACCTTGTGCATCTGGCTTAGGTGGGTACTAGGGAATTGAACCTGGGTCCTTAGGCTTGCAGCCAAGCGCCTTAACCGCAAAGCCTTCTGTTCAGCCCCAGCTGCTTGATTTGTTAATGCTCTGTGGATTACCTTTCTAATTACAGCCCATCCCAGTCCCCCATATCTGCAGGTTCTTCATCCACAGATTCAACCAACAGGACTGGAATATTCAGCAAATAATGGACCTCTTCCTCACACAACAGGAACGTTACTGGATCTAATTACATGGTGTTCATGTACTAGACATCCTAGAGAGTCGAGCGATGACTGAGTGTGCAGGGGGATCTGAGGAGATCCTATGCTAATCCTGTGCCATGCTATATGCGAGGTTCAGCATCCATGGAGCTTGGTACCCCAGGGTTTATGTAATCTAAGCCAATTTCATGTGGTTACAAAGAGAAGCTTTCTTTTTTTCATTTTAAGTTTTTAACTTAATATGAAGACTTTTAACACTTCCTAATAGAAGGGCTCCATCTAGTGGAATAATTCAACCACAAAGCAGGACAGACAGGTCCAAGGTCAAACCCTTTATGCAAAACTCCAAAACAGCAATTTCCAAGAAATGATATTGGTTCTGGTGTGTCAGCTCGGTTTCCACAGGGCCTCCACATTAGAAAGGAAGCTGGTGAAGGTGTTATGGACAGAGATAAAGTGCATACAAGTGCTTCAGGATTGGATACTTAAGTGCAAAGCATAAGCATCACCCTGGTAACATATCAAAGCAATTCTCCTTGGGGGAGAAACAAGGAAACCAGCCAGGGATGGTGGCTCACAACTTTAATCTCAGCACTTGTGAGGCACAGGTAGGAGGATCACTGTGAGTTCGAAGCTAGCCTGGGACCACAGAATGAGTTCCAGGTCAGTCTGGGTTAGAGTGAGACCCTACCTCAAAACAAAATAATGAAACAATAAATAAACCCAAAGCAATAAGTAAATGAACAAACATAGGCTTTGAACAAAACTAGAGTTCAAAAGTCATAGCTATTCTTAATAACTTAGTATATGCCTGTAAATCAGCCTGGAAATTTATTTATTTATTTATTTATTTATTTATTTATTTATTTATTTATAAGACAGAAGGGGAGAGAGAGAAAGCACAGGTGTGCCAGGGCCTCCAGCCTCTGCATATGAACTCCAGACTCATGTGCTACCTTGTGCATCTGGCTTATCTGGGACCTAGGGAATTGAACTTGGGTCCTTTGACTTTACATGGAAGCACATTAACTGCTAGGCCATCTCTCCAGCTCCCATCCTGGTATTCTAAAGAGACATTTTTCCACTTTCTTTGGCTATCAACTGCTGAGACAATGGACCTCAAGAAATTTAAATTCCCCCAGAAGTCTCACGTTGGCAGAAGGAAAAGGCTGCAGCTTGGTGACAGCCAGAGGGGGGGACATGTCTCCAAACTTGTTAGACTGCCTCATAGGACTGGAGTCCAAACAATGATGGGTCAGCAATGGGCTGGATCACATCTTGACCAGAACTGCTTCCTTATACACACTTTCTTCCCTCTATTTAACCATAAACCTCATGGTAGGATCCAGAGATAGGCTTAGGGTGGGTAAACTGGTCACTGAGCCCTATATTTATTCTTCTTTCCACTGTGGCCACATTGAACAAATGCCCTGTGTCTGCTTTTCAATATTACTTTGATTACTCTGCAATTGGCCTCTTGAGGATGAGTGGTCCAGATGAACTTGTAAGGGGGCTGCTAGAGCTCAGCCTCTCCCACTGGAACTCTGAAACATTCCCAGATCCGGGACAGTCCATATTCCTTTATACAACTGATTTGATAAGGCTGGAGAGCTGTTAAAGGCACTTGCTTACAAAGTCTAATGGCTCAGGTTCTATTCCCAGTGACCACGCAAAAACAGATGCACAAATTGGCTCATGCATTTGTAGTGGCAGAAGAACCTGGCATACCCATGCTCACTTTTTTTTATATATATCTTTTTAAAATTATTTTAATTGTTGAGAGAGAAAGAGGCAGCTAGAGAGAGAAAATGAGTGTGCCAGGGCCTCCAGCCACTGCAAATAAACTCCAGACACCTGTGCCACCTTGTACATTTGGCAAACGTGGGTCCTGGAGAATTGAACCTGAGACCTTTGGCTTTGCAGGTAAGTGCATTATCCACTAAGCAATCTCTCCAGCACCTTCACACTCACTCTTTTTCTGTCTTTCTCTTTCATGAGTAAATAAATAAATAAATAAACACATGTATTTAAAAAAAAACTAATTGGAAAAATCTTTGGTTGAATAATTTTCAGGAGAAATATAGTGATGCCTAAATTATCTATGAGTTTTTTACTCCACAGCCTTGATTATCCAGATGCAGTAAGATCAAAACTGCCTCAGTACAGCCAAAGGGGTTGAGGAATCATGGTATGCTTTTCAAGTTCTCTTATCTACATGCTCTAAAGCATTTATATGAATGCCTCCTCTAACAAGAAAACAATTTGCCAACCTCCACTTTCATGAAATTGCATTATTCAAATTGAAAACCAAAGTTCCCAGTGAAGAGGCATTGACTAGGAAAGGAAGAGGAGAGCAGCGCTAGGTGGTAATGCAAGTCCTTCCAACAATGCAGTAGAATGCAGTGCCGGGAAAACCACGACACCCTGGACTCAGGAAACAGACATAGGCCAGTTAGTTCTGTAACATCATGCCATGTTCTTCAATGTCTATCTCTGAAGAGTATTCTAGGAAAACTTATATAACCTTTTAAAGCCATGAAATGCTTTCTGTGCATGTGTGTGTTCATAGATGTAAGTGTGGGTGCAGGCATGCCATGAATGTAGTTCAGAGGATGATCTCAGGTGTTAGTCCCATTTGCCTTCCACCTTGATAAAAGCAGGGTCTCCTATTCACATCTTATGTTTGCCAGGCTCATTGCCCTGGCCTCGTGTGCTTTTAGGGATTCTCCCATTCTGCCTGTCTTCTTGCCATGGGAGTACTGGAATTACAGACATTTGTGTTACTGTATCTGGCTTTTACACAGGTTCTGGGGACCTAAACTCAGGTCCTCACATTGTACAGTAAGTGCTATATACTTTTTTATGCTTTTATCAATTAGGAACTATGTATGTTGTAGGGACAAATCATGTGTTGATCTCATTCTCCTCATATTATCTTATTATATCCCCTCCTCCCCATCTCTACTCCACTGAAGGCCCTCCTAGGTGGGACTACTGCTGTTCTTCATGGGATTATAGTTTATGAATACAGCAGTTAGCCACCGTGGGGGGGGGGGAGCATGCGTCTGGATACTCCTTCTTGTCCTGTGGTTCTTACAAGCTTCTGCAATGTTCCCTGAGGCTTGGTGAGTGTGTTATGAGTCTATTTTAGTGTTGAGCTCTCAGCGACTTCGAGATTTCTGCTTTCATACCTTTTGAGTGTCCTCAGGGTCTATCACTATCTCTCTAGCACAGCGCCCTGTAAAAGCACTGCTCTTGCTTAAGTGCTTTATACTTTTAACAATTGTCCCCAAAATTACTGTCATCAGAGGCTACAAGGAGTGTTACAACTTCTCAAGAGGCCCTGGTACACCCATTCTCTTTTTCCTTCACCCTCTCTCTTCCTTTCTTTCTCTCTCCTTGCAAAAATGCCTTACATTTTTTAGTGTACTAGTCTCATAGATTGCAGGCTCGCCTCAAAGTTGCTATGTAGTTGAGAATGAGCTTGAACTTCTGCTTCTCCTGAGTGCTGGGATTAAAGAGGTGTGTGCCACCATGACCACTGTAGACGGGCAAGTCGTGGAGCCAATCCAGGCAGGGTCTTGAGCATGCTGGGCAATCACTCCACCAACTGTGCGACCTCCCCAGCAAGAATCCTTGTGCAAGCACGTTAGCAAGCCAAGCAGCATCAACAACGGGAGACGCTGAACGCTGTTTTCAGAAATGATCTCTGAGTAAGGAACCTGTGGACATGGGTTTGATCATTTACAGCACTGACGGTGGAGGTGTCCTGGACAATTTGTCATGTCAGCAGGAGGCAGCCACAGCACTGCTCCTTCATTACTAATGTGTCTAAAGTCAGAGAGAACTTACCGCCCAGAAGATGCTGGCTTCACGGACCCAACGTTTTCAAACAGCTGAGCCTTGGCTGCCACTCTGAAAAATAATTTTAGATATGTTTAAGCATTATTTTAGTAACATTTAAATATTTAAAGCATTAAAATATTTCATTAATTTAAAAATGAAATCAATCAGAAAAGTCATTCTGACCAATGTGAAATTCGGGGTTACTTTTCAAACAACAGCAAAAGATCACCAAAACTGGAGCCCCACTTTCACTGCATTATACTTTAATATACAAGAGATTTTTGACTGTGGTCTCCAGCTCACAGAGCTGGAACTCTAATCACCCTGCAGGTAGCTCCCCTGGGGGTTCTGACTGTCCTCTTCCTTTTACCAAGCGTCAAGGAAGGAACATTTGCTCTCCACTCTGCTCCCAACAGGCAGCATGTTATCAGCTCACTGGGAAACACAATGGAAGAATCAATGGATCAGATCAACCTGACAGAAGGGGAGCTGCTGTTGAGTCTGATCGCTAGGAAAAAACAAACATGGAGGTGATTTCCTGTGCTTTCTGAACGTGAACAACTCTCTTGTAAGGCAAAATGAATAAACCTGAAAATATGTCTAAAAAATAAATTTGTGAGGCATGGAGAGATTGTTCAGTGGTTAAGGTGCTTGCAAAGCCGGACTGTCCATGTTTGATTCCCTACTACCCACGTAAAGCCAGGTGTACCAAGTAGCACGTGTGTCTGGAGTTCGTTCACAGAGACAAGAGGCCCTGATACACCCACTGTTTTCTTCCCTCACCCTTTCTCCTTGCAAGTTAATAAATAAAAACATTAAATAAATAAACTTGTGGGTGCACATCTTGCTTCAAGCCATTGTGGGGTAGGGTAGAGAGGACACATTTCCTTGAAGAGGTGAGGCTATTAGGCACAGAACAAAAGCAGCTGCAAGTAAAGCGTCCTAGGTAATCACAAAATTCTACATTGCCAGAAAAGAGCATCAAATTCCATGAATGATGCCCTGCATTTGTAAAATAACTGGGTATTATTATTTTGGCTTATGTGCATATGTATACGTAATCTGAGGTGTGGGGGGGTATATGTTTCTGTAGTGCTCCATGTACTTGCCTGTGGTCAATGCCATTGCTTTTGTCCCCATACTCGTTTGAGCAGGAGTCTGGATCTGATACCTGATTTTGCTTCTTTTCACAGTGCCTGGTGATTCCCCGGGCTCTGCTCTCCTTTGCAGGCGTGGGGTTACAGGCTTGAGTGCTCACACTCAGTTGTTTACGTGGAGGCTCTCATGCTTGTGCTGAGCCATCCCTCCAGCCCTAACCTGTTATTTCTTCACTGACAAAGGCCTCACAGCAGAGCCCCTGGATAATCTTGAGGATCCCATTGTACCTAATATAGAACATACCCTGCAACATTTTAATTTCTACATTCACTCTCACAGTGAAGTGACAAAAGAGGATTTCTTCTGTTTACTCCAAAAAGAAGAGAGTTTATCTTCTCTCATCTTTCCTGACTATTAAAATTTAATGTTCTTCAGTGGCTACAGCTATGCCCAGAGAAACAGAAACATATGCAAATTGTCACCTGGGCCTCTGTGGCTGGATTTCTGACCAATTGAGCGAGCAGACAGCAAATTCACTCTGCAACAGTTTTTCTCAATGAAAGGAATAAAAAAATAAAATTTCAGGCAGGGTGTGGTGGCACAAGCCTTTAATCCCAGCACACGGAGGCAGAGGTAGGAGGAGCACCGTGAGTTTGAGGCCATCCTGAGACTATACAGTGAATTCCAGGTCAGCCTAGGCTAGAGCAAGATGCTGCTTCAAAATAAATAAATAAATAAATAGTTAAATAAATAAATAAATAAATAAAATGAATTTTCAGATACTGTAGGCTTAGGAAAATGTCTCATTTTAATGAATTTTAATGTTTTGATGAATAATAAACTGTTAGGAATATGCTCATGTTAAAGATGAGCATGATACTGAGAACTGGGGAGTTAGAGATCCCAGGTGTGGAATCCCAGCTCTATGACTGTGACAATTTCTTAAGTTTTCCTAGTGTCCATTATCCTATCTGAAAAGGGATTTATATGACCCATTTTGGGATGACATGGTGGGCTTCAAAGGAGGTAACACTTGTGAAGACTTCCAATAATAGCTCACTTTGCGCTGCTCGGCAATTGTCAGGAGCACAAAATGAAAGGTAGAGGAACTTCCTTTTACTGGCTTGTCTATGTAGGTTTCTGTCCATTCCTCACATCTGTGCACCCATGTCATACAAGCATTTGCATATTCAGTCATTTGCTTTGATCAGAAGTTCTCTCCCCGTTTGCATTTCATGATTCCATCAGTGAGGTGTTGGGCACAGGTGGGGAGCAGCTGTATTGACAACAGAAGCCTGGAGAGCTGAGAGGTAGAAGCAGGGCTTTGTGCAGCTTTTATAAGGCTTCTCCCTCCAAAGCCACTATCCACCCAATTATGCATCTATCTGATGTACTTAAATTAAGCCACCCCTCTGTTCTATGGGAAGTGTTTGAGTGCTGCCCCATTAGGTGACTTATATATCCCAAGCATACAGTATCTTTCACATCTCTTTTATAGATAGGAAGAATTCTACAGAACTTGAAGGTGCCTGCTCTACAGCAGAGGCATTTAGCTATGGGACCCCCACATTTCTTTAGAACAGACTGAATCAACCCCTCTGCATCCTTGAGAGGTGAGCAAATATAAACTTCTCACTCACACTGAGCCAGGACGTTGGTAGCCATTGCTGGAGGCAGTGTCTAGCCTTGACCTCCTGCACATTTTTGGAGGCAGCTCTGGGTTTGGCATGACTTTGGATGTCTCCTTGGAACCTATGGAAGTTAAGCTTTGAATGGATCCACCATAGCTCTTGTTTCCTAAAAAGAAAAGCCCAAGGAAAGAGGCAAGGTGCTATTAGACAAAATAATAGCAGTAACACAGTACATGTGCATAACAAAAGGAAGCATTTTTCTGCCAGACTAAATGGGAAGGTACAGAGTGTTCCTGGGGCACAGTGGTCCATCACTCAGGCAGATCAAAATCTGCAGTCATTACAAAGACATCAGCTTACAAAGATAGAAAGATTCAGGAAAAAGTCGTAGCACACAGAAGTTTTAAAAACCGAAGCTCAAGAACAAAGTTGATAAGCATCATTAGTTTCCTCCATTAACTTTCCCCCTGCTTAGTCATGCTGAATAACCCTGCAAATTCCACCGAGACAATGCCAACCCTCACAGGCTGCACGGCACTCCAGCTCACCTTCAGCTGCAGAGATGGATCTGAGAGAGGATGCGGAGGCTCTTTTCAGTCCTGAAAGTCCATAGGGTCCCTTCTTGACTAGGTCTATGGGAGGGGAAGCATCCCCTGGACTGGTGACTGAGGCCACACTCTGGCAATCTGATTCCACATCTGTCTTGGTTGCATCTTCTCGAGAACTTGACTCAGGACTAGTTGTCCAGAGCCCAAGACTTTTCTGTCCATTGGAAGATGATGGGGCTGCAATCCAGGGAATGCCCCCAGCCTTCTCCCTGGGCTGACAGGAAGCAGACTTCGAAGTACTGTTTTGCTCTGAGGAATGAGAGGAGAGCGACTCTATGCTGCCCATGGGCGTGCTATCCGGGCTGCTGCTGTAGGAGTCACCTGAAGAGGAGCAGGAGCAGGGGGACAAACAAAAGGGACAGTAGCTGTGTAGATGTAGCAGCACTTCCAAAACCCTGCTGGGCTCATCTCACCTGTGCTCTGTGGCCACCTGAACCCACTGGCAAGGTGGGCCTTTATCTGGTGTGGAGAACTCTCCTAAGTACTGAAATATGCCTGTGAATGTGGCGAATGCATTTTTCTAGTACTATTCTTTGACTATTTCACACATCCCTACCGAATAATGCGACTCTTTGAAACATTTGTGGACTGACAAACTCAGGAAGAATTTGCCTATGAAACTAGAATCAGAAATAAGAGACACAGATCCCTTCATGATAGTATAAATCAACGGATAGGGTCTTTTAAGGGACACATTCCTACTTTTTTTACTTTCTGATCACAGGTGGTTCTGAATTACAATGTTCTCAAGTCCTCCTTCATTCAGTGGCATCATTAAATTTCAGCAGCAAATTACAAGCTGGTTGCAATTGTCAAAAAGAGGAATTTTTCATTTTCCTACTAAGAATATAGCAGCATAAGAAATAGGCTGTTGGATTAGGCAGCTGTAGCTCTGTGGTAGAATGCTTGCTTAGCATGCATAAGGCCCGGGGCTCGAGCCCCAACAGCGCAATCAATCGATAACAGCAAGAACAATAATAACAAACACTGGCTGTGTAAGTAGGTTTCTCTTTAATGTTCCTAAAAGTATTAAAAATTATAATAGGTCTTACAAATATGCCTTAACTAAAAACCACTACATTGTTTTCTGTTAACTGTGGACCACAGTAAATAAATGGGGGCCCAGAGGGTATAAAATAAAATGAGAATGATGATGGCTTGTCTCCATGTTTGCCATGAGCTTAAACTACTATCCTCGTCACCTTGGGGCTTGGCTCAGAATAAGAAGTATGTGATAATGTGTGGTACTGGTTTTCTTTTTATTTCTTTTCTCTCTTAAAGACACTTTGACACCCAAGAGATGATGCTTTAAGAACATAATGTGAAAGAAAGCAAGAAAATTACTCTTTCAGTCCGACTTTCTCTTGCTGTCTTATCTACCTCTTTGACAACTGGACAAAACCTGCTACCAAGTAGCACCCGGTGTCCTTAATAAGACCTGCAGAAAAAGAGCACGGAGCAAACTATTTTTTTTTTCCTTTGTAGAAATCATAAATTTGCTTGTCCAGGGAGCCTTACTACTAGACTAACATAAGTATTTCAGTGTTAAAAGAGTGGGTGTTGGTAGAGAATATCTCTAAGAATAGCTTCTATTTCTACCTAATTACCACAGAAGTGAGGTCAGGATGAACAGACAGTGTCTCCTTGTGACCAGGCACACTTACTGTCGGGTTCTGCCAGGCATGGAGTGTATCTCCCTCTGGGCTTCCGAGAGCCTGTAGACAAACAGATTGCTCGAGTCCTTCGGGATCCAGAACGAGACTGAGGCTGAGGAAGAGGAATGTTTGGGTCTGGGGCAGTATGAAAAATCTGAAGAGAAATAAGAGAGACCAAAGTCAAGAGGGTCAAGTTGTCTTTGGCATCATAAAAGAAGTTTTCAGAGTTATTTTTCAAAATCGATGAACTGCAAGACATACATGATATAAAAATAATAAATGTCTTCAAGAAATTTTTACTTTCTTTTTCCATGTAATGTTTCTTCTTTAGGTTTTCTTTCTTATTGTCTTTCATACTGTTGCAGTCAGGTTTGCATTGCTGGTAGAAATCACCTGACCAAGAGCAGGCTGTGGGAAAAAGAGGTCAAGTTTGGCTTACAGACGTGAGGGGAAGCTCCATAATGGCAGGGGAAAATGATGGCATGAGCAAAGGGTGGACATCATCCTCTGGTCAACATAAGGTGGACCATATCAACAGGAGAGTGTGCCAGACAAGTTGCTCTTGGTCAGGTGATTTCTACCAGCAATGTGAACCTGACTACAACACATACCTTAGTGCTGAACTATAGATTTCCTGATATATTTAAGGAATTGTTCAAATATGAACAACTGTCTATGTCAAAACATGTAGATCCTGTCAGGAGAACAAACGCAAGGAAAAGAGGCTGGTTCTGTGACACTCTCTGGTGCTGGGATACTTCAGTCTCTGAACTGTCAAGAAGTGGCCGGCTGTGGGGAGAGGAATGTGCTCCAGCACTGTCACTGTGTACCTCGGGCAGTCACTAGGGCATCCTCCTGTGGGCACTAGGAAGGGACTCTGGGAGGGAGAAGATCGGGGTCATTCTCAGAAGGACCATCTCAGAACTAAATGGAAGTTTGAATGGTCAGACCCTGAGAATGGCTGAATTTATTAACAATCTATCTAATTTGGCTTCAGAGGCTTCAGAACTTCACAGGTACTCCAGGAGTTCACTCCTTTAATGAAACACTTCACACCTCCATCTTTACTCCAGGAGCTCACTCCTTTAACGAAACACTTCACACCTCCATCTCTACTCCAGGAGCTCACTCCTTTAACGAAACACTTCACACCTCCATCTCTACTCCAGGAGCTCACTCCTTTAATGAAACACTTCACACCTCCATCGTTACTCCAAGAGCTCACACCTTTAATGATCCCCCCCAGCTCATAGGTACTCCAGGAGCTCATTCCTTTAATGAAACACTTCACATCTCCATCTTTACTCCAGGAGCTCACTCCTTTAATGAAACACTTCACACCTCCATCTTTACTCCAGGAGCTCACACCTTTAGTGAAACACTTCACACCCCATCTTTACTCCAGGAGCTCACTCCTTTAGTGAAACACTTCACACCTCCATCTTTACTCCAGGAGCTCACTCCTTTAATGAAATCCTTCTTAGGGACAAGAGATTGAGGACCTTATTTTCACTATTTAGTTCTTTTTTAAGTATTTTACTTTTATTTATTTGAGAGATTAAGACAGAAAAGGGAGAGAGAGAGAGAGAGAGAGAGAGAGAGAGAGAGAGAATGAACAGATGTGTCAGGGCTGCCAGCCACTGCAAACCAACTCCAGATGCATGTGACACCTTGTGTATTTGGCTTACATGGGTCCTGGGGAATAGAACCAAGGTCCTTTGGCTTTGCAGGCAAATGTCTTAACCATTAAGCCATCTCTCCAGCCCCACTACTTATTTAGTTCTTGTGTGTGAGACAAGGTCTTGCTATGTAGCTCAAACTAACCTCAGATTCAGACCTTTTTTGTTCTGCTTCCCAAGGGCTAGAATTAACAGTGTGTGATACCCTTGGCCCAATTAGGAATATCAGCTTTTCTCTACAAATAAGAGTCTAAGTTCAGATGGATAAAGAGGGAAGGTTAAAACAGACTTGAACACAAAGCAATGTTAAGGTGCTTTCTGTACCTGAGTAATAAACTGATGTCACACACTTAAGAAGGAAACTTCAGAATGTTATGGGTAGAGAAGAAAAAGGATTCAAGCTACCTGAAGGACTATGAAAACACTGGAAAACTGATTAATACCAAAAGTCAAAGTCCCCATGAGAGGTAATGTTTACAAAGCTGACAAGATAAGACATTTTTAGGATACAGATCATACTGCAAAGCTCACAGATAGTACAAACTTCCTTCATGACACACGGTAGAACATCTGACACCTGCACAAGAAAATTCAGCCTACCTTTTCATAGTGCTCAATCAGAATTTCAACCACAATATTCTGAAATTTAATATTCATCATAGCGGCCACAGTTTCTTCCTGTGCCCTCATCAGTGTTGGGCCAAATATGACACCAAGATTTGAGACAGTCATGAGATTCTGTTGGCTGTGCAATGATACTCTGCAAATAAAGAACAGCAAACATTATTGTTAAGTTACAAGCTCAATTATTACAAAATATTGTTTTCTATCAAACCTAGAGCATATGAAAATTCTAGCTTCTTATAATAATATAGGCCAGTTTATCTAGTTGGTATCAGCTATTCTCAATGGACATAAAAAGGAAATAGACCAAAGGCAGAGAGAAATTCATAAAAAATATGTTATTGCAAACTCAGGGATGTAGTATAACAACACTAGAACTTATTTGTTTTTTCTACCTTTTTTTAAATTTCTCTTTTCTAATTTTCTAATTTTTTAAATTTCTCTTTTCTAATTTTGGTACTTCCTATTCAGTCTTCCTCCATCCCCTCTTCTCCCTGAGCTTCCAATACAAAGAAATGACAGATAATTATGGAGGTGAAAAAATCATTTTCATTCAATCATTTATATACTACACATGTACTGAATTAGCACAAATAGCATTAACATGGACAATTATGTTTCAGTTAAAAATATAGTAGACTTTAGTGGCTTTGTTTAGCTGACATGTAAAAGGAAAATTGAAAAAAAATATTGGGAAAGGATATAAGAAGTTAACACTAGACAACTAAAAGCAATAATCATAAAGCCTAAATTACTGAAGAAAAAAATCTTGATTTCCTGAACATGGTACAATTTCCCCCCAAAATATCCCATTTGATATTATACCTCCTAGTAATTATAATACCTCTGAAGCATTATATCTCTCATAGAACAGTCAGTTAAGTGCAAGACAGAGGTCATCATATGTTTATGCAGGAAAATTACTAAGGGGGCTGAAGAGATGGTTAAGGGCTCTTGCTTACAAAGCCTTATGGTCAGGGTTTGATTCCCCAGTGCCCACGTAAAGCTAGATACACAAAGTGACATTTGGAGTTCATTTGCAGTGGCAGGCAGCCCTGGAACACACACTCATGCTCTCTGTCTCTCTCAAATAAATAAAAATATTTTTAAAAAATAATAAATAAATAAATAGTAAAAAACTATTTTCGTACATCATCATAAACATATTATACTTTTATTTATTTATTTTTACTTTTGCATAGTAAGAATTGAACTCAGAGTCTTCAGGATGCTAGGCAAGTGTTCAACCACTTGGCTACTTCCTCAGCCCTATCTATTGCATTTGATCATCACAATAAATCAATTATCTGTACCACACAGATAAGTTCCCAGAGTGAAAATGACGAGACTGAGGTCATGCAAATTATGAAGGGAGACACTATTTTTATTTGTGGCTAACTACAAATGTTTCCTTTTGCTTCCCAGGTATAACACTGGTCAATTCATGGATTTGATCCTTACTCTGTCCTTCCTCTTTTCCATCTAGAATGTCCCAGAATGCCTCCCTAGTGCTGGGCACTATACCAGACAAATAAATAGTGAGAAAAGCCTTGGTGGTGGTCACTGTTTGCTTGAAAATGAAATGAAAAGCCTCTGGAATCAGTGAGTGGAGCAAAGTAGCCCCAGCCACAATCTAGAATGACTGACTAGGGCTAAAGAAATGGCTCAGCAGTTAAGGTGCTTGACTGCAAAGCCTGACGGCCAGGGTTTGATTCCTTAGTACCCATGTAAAACCAGATGCACAAAGTTGTGCAAGCATCTGGAGTTTATTTGTAGTGGCTAGAGGCAGTGGCAAGAAGTCTGGAATGCCCATCTCCCCACTTGCAAATAAATTAAATAAATAAATAAATTTTTAGAAATTAATGACTGACTAGCTCACCAATTTCATCTGGAATTGGATACAGTCTAAGAGGGTGCCTCATTCATTTGACTAATCTAGTACTACCACTTCCATCTGACCCACCTGGGGTATTGGAATGTGGCATTTTAGGAAGGAATTCAACACATGATGGTGCTTAGGACTAAGTGTGCATTACTAAGTGCATTTCAAATCCAAAAGCAAGATTGATGAGAAATCCAGGCTTTGAATGATCCTTGCAACTTCTGACTTGGACAAGAAGCTTGACTCTGTTACCAGAATCTGTTATTGGACATTACATGTTAAGGCAGCCTGTTTGTCTAGACTCAAAACTCAGATTGGTTTCTGAGAAACTGAATGAGCTCAGTGAAGTTACTCAGTATCTCTGGGCTTCAAGTTTCTCATCTATAAATACCTATACCAACAGATTATAAGGTAGAGAATTAGTTTAGAGAATTATATAATTATTAAATTGAGAAATGATCTCAAAATTATATCCTCTGAAATTAAATTCCTTTCAGCCAAGCTTGCTAAAATGTCATTTATATCACAACTCCTGTAATATAAGTGGAATGAATAGGTCCAGGATTAAATTCTGGAATAAATTTAGAAATCTTAAAAAGCTGGGGTGTTTTGAAAACAGAGTTGGTGATTATACTGCACATGATATCTGGAATATTTTCATGACTGTGATGTTTAATCTCTGGCTGTCAACTTGACAGAATTTACAATCAGCATGAAGACAAATCTTTGACCATGTTTGTGTGGGATTTTCTAGAGCAGGTTAGTTGAGGTGGGAGGACCCACCCTAATTGTGGGTGGGCACTATACCCATCCTTGAAAGAAAGAAAGAAAGAAAGAAAAAAAGAAAGAAAGGAAGAAACAAACAAACAAACAAACAAACAAAAAAAAAAACCAGAAAAGAGATAGCTGAGCATTCAGCATTGGTGACTCTCTCCTTCCTCACTGTGTTGAATGTGGTGACCAGCTCTGCTTCAAGCTCTGCCACCATGCCTTCCCTACCATGATGGACTGTAACCTGCAACACTAGGCTGAAATCAGCTCTTCATCCTTTAAACTGACTTTTGCCAGGCATTTTGTCCCAGCAATGTAAAGATAACTAACACAATGACAATATTCTCTTCAGTAAATTTCTCTTCTTTTGGGCTATTTCACTGATAAAAGCCACAGATATTTAAATCCTATAACATTACTAATTTCATATATTTGACAACAACAGTACAAAGGAAGTGGGTGGGAGCAAACCTGCATTGGAATAAGAAAATAACAGTATGCTATAACTCAAATCCTTAAGAGAAAATAAAAAAGGCAAGAAATTATAAATAATGGTAGTATGTCAAACTTTATAAATATATACTTGCTCCTTTTTCTGTCTTCATCTTTATACAGCCCAAGATTATATAAAGCAACCTTAGTAGTGCACTGATGGATTTGTTAACATACATAGAAGTGATAATCATATAAATAACAGCCCAAAAAATGAGAAACAAAATAAGTTAGATAAGTCATATGTCGACATCCTACCCCCCCCCTCCAACTCCGGGAACGGCTAGTGTAAATGTGCAGTAGAGTCTGAGAGGATGTGTATGGAAAGCCCTAGAAGAACCACAAGGAAGCAAACAGTAAAGGCAGAACAGAGGAACAAAGAACATATGCAGCACTAAGAACAGGTAGCAGCATGGACAGACAATCATCCTAGCTACACAGAAGGCTGAGGCCGAAGGACTGGGAGTTCCAGCCCTGTCTAAGCTATGAAGTGAATTCACAGCAAGCCTGGGCAACTTAGTGACACCATGTCTCGAAATAAAACATAAAAAATTAAAAACAGGAATGGAGATGTAGCTCAGTGGTAAAGCCCTTGCTTGGCATGTGTAAGACCTTTGGGAGAATGGGAGTGAGGAAGGGAGGCAAGGGAGAACGGAGGTTAGACATAGGTAAAACTATGTTAATAGTAACTGTGAATAGATACAATTAAAGATCAAGATATTTTAAAGGTTCAACTATGCTTTCTATAGTAGAGACAATTTATATATATATATGTATATATATATGTGTGTGTGTGTGTGTGTGTGTGTGTGTGTGTGTGTGCAATAGTTGAAAATAAAAGAATGGAAGATACATTAAGCAATTGGGAAGCCTGTATTGTGGGGTAAATTAATAGCACACAAAATAGATTACAAACAAGTAAATATTATTATGGATAAAAATGAAATATAGTGGTAAAAGTACTATCCAAAGCTGGGCATGGTGGCTAAAACCTTTAATCCCAGCACTCAGGAGACAGAGGTAGGAGGATCACCCTGAGACCAAATAGTGAATTCCAGGTCAGCCTGGACTAGAGTGAAACCCTACCTCGAAAAACCAAAAAAGAAAAAAAAAAGTATCATCCTATCTAAGATGAATAGATAAGAAATATAAATATATTAGCACCTAGCAATAAATTATCTGAATCCAAAAATTAGAATCATGGGCTTCTGGGAAGGCATTTCAAACAAAGAATAAAAAGGCGTAAAAAAAAAAAATCAAGAGAAGTTTTTTGGGGGTAGGGGTAACTTTTGTTGATTTTTTTAAAAATAAATTTCATTATTTATTGCAGAGAGAGAGAGAGAGAGAGAGAGAGAGAGACTCTCTGTGTGTGTGCGTGTGCGTGTGTGTGTGTGTGTGGGTGTGTTGCCAGACTAGGTCCTCATGCCACTGCAAAGAAATGCCAGATGCTTGCACCACTTTTTGTAGTTAAAGGTGCTTGCCACCCACATACAAAATACTGTGCAAGTAAAAAGAAATCTTAAATACAGTGATAGAGACAGTATCACTAGCATATATATATGTATAAAATTAAGATGTTCACTTAAGAGAAATCAGCTTTTACTTGCATTAAAGAATTCTTAAATAATATTTTCTATTTATCTGCAAGTGGGGGGGAGGGGGGATATGGGCACACCAAGACCTCCTACCACTGCAAACTCTGGATGCATGTGCCACTTCATGCATCTGGCTTTATGTGGGTACTAAGGATTCAAACCTAGGCCATCAGGTTTTATAAGTAAATACCTTTAACCCCTGAGTCATCTCTCCAGCTCATTAAACAATTTTAAATGTTATTTCTTCCAATAAATAATATCCCATCAAATGTAATTAAAATTTTTAAACAATCAAAAAGTGAAGATTAGTTCAAAATTAGAGAAAAACCACACACAGCCATAAAAAGGATCCAAGGGCTTGCATACTGGAAACAAAGGTGGACATACCATATGTGTTTTCAAATAAATTGCACAATATTTTTAAAGCACAATCAAAGGACTCTACTTACAGCAGCAACAAGATAATACCCATCATATACTGTGAACAGACATGAGCAGGGTTAGCTTTCACCACTATATGAGTAATTAAGTGAACAATATAAGTTAGAGCATTACTTGACCAGGTGCTTTATTAAGATGTCCAGCATCTCTCTGTTTTTCTCCGGCAACTTGTGCACCAGTGCATGTACAGCCTCCACCCTGTAGTTTTGGTCATCCGACTCTGTTATGTACAAAGTGTGATGAATATGATTGCATTCCAATGCATACATAAACATTAGACACGTGAATATTGTAATCAACTCCACCCTTCATGCCTTATAAGCTTTGCATCATGAAGCATTACCATCACTGTTCCTTTAAAGATAAGACACTGAGTGATGTGTCCACAGTCTGGAGGATGAGAAGGAGATAAGGCGAATTGAGACCTGTGGACAACACTTAGTCCCTGAACTATACTCATTATAAGCCTAAGCCATCAAGGGTAAGTTAAAGACTATGCGTGTGAATCATTGCTATTGGTACCAACTGAAATTCATGTGGCCACACAGAAACATCCTACAGAAGCTAGCCCATGTGACCATGCCTGTAATCCTAGCACTCAGGAGACTGAGGCAAGAAGATTGACACAAGTTCAGGGCTTGCCTGGGTTATAACATTTTCAACTTGTTTGAATTTTAAAAAAAAAAAAGAAAAGTCCAAAAAGGAAAATGTCTCTCCTAATCCTGAGTGTGGCTCAAGGAAGGCCTGGTTTTTATCTGTAAGGAAGGAAATTGTGCAATGCAGCCTAAGATTTCAATAACTTCTTCTTCTTCTTTTTTTTTAGAGAGAGAGCTAGAGAGAGGGAGAATTGGTACGCCAAGGCCTCAGCCACTGGAATCAAACTCCAGATGCTTGTGCTACCTAGTGCACATGTGCGACCTTGCACTTGCATCACCTTTGTGCATGGAATCTGGAGAGAGATGGAACATGTGTCCTTAGGCTTCACAGGCAAGCGCTTTAACCGCTAAGCCATCTCTCCAGCCCCTCAATAACTTCTTTTTTACTGAGATGGATGAAGACAAAGTTGATACTAAGTGATCTAAATTTAGTAAACAATGTAATTTAGCATCTACTCAGTAGGATTCTTCTTGTCTCAGACCAAAGATGGGATTCTTATATGTAATAACAACTTAAGTATCATTTGCCAGAGAGGCAAGTGAAGACAAACTTGTGACCAAAAGCTCATTATCAGTACATCCAGCTTGTTGTAACCCATCTTACCCAAGTGGCCTAAATGCTACTTGTTATGAAACAAAATGTCTATATCAAAAGGTTTCAGATTAACACTAGTAACAAACAATCAAATAAAAACAACAAAAAACAAAAATAACACATAGCCCTTGTCTTGCCTGAAATTTACTAATGTTCTTGAACAAGCTGTTTTTGCCCACTCTGGTCCTGATTTCCCTCATCAATAAAATGAGGTGAGATAGCCTACTTTCTCAGGGCCTGTCTACTCCACAAAGGTAAGTTCCCAAGAAGACCTCAAAGAATAGACAGAGTTCAAGAGACAGCTTATGGAAAAAGGGTTTAACACACCATGTGGTCAGTCAAGATTATCTGACACTTTTATGAACAGACAACACTTCTTGTGACATTCCAATGTCTGACAGTAAACTAATGCATCTGATTTCTTTCTTGGACTGTGAAACATTACTGGTCATGACAGCTGTACCTCATACTCCTGAATAAAGAAATGTCAACTCCTCGGTGCTATATGCCATAGTGACAGACTGGGGGGGGGGGGCAGCTGCGACTTTAATCCCAATGGTTTAAGTTACAAGTTTCTTAGATCTTCCCAATTAAATCTAATCATGTAATGTTATGTCAGTCACAGATCTGAACAAATGACAACTTTGTGATGAGCACAAATAACTCCAAGGGAAAGGGGACTCAGAAGGACCTGTTACTGCTAAACATATCTGACACATCTTTCTGGACTTAGGAACAGAGTATGTAAGTGTGAGTAATGGTAAAATGGTCTGAAAAATCTACATTCCTGCTTATTTAACCATAAAGCCTTGTTCTTAAGAAACTGTATTAGTCACTTGAGTAAAAACACATCAGAACTCCTCACAACTCTTTCCAAACACACCTGACTGTCAACAACACAAGAACATTCTCTCACTCCTTCTCTTTTTGTTTTTGTCAGATTTTGTTTTATTAACTGATAGAATATCTAGTTCAATCTGGTTTATAAACCACACTGCAGCCTATGCATTACCATATTGATAATATTCTAAACAATGTGTGAGAAAATGTCAGCTAGGAAATTTAAGTGTAGATGTCTAAGTAACAGAAGGTAGAGCTACAATTCAATGCAGCACGTGCAACTGTACTTACTGACAGCAACAATGAAATCCTTGTGTAACTTGTAAGTCATCAGTGGTTCAGCGAGGCACCTGCAACAGAGAAGTGGAGCACATTCTAGAATTGTAATATCTTCTTCCCCCTTAAAGTACTAGTGCTTCTTTAAGAACACTGAGATTAAAAAAAAAAAAAATACAAGAACTCTGAGATTACTTTTTGCCAATTAGAAATAAAGCAGTAAAAGAAGCAGATGTTTCTACCTGTGACAAGATCTTACTAGGAAGCTTTAGGCAGTCCTAAAGTGCAGGCCTCAAACCCAATGCCCATAGATACTTCTAGTCACACTGTCCTAAAATGGAAAAAGATTTTTTCCCTTTGTGAAAACTACCATCAGGAATAAAACTGACTTCAGGTATAAAAATAGTGTTTTCATTTTTATTTATTTATTTTTAAATATTTTATTTTATTTATTTATTTGAGAGAGAAAGAGAAAGGAGCAGATAGAGAGAATGGATGCACGAGGGCCTCTAGCCCTGAAAATGAATTGTAGACTCATGCACCACCCTGTGCATCTGGCTTTCATGGGTCCTGGGGAACGGAACCTGGGTTCTTTGTCTTTGCAGGCAAGTGCCTTAACCACTAAGCAATCTCTCCAGCCTGAAAATAGTGTTTTTTAAAAGAGAATGAACTCACTTGAACTTGTCTGAAAACACAGATGCAAGAAGACATACAACCTACTGTGAAACAAATACGACCTTACAAAAGCCTAAGTCACTACTGTAAATGAGTACAAATTCCAGAATGTGAGACACCAATGTTAGCATTGGGCTGCTTCCTCTCAAGTGAAGGCCTTGCTCTCTGAAATGAAGCCCTATGCATGGACTCCCCATGGTCACACGGTCACAGTCCAAGGAGGTAGAAGCAAGATTGTGTCCATAATGCCAGGAGTTCAACCCTCCTCACCTGAGGTAGTTTTTCAGTCCACTTGTAATAGTTTTATTGTCCCAGAGTTCAATATCAATGTCAATGTCAGGAGGGGATTTTGGAGCTGTGAAGAAAAATTAGATGTTCATAAGCTGTGCAATTCAGTTACCTGTGTCATGATGGAAATGGATACCAACCTAAGCAGTCAAAGAGAGGCCTTCATTTCTTAGGACTCCAGTGAAGTTAACTCTAGGATGTTGGCCACGTGTGAGCTGGTATGAAGCTCACTCTGCCACTAACCCTGAGAATCCTTAAGGTACCATAGTTCTCCCAGATCAAATTATTATCGTTGCTAACATGGCAAAATGCTTAGCAAGCAGCTGACATTTTTTGTTGTTGTTGTTTGTTTATTTGCTCTTGGTTTTTTAGAGACAGGGTTTCATTTTAGCCAAGGTTGATGTGGAACTCACTCTTTAGCCCCAAGCTGGCCTCTCCTATCTCAGCCTCCCAAGTGCTGGGATTAAAGGCATAATTCTTTTACCTCAGGCTCAGCTTTTGTTAAAAAAAATAATTTTATGTATTTATTTGGGAGAGAGACAAAAAGACACAGTATGGGCACACCAGGGCCTCCTGTCACTGCAAACAAACTCTAGACACATGCTCTGCTTTGTGTATCTGGGTTTATGTGGGTCTGAGGAATCAAATCCAGGCCATCAGACTTTATTAAGAAAGCAGCCATGCCAGGCGTGGTGGTGCATGCCTTTAATCCTAGCACTTGGGAGGCAGAGGTAGGAGGATTGCCATGAGTTTGAGGCCACCCTGAGACTCCATAGTGAATTCCAGGTCAGCCTGGGCTAGAGTGAGACCCTACCTCGAAAAACCAAAAAAAAAAAAAAAAAAAAAAGCACCTTTATGGCAGAAGAGATAGATAAGCGGTTAAGGACTTGTCTGCAAAGCTAAAGGATCCAGGTTCAATTCCCCAGGACCCATGTAAGCCAGACACACAAGGTAGCACATGTGTCTGGAGTTTATTTGCAACAGCTGGAGGTCCTGGCACACCCATTCTCTCCCTCTCTCTTTCTCTCTCCCTCTCTCATCTGCATCTCTCTCACACATAAATAAATAACCCTAATTTTTTTTAAAAAATAAAGAAAATGCCTTTAACCACCAAGTCATCTCTGTAGCCCATACCTGACATGTTTTTAAGTGCTTTATATGATTAACATGTTCAGTCCTCACAACTCTTAAGAGGCAGGCAGTATTATTATCCCTCCTAGTTTACAGATGAGGAGGAGCAAAAGCCCACTACCAAAAATGCTACTTCTGGGCTAGAGAGATGGCTCAGCAGTTAAGGAAGGTTGCTTGTACAGCCTGACTGCCTGGGTTTGATTCCCCAGTACTCACTTAAAGCCCTATGCATAAAGTGGTGCATGTGGCTGGAATTTGTTTGCAGTGAGGAGGCCCTGGCAGGCCCATTCTCTCTCCCCCTCAAATAACTTTATTAATTAAAATGTTTTAAAAAATGCTTCTTCACATTCTGATTGTCCATCCATTACAGTTGTTCACTGAAGAAGGTTGAGGGTGTAGCTCAGTTATAGAACATGTACTTATGTATAAGGCCCTGGATTCCATCTTCTGCACCCCCAGACCCCCAAACAAACACAAATAGTCACTTCAAATATACTGTGATAATACACAAAATGAAGCAATCATCTATGCCTCTTGGGAATCTATGGCTGGCATTACCTATACCAATAGCAACAATTACTAAAGCACATGCTTCATCCAAAACTTACAAAATGTGGTGTTCATGAGTTTCTGAACTTTGGAATTCACTCCTCCTATTCGATACAGTCCTAAGATAGTGATGCCTAAAGGAAGGAAAATCGCATAAAATGGCTTAAGAGCTTCCTAAGCACAGAAAGTTAAAAAACACAGATATATGCATATACAGAATCTGAAAGTTACTTATCCAATTTTGCAGTCAAACGTTAGCAAAGCTATCCTGGAAACACTCATCAGACATGGATTTCTCATTGAACAGTGATTTGAAAGTCTTTGAAGATCTTCAAAGTAGTAAAGTAAACCTGCCTAGTCTACATTATGTGAATATAAAAACATCAAAAATGAGAAGGGCTGATTAGTATTCCTCATCTTCTGTCTCTGCCAACTCATAGAGCCCTGAACGTTGCAGAGTCATGTCACTCATATCTTCATTTTCAAGTCAAGGACAGGGATTCAGAGAACTCAAGGAAAAACTACTTCACTTCCAAAAACTAAGTGGACTAAAATTCTGAACATAAATTTATGAATTCCAAAGCTCAACATGATTTTAGCTTTAACATGGTTTTCAGGAAGTAAAAGTGTACGACATCTCTCTGGAATGGGCTTCAAGAAAGATGTCATAGTTACTACTCCAAGGGAAAGGTGCCAAAATGGGGCAGTAATGGAAATTACTCAGGGACAGAACACAGGGCAGAAGAGGGCTAAAGAGAAGCACCCTAAGATCTCATCGCCATTGATTGCTAAGATCTCATCTCCCACTTTTTGCTAAGATCTCATCTCCTACTCTTTGCTAAGAACTCACCCCCCACTGATTACTAAGATCTTACCCCTCATTATTTGCTAAGATTTCACTCCCTGCTGATAGCTAAGATCTCATTCCCACTGTTTGCTCACATCTCATCCCCACTGATTGCTAAGAACTCATCCTCCACTGTTAATTATACCTCACCCCCACTGTTTGTTAGAATCTCACCCCCCACTATTTGCTAAGATCTCACTCCCCACACTGATAGCTAAGACCTCACCTCCACTGTTTGCTAGAATCTCACCCCCAATATTTGCTAAGATTTCACCCCCCACTGTTTGCTAGAAACTCACCCCCACTGTTGGCTAAGATCTCACCCCCCACACTGTTTGCTAAGCTCTTACCCCCCACTATTTGCTAAGATCTCACCTCCACTGTTTGCTAGAATCTCACCCCCACTGTTTGCTTACATCTCATTCCCACTGATTGCTAAGATCTCATACCCCACTGTTAGCTAATACCTCACCCCTACTGTTTGCTAAGATCTCACCCCCACTGTTTGCTAGAATCTCACCCCCACTGTTTGCTAAGATCTCACCCCCACTGTTTGCTAAGATCTCACCCCTACTGTTTGCTAAGACCTGTCCTCCAACTATCTGCTAAGATCTCACCCCCACTGTTTGCTAAGACCTGTCCTCCAACTATCTGCTAAGATCTCACCCTCACTGTTTGCTAAGATCTCACCCCTACTGTATGCTAAGATCTCACCCCTACTGTTTGCTAAGATCTGTCCTCCAACTATCTGCTAAGATCTCACCCCCACTGTTTGCTAAGATCTCAACCCTACTGTTTGCTAATATCTCACCCCTACTGTTTGCTAATATCTCACCCTCACTGTTTGCTAAGATCTCACCCCCACTGTTTGCTAAGATCTGTCCTCCAACTATCTGCTAAGATCTCACCCCCACTGTTTGCTAAGATCTCAACCCTACTGTTTGCTAATATCTCACCCCTACTGTTTGCTAATATCTCACCCTCACTGTTTGCTAAGATCTCACCCTCACTGTTTGCTAAGATCTGTCCTCCCGCTATCTGCTAAGATCTCATCTGGCACTGTTTGCTACGACCTCACCTCCCACTGTTTGCTAAGATTTCATCCCCACTGTTTGCTAAGATTTCATCCCCTCTGTTTGGTAATATCTCATCCCCTGTTTGCTAGAATCTCACCCCCCACTGTTAGCTAAGATCTCACCCCTACTGTTTGCTAATATCTCATCCCCACTGTTTGCTAAGATCTGTCCTCCCGCTATCTGCTAAGATCTCATCTGACACTGTTTGCTAAGACCTCACCTCCCACTATTTGCTAAGATCTCAGCTCCCCAATGATTACTAAGATCTCACCTCCCACGGTTTGCTAGGATCTCACTTCCCAGGGTCTGCTAAGTCCTCACCCTCCCCCACTATTTGCTAAAAATCTCACCCCTCACTATATGAAAACAGTTAAAGAGGCTGAGAATGACAAATAGCATCGTGTCCATTTGTAAGAAATGAGGACCTATTAAGGAAATATGAAAGAAATCATATTTTTCATAAATTATAATTCATATTATTGCTATTTGTATATTTATATAATTTATACATTTATATAATTCTCAAAATGAATTCTGGGCTAATGTCTAAAAATCCTCCTTCACTCTTTCCTCTAAGACATTTGATGTAAGAATGGGACACATGAAAGTTAACAGTGTACCTGTGAGCACCACTCACCTCTTGTTTCCACAGCTTGAATGCATTTTCTCACAAAGTTGAACCCTGCTTCATTTAAGTACACTGAAAGTGAGAGACACAGCATAGCATTACATTATATTACATACCTACATGTGCAATGTATGCCCCTTCATCTGCCTCTGCTCAGGCTGCTATCCTGACTTACCAGCACAGTGGGGGCAGGGAGGTCACACTCACCACTATTTCTTCAACCTGCTCACCAAGAAACAGACCCCTTCCAGAAGCTTACACTGATCTCAGCCATTTTTTCCTAAAACTGACATTATCCTTCCTTGGGTGGCTGTCCAGGTAACAGGAGCAAAGTCATGAAGAAGGAAATGTGATGTGAGTGGGAAAGGTAACAGGTCACACATTCTCCCATTGGACTCTCCAGACTACTTTCTGAGGAGCTTCAGATAACCCATGGTCATGTGAAAACAACTCTTCTTACTCCTAAGGTCTAGAGTTGGGACTTGTCTTGGGTCTTTGGATTTAAAGCACAATGTACTTTGCAGTGCCTTTTGTTTCATATTCAAAACAATTCAAACACATTTAGTCAGTGCACTAAAAATCCCCCAAAGGTCCCAAGGTAGAAAATAGCAAATTATTTTTATGTTTTGCTAGATTTTCTTTATATCTGTTTAAATTATTTAAAAGATTGTGGAGCCAAAAAAAAAAAAACAACATTTGATTACATGTATGAATAAAATAACACCTAAAGAAAAACTCCAAAAGTATTTATATTGTAATAGATTTTTTTCATTACATGTGGTAGAAATCTTAAAGTGTGCTAAAATGATAATATACTAATAAAAGAATAATTCAACCCAATAAAATTTAAAACTGGCTTCCATTTAAAAAAATGGTGCTTAGTGAAAATAGGAGGCTTAAATAGGAAGGGAAAGGGGATCTATCCCCAGCTCAACAAAAACTGGACGTGGTGGCCCACATCTGTACTTGGAAGGTACAGGCAGGAGGATCAGAAGTTCAAGGTCATCCCCTGCTAAATAGTGAGTTCAAGGTCAATCTGAGCTATGTGAGACTCTACTAAAAAATGTTTTGTTTGGATTTGTTTTAAATATTTACTAAGGGGATGGGGAGAGGGATCAGCAGTTAAAGGTATTTGCTTGCAAAGCCTGCTGGTCCCGGTTCGGTTCGACTTCCCTGTACCCATATAAAGCCAGACACACAAAGCGATGCATGCAGTTGGAGTTTATTAGCAGTAGTAAGAGGTTCTGCCATGCCCGTTCTTTCACCCTCTCTCTTAAATAAATAAAAATATTTTAAAATCCTATAACATTTTATTAAATATAGAAATTGAGTGAGGTAGAAGGGTGAGTAATCACTTACTAATTCTCATTTTGACAATGATAACCAAAAGTGAGACCAAAACATCACCCTAGCTGGGAGTGATGGCACATGCCCTTAATCTCAGCACTGGGAAGACAGAAGAAGGAGGATCTCCGTGATTTTGAGGCCACTCTGAGACTACATAGTGAATTCCAGGTCAGCCTGGACTAGAGAGAGACCTACCTTGAAAAGTAACTAATTAAATAAATAAACAAACATCACCCTAGGTGAGAAGCAGGCTTAAAGCTGCAAGTTTCTGCTGTTATAATATTTCTGGTCACACTGTTCAGCATTTCTATAGGAAATGATTAACAGGGACAGGAGACCATTTGTTTTTCCAAAATTTAATAAAACTTGCCTTGAGAAGCAGAATAAAGAGAATTGTGATATGTAAAAGCAGAATTTCTTTGTATATGTTCATTCTGAGAAAAATCAGCAGTAGCTGAGCTATTTGGCCACGTCTCCTAGCCTGCTCTAACACGCCCACAACAGCAGGTGCCCGCCGACAGTCTCATGACTACAAGGTCATCCTTTGGCAGCCGTTGCCATGTGTTCCATGGATCCCACGCTTGGCTTTCTTCCCAAGAGTAAGGACATCGATCTTATTCGGTTCAGGGGGTGGAAAAAATAGTGTTGGCGAAAGTTACCAGGTAGGGTTGTAGGCTGACTTTGACCACCTTGGTTTAACGGCAGAGAACAGGGCGTAGCTGCTGGTGCACAGCTGAGGGCGAGCTTTAGGAACAACATGAGCCTGGCTGCTAACGTTTGTGAATGAGTTCCGCTGCATTATAAAATGAGAAACGTAGAAGAGTTGTGATGCTGGGCATGGTGGCACACTCCTGTAATCTCAGCACTGAGGAGGTCCAGATAGGACAGACAGAGATCAGCCTGGGTTACATAGAGAGACTATGTTTCCAAAAAAGAAAAAAAAAAAAAAACCAACTACAAAACAAAACAAAACAGAAGCAGAAGCAAAAAAAAAAAAATGTCTGTCTCCATGGTAGTGAGAGATGAAAACAAAACAACACAAAGCACTCAGGAGTGTCTAAGCCATTAGGTGATACATGACAGAAAACAGCAGAAATGATAAATGAAACCAGTCAATTTTCTAACCAGATCCTAGAGACAATATTTACTCTCATACTTAAGATGTATGCTATAAGGCATGGTTTTAATCTCTCTGCTTCCTCTGCTATGAAATAAGGATAAAACAGCACTTGAGAAGAAGAGATAGAAGGATTGCCATGAGTTTGAGGTCAGCCTGGCAGAGTGAGACCCTGCCTTGACAAAACCAAAAATAAAATTAAAATACAATGAAATAAGGATAGTAATCTTTCCCGTGTAGGATTGTTTACAGATGAATGAGATGGATATTTGCAGGGCTCTGAGAATACTGTCTCAGATGCGTAAGTGCTAGAGTGTTGGTACTCAAGGTTACCACTTGATTATGACTGAGGACAAGGTAACATCCACATAGCACAAGGCATTCTTCTTTCCACATGGCTGAAACAGCTAGAGCTTGGGAGACTGACAACCAGTAGTGCTGGTTTTTAAAAAGGCACATAGCATCTCTTTCTTTTTTTAAAATATTTTGGGGCCACAGCAATCATCGATTGAATTAGTAAGTGACTGACTAGGTGATGTCTTTCTCTTTCTCTCCTTCTTCTTCCTCTCCTTCTTTCTTTCTACCTTTCCCTTCCCTTCCTTCTTTCCTATCTTCCTTCCTACCTCTCTATGTCCCTTTCCTTTCTTTCTTTTTTGCATGTGTGCATGTTCGCACATGTGTAGACACAGGTGTACATGTGTGTGTGAAGGTCAGAGGATGACTTATTTCTCAGTTACTCATCTCCATTTTATTTGCTAAGGCAGGGTCTCTCACTAGAACCAAGAACTGGCCAATCTGACAAATCCCGCTAGCTGGCCTGTGCTTGGGATCATGTCTCCACCTCCTAAGCTTAGGGATAAAAGGCTGGCTGCCAGGTGGCTTGGGATCCTCAATGTTGTCGTGGGTGCTGAGTTTCCAAACTCTGGTCCCCAGGTGAGCACAGCGAGTGCTTTATCTACTGAACCATCATCGCAGCCTGATGGTTGCCTTCTTTGAACTGACTAAGCACGATCATCAAATGGGGAGGCCTTGCGTAACTACCAGGCCACTTAAAAAACGGTAATTTGGACTCATCATGACTTGACAAAGAGGAAATCATCCTCTTGCTGAAATTGGTCACACTGTACACACTGGATCCTTGTTTACTTATATTTATTGTCCTGCCTTTGAAGACTGTATTTTTCAGCCCCTGTGAAGACATCCTTGGTAATGTGACAAATGCTATCCAATGCAATAAGAAGGTAAGTAGTGGATATCTCCTTCCAGCAGACACTAAGCCAGTGTATGGTTTGCTGTCATATTTTGTCACTGGCATGAGATCAGCAGTGATATGAAAGGAAGCTCCTCTATCAACTTGAATTTCATAGTGAAGGTAATCTTTAAGAGAGCCACTGTGGACCTGCATGGTCATGGACTACAAACAGAAAATGAATATCTACTGTTGCAAGCCTCCAAGATCTGAAGATCCACTCTTACCAGACCTAACCTGGCCACTCCACATTAAATTATGCAGAGCTTCATCAACTTGCTAGACCATGAGGACTCAGGAAAATAAATCAATTCCCCATAATTAGTTTTTCCATCTTAAACGAGAAAATATCCCTCTTGAGTTCTTCCTTGTCAATTGACATAATAAAGTAAAAGGACCTCTACTTGAGTGGTTGGCATTCTGCTGGTGAGTGAGAAGAGAACCATGTGGCTTGTTTCCCAATGACTTGATTAAAATATTGTCTTAAGGAGTATCATTTCTAAGAAAAGCCAGGAGCAAACACATTCATTTTCTGATGGAAAAATAAGCAATTTCCCAAAGCCAGGAGGAGTTCCTACACTTGGTATGTTGGCATTATTGAGAATTCAACTAAAACAGTTTTCTATAGCCTAAAAAAGAAAAAAACTGGTTACTCCTTATTGCTCAGATAAGGCAATGAAAAGAGTTGTTACTAAATTAACTTGTACCAGTTGAAAAATAAAATATTCTTGGTGTAATAGCAGAGAAGGGGTACCTGTCCTACAAAGAATGAACACAGATGGCTGGCTCAAGGCCCCGTGCCTGGTCCACAGCAGACACCCAAACATGCTTGTAGATCTGTGGCTTGCTAGCTTCCTTCCCCTTCTATACCAGGCTTGTTCGAGTGTCTTCTTTGATAGCTTTGTGAACTAAAATCCCCCCAAAAGTGCTGCATCTGTTGCACCTACATCCAACAAGGCTGAATGGACTGATAAAACCCTTGTGATCACAAAGAGATGGAAAATTGCAAGGTCAGAACCAAAACTCAAGAGCCACCTCTTGGGTCAGACCTAAGATCCACATGACTAGGTGATCAGGTGTGACCTTTTTGGAATATATCAGCTTCTGCCAACCCAAGAGCTAAGAATGTCATCAGGTAGTGTCTGAAGCCTATGGTGCAGATTTCCTAACCTTGCTGTAACCAATCTACCTACCAGATAGTCAGCCAATGTATTTGAAAAGTGCTCTTCTTCTGTTCCATACCTATAAAACCTTCATGAAAGGTGTTGGCTCACACCTTTAATCCCAGCACTCAGGAGGTTGAGGTAGGATGATCGCTGTGAGTTTGAGGCCAGCATGATACTACATATACTATATAGTGAATTCCACGTCAGCCTGGGCTAGAGAGAGAACTTACCTCAAAAAGAGAGGGTGGAGGAAGAAAATCGCCTTCAGGAAATTCTTTAACACATTGGAACATGAAATTGGGGTAACCTAGATCTGTGTTCCTGGGCTATGGTCATTCATATTTGCCTCCATAATAAGCTATCTCTCATCCCTCTTGAGGTGACAGCTGTGTCTTTTGCCTCGTCAGCTTCCACAAGTGTTGGAGTATATCACCTAATGTGAGTAATTTGTGAACTCTTCCCCCACACTGGCCTGTCCTCCAACACTTATGCCTCCCTGGTTTTGAGAAGTCCAGAGCTATGCTCAGAATGCAACTACTACACAATTCTAAGACATTGACATTCCATACTACTAATGGTATTTGGTCTCCAGGGTAGAAGCAGAAGACAGACTAACTTAATAAACTTAATTTATTCAATCAAAAGTTAGGTTCAAACATTTTCCCCCTCTGAAACCTATTCAGGGCTAAAGCTTTTGTTGAAACCCAAATAAAGTTTCCATAAGGCAGTTTAGCAACACAAAAGCTATTAATCTCAACAGAATTCAATGATGAGGAAAGGAAAATAGTCTTACAGGAGCAAATAAAGCAAAAGTCCTTGGTCTTTGAATTTCCTGCTAATTCAAACCCAGCATGTCCTTACAGATGAAATTTATGTGGCTTTACAGTACATTCTCAGGGCTGACAAAATAAAGTTTGTCTTAAATTTCTCATTCCACTTTTCTAATCTGGTATTTCAGATTAAAAGACACAGGCATCTAAAATTATGCTACCTGTGGCCTGAGAGAAATGAAAACAGCAACATCTGCTGGCACTCAGGATGCCTGGGGCCTTTCCTCTTCTTCCTGGAGGCTGAGCAGTTAGGAGCCTGTGTAGCTCCTTTACCCTGCTCTCCTCCTGTGGAGCACCCACATTACAACTCCGCACTGAGGAATCAACATGTGTTTGATGAAAGGTCTAGCGGAGAATCAGAGGAAGGACCACGTGAGGTAGGACAGGATGTCTGAGAACTTCCAGGACTAGATATTTCGAACAGTACAAACTCAAGGGCATTTGTATTAGGGGCACCTGCCTAGACTATGAAGAATAAGCTTAATATTTCTGCTAATTGATGGAAATAACACACATATTTGGCATATGTGGGGAAATTCAGTAAAACAGTGGTCAAATTTAAAGTTGTTCAGAAACTTCAAAAGGATCTTCTGCTCTAACAGTTGTTAGGCAGCTTTGCTATTCATTACATGGCTAATTAGTGACTTGTATTAGTAGACACATCAGCAGAAGAGAACTGCATTTATCCTATTGACTATATGCATGGAATCACACAGGCATATAGTGGAATATTGTTGAATAGTCTGCATGGGAGAATGAGAGGTAAATATCTCTGCTTTCACAATTAAAACTTTTTCAAAGATCCAAGAGTGAAAGACAAGCTAAAAAGACATCACATGAAAGTCATGTTTGAGTAGAGACAAGGCTCAGAGCACCAACTGAAGAAACCTAGGAGAAATGCTAATTGCCTTTGCTCTTATTAGACACCAAGCCCAAGATGGGGTATTGGGGCAGAAAAAGTATGTCAAGAAAGATAATTTGTTTCCTTGAATAATGAATTAAAATGCTGATTTCAGAATTCTCAGTGAAAGACTATTTCTAATGACCAAAACTCAAAACAAACTTCTACCTGTTTTATATTTTACCACCCTAAACTTCATTATTAGCATTAGAAGTTCAAACATATAAAGATATACTATGACAAGAGGAGTTTCCAGAGAAAAACAAGAACATTTCAGGAAAAATGGAGTCTATCTGCACCACAGGGGCATCATAAATGTCTCAAGCTGGTATAAAGGTCAAGACGAGGACTTATCTCAAGTACCAGTTATATAATCTTAGATATAGTTTTGTTTCTTGTGTTTGCTTAGGCAGTACATAAATTAAATAAAATGAAATATTAAAAAATTGGTTGCATTTCCTGAGATAGGGACTCACATAGAACACTTAGCCTAAAACTTCCTATTTAGCTAAAGATGACCTTGAACATCTTCTTCTCCTGCCTTCCCTCCTAATTGACTTCAATATCAAGTTTGGAATACCAATTATGAGAGCACTTATATGTTGAGAATGGAAAAGGGCATTTTAGGTGGAATCAAATCCATTGAAAAGGGTGAAGGGATCTCATAAATAAGTGACAAAGGGACAAATAAAAGAGAGTAGCTGCCGTACTCCATAATTTCATGAGCTCATGTGGCTGACTGACTCAAATCTTAAGAGGTTCATAGTCACTGGGATGGAATTTTAAAAGGAACACATGAAGATACCCTAATGAGAGACATTAAGGCAGCAAAAGGTAATAGACGAGTAAAGAAGACTTAGAACATGATGAAAAAAATATGAACTGTGTCCATGAAGAGGGCTTTGATATGAGTGATTCAGGAATTCCATAGTGTGAACATGTTTTCCGACATTTTCTATATACTACATCCTAAAATAAAATGTGGTTATGTTACTAGTCCTTTGAGAAAATTGGGATAGGGAAAGTAATATATAGAAGGCCTCTAATGCCATTAAAAAGAATCAACCTGAGTGTCAGGTGCTTTGGATTTTTCTTGGGGACACTTACTGGCCATGTGATTGATTGAACACAAGCCAAAGAAATAAAAATTAATTTTGTAACTATACTATAGTTTGTGAATTTAGTTTCAGAAAAATTTTGAAGGTTTCAAATTTGTTGCACCATCAGAGTAATGATGATATTATTTGTATATTTCCCCACAGCCAACAATCTAATATTTTTGTGATCAAAACCAGGCTGATAAACTTCCCAGTAATGAGTGAGATGATTTGCTCTGCCCCATCACATACTGCAGTGTCAGGATCTCAGCCCATACCTGAGCCCATAGGGTTCTTCGATCTGGTGTGTGTGGGGGGTAGGGGGGTCTTCAGACTGTGGCTGCTCACAGGTTGTTCAAATGGAGAGGTGATCTGTCTGAGTTCTGCAGCTGTGACTTGTGTCTCATTACAGATGGCTCAGAGAGAGCCCACTCTCAGACTCAAGGCACATGTGCCCTAGCACCCCATCAATGCTAAGTCTAAGCAGCCCATCTAAGAGCAGAAGGAAGGATGGATACCTACTCTTTTGGCTGATATTTTTTTTTTTATGGAATCAAGGGTAATGGAGTTTTCTCTCAGACTGTGAAGATAGGGGTAAACTCTACCCACGAGGGTCAATTATGGAAATAGGATATACTAGCCGAACGTGGCCTTTAATCCCAGCACTCAGGAGGCAGAGGTAGGAGGATTGCTGTGAGTTTGAGGCCACCCTGAAAACTACAAAGTGAATTCCAGGACAGCCTGAGCTAGAGTGAGGCCCTACCTTGAAAAACCAAAAAAAAAAAAAAAAAAAAAAAAAGGATATTCTATTGTTTTCTCACCTACCAGGAACTATTATTAGTTTTGTGTTTGGCTTACTCTACAGGGTGATCCAGAAAGTAGAAAGGCTTAGTTCTGATTAATGGCAAACACTTTTCTAAACTCAAATACACACTTAAAAAAAAAATCTCTTAAGTCAAAAGCTTGGTTCACAGAAAAGATTTTTGAATAGGAAGAAAAAAAGACTTACTTTCTTCTTTCTTGCTAATTATTGCAGGCAGGGTATAAATCTAGAAAACAAAGGGTATCAGTCAGTTACTTGCAGTTAATGGCCTGGCACAAAAGATTGGCAAGGGGATGTTTGCACACTGAAACTCAAAAGGAGGGCACTGGCTTCAAGCTCTTAGGGTCCACCACATCCAATTCACCATCTGTCTACCCTGACTGCTGTTGTTAGGCTCACCTCGTCTCTCCTCTCCCCAGTCCCATCTTTGATGGTCCAGCCTGGGCAAAGTTCCATCTCTGTCCATGTGATCAACGTACCATGTTCTCCCCTAATGTGGAGCATAACCAACTTCTCCCGTAAACCTCTCATGGTAGAGCCAGCTGATTGACCCTCCTCAAATTATCTGAGGATTTGTTTCCATTGTGTATGATTTCAACTTGTATGTCACTGAGGTAACAAGTCATCCCCCACATTTTCTCTAGGTCATGACTTCTTAACCATTTGTGGTAAAAAGATAAGTTTAAAAAATTTTTTTTAAAAAATCAATTGACATTTTTGTAAAGTATAATAAAATGAAAATGAGAAACACAGAACCAAACCTTTTTATTATTAAATTCAATAAACTTAAAATGACTCCATCATGTGCCTAGACTTTTCTCCAAAGGCTTACTCATAATCTTTGTGCTCATCTGATTGTGGACTGAGACCACAGTTTGAGGGAAGACCTCAGGTCTGTGGGTCCCCTTGTGCTGGCACTCACTACAGAAGTCCAGGTCTTTTCCTCACAGCTATTCATGGGTCTCCTGCCATCTATGGAAGGTTCCTGAACGACAGGATGGCGCCTTCTGTTTACTCTGTGTGCTCTCACCCTACTGACCTGGCAAGTGGTCATTAATAAAGTCAACAGTGATGAATGACTCATTCTTTTTCTAACATAAACCTTCCCTTGTGTTTGTAACTAAATCATTACAGTAATATCAAAATGTTAGAAACTGAGGGTGTGCATGGAACAGGAATGCCCCCCCCCCGTGTTATTAATTGTATTATTTCCACAAAAGGCTGAACTATTTTATCAGTTCACATCCTGAGCCTTGTTCTTTTTTTTTTTTAATCCCAATGCCATGAACAGACCTTCCAAAGACAGGATATAAGCTAAATATTAATCAAATAAAATAATGTGAAATGTGCAGGACAACTAGTGTAAAGTACATTAGCACTGAAAATCCCCCTGAAAAAACAATTATATGGTGAGAATTATATGGTAATGACTGAGCCAACACTTGGAAAACATAGCATCTACTCTGATTTTGTTACTTTAATATCTTGACTTACATTACACACACACACATGAAAAAGAAAACTCAGAAGCCGGGTGTGGTGGCACACGCCTTTAATCCCAGCACTTGGGAGGCTGAGGTAGGAGGATCACCATGAGTTCGAGGCCACCCTGACATTACACAGTGAATTCCAGGTCAGCCTGAGCTAGAGGGAAACCCTACCTTGAAAAAAGAAACAACAACAACAACAAAAAAAAAAAAGAAAGAAAGAAAACTCAGGTGCTTCACAATTTTTAGAATAACAAAATGTGAATTAGAGATTGTACCACATTCTTACCGGTTCCTTCCCATCCATGGCCTCCAGCCAGAGCTTCCGATTAGCTTCCGAGAAAGCCTGCAGTGTGATGATACCATGCCTATGGAGAAACCAACACGTTACAGTCTTCCTGCTGCATCCTGACAGTTACCAACTTTTAAACCCTTAGTTCACCATAAAGGTTGAATTTGAAGGAAAAGTCTAGAATGAAAATGAAAAATGTGCATAAAATATTAAAAGAAAAAGTTTGCTTTATAGGTATGGTTCAAAAGAATCATTGTGCATATAAACATTTTTAATTTTAATAATCACAGGTAGAAGATCATGAATAGAAAGGGAGGGGGCCTTAATAGGGCAGTATTGTATATATTTTTAAGTAGAAGAACAGATTAATGGGGGTGAAAAGGCCTGAGTGAGGTCAGAGAAGAGATTGAGTAAAGGAAAGGTGGATGGAGGGCTAATCAAAATCTAAGAGAATATAAATAAGTCACATGGAAACCTACTTTTTTGTATAATGGAACACACAGGAGCCATAGATTGTTGCTAGAAAATCTTCAGTGCCAGGGATGGGACACCTTCCAGTGAATTGTTGGCCAGGGAGGTCCCTGATGCCCCAAAACATTACAGGCCATTGCCAAGGCCCTTGGTTTCCCACCAGGAATAGACAATAAGACCCTATTGCTGAAGACTCCACATACTTGGGCTGCAAGGTCACTGGGAAACCCTGCTGGAACTGAACTGAAAACCTCCTCCATGTAGACCAGCTGAGAGAAAGCTGTAAAAAGCCATGCTGCATGAATTTCAATGACAGAGAGAAATCACCAGTGAAGAAAAAGCCAACAGTGGACACTGCAAGCCTTATATTTGGCCAGCCAAGCCAAATGAGCCAACAGGTGCAATAGTGGCACGTCTGTTATGGGGGAAACCAACCTTCTTCTAATTAGACTAGAGGCCCACTCCATGGGAGGGAATATATCCCTGATACTGAAAATCTGCAACAGGGGTGGTCATGCATGACCCCTAGGGGTATAACGTCTGCTGGTGTCTGGATGAATGCATGCACTATGCTCACCAAACTGCCCAGTAAACACTTCTCTTAATGTTCATACCCATATTTTTATGCTACTCTCACTTTTGGTTAGAGAACCGTCTCTTTTCAGATGGCAGTGACCTTAGGATGACTCAGAAGGCACCATGGTGCTGAGAAGAAGTGACAGAGGAGTGCTTAGCACTGCAATATCTCAATCACACCTTCCATGACTCAGGGTCCATTGCAGAAGAGGTGGCGGAAAGAATTTAAGAGCCAAAGGAAGGGTAGGACCCCTTACAACATACTCCTACAGACCGAAATGGTCTGGATATCCATGACCTCACAGTGCCTGACACAACCTACACAAGACCGTCATAATAGGAGGAAAAGATCGTGACATCAAAATAAAAGACAGAGCTGGTTGTGGTAGGTGCATGCCTTTAATCCCAGCACTCGGGAGGCAGAGGTAGGAGGATTGCCGTGAGTTCGAGGCCACCCTGAGACTCCATAGTGAATTCCAGGTCAGCCTGGGCTAGAGTGAGATCCTACCTCAAAAAACCAAAATATATATATATATATATAAATAAATAAATAAAAGATAGGCTGATTGAGAGGGGGAGGGGATATGATGGAGAGTGGAGTTTCAAAGGGGAAAATGGGGAAAGGGAGGGAATTACTATGGGATATTGTTTACAATTATGGAAGTTGTCAATAAAAATAAATAAATAAATAAATTCCAAAACCAGATGTGAAATCTTTAAGAAGTCAATTCTGCATCAGTTAATAAAAGACTCTAATGTAGCCTCAGTCAAAATCACAAAGTTATTTTTTTAAAACAAAGAAAGAGAACTTGTATTAAAAATGCAAGGCAAAAATAGTTAATAGAGTTTTAAAGAACCACAGAATGGGGCCCTTACTCGCAGGCAGTTATAAGTACATAAGTAAATACATTATGGTATAGTTCACATAATGCATACACAGACAGTTAGCTAGACTACACTATTCAGGCCAGTATGGCAGTAGTAATTCAGTAGGAGAAAAGTAGATTACAGACCACGGGGCAGAGAGCAGGGTACATTCCCACTCCTACTGTGTCTCTGTTCTGCTTGTATCAGGGCAATAAAGGAGTAAGTAAGCAAGCCCACTAAACTCACTCACATGCACATTATCTATCTCTCTTCCATCATACTATGGCTGCAGATACCCAGAACAGTCATCTGCATATGGAATACATGGTATTCCTTCTATTGTGTTCTTAGACCACCAGGCTTCAAAAGCATACATGAGGCTTGCCAGGGAGTCAGCACAAAATGCTGTGGGCTTTCACTGTGTTGCGGATGCGGTTCTACTTCATGCACTCTCCCATAACACTCATTTTCCTTTATTCCCACATTCTCCTCTTGCGTAAAAATCATTTTTCAGTGTGCTTGTGATATGCGTGTATGTGTGAGTACATGCTCATGTGTGAGTGCTGACATGTGTGTGGAGGTCAGAGAACAACTTTCAGGATCAGGCCTTGCCGTCCACCTCATTTGAGGAGGGTCTCTTCTTGTCTGTTGTTCATTGCTGCGTTCACCAGGCTAGCTGGCCTGTGAGCTTCTGAGCAACTCTCCTGTCTCTGCCTCCCCTCTTTCCCTCTGCATGCTGGCATCACAGAAGCCAGGCATGGTTTCAGGCTTCTGAATTTGGGAACTGGGGTTTGTGCGGTAATGATCTGATCCACTGAGCCATCTCCCCAGCCCTCAGCTTCATTAATGCTGCTTCTGATCTGTTTCCTTTTTTAAATATCAAAACGTATTTGTCCAATAAATACATGAAAGAATGAAGTAAGCATGTGTTTTTTAATGATGATGACAAAATATTTCTATGATGTTTCATGTTTATCTAGTCATGGAACCAGAAATAATTTAATGTATTTAAATAATTCAATCTATAATATCGCCAGGGCACAACAGATTTGCCTTAAATTACTTCATTGTTCTTAATCTGAGTTGTAAATCCTCAGGCTATAAGCTCCTCAGTGGGCAAGAGTGCATCTTCTCCAAGTCATGTAGATGTTCTAACAACATGCCAGTACTCTAGATCTTGTGTTTGTTGTTGTTGTCTAGACTTGAGGACTAATTTTTTAAACCTATTATTAAAATGTAGCACAACCAGAAGAAAAACCATAAAGTGAAAATAAACACTCAAACCTTTCAACTACTTCTATGTCAAAGCAGAATCGTTTGTCAATTGAGTCTGTCTTTCGTCGGATACATGATTTTAATTTAAACATCTCTGGCGAACTAGTAACAAGGCCATTCTGAAATGAAAAAGGTAGAGCATTATTAACAAGCAAGGTGAACTGGAATATACTGAATATACAATTAAAGTTGACAAACAAAAATGCTAACTGTATGGTTTAGACAGGAAGGTTTGATCACATGCTTGTTTTTATCCATCCTAATATTAGCTGTCCAACTGTAATATATCATTTATATAAATCATTTATTTATTTATAATTGTATCATTTGTTATTCTATCTCATTTGTGTTTTATCTCAAAGAATTCTGTGATATCCCTGTCCAATAAACTTCCAACACATTTACTTACAACAGTGACTTATATGACACACATCCATCAGGACGTCAAATTTAAAAGGTGTACAATTCAAGTTAATGTAGCATTAGCACTAGGCATATAGAATATTTGTGGAGATACACAGCTACTACCCCATTAAAATCCCCTATGATAAAAAAGTGAACTTAACCATTCCCAAAGATCACTAGAAGACTACTATCATCTGAGCATATATTTTATTTTATTTTATTTTATTTTTTATTTTGTTTCAGAGAACGAGAGGAAGAGATTATGGGCTCACTAGGATCTCTTGCCCCTGCAAACAAACTCCAGATGCATGCACCATTTTGTGCATCTGGCTTTACACGGGAACTGGGGAATCAAACCCAGGTCAGCAGGCTTGGTAAGCGGGTACTTTTAACTGCTGAACCATCTCTTCAACCCATGAGTATATCTTTATGTTAAAGCTTTATAGTATTAAGGATAGCTACATCAAAGTCACAAAAGAAACAACGAAATGATAAAGTTCTGCTATATACCTGCTACTTTACCACATGCAATTGCTTTGTTGCTAAACAGCCAATACTCTGCTACAAAAATGGTTACTCTCTTTATGGGATTGAACGTTGGTCCAGTTCATGGAATTTCTCTTTTACATGTGAGATACCCAAGGGAAAATTGGTCCGATGTCCGGTTAATGCTATCAGTGATTACAATTCTCATAGGTTTATTATCAGAACTTTGGCTTTGTCCGTTCACATGATTAACACCCTGACTGTCACATACATTGAATTTCTGGCAATCACTACTCTAGGGATAAGAAACTAGAAGTGATTATGACACTTAATAACTTTATAGGGTAGTGGCACTGAAAGCTTTTCTTTTTCCTCAGGTATTTTTCCTTTTATTTTATGCTTTTCATTTGAATTAGCAGACTCTGATAGATGCCTGAGCATAGCAAGTTTCAACTAACTTATTTGAATGTTTCCAACATCCAGCAGCATTTACCTCTGCCATGATCTATACCACATATTATTTGGATGATTCATTTACTTTCCAGAAATTTTACTTCCTGATATGTTAAAATAAGTTTGAACTATATATCTTTGGGAAAAATTCCAGGTCCAGAGTCCTTAGATCATAACCTAATTAGCTAATGCACAAATCCAGCCACTTCCATGTTCATATCTTAAAGGAAAAGTTTTGTACTATATACCATAAAGACCTCTGCTGCCTTTCGCCAGATAGGGAACATTGTGTCTCTTACTGGTGACTAGCCATGAGAGAGACATTCTGTGGCCAATTTACTTTTGGGGTAAGTGAGTCTCGATTGGTTTCTTCTGAGAAACTTGTTAGCTAGGATATTGGTAAGCAGTTCATGGTATGGATGAGGCAGAGACAAGCACACAGCAGGACAAACGGAGCATCACACAGAGGACAGAGAATCTCTGAGCTGAGTCCCACCAATGGAAGTGGGAGCTGCTAGCCAGCTGTCAGCACAGACCACTAACTGTACAGCCAAGGACAGGAAGCGACAATTCAGTCATCTATTTAGGGATCCCTATAATGAACTCAACTGCTTATAAACACATTATGGGCAAGTTAAAGGGAAATCCTAGCCACTATTTTCTCTCATTAAGGTTAATGAAATGAGAGCACATATTTTGACTTTCTGGTTACTAAAAGTATGTGTGGGTCATGAGAAAAGCAAGCACATATGATTTTTTTCTTCAGTACTCAGATAGCTGGCTTAATTTGGAAAGAAAGGAACACAACTCACCACTTTCCCGCTGGCTTTTGTTTCGGAGACACTCATTGTAAACGTCTTGCTCCCCTTATCATACGTGCAGTAATGCTTGATCCATGTGAACCCAAGTGGGCCTAATGCAAGAAGACAAGAGCATTTAGATTGTAGTAAGTGGTTGGTATCTAAGTGTGCACATGGCTACACTGACACATTCACCATCTGCAGCTTGGAACACTTATTGTGAGAAAGGCTAGTGTGAGCGAGTCCCTCAGAATCAAGCAAACAGTTTTCCTTGCTGCTCCTACAGAGCCTCTGGAAACGCCTGACTTAGTTTAAATCTAAACTGCAACTACCTTGTCTGTAAAAATGGAATTCAGTCAGCCTACTGTGTCTGCAGTTTCTGGATGCATACTTAACCAACTATGGCTAGAAAATATTTGAAAAAGGCCGGGCGTGGTGGCGCACGCCTTTAATCCCAGCACTAGGGAGGCAGAGGTAGGAGGATCGCCGTGAGTTTGAGGCCACCCTGAGACTCCATAGTGAATTCCAGGTCAGCCTAGGCTAGAGTGAGACCTTACCTCGAAAAACCAAAAAGAAAAGAAAATATTTGAAAAACAAGTTGCATTTGTACTGAACATATACCAAATTGTTTTTAAAGACAGGGTCATGCTCTGTAGTTCAGGCTGTCTTCAAATTTGCCATATAATCAAAGTTGGCCTTGAATAATTCTGTCTAAAGTCTCGTGATGGCTGGGACTGCAGGTGTGTACCACCACACCTTGCAACTGATTGGAATACTCTTAGTCCTTAGCATACAGCCAGGCATGCAGTGTCTCTCCATAATTATTTAACAAATAAAGCATGGGCCACTTGTCATGCTCTCAGACTTCACCAACCTTAGAATCATTTCCTTTTAACCACTGATTAAAAATCTACTTCATGGACTGGATATGTAGCTCAGTTGGTACAGTACTGGCTTAGCATACATGAAGTTCTGGGTTTGAGCCTAGCGCTTTATAAAACCAGGCATGGTAGTGCACGCCTATAGTTCTAGCACTTAGAGGGTAAAAGGAGGAGTACCAGAAGTTCAAGGTCATACTCAGCAATAAGGTGAGTTTGAGGCTAGCCTAGGCTGTATGTGACCTTGTTTCAAAAAAGGCAGAAAGGACAGAAGGGAGAGAGGAAAAAGGGAGGGGGAAAGAAAGAGAAACAAAGGAAAAGAAACATCTTCAAATTACTCCTTGAAATGAAAATAATTTCCAATATCTATATAAAAGGAACCATGTATATTAGTGACGTTTATTATCATGTCTCCCATAAATACTGCACAGCCTTTCCTTTCAGCATGCTATGTTACTGTTGGCTGTTCATCCAAACTGGATGCTCCTGTTTTGTCAACAAGTTGGATGCTACCATCAGTTCAACTCTTACATAAGGAAGTGCAAGACTCCAGTTTTTCCCCAGGGAAGCTAAGTGTCCAAATGCTCAGTGGATTACCTAGGAGCCTTTTAAGTTCAACATTATAAAAGAGCATTATCTATCTAAGAAACTGAGGCTGTCAGCTGTAGATAGCTTCCTGAGCTAAGGCCCTACCCTTCATATGTGAATTTCTAACATCTGTGCATAGTGCTATTGCTGGCTTGATTTCAGTGCTATATACTGAAAAGCAAGACACCAGAAAACAAAAAGCACCTCCTGAGACCATCTTTCACAAGCCATTTAAATTCCTTTTTCTTTAATAATAGAGTCCTTGGTATCAACCCTAAGTTTAATTAGTACTTAAAGCCACTCTAGATTTTAAAATAGCAGGGTGCAGCCATGCACTTTGTAGTCACAAAGCATGACTACAATTAACTTCCATTCCATTTTGGGATCATTTCACACTCTACCACTTAGCAAGACTTGCTGATGGTTCTGTTACATGCAATGGAAGATGCTTAAAGATTTAAAGCTAATTAGTGGAAAACAGCTAGATGGAAATTAGGTAGTGATTTATGAAACGCTATCAGTTATGACTTGAAATGAAGCTGCCATAATGCCCTGATGACATTTTAGACCTCAGATGCTCTTCTCTCTGTCCATCTTCACTTTCCAGTGCCCTGCATTTAATTGTGAGGTTTGCTGCTACACAACTGTGATGCTTTAAGGTCACCTGGAAAGCCTGCAAGGGCAGAGGGACTTACACAAGCAGTTTTAAGGTCCCTAAAAGTATCTGGGAAAGTACAAATTTAGTATTACTTTAAAACTGCAAATAATAATAATAAAAGAAGCTTAATTATCTTTCCCAGTAATCATCAGAGGTTGCTGTGCTGAATATCTGAAGAGTGGGGGGCAGGATGCAACATTCATGAAATGCCTATGAAGTGCTTGCATATTACCTGGGAGCCTTTTAAATTGAACATTATAAAAGAGCATTATACATCTAAGAAACTGAGGCTGCCAGCTGTAGATAGCCACAGTTCCTTCAGCCAGACATATGATTACAGCTGCCTTTTTAGGGCATTAATAGTCTCACATTGTTTCAGAAATGAAAAGAGATACACGCACTCTGCACTGCAGTGTTAATGCCAGCACTAAACACTGAGGTACTTGACGCACATCATCTCTAGGTCTAGAAGAGTATGAAGAATACGTATTTTCATTTTTATTAATGAATGAATACACTGAGCTCATAAAACTGAATAAAAAGAAAAAGAAAACAAACAAAAAAATCACTGGAATGAGTAACCCAGTTAACAGGTGACAAACACAGAATCCCAACAGATTTCTGACAGAAGCTCAGGCTCTTCCCAGGTACATTAGTTATTTCCTTTGTTGCTGTGATTAAAAGCAACTTAAGGAAAGAAAAGTTTATTTCACAGTCGGAGGTTACAGCCCATCATGGCAAGGAAGGCATGGCGCCAGGAGCACATTCAGTCTGAAGTCAGGAGGCAGAGAAAGGGCTGCTTCCTTGCTTTCTTTCCTCTTTGCATGCAACAGGAACCCTCAGGCCATGGGATGGTTCTGCCCACAGTTAAGGTGGGGCTTCTCACCTCAATTACCCAGTCCAGAAAGTCCCTCACAGACATGCTCAAAGATTTCTCTCCTGTGCAATTCTAGATTGTGCCAAGTTATCAGCGAACAAACGATCATCAACCACCAGAGCAGGTCAACTGATGTCTATTAGAATGTGACAAAGAATGGCCAAATGTGGATAATGAAATGACCACACACCAAGTAAGAGTGGGGCTCCGTGCCTCCGCACATGTTGGACTCTAGTTATATTCTACAGGTACACATAGATGGTGAGATTTATCAATTGTACAATTTTAATTATTTTCTTCATTTACATAATTTTATCTTGTTTTATTAATGTTGCTGCTACTTAAATAAAAACAAAAAACATGACAGACATGGTGGCACATGCCTTTAAACCTGGAATTTAGGAAGCTAAGGATAACGGTGAGTTCAAGGCCAGATTGAGACTACACAGTGAATTCTAGATGAGCCGGACCTAAAGTGAAGCCCTACCCTGAAAACCACATCCTCATACTAGGTCAGCACCTCAACACTGAGCACATCCTCATACCAGATCAGCACTCTACAACTGGGTACATCCTCATACCAGATCAGAACTATACCACTGAGCACATCCTCATACCAGATCAGCCCTCTACCACTGAGCACATCCTCATACCAGATCAGCACTCTACCACTGAGCACATCCTCATACCAGATCAGCACTCTACCACTGAGCACATCCTCATACCAGATCAGCACTCTACCACTGAGCACATCCTCATACCAGGTCAGCCCTCTACCACTGAGCACATCCTCATACTAGATCAGCACTCTACCACTGAGCACATCCTCATACCAGATCAGCCCTCTACCACTGAGCACATCCTCATACTAGATCAGCACTCCACCACTGAGCACATCATCATACCAGATCAGCACTCTACCACTGAGCACATCCTCATACCAGATCAGCACTCTACCACTGAGCACATCCTCATACTAGATCAGCACTCTACCACTGAGCACATCCTCATACCAGATCAGCACTCTACCAGTGAGCACATCCTCATACCAGATCAGCACTCTACCACTGAGCACATCCTCATACCAGATCAGCACTCTACCACTGAGCACATCCTCATACTAGATCAACACTCTACCACTGAGCACATCCTCATACCAGATCAGCACTCCACCACTGAGCACATCCTTATATTAGTTCAGCACTCTACCACTGAGCACATCCTCATACCAGATCAGCCCTCTACCACTGAGCACATCCTCATGCCAGATCAGCACTCTACCACTGAGCACATCCTCATGCCAGATCAACACTCTACCACTGAGCACATCCTCATACCAGATCAGCACTCTACCACTGAGCACATCCTCACACTAGATCAGCACTCTACCACTGAACACATCCTCATACTAGATCAGCACTCTACCACTGAGCACATCCTCATACTAGATCAACACTCTACCACTGAACACATCCTCATACCAGATCAGCACTCTACCACTGAGCACATCCTCATACCAGATCAGCACTCTACCACTGAGCACATCCTCATACTAGATCAGCACTCTACCACTGAGCACATCCTCATAGCAGATCAGCACTCTACCAGTGAACACATCCTCATACTAGATCAGTACTCTACCACTGAGCACATCCTCATACTAGATCAGCACTCTATCACTGAGCACATCCTCATACCAGATCAGCACTCTACCACTGAGCACATCCTCATACTAGGTCAGCACTCTACCACTGAGCACATCCTCATACCAGATCAGCACTCTACCACTGAGCACATCCTCATACCAGATCAGCACTCTACCACTGAGCACATCCTCATACTAGATCAGCACTCTACCAGTGAGCACATCCTCATACTAGATCAGCACTCTACCACTGAGCACATCCTTATATTAGATCAGCACTCTACCACTGAGCACATCCTCATACTAGATCAGCACTCTACCACTGAGCACATCCTCCTACTAGATCAGCACTCTACCACTGAGCACATCCTCATACTAGATCAGCACTCTACCACTGAGCACATCCTTATATTAGATCAGCACTCTACCAGTGAGCATATCCTCATACCAGATCAGCACTCTACCACTGAGCACATCCTCATACCAGATCAGCACTCTACCACTGAGCACATCCTCATACCAGATCAGCACTCTACCACTGAGCACATCCTCATACCCGATCAGCACTCTACCACCGAGCACATCCTCATACTAGATCAGCACTCTACCACTGAGCACATCCTTATATTAGATCAGCACTCTACCACTGAGCACATCCTTATATTAGATCAGCACTCTACCACTGAGCACATCCTCATACTAGATCAGCACTCTACCACTGAGCACATCCTCATACTCGATCAGCACTCTACCACTGAGCACATCCTTATATTAGATCAGCACTCTACCACTGAGCACATCCTTATATTAGATCAGCACTCTACCACTGAGCACATCCTTATATTAGATCAGCACTCTACCACTGAATACATCCTCGTACTAGATCAGCACTCTACCACTGAGCACATCCTCATATTAGATCAGCACTCTACCACTGAGCACATCCTCATACCAGATCAGCACTCTACCACTGAGCACATCCTCATATTAGATCAGCCCTCTACCACTGAGCACATCCTCATACTGGATCAGCACTCTACCACTGAGCACATCCTCATACCAGATCAGCACTCTACCACTGAGCACATCCTCATACCAGATCAGCACTCTACCACTGAGCACATCCTCATACCCGATCAGCACTCTACCACTGAGCACATCCTCATACCAGATCAGCACTCTACCACTGAGCACATCCTCATACCAGATCAGCACTCTGCCACATCATCAGGTATATGAGCCGTATACCTTTAAATCAATATAATATATTGTCAGTCAATTGTAAATGAATAAATATGTAAAAGTAATGCAGGCATATGTAGAGGATATATAGTGTTGGTGTGAAGTTTAAAGCTAGGGGTATAATAAAAATAGTTTTCACCTGTGAGATCTACAATAGCATCCACTAGCCAGGGCCCATCCCAGTGGAGTCAGAACCCCAGCTGCATTTCAGGATGCTCTGTGGGGTGGGTTCAAAGGAAGAAAAGCCTGAAGGCAAAGTAGGAGCAGTGAAGAAGCCACTGAAGTGGTTGGTCTGAGCCGAAGCGGAGGGCTAGAATAAAAGAATATTAAGAAGTCCAAATAGAGATTTAATTCTGGGCCAGTGAGAGATCAGAACTGGAAAGCTAAAGATTATCTTGTGTTTTGTAGCCTAGTAGAGTGGGAGGAACCATTAAGAGAGATCAAAAAACCCAGAAATAAGGATAGTACTACAAAGGTTCAGAATGACCCAGAGTAAAATCAGGTGTCTTGCACAAAAGATGCCCACATCAGATAAGTGCAAAAGCACTGTGCTGGGTCTGCCCAGCCCACCTCCCACCTTCACATTATAAAAAGACCCACACTCGTAGACTGTGGGTCCAAATGCCCCACATCCTGGGAATAGGTCAGCAAGCCACAACACATCCAGTGGATGGACTACCAAGTAGTGACTGAGTATCAGGAACTTGAAAATTAAAAATATTTTAGCTAATCTGAGGTATTTTTGTTTAGAATGAAAAAGGATGTGCAAAAGGATCTTCAGTCTACCATCTGAAAATAAAAACATGAAATAAAATACTATCAGGCCATAATAAATTAAAAATTCTTAGTCACAAGAATGATACCTCCCTCCCCCATGCCATGTCTGAGTAGTCCTCATCAAATACTCTATCTGCCAAAATCCATCCTTAATACAGAGAACATTCCTCAGTCTACCCTCACACTGATGCTTCAATTCCTGGAGGTTGAAATAAGTGTCCTCATATTCCCCTGAATTTGTAACACAAGTAGGATTGTCATTAAGATTTATCACTTCAGATCTGAAAAGAGAACACAAGCCAAAGTAGATAGTTAATGAGAGGGAATAACCTGCACTGGAGTCCAGGTCCCTTTCCCATCTAATTTAGACCCTATAGTAATTCATGTTTGCTAAATCTGTCAATCAAATTGTTATATGTTGCTTTCCAACAAGTGATTGCCATCTGGGCATCTCAAACACAAAACTGATTGGCATTTTAGTGATCAAGTTCCATGCACAACGAGCACCTTTCACAGTCAACCCAACACCTACGGGATTTTCCACCACAAAACCAAATTATTGTACCAAGCCAACCACTTCTAGCACTGCTTTGCCTGCTGACACAGGGACGCCAGAGCTGTGATGCTCCTAGTGTGTCAGTCCCAGAGTGTGAGAGGAGCACAGCAAGTGAGAACACATCTTTCAAAACACTGGTAGCAACTGCCACAAAAGCTAAGCATATGGTTTTGTATTTTACAACAGCAAGGGCCATAATGGACTCAAATGAAAATAGCAGTTTCTTTCACACAAACACGAGGACAGCACTGTAGGGCACATCTGATTTAAGACAGAGTTAATGTAGTCAAAATAGTCAAACTAGTTCTATTTAATGACAAGTAATATACAGAAAGGACTCCAGTTACACAAGTTTGAATGGCTTTATATCCATTATTACGAGAAGAAACTGTCTTAGTATGAGGCAATTAGAACAGTGCTCTGTGGGGTCTGGTGCTTATTTTCTAACCTCAGGCAGTAAAGAGTGTCAATGTGACATGACATAATTGCCAATTTTACTCCTGAAAACTGGCAGAGCACAGAAGTAAATGAAATAATGCTGCTGAGGAGAAACTATATTACAGTCACCAGGATGATTCATCCCTACAAAGACTTTGATTTTCGATTTTCTGTGAAACTTCAAATTGAGATGAAGCATCACAATTAATCTCTAAAACTGGATTCAGGGTATTGTACCATCAGAGATCCTGATGCAAAATTGGAAATCCTTCCTCACTTGGGTGGTGATAATGGTGGTGTGTGGGGGGGGGCAGAGTGTTTTCAATACCATATCAAAATATTATGTGATAGCTAACTTTTTATTGCTGGGACAAAATACTTGCCAAAAATCTGTTTGAGGGAGAAAGGCTTATTTCAGCTTACAGTTCCAGGTCAGGGAAGGAAGGCATGGTGCCGGGAGCTGACCACACTCAATCCACGGGATGGAGGCTAGTGCTCAGCTCTCTCCTGTTTAGCCAGTCCAGGAACCCTGCCCAGCGGATGGTGCTGCCACTCTTTGGGTGACTCTTCCCATCTAATCTAGAACATCCCTCACAATCATGACCTGAGATTTTGTTTCCGTGGTGATTTAAATCCCCTCAAATTGACACACACTCTAAGGATAGAAGGAATATGCCTTCCCATCAGAAGTCACAGCAGTACTTCCAGGTCATCAAGTGACACCGTGGAGAAACAGCAGGTTGTGTGTAAGAGACACAGGATACATCTTTGGCACTCACGTTTTTCCTGGACATAAAGATAGCCTTCCATGGTCCACTGGCTGGGTGGTCTGTAGTCTTGGTTGGCAGATTTCATCCTTTGCATCAACCGCTCTACCTCTTGCCGAGTACTTTCAAAGTTATTCCTTGTCTTAAGGAAAAGAAACAATGAATTCATGTACTATTTGCTACCACAGCTCAAAATCCTCCCAACTAAAGATTTTAAAAGGCCAGTAAGCTGGGTGTGATGGTGCATGCCTTTAATCCCAGCACTAGGGAAGAAAAGGTAGAAGGATCATTGTGAGTTTGAGGCCAGATTGAGACTACAGAGTGAATCCAGGTAAGCCTGGGCTACAGTGAGATTCTACCTCAGAAAAAGAAAAAGACAGAGAAAAAGAAAAAGAAAAAGAAAGAAGAAGGAAGGAAGGAAGGGAGGGAGGGAAAGAAAAGTTCAAAAATGACATAGGTAACCTTGATCCTTTTGGCACTATCTGTTCCATCCAGGATCCCGTCATGCTTAGCCCTGTGGTCTGACTCTGAATCACTTTTTAAAAATTTTTATTTTTGTTCATTTTTATTTATTTATTTGAGAGTGACAGAGAGAGAAAGAGGGAGAGAGAGAGAGAGAGAGAGAGAGAGAGAGAGAGAGACAGACAATGGGCTCGCGAGGGTTTCCAGCCACTGCAAACAAACTCCAGACGCATGCGCCCCCTTGTGCATTTGGCTAACATGGGTCCTGGAGAATCAAGCCTCGAACCAGGGTCCTTAAGCTTCACAGGCAAGCACTTAACCGCTAAGCCATCTCTCCAGCCCCTGAATCACTTTTGAAAACATCTCTAGTAGACCTTCTGGTTTCTTCCTTTTTATTTTTTTGTTGTTATGTGTGACTTTCTATCTTTACACCCTACTGTACCTACAGGGTAAACTATGGAAATTAGAAGTACTTAACGTGTACTAACTAAATTTGAATTAGACCTAAGATAAAAAGCAGATACATAAGAACTTAATTTCTTTTGTTTTAGTATGCTTGGTTTTTAAAAACTATTTATTTATTTGCAAGGAGAGAGAAGAGAGAAAGAGTGAGCCTCTAGCCACTGTAAATGAATGCCAGATGCATACACCACTTTGTGCATCTGAATTTAGATGGGCACTGGGGAATCAAGCCTGGGTCATTAGGCTTTGCAGGCAAACGCCTTTACCACTGAGCCATCTCTCCAGCCCCAAGAATTTAATTTCTTTTGAGGTATTTGTGAAGGGTAATAAAACATACATATATTAAAATTCAAAAATATGCTAAAATACTGCTTAAAGCATAGTTGAAAGGAAAAAATGTGAAGTAAAATAAAAGAATAAAAAAGGGGGACAATATCATTTTATATGTGCACATATATGGGCTGGGGAGATGGGTCATCAGTTAAAGGCTCTTGTTTACCAGTCAAACAGTCTGTGTTCAATGGCCCAGAACCTTTCTGAAACCAAACCCAGAAAAGTGTATATGCATCTGGTGTGTGTTTGTAGCAGCAAGAGGCCCTAGTACATGCATGCATTCATGCATACACACACACACACTCTCTCTCTCTCTCTCTTGAATTAGTTATTTTTAAAATTAGTTATTAAAAAACATATATATATGGCATTAAGCAAGTTAAAGACTCCCCACTTTTCTTAGTCCTAAGGTTTTTTTTTTGAGAAAATATCACATATCTTAATTTTCAAAATGCAAGCGTTAATGAGAGATTAATATTAAAAACTGACATAAGGGCTGGAGAAATGGTTTAGTTGTTAACGTGTAAAGCCAAAGATCCCAAGTTCAATTCCCCAGGACCCATGTAAACGAGATGCACAAGGTGGTGCATGTGTCTGGAGTTTGTATGCAGTGGCTGGAGACCCTGGTGTGCCCGTTCTCTCTATGTGCCTCTCTCTCCCTCCCTAACTCACTCTCTCTCAAATAAATAAATAAATAAATATTTTAAATGACATAAATATCGCTAATGTCAAAGTTCCAATTTCTTTTGAGGAAAATAACCATTTGCTCCTAAGTTTGCTTCAGCTATAGAAAGTACCAAAGTTTTCTCTAGGAAAGGTCCCTTTTGCTTTCAGAACACATTATCTGACCACAGTGTGTCTGAAGACATAAAAGCCACCACCACTTAAGTCTAAGATCTTGTTGTGGCCCATACTAAGAGAAGTAAACCTCAGAATAGATCAGGACTTTTTTTTTTTTTTTCTTTTCTTGGTGGGCTCTATTTGCTATTCTTTGCTTTCAAAAGGATTTAAAAGGCTGGACTTTTTTTTTATTATTGTTTCCTCCTTTGTTATTCTCAAATCACAGGAAATCTTAACATAATTGGAACTAATATAGAAATAAATAATAAAAATTCATTGGCATCTGCAATTTCCCTTTTGATATTTACAAAACAGTTCAACCATATTCCATGTTGAAAAAAGATGTAAATGAATTAAAAGTGAGACCAAATCTGCTAGAAAATCTAAGTTAAAGAAAAGCTAAAACTCAAACAGAAACAGAATAAATCCAATTGCATATGTCTCACAGGACACACCGATGCTGTAGTTTCATGTCCTGGCAATCTCCAGAATGACAAGGATCAGATAAGGAAATAAATACGAGAGCTTTTTATGGAAAATTAAATGAAGGGTTCTTATATTATTTTGTCTAAAGTACTAGACAGTCAGGGCTTCAATGACACCGAAACCTCGATAATTAGGTTCATTTTTCATCAGTTTGACAATGCAGAAATAAGTTGGCCTAAAGGAAGTTGTTTTTTGTTTTTTGTTTTTCTTTTGTTTGTTTTTCGAGGTAGGGTCTTGCTCTAGCCCAGGCTGGCATGGAATTCACTATGTAGTCTCATGGTGGCCTCGAACTCATGGCAATCCTGTAATCTCTACTTCTAGAGTACTGCGAATAAAGGCATATTCCCACAACACCTGGCTCGCTAAAGGAATTTTTTTTGTGTGTCTTTTAATTACTATAAGTGTTACTCAGCATTTGAAAATCACAACTTGAACAATTGTGCAATCAGAGATTTGAAGGACTAGAACTCTGACAAAAACTTATACAAGAAGGCTATTATAAATAATTCTCACTGTGCTTTAAAACAGCTATTTTAAATACTTCAACTTGTTTGCAAATAATATCTCCTGTCACATACAATCCAGAGATGTTTTACAAAGTAAAATAAGCCTATCACTCCACACATGCAGGAATAATGATTTCTTAACAAATAAGACCTGCCTAAGGTCAGCCAGTATTTTTCTCCCCTCCAGGTTTGGAGTATAAGTGCTAAATAAAAAGCATCAACATTTAAGGTCCACAAGAGGTGTTCATGCATGTGCACATTGTGAATTCATTGCTATAATAAAGTTAATTAACATATTCATCATCACATGTACTTGGCATTTTTGTCAATGTGTGTTGAGAACATTTAAGTTCCGTATCAATTTTCAAGTAATAACACAGCATCACGTATATTCATCATGCTGTACATTAGATTTCCAGGCCCTTTTCATCTAAATTAATGAGACTACTAGATAAGGGCAAAATTTCCAAACCTCCAGTTAATAATTGCTTTTAAAATATCAGAAGTATATATTTTTTAACATAAACTAGTTATTTTCTGGTGTATTTCATCTAATCACTGGAAAAAAATTGACATTTATAAAGTGACTTTTCTCAGTTCCTGAGGTGTTACCATCCTTTAGACAAGGTCTGACTTGGGTCTGACTGAGTCTCTGTGAGGCAAAGGCGGGAGGAGCAGGTATAGTCTTACATTCTGCAAGTTGAACTGCAGCTGCTGCTTATATGGTGCAAATTCCTGGGCAAGCTCATATCCCTCGTGGTAAAATGTGAACAAACCCTGAAGGAATGACAAAAGCTGCAAAGACAAGGAGACAAGAAGGTGATCGTCCAACGTAAAATATTGAGGACTTTGAATCGCACTCTTATTCCTGAAACTAACACATTTTCAGTCTCTTGACAAGGCAGGCAAAAGAATTACGAACAAGGAAGATAAATTATAAGAGTCCCTGTTCCTTTTACTTTTGGTAGACAATGACTTAATTTAGAGTCTGGCCATAAACTGTTCTATTAATTGCTGTACTATGCAACTGCATTAAAGGAATATTCACAATAGACCACCAAGGGGGATAAAAACTAGAGTAACATCAATTCTAGTCTGGAAGAGCATCTAAACCAAGCAGAAGATGATAAAAGAAACTGAAGTAGCAAATCACAGGTAGAGGAAGGCCTATCTGTCCCAAGGAACTCAAGAAAAGTTACCACAGGGTGGCAGTACAGACTAGTATTGTACAGAAAACACTGAAGCAAGGAGATTGAAAAAAGAGATGAGGTGAGCCTTCCCTATTATACTTAAATGCTTCAGGACAGAAAACAGTCCATGATCCTACCAGATAATTGCAAATCCACTTCTTCTTACTTACTATGTCTTTGCCTGTAAAGTAAGACAGGCTCACCATGGAATTATGAGTCACATTTGTTTATATGAGTAAGTTCTATCTGGAAAGAGTGATTTCTATGTAAAGCATTGAGAATTTACTCCACAGACTTATCCACTAACTTGAAATCTCCCACAACCTCCTCCTGCGACAGAGTTACAAAATACTTTTGCAAAGAAGCTCATAGTATGTCTGTAACTTATTATTTTAAATTAAAGAGGAAACCATTTGAGACCATTTTCATATGTGAATAACTTCCACCACTTCCTCTGTCTGGGGAGGTGAGAGGGCCCAGCTAAGTATCAAGTCATGTCATGCTACCACTTCCAACACCCTGGGCTGGTTCTCCTGGAGAACAATGGCCACATGCCTTTCTTGCTACAAACAAGTAAACCTCATGCAAAACTATGTTCAAAAGGCATACCTTTAAAATTGTTTTATTGTTATTTCTTCATAGAATTTTAATATTCCATTTTGACCAAACTACAGCTTAAAACTGGTCTTCAAAAGCTTTCAATTAGACTTGAACTATGGAGATTTAGACTTTTTCATATAAAAATAAGATCCTTTTGAATTATATACATAGCTCCAGTCCTCTAAATCCCCTATGAATAGTTTCGGTTCCTGACTATTGTTTCCTGTGGTAGCTTCTATCATCATCCCATGATCAAATGGTCTCGTTATGAACTAGAATGTCATATGAAGCATCTGTTATTTTAAAATAATGAGAAGCAAAGTTAGTTAAATTTATGAAAAATGTATTTTAAGAATATCTGTGACACACCTGTATAACACACAAAAATATGAAATCCAGTTTTTCTTGTATTGTGAGTGTTCTTTCAGAACATGGGAAAAGACAGAGCACCCTGGTGGCAGAAACATGAAGTCACACATTTCTGAGTATAGCCTCAGGCATCAGCAGAACAGTGATAACTGGTCAGCTGCCGTCACTAGGCCACAGAGGTTTATGACACATGTGGATCCATCCATTCTGGCTTGAAGCTCCAGCCCTAAAGGTATGTTATATTTCAAAAGATTACATGCCTTCAGGGGGCTGGTGAACTGTCTCAGTGGTTAAAGGCGCTTGCTTACAAAACCTAGCAGCAGGGTCCCAATCCCCAGTACACACATAAAGCCAGATGCATGTGACGGCACATAGGTCTTTAGTCCCCTTGCAGTGGCAGAAGGCCCCAGTGTACCCACACTCTCACTCCCTCTTTCACTTCCTCTCTCTTTCTCCCTCTGTCTGCCTCTTCCCCCCTCAAATAAAGAAAATATTATATTAAAAAGATTACATTCCTGTAGAAGTGTTGCATTGCTTTCCACTGAGCCCCCAGTGACTTGTGGGACACCTCCTTACAGAAGAGTCCTCTGAGGATTGCCAACTCACTAGCTACACATGGGTCCCCTAAAACTCTTCCTACAGAAATATTTTGACATGGACTTTGGTAAGTCAACATTGTCCACTGAGCCTTGTTTTGAGTTCTTAATCGTGCTCTCAAATGTGTAAGCTGCTGGCACCCCCATTCTATTCAGGTAGAAACGTGTCTGATACAGCAACTTCAACCCAGAGGTGAACTCTCTACCTGCGCCCTCTAGCAAGTTCAGATTTATTAGCAGGAGACATGTTTCATCTCAAGGCAAATACTAAGTACCAGTAGGAAAGTTACAATTCTACTAAAAGTAGATTAAAAACATAGCCGGGGCCAGGCGTGGTGGCGCACGCCTTTAATCCCAGCACTCGGGAGGCAGAGGTAGGAGGATTACTGTGAGTTCAAGGCCACCCTGAGACTACATAGTTAATTCCAGGTCAGCCTGAGCCAGAGTGAGACCCTACCTCGGGGGAAAAAATACATATATATGTATGTATATATATATACCGATAACCCCTATCTTTTTTCCTCTGTTCCACATCTTTTGATGTGGTTTTTGGGCAAGTTTAACAAAGATGACGTGTGAGATATAACTGCCTCTAGGTGGCAGAAAAGTTAAACTTATTTTTAAAAAGTTTAGTCGCACCTATGCCAGCTCATTTCATCCTTGACATACTCGATGCTGTTAATCTAAGGGCACTTAATTGAACAATCAGAAAACTTTAGAGAATTATACTTTTCACATGCCAGTTTCTCTGGTGAATGTGCCTGCCCTGCCCACAGGGAAGACTGAGATTTTAGTATCCTTAAAGGAAATCTTACTACTACATTAGTGAGAATGATAATGACCAGACAAGTTCACTTTTTAAAATTTTTTATTATTTATTCGCATATAGTGTGTATGTGGGGGACATGTTAGGGTACCCTGCAAATGAACACCTGACTGGCTTTACATCGCTTGCTGGAAACTGAACCAAGGTCAGCAGGCTTTGTAAGCAAGCACCTTTAGCTACTCAGCCATCTCCCCAGCCTCTAGACTCATGTTTAATATTAAAAAGTTCACTTGGGTGATAAAGAGGTGGCTCAGCGGATGTAAAAAAGTTCTTTAGGGGCTGGACAGATGGCTTAGTGGTTAAGGTACTTGCTGCAAAGCCTAAGGCTTGGTTCCCCAGTACCCACGTAAGCAGTGGCTGGAGTCCTTGGAACTCCCATTCTCATTCTGTCTGTCTCTCTTCTCTCTATCTCTCTCTGCTTGCAAATAAATAAATAAAAATAATTTTTAAAAAGTTCTTTAACACCAAGTAACTCTTGTGTTGCAATTTGCTATCCCCAATAACCTGACCAAATGTCAGCTCATAGATAATCTTTAAAAGCTAGTGCAAGTTAGTCAAAACTTCAGAAGTATTCATAATTTCCTCACCCACTGATCATCAGAAAGTTCAATAATATAGGATGGCAATGGTGTATATTAGTTACATCATTGCTACTAAACCCCAGATGATGTAAGGGCAGAGAGGCTGATCAGGCTCAGTGTTTAGGGGATGCAGTACATCCTGGTGAGGAAGGCACAGGAGAGGGCCTTGTCCACGTGGTGGGCACACAGGACACAAACTTGGAAGCAGAGACAGGTCCAGCCAAAAGTATGGCTGGCCTACTGCCCTAAATCACTGACCCCCAGTGCTCCACTTCCTTCAGCAAGTCTCCACCTCCTAAGGATCTACAATCTCCCTAAATAGTAAACAAGTCAAACACATGAGTCTATATGAAGCATTTCACATTCAAACTATAACATGGTATTTCCAAATGACTCAAGCCTTAAGATCCCACAGTTACCAGTAATACTAACATTGGGCAGAAAGAGGACTGTGATACCAACACAAGGGGAGGCAAATAGATCAAAGGAATAGAATTGAAATTTTAAAAATATACCCATGCTACAGTTCGAATGTGGAATTTCCCCAGTTTGACCAGTTGGTGGCACTGTTTAGGAAGGCTATGGAATCTTAAAGAGATGGGGCCTATTTGGAAGAAGTGGGCTCCTCCAAAGGCGAGCATCAAGTTTTATAGCCCACCTGATTCCAGTCCAATCTCTATTTCCTGATCATCCGAGATATGAACAAGCTCCCACCGCTATAGCTATACTGCTGATTTCATAAGCCTTTTTTTCCTGATGGACTGGATGCCCTTAAACTATAAAACAAAATAATTTTTCCTAATATACCACACATCACTGGTCACCCAATTTTTGACAAGACTGTCAAGACCACAATAGAGAAATAACAGTCTGAAAAGATCCCCGACTCATTATTCTTCAGGAAAATACAAACCCAAATCACAACAAGATCTGACTGCATGTACTCTAGGATGGCTACACTGGGAAAATGGAATCAATAGCAAATATTGGCATGGGAGAGGAGGACTGGTCCATTGTACACTACCAGTGGGGGCTGTAAAGTGGTACAGTACTTTTGAAAGCAAAGTCTGGTAATTCCTCAAATCATTAAACGTAGAGTTACCATCTGATGCAGAAATTTGACTTCAAGAGAGTTGAAAAGTCATTCCTACACAAGGCTGTGTACATAAATGTTGACAGCAACATTATTCATAATAGTTAAAAGGTATCCATTAACAGGTGTTAATTAAAACAATATAAAAATTATCTCAAACATATCATCACAAAGTAAGAACACTATTTAATGTGAGTCACTTTGCCCGATTTTTATTTTCTACTTATGTTTTACTTCTCTATAATCTACAGGCCATTGGTCCCAACACAGGACATCTGCTCTACTTAGATAGTTACTTGTTAAATTAATCAGGGATAGAACTAAAACAGAATGCCCAACAACTATAATATGTAACAGTAATGCAAACAGAAACTGGGATTTGTACACCATAAAACTGCAAAAACACTAAAAAATCCTCACGTGCTTTTAAATTTCTAGCTCCGGGGAGCTTTGTTTTTAAGTTTTTAAATTGTTTTTCTTAAGCCAGGCATGTTGGATCATGCCTATAATTCTAGCAATTGGAAGGTGGAGACAGAAGGATCAGGAGTTTCAGGTCAGTCCTGACTACCTAGTGAGTGTGGGCCAGCCTGAGCTAGGTGAACCCCTCTCTCAAAAGAACAAACAACCCCACAAAAGTTCCACTCCAAATTAATTCATAAATGCACAAGATTAGCATGCATGTCCACATTTCGTTGGTCTCATTTGCATCTATTCATTACTGAAATGGAAATTAAGTAAACCCCCACTATGAGCAAAACTAAGCAGGCAGTAGTACTTGGTTGGCCAGATAGTCTAACAGGAAAGGCACAGCAGCAAAGAAAATAATATGAAAGGAAGAGTTTAACATCAACTTTGACTGTGGTATCATAAGAAAGGCATGTGTTATACAGCATCACAGTCTGGGATAGGGTACAGGAAAGAAAGAAAAAAAAAAACATTTCAAGAGAAGATTAGCTTTTATTTCTTCACAATTTGCAAATTCTTATCATTCCTTCTGCCACCTGTGAACACATGATTTTATATCTTCTCTTTATACATCTGATGTCATCTCATGGAAAGGTATAGTTAGTTGACTGTTTCCAGACAGTATGTGCCATAAAAGAAACTTAGATGGGGAACCAGCCTATCATACAAAGTGTCCCTCTCTGGAACCTGAGGTTTCCTTCCATTACTTCCCACTCAGGTGAGGAAAGATCATGCCAGGTGTGGAGCAGAAACAACAGCATAGCCAATAGAGTGTCTGAAGGAAATGGTGACACGACACAGGGGAAGAAATATGTGGGAAACTGTCAGAATTCATGAGATCTGATAGTCTGGCACCACAAAGGGCTCCAATGAAGAAACAGCAGGCGGCAAGTGCTACAGGAAAAAGTTTACCAAACGGGGAAGCAGTTGGGCAGATGAAGCTGGGCTTTCAAAATTGTGGTGCGGAACTGGATGAAGAAGTGATGGAGTGGGGACCAAGAATCAGAAGCAATGGTCTTCATCACAGGAATGATTAGGCTGACTCGCTGTCTACCAGCCCTGATGAGCTACAAAAGGCCCCCTAAGTCCTATGACATTTAATCAGACCCTCAAAGGGTCCGCTAGATAAGTCACTGATTCAGTCTAAGGGATTTAAGGACTTAGCTATATAGCAAACAGAATTTGGATGGAAGCCTGTTATTCCAAACAAAAAGTAAAAATTAAATCCCTGAGCCTGAGTTACAGCCTCTAGTTCCTTAATCCTCCCTGCTCAGGGACTGGCCTTACAACCTGCCAAGTGCCTTGTTTACAGGAGAGTCAGAGGCCTGGGACAAAGCAAAAGACCTGCAGGCCAGGGAGTATTTCCCCTAGGCTCTGCTCTTTCTCAGTTTTTCGCTGTCTCCAGGGTGTCACTGGTGGTTTCCCATTAGGAAATGAATTATGACAAATGTGTCTCAAAATATCGTCTTCCTTTCTTCCCTCTATCACTATCCTCTCCACTACAGTAGGAATGGAGTACTTCATTTTTATTATAAATGAATATTTCAAAAGCTGACAGGAAGAAAAGAATGGCTTAGCTATTTGGTTTACTTATGCATTAATAATCCTGTCTTCTCATGTACAGGAAACCACGATATATCTATATATCTGTGCCAGAAGATTACCTTGACAGTGGAACTTTCCTGTATCCATCATAGGTGGCAAATGATGGAGATGCTTATGTAAGCAATATCGTGACACATTAGTCTACCACTAGGAAAAAAATGCTAAGAAAATGAAATAAGCTCATAACGACCAACCACCTGTTCTTTTCTGGAGCTAAGTTTACACCAGGGAATCAACGACTTTTTATAGTAATTTAAGAAAATGAATGACTTCACAGCCAAAGTCAGGCAGATCCTAGCTGTGTGTCAAATGGGACATGGGACAAGGAAGGAGGGAGGACCTTGAGTTTTCTCTTTTCCTAAATGCTTGGTAAATATGGTACTTTACCGGTATGTTGTGATGGTTAATCTCGATTGTCAGATTGTCAACTTGATGGATCAGGAAGAAGTAAGAAACAAACTCTGAGAGAATTTTTTCCAGGGGGAATTAACTAAGTGGGGAAGATTCTCCCCAAGAGTGGGCAGTAGCCCAGATATAGTGAGGTCTGGTGGGAAAGCAATGCTATTTCTGTGTGCTGCCTTCTGTTCTAACTGTTGAGTGCATTGACCCCTCATTGATAGCAGAACCCAGGTTCTTCAGCCTTTGAATGGGCGATGAAAACCAGAGGCTCTCCAGGAATCCTTCAGGCCTTAGAACTAGATTAGGACACTGAGGCATCCAGCCTCGCCGACTACCAGGTTCTCAGCTTCTGCAGCATGCAGCCATTGCTGAGCAAACCCAGACCATACCATGTAACACACCCCTCCATTATAGTATATATTCATTATCCCCATTGTATTCCTCTCGAGAATCTTGACTAACATAGATATATTCATTGATGCATAGGTAGTTGTATTAGTTATCTTCTCTTTGCTGTGACAAAATATCTGACAAAAGAAGCAACTGAAGGGAAGAAGGAAGGAATTATTTCAGCTCATGACATAGTCCATTGCATCTGGGAAGATGTAGAATTTATAGCAGTTGAAGTGTAGGGCTGAGACTCCTCACAGTTTAGTGAACCATGAATCAGGAAGCAGAGAGAAGGGAATGCCAGCAGCCAGCTGACATTCTCCTGTTTTCCTTTCTTTTTAGTCCAGGGTCCCACCCAGCCTATGGGGTGGTGCTAACTCCCATACAGGACAGCTCCAAGCTCCCCTCTGGCAATGGCCTCACAGACACACTAACGCTGTGATTCCCTCAAGTCCCAGGCCTTTCCTAATCCAGTCGAGTTGACAGTCAGTAACAGCTGCCACAGCACTGTTCCTTGAATAGACTTTGTCCTTAGAGCAGTTTTAGTTTTACCAAGATGATGGGAGAAGGCTCAAAAGTTAAAGGTACTGGCTTGCAAAGCCTGTTAGCCCAGGTTCAATGATCCAGTATCCATGTAAAGCCAGACACACAAAGCGGCACATCTGTCAGGAGTTCTTTGGCAGTGACAAAAGGCCCTGGGTGGCAGGCCCATATTCCTTCTCTTTTTTTCTCTTTCTCCCTCTCTCTCTCTCCTTCCCTCCTTTACCCCCTCCTCTCCCTGTCTCCTGTTGTTTCACTCTCTGCTTGCAAATCAGCAGTTTTACCAAGAAGCTGAGCATGTTTTCATGTACCTTCTCAACCACTCATTCCACCCCAACAGTTTGCTTTATGATTCAGCTCTTCCATCTCTCTGGTAGGTTATTTAGAGTTGAGCCAACGCTGGCACATTATTAACTGATTCCGTAGTTTGCTCTGGGTTCACTTTTTGTTCTGTACGTTCTATGAGTTTTGACAGTCACGTGTCATTCACCCACATTACAATGATATACACAAGAATTTTCCAACTAAAATGTCCCTATGTTCCCTCCATTCATCGGTCCCCCGCTCTCTTTCCCCCCTCCCCCATTGGTCATAATTTTAAATAGAAATTAAAGTGTTTACCTACACTGATTGTTTCAAGGCTATTGTTTTATAGGGAAATTAAAACTTACCGGCTCAACAAATTCAAACTTCTTTTTTTCTTGAACCTCTTGAATTTTAAAGACATATTCTAATGATGCTTCATAGAAGTTTTGATGTTCACGGTCAATCTGTGAATCTGCCTAAAGAATGAAAAACCACCAAAGTGTGACCCAGAGAGTGATTATGTGTAGTTATAGGTACAGTAAGAGTCAATTCATAGTTTACTACAAAATATTTATTAAAAAACTACTATAAAAAGTTTTTATAAATAAGACTTAAATATTTTATTTTTATTTATTTAAGAGAGAAAAAGACAGACACAGAGAGAGAATGGGCACGCCAGGGCCTCCAGCCACTGCAAATGAACTCCAGACGCAAGTGCAACCTTATGCGTCTGGCTAACATGGATTCTTGGGGAATCAAACCTGGGTCCTTTGGCTTTGCAGGAAAATATCTTAATGGCTAAACCAGCTCTGCAATCCAAAAGTTTTAATATAGCCCTTACTCAACAGAGCTTATAATGTATAAAGTAAAGATAAGCAGGCATACTATATAAGCATAAAATGATATGGCACATATTGGGCCCAACAGCATTCAATCATGGATAATAGAAGAAGAGGGGGAAAGACATTACAGTACACGAGGGACTAGTTGGAAAGGAGAGGGGCTTCAATGAAAGGGGGATAGTGGAAGAGGTAAAAAGAAGATAACAGGAGGAGATTATAATCAAAATTAAAATATGTGCCAGGTGTGGTGGTGCACACCTTTAATCCCAGCACTTGGAAGGTAGGACGTAGGAAGATCACCTTGAGTTCAAAGCCACCCTGAGACTACAAGGTGATTTTCCAGGTAAGCGTGGACTGGAGTGAGACCCTACCTCGAAAAAACAACAACAACAAAAACCCTAAATATTAAAATATGTTATGTGCATGTTATAAAAAAAGAATGTTATGGTACAATCAGATAAAACATATTAGCAAATTAAGTCAAAACTGTTTACAATAAAAATGACAGAGGCATGTTAAAATAATATAGTAGTGGTAAATTCCCCAGAAGATATGCAAATATACATTTATGAATCTATAGATCTCTAGTATTCAAGCTGACTCTTAACATGTGCAACTGACAGTGAATTGATTTAGACAGGGTGGGGGGGGACATCTAAAGGGGGAGTGGGCAAGAGGGGTGATGGAATATATGTGTCATGAAAGTAGAAGGGGGAATGTCTGGTGGGAGGAAGCAGACAAGCAAGAGGAGAGGAATAGGGAGGCAGAATGTGAAGAAAAAAACAAAGCATAATGATATATATATATATATATATATATATATATATATATATATATATATATGAAAATGTCACAATGAAACCCACTTCTTTGTGGAAATAGTGAAAGTGAGAGGGAGAGAGGCAGCATTAGGAAGATGCAGTTAGGCAGGAAGGACCACTGGAGAAATATGGATGTTATTCCCTGTCCACTAAGTAGAGACACTATAGTTAGTTCTTTTAGGTTGTTTGACCCAAGTGGAATTAAGATTAGAAGCTGGTGCTCCTTGGTGTGGAAAATGTACCTTTTTGTTCTAAAAGTTTGTGTTACTCAGATAGCCATACATCAGAATACAATTTAGTTTTTAAATCCATTTGAATGTAGACTTCTCACAACTTTTGAATTCACTCAATTTAAAATTATAAGAAATATTTGAGATGTGTGTATGTATGTATAAACTATCTTAGATAAATGAGTGTTTTTTTTCAATTGAAAGATTAATTCTAGATGGGTGTATGCTTTCTTATGATTTCTGCTCCAATGTATTTGCCAATCACTCTAATTAGAGAAAATGCATAATAGAACTAAGGCCCTTCTTTTCCATCTGGGCCAAGTTGTCACCCTACTTAACCCTTTGTGTGCATCTGACTACTGCCTCTTTATATATAGGGGCTAACTTTGTAATAGAGAACACTGCACATGACAACTGAAATCCACCCATGAAAGCCAGCCCAGGGGCTCAATCCCACGTACTAATGGAAGACTGAGGAACTGGATGAATTTGACTTCAAGAGAGTCAAACTTTCAATTGTAATTTTATAAACAATACTACACCAATACAGTCAGTTAGACAAATATCCTCAAAAAATACTTTAATTTACTTAAAGCATCTGTTTAATTCAATCCTTAATTATTTTGCAAAGACAGAATGTGTGTATTTTAATATAGCCTGACCTGAATTTATATTTTTAGCTTTAGTATTTAACATTCTGTAACAAATAAACATTTTTTTTTTTACAAAAACTAATTCAGGCCTGAAGAGATGGCTTAGCAGTGAAGGCGCTTGCTTGCAAAGCCAAAGGACCTTGGTTCAATTTCCCAGAACCCACATAAGCACATGGTGGGGCATGCGTCAGGACTTTGTCTGTAGTGGCTGGAGGCCCTGGCATGCCCACATTCTCTCTCTCTGTCTCTCTCTCTCAAATAAATAAATAATTAAATAAAAATAAATAAATATTTAAAAAAAATTCAAACTTGGGCATGTTGGTGCATGCCTTTAATCCCAGCACTTGGGAGGCACAGGTAGGAAGATAGTCATGCGTTTAAGGCCACCCTGAAAGTACATAGTGAATTCCCAGGCTGACCTGGGCTAGAGCAAGATCCTACCTCAAAAAACCAAAAAGAAAAACTGGCGGCTGCTTAACATCACAAATTCACCCCGCTGTCTGCATCAGCTGCCACAGAGCTAGAATTTCTCACGTGCACATGGAGCTGAGGCGCAGCCACTTCCAGACATAGCACCCATGTGTGCTAACTTCTGGATTCAGCACTGACCCAGGATAAAAACCCTGGCTGCTCATGAGGCTTTTCGTAAGCTTTTTTTCCTTTATTCTGGTTATTCATCTCCCAGCACCCAAGGTTTTTGATACCAATAAGGTTTGGTCTTTCTCAGGGTGGGAAAGGATGACATGTTGTTGCTTTATTTTTAAAGCCCCCCAGATATTCTTTTTCACATATTTTTTTCTAGGCCCCTGGACTATTACATGGGCCCTTAAACCACATGGATGTAGCTATTCCTCACCCTTTAGTTTCTGGACCTTACGGAATAAGGTGTAATAATTCATTAAAATAATCCTTCTTGGTCCTGTTTTATTTCAGTTCTTTGGTAAAGAAGACATGAACTCAGGCGTGGGGTATGTATTTGAACCCCCAAAAGTAGTCCCATCTCAAAAAGAAGGAAGGGAGGGAGGGAAGTGCATGGAAGAAGGAAAGGGAGCCAGTCTTACGAAAACATACAGAGGCATGGAAGATCTTGCCATCTGGCTGCTGAGTAAATACACAGGGACAGTGATGGTGGTCTCACCCGGAAGATCTTGGACGTTGTATAACAAAACTGGAATTTATCTGAAGGAGAAGCATTCGAGAACAGAAAGCAGAAAGACTATAACATTAGGTCAAATGTGGGAAAGATACAGATTAGCAGAGCTCCGTCAATGCCAAGAGTATTCATTTTTTCTGACTGTTGTAAGATTTCTACTGCTAGAGCGAGAGAGGACGCTACTGAGATCACTTTATTTTCTTTTTCATTTTGCAATCTCTTCCCTCTTCTGTGCCCACTAACTATCTTCAGATGCACCCTTGAAAAGTGATTCTGTTTCTGTAGAGACATGATTTACTTTTCTAGCACAGTTGCACACTCCTGGCTGCCAGCTCAGATAACTGAAAGCATATGAAAAGAATGGATTCTCTGGAGAACCAAGTATCCATCGATAAATAATTTGGGAATAGAAAATTGCATTGGAGCCATTTATAAAGGTAATTTCACAAACAAAACACAACTTATAAGAAAGCTGAAATTAAGTTTCTTGCTCTGGACCTCAAAGCACCAAGGATTTCTTTTAAATGTCCTCTAAAATAATTATATACTTATTATATCAATATAGTTACACATGACCCAATATTATCAGCCACTCACCTAGGATTTTTTTTTATTTTTTTTTTATTTATTAGTCAGTTCTGTATTCAGCAAATACAGTCAGTTTGGTACCATTATTAGGCTCATCCGTGACCTACCCCCTCCCCTTGGCCCCTCCTTGTTGAAGTATACGGGTCATGCATTGTGGAGTTAGCCCACAGTTATGGCTAAGCTAAATGTCTTTTAAACTAAGCTATGTGGAAAAAATATATAGAGATATGTAAAATTTTTGAGCCCCAAATTTCTCAGCTTTTATAAATCATTTAGGGAAGATATAGATACCAATAGAAAGAAATCAGAAAAAAAAATCAAAATTCCAAATAAACTGTGAGTGAACTAAGTGATGCATGAGGTTCAGGTGATGGTACAGCAAATGTTTAACTGGCCCAATCTTCAGTATTTAAGGTTTCTATAATATAAATAGTCCACAAATGGCCACTTTCAAACTACAAATCCACTATCAGTGACAGCAAGAGTTGGAAGGAAAAGCAAGAATGGTCTCTCAGGAGCAAGTTCCAACACACTACTGGGTGGAGGGATGCAAAAACACCACATGTTATTTGAAGATTTGATTAATCTTAAAAGATGATGCCATTGATTGTACTGCCTGACACACTGGAAGGAATTAGAAGCTGGGGGGGGGGCGGGGGGCTCATGTGGCTGCCCCTCAGCAGGCTATATAGAAGAGAAGTCTGGGAAGCCTGGCAGTATTTTTGAAAGGACTACTTATAAGGGCCAGTTTCTGGCATGGGAACTTTCTGAAGGATTCCCATCCCTAACTGCTATGTGTCTAAACAAACAATAGGGTTGATGTCAAATACCACCTTCCTTCTAGGAGTATGAAATATAAACAGGTGGCTGGCAGAGGAACCTTTGTGATGATCCTCCCACACAAACCCTGCAACTTGTGTCTGAGTTGCGTCTTGCTAAGAACATATTTCACGTGTGCAGCCATAACCCATGCTGAGGGAATCATGTATCCACTGAGCAAAGGCTTATGAAAGGCTGCAGTTGGGGTCCTCAAGACTTTGCTCCAGGAGCACCTTCCCTCAACCAATTTCTCTCTCTTCTTACCATTAGATGACTTGCAGCCATGAGAATGACTGTATGTTGTGCCAATGAGCTCTCCTAGCAAACCCTCATTCCTGGCAGTAACCTTGAGAACTCCTGACAAAAGAATATGAAGTCATTTCTTCAGAAACTGATGGGCAATGCACACTGCCATTTCACCCCACACCCAATGTGGGGTATGACAAAGAAAAGAGAGAAGAGAATGATTTTTGCCAATTGCTGGTTATGGCTGGTTTCAGTTACCACCAGAAAATTGAAATTCAACACAGCAAAGTGCTATGAAAGACCATTTAGAGGACAAGTACATAGGGAATATGACAGTTTAATTCTTTCTCAGTACAAGACTGAGGAAAGGCATTTTTAATCTTTAGGAAAAACATAAGCTGACTTTGTGAGTAAGCACAAAACACTTACTTAGGCTAGGTATGAAAACTCACCTGTAAATTTCAGCACTCAGGAGGCTGAGGCAGGAGAATGGTTGTCAGTGTGAGGCCAATTTGACCTACAAGAGTGAGACCCTCTCTCAAAATATCAGGAAGGAAGGAAGGAAGGAGGAAAGAAAGGAAGGGAGGAAGGGAGACTTGCTTAGACACTGTATAGTAATGGCTGCTATATATTTTTATACCAAATAAATAGAGTAACACTATGTTTTACTACTTAAATTGAGAAATTTTAAAGCTAACAGGTAGCACTAGCAATAATTCTGCCACAACAGCAGGTATACCCTGTTGTTTACATGGCAAAGGGGATTATAAAGAGAGAAACAAATTCAGAAGAAAGCTGTATAGCTCTGTAGATATCCAAAGTCCTCCTTAACTACAATAAGTTTTCTTGGTTTGAAACAGGGGGAAGCCTCTGGTGGTATGCGCAGAAGCATCCCCAGAGAAGAAAAGGTTTACAGAGGATTCAGAGAAAACTGGAGGCATTTAGAGAAGGTGAATATGAATGTGAAGAGTGAGTGAGAGGGCTAGAGAGATGGCTTAGAGGTTAAGCGCTTGCCTGTGAAGCCTAAGGACCCTGGTTCAAGGCTTGATTCCCCAGGACCCTCGTAAACCAGATGCACAAGGTGGCACATGCATCTAGAGTTCGTTTGCAGTGGCTGGAGGCCCTGGCACACCCATTATCTCTCTATCTATCTGCCCCTTTCTCTTCTCTGTCTGTCGCTTTCATATACATAAACAAATGAAATAAACAAAGAAAAAAAACAAAAAGAAAAGAAAAGAACCACTCTGTGTGCTCTATTTTTAATTTAAATATTATACATTGTGTTTATTTATAGGCATCAATTACTATAAAACTCCATCTCCATTAAAAAAAAAAGTGAGTGAAAGAATAGAGTGAAGAAATCAGACTTTATAGCCGGGCATGGTGTGGTGCCTGCACCACATGTGTAATCCCAGCACTCGGGTGACTGAAGCAGGAGGATTGCTGTGAGTTTGAGGCCAGCCTGGGCTACGTAGAGAATACCAGGACTGCCAAGGTTACAGAGTAAGATGTTGTCTCAAAACAAGAAACAGGAAGCAGAATTTACATTTGGATGTATCAACAAGTTTGTGACTGCATGCTTAATTTGGAATGATGCACAATGACAGTCAGGACAGAGGGCAGAATGAGTGGGCCTTGAGTGCTTCCCATAGAGACAATGAAAAAACTTGAGGAAGACGGTGACAAGACCTAAATTAAGTTTTGAGGTGGACATGAGGATAAAGTAGATTATACCGCTTAAGCAGTGGGCCATGGTGCATATGAATTTAAGATATCTTATTCTGGTCATGGCAACAATGTCTGGTATACCCTCCATGTGAAAGATAAGGTACAAGATTCAGGTGAAAAGCAAGTGGAAAATCAAATATAAGTCTGACATAAGAAACTGTAGTGTCATTAACAGATAACTGAAGAGACAAGAACTAGGAGACTTAGTAGGAAAGGAGGTCATGTACCAGTGTCATCTAAAGTCCTGGGAACTGTGGGCCATAAAGACTGTCCAGGCATAGCAGAGTCATGACTGGAAGACATTACAGACAATGGGGAAGAAAAAGAGATGTTAGTGATGTAACCTCAAGGCCAAGAATAGAGATATAGGAACTAGATGAAAAGTTTTGCTTTATTAAAAAACGGGAAAGGGATTCTATTTAAAAAGCATTTAGTGACAGATAGAACCTAAAATCTGGCCCATTCTTAATGCCCTTACATAAAATAAAACACACATCTACTTTAATCAAATCTGGATCTCTCCGTGATTTTCCAAGATTTTTTTTTAAATGGTTTTTTGAGGTAGGGTCTTACTCTAGCCCAGGCTGACCTGGAATTCACTATGTAGTCTTGGGCTGGCCTCAAACTCACAGGGATCCTCCTACCTCTGCTTCTTGAGTGCTGGGATTACAGGCATGCAGCACCATGCCTGGTTCAAAGAAAACTCTTAATAACATTTACCATTCCATCTCAAGCACACTATATTTGCACAGTTATCCCAGTCATTTTACATGTTTGATCTCTAGGAACCTTATGTCTTTATGGAAGAGTGGAGCACTCTTTGTAAGATGGGAAGGAGGTGGCATGCAAATTTCTCATGGTAAAATCAAATTAACTATATGATCCATTTCAAGTTTCTTGAAATAAGATGCCAATTTACCTCAAGAATATTAAATATTTTTATATTTCCCATCCTTTAAGATTCTGCTTTTTATTAAAAAATAGCATTAGCTTACATTATGAAATACATGTGACACTGAAGCACTTTACATTTATACTTTACATTTGCACCTTGATAAATTCCTTTTTGAATCTTCAAAACAATTTTTCTACTGATTTACAAATGCTTCTTAGATATGAGAGAACAGCCCTGTGTTATATGTTGTCTATATTTCTAATGCTTGGCTATTTAATTTGGCTTAATATTCTAAAGTAATGTATATTCTTATGCATTGATGTGAATCTATGTTTTCTTTCTAATCTCCTTTTATTTTCCTAGAAATAAATTATCCATTTACATACCATATATTATATCTATTCACCTACTAAAAGGCCTGTAATCTTGTTGAGTTTGGTTCATTCAGTTGTATACTCTAATGGTCTGTCCAGTTGCTGGCTTTGGAACTTTGTCAATGGAAGCTGACCCTTCCACGTAGTACCAGCCACTTATTTTCTGAGGCAAATGAAAAAGGAGGGAGCTTGCAGGTGAGAAGGCACAAAGGGGTCTTTTTGAGAGCAAGGTAATAAGCCCAGTGATGACAGAAGGGTCAAAGCTGCTCTGGAAAGGATCAGATAATATTTAATGTCACAACACAGAATTAACACATTTGTGTCTCCCTCACACTGCAATAGGTCCAAGGCCTGGAGGGGCACAGAAGAAAAACTCACAAGCCTCATTCATTGTTCCTTGCATACATAATACAACAATGGGGAGCTGCCCAATTTAAGTTATGTTAGGAGCTGTATTTCCTGATGAAGACATAGATACATATTTGTGTAGGTGAGAGAATGGGAGTGGGGGCGAACGTTACAAACAATGTTATAATCTTTTCCAGTCTCCAACTAAATACAGAACCAAAACAAGTGTTCAATTATACTCTAGCCCAAGGGACTAAGGGCCACTAGAAAGGAAAGTATTAAATAAGCTAAGTTGTCAGGGGAAATTGAAACGGACCCTCTAGAGGATTTAAAAACTAGGGTCGGGCTGGAGAGATGGCTCAGCAATTAAGATGTTTGCCTGCAAAGCCTAACAACCCAGGTTGGATTCCCCAATACTCATGTAAAGCCAGATGCACAAAGTGGTACATGCATCTCAAGTTCGTGTGCAGTGGCCAGAGGCTCTGGCACACCCATTCTCTTTCAATAAATAAATAAAATATTATAAAAAATTAAAACTAGGGTCCGCTTATCATCTCCTTGAAAGGAGTTAAACAGTTTTGCCTAACAGTGGCTTTGTCTATTTGCAAGAACCTGGAGTTCTTTAGGACTAAAAATCACACTTGATTTTGAGACAGTCAACATTTAAAACGGCAACAGGATATGTCTTTGACATGACAGGTGATGGTGGACTGGCGAAAAGGAGAGAAGACTCTCACTGTAGCTGAATCCAACATTCATGCCGTAACCCCTTTCTCTAATGTAGCATGTAAAGAGAAATATGGGCCTTTAAGACATTTGGAACATGGAAGCCAAATATTAAATTATAGTAAGTAGTACCAAATAATCATAAAATTCAGTATATCCAAAAAGTGTAAAAGAGAATCTAGTTTTCCTTAATGGCAGATGGTATGGCATTTCACTTTGGTCACAGAAGCTCTCCATAAGGACACAATTATATAATGAATTGTACTTTTTCCAGTATGCATTAATAATGGAAGGCAGAGATTAAAATGAACCCTCATATGAATATTAAGTAAAGCACACTTCCTAGTATTAATCAGCCTTAAATGAAGAAACTGAATGTTCTCCATAAGAACATGAGTGTCTTAGGAAAAAGGACAACAATTGCAGTGGCTCGTTTGAGGACACTATGATCACCTCATCACACATTAAGTTGACAAGCATACACTCTGCCTAAACTTAGAAGTCAGGGTAGAAAAAGTGTGAGAAGAGCAGAGGACAAGGTTGGATTTGAAAAGCAGTTCAGAAAGAGAAGAAGATCTAGGAGGAGAAGGAACTGAATGAAAGAAGATTTCTCTCCTGGTAGCTGGAAGTGCAGACAGGGGAGAAAGAAGAGGCTTCTGTGGCTAGTCTCCAGACTCCTTAGGAGACTATGCAGCGTCAATGAACTGTGGGTGAGCTACCTCGATACCTCCAGACACCCTATGAAACACTGCAGCATCAATGAACTGTGGCTGAGCTACCTCGATACCTCCAGAACCCCTATGAGACTCAATGCAGCATCAGTGAACTGGGGTGAGCTACCTTGGTACTGTCCTCTCACTCAGCACTAGGAGATATTGAGTGGAGCCTTGCCATTTAATGGTTTGAATATGTCTAAGATGACAATGACAAGAATCTATTTTTTTCCTTTCTATTTAGGAAGAATCTATTTTTTTTAAACAAGTCTTATCACTGAAACAGGAACTGCACTGTTGAAAACTCCTAATCAAAGACTTGGCTTTTAAGACGGGCATGGTGGCGCACGAGTTTAATCCCAGCACTCGGGAGGCAGAGGTAGGAGGATTGCCGTGAGTTCAAGGCCACCCTGAGACTGCATAGTGAATTCCAGGTCAGCCTGGGCTAGAGTGAGACCCTACCTCGAAAAACCAAAAAAATAAATAAATTTAAAAAAAACCACTTGGCTTTTGCTAACTATAGTTACTACACTAATAAATCCAGCATAGTTCAGTCCATGAGAAGAAATAGCCAGTTAGCATGTGTACATGTTACTACAATTGTTTGTTCATTAGTTCTGTTGACTTTTTTAAATTTGATATAAAATAACTGATATTTTTGAAATGTATAGTTGTATATATTTTACCCCTAATGCTGAAGCTGTGTTACAATGCAGTAGCACAGATATTTTAAATTCAAGTTAAAGGCTGAAACATGAACTTGATATATCCTTTCTCCTTAAAATATGCCCAAAAGCTGGGCATGGTGGCCCATGCCTTTAATCCCAGCACTCAGAAAGCAGAGGTAGGAGGACCCCTGTGAGTTCAAGACCACTCTGAGAATACAGAGTAAATTCCAGGTCAGCCTGGGCTAGTATGAAATCCTACCTTGAAAACAAAAATGCCCAACAAAAAGAAAGGAAAAAGTCTGTTTCAACCTTTCTCATTGCTGAAAGACACAGTTATCTTTCACTTGGAAGCAGTAATATTTATTGCCTTGCTATGTAAAAGGCCTCTTGTGTAAGCCTAACAAAGTTAGCTATTGCTATTGTCTTTTTTAAAAGTAGCAGATTTTAAGATTCTTCTATGCTAAAAAAAATTGACTTTACCTGAGTTAATATAAATGCCTTTTCCATAATTCAAAAGGAAAAGCTTACCTCTTGTAAATGAGACTCTTTTTTCTTTGCAGACAAATTCAAATGCTTGTCAAGAATAGAATAGTATTTTTCACTCTCCTTGTCAAACTTCTTCTTTCCATCCTGGGAGACAGCAATTAAAAGAGAAAAAAAAAAATCAAATCACAGCATCAAGACAGTCTTCATTTTCCTCATGCTCATCAAGAGTCCAAAACAATGCTCTGACAAAGATTTCCTGAGTTTGAGCCACACATCCAACTCAATTTCTCAGAGTAGTTAGAAGGGTGTGTTTTCTGCTCTCAAAGACACTCCCCATCCTGGGGGGGGGGAGGGGCAGGGGGTAATATATATAAACACAAACAGCTACACTTCCTTTGGAGCATAGGCTAGACATAAAGAGGCTCAGCTTGGTCACAGCAAAACCCCCTAGTAGGGTCTGTTACTGACTCCCCAACAAGAGACTGATCTAATATGTCTATGATATGACAGAGAGGAAAATGTCTTTTTCTTTACACTTTTTGGTAATAGCCAATTTTGAAAACCACTCACATACACTCTTTTCACAGAATCATTATTAGTCAGCCAGAAAAAAAGACATATCTTCTTTCCTATCCCTCCTTCCTACTCGCCCCTTTTATTACTAATTTTAAACAATTACACACACACACACACACACACACACACACACACATGCACTTATTTATGAGCAGAGTGAGGAGAAAGAGAGAATGGGCACACCAGGTCCTTTTGCCACTGCAAACGAACTCCAGACACATGTGCCACTTTGCGCATCTGGCTTTATGTGGGTACTGGGGAATTAAACCTGGGCTAGCAGGCTTGGCAAGCAAAAACCTTTACCTGCTGAGCCATCTCCCTAGTCCTGTAATATATCAATATATAACATGTTAGGAATAAGTAAATTTCAGCTATTATAATTATGTTCAGGTTATATGATACAGATATTGTTAATTGTGCCTGTAATCCAAACTCCTTAATCCCAGCACCTGGGAGGCTGAAGTAAAAGGATCACTATGAATTCCAGAAAAGCCTGGGCTGAAGCGCAACCCTGCCTCAAAACAAAACAAAACAAAACACAAAGCAAAACAGGAAGAAAAAAAAAGGTATTTTTAATTTTTTAACTTATTTGAATGAATTTTCTTATTTAATTATCTGAGTTTACCAGCATTTAAAAATGTATTATCTGCCCGGCATGGTGGCGCACGCCTTTAATCCCAGTACTTGTGAGGCAGAGGTGGGAAGATTGTCGTGAGTTCGAGGCCACCCTGAGACTACATAGTTAATTCCAGGCCAGCCTGGACCAGAGTGAGACCCTACCTCAAAAAAAAAACAACAACAACAAACAAAAGTATTTTCCTCCTAGGCAGAATAAGTTATAAGTTATTGACATAAATGGTGTCAGATTCTGGTCATTCTCTTGTTACTGGCCTTCACAATGTGCTCAATTAATTTACTTTCTACTCTGGCCTGAGGGTGAATTCACTCCCTGCCCACTCATCACTTCCCATCTGTATCCCATACTCAGAACATATTTCTTTTTAAATTATTTTAAATTTACTTATTTGACAGGGATAGACAGAGAGAGAGAGAGGGAATGGGGGCGCCAGGGCCTCCAGCCACTGCAAACGAACCCCAGACATGTGCATCCCCTTGTGCATCTAGCTAACGTGGGTCCTGGGGAATTGAGCCTCGTACTGGGGTCCTTAGGCTTCACAGACAAGCGCTTAAATGCTAAGCCATCTCTCCAACTCATAACATCCTTCTTGTAGCGGACCTTTACTTATTCCTAGGATGTTATAGCTTGTTTAGGGTGGGGTGCTGGAAACAGACTGGACTTTTCTGAAGAAAAGGTAGAATTTGGCTTTTTCTCTTAGAACTCATCCATACAAATGCAATGTGAGGTACCAGTGAGGCAGCAGGGCACACTTAGGCATAACCTCCTCCTCAGTGACAGATATGGTACCCACTAGGTAGGACTGTTCCATTTAGGAGTCCAAGTGTTATTGCCCAAAGAAGAGCTATTCCTTTCTTTTATTTCAATGTTTCTAAACGGCAACCTCTGGATCACATGAATCGGAGCCCAGTGCGTACAGCTCCTCAGAACATGGCTCCCTAGCTTCCTTCACCTGAGAGTTTGAAATCTTTAAACCATAGTTCTATGTTATTATGCCTCAGGCTTGGCTGTAGGAACACCACAGGATCTGCTTCTACATGGGAAGATTACAGGAAGCTGGTAAAATGGAATTGAATAGGAGGAATAAGTAAGCTTCTGCCTTAAATGACATTGAATTTTGCACCAACTCAAAAGCACTGAGATATTTGTGCATTAATGTGTACATTAAAGTACTCATCTCTGTACTTTCACTTCTGTGGAGTTGGGAGATAAAGACATCAAAAGCAAGCAGATGTGGTGGCACAGGCCTGTAATTAATCCAAGCACTCTGGAAGCTGACGTGGGGATTCAAGGCCAGCCTGCAGCATACAGCAAGAACTTGTTTCAAAAAAGTGAAAAGAAAGCCAGGCGTGGTGGCACACGCCTTTAATCCCAGCACTCGGGAGGCAGAGGTAGGAGGATCGCCAAGAGTTTGAGGCCACCCTGAGACTACATAGTGAATTCCAGGTCAGCCTGAACCAGAGTGAGACCCTACTTCGAAAAAAAAAAAAAAAAAGTGAAAAGAAGTGAAGCATGGTGGTGCATGCCTTTAATCCAAGCACTTGAGAGGCAGAAGTAAGAGCATCACTGTGAGTTCAAGGCCAGCCTGGGCTGGAACTACAGAGTGAGTTCCAGTTGAGTAGCCTGAGCTACAGTGGGACCCTGCCTCAAAAAAAGTGCAAAACAAAACTAAATAACAATAAATAAATGGAAGGAAGGAAGGAAGGAGGGAGGAAGGGAGGGAAGGACAGAGGGAAAAAATTATCCCAGCATTCAGGGGCTGAGGTAGGAGGTTCAAGGCCAGCCTGAGACAACACAGTGAATTCTAGGTCAGCCTGAATTAGAGCAAGAGTCTACTGTGAAAATAAAAACAAAAACAAACAAACAAAAAACACAAAATCAAAATCCTTAAAGAATTTTCTTTACCTTATAGAGAAAGTATAATCTTACTATGAGAAGCAAAGCAGTTTTCTCTCTCTCATTTCTGTTTACAAATAAATCAAAAAATATTTAAAGGGGTGGGAAAATGACTCAGCAGTTAAGGAACTTGCCTGCAAAGCCAATGATCTGGGTTCAATTCCCCAGTGCCCAGGTAAGGCTAGATGCACAAAGTGGTGCATGAATCTGGAGTTTGTTTGCAGAGGCTAGTGGCCCTGTTGTGCCTATCTTCCCTCTACCCTCTGCTTGCAAATAAATAATTTTTTTAAAGAGGTTTGGAGAACATTGCTTAACAAAGTTTTGAATAGTTAAGCCTCAAAAAGAACAGTCAAGGTAAAGGTTGAGGATAGAAAGAGACTGTTCTCATATTCTGCACTTGCCCTGCTGGAACAGACACCTTGACGCCGAACATTTCTTCCTTTCTCAGTGTATGTTGCTCTTCTTAAAAAAAAGAAAGAAAAAAAATACTCTCTCTCTCTATATATATATGCTATACTGATGGCTTAGCAGTTAAGGCACTTGACTGCAAAGCCTATGGACTCGTGTTTGGTTCTCCAGAACCCATGTAAGCCAGATGCATATGAACATGGTGGCACATGCATCTGGAGTTTGTTTGCAGTGGCTGGAGGTCATGGTGTGCTAATTCTCTCCCTCTCTCTCTCTCTGTCAAATAAATAAGTAAATAAATAAATAAATATTATTTATTTATTTCAGAGAGAGAGATATTAGAAGGGAGGAAGGAAGATATGGATGCACCAGGGCCCCTTGGCACTGCAAACAAAGTCCAGACACTTTGTCCATCTGGCTTTACATGGGTACTTGGGAATAGAACCTGTACCAGCAGGCTTTGCAAGCAAGTGCTTGTAACTGCTCAGCCATCTCTTGATGGTACTCTTAAATCTGTAAATTATGTGATTAAAACTAACTGTCCAACCTTCCTTCTCCAGGAGCACCACTTTCTCTATCCTCTTTTGATCTAGGTACTCATGTGTCTTCCTTTTCTCAAGGTAGATCTATATTCAAAACCTAAAGCTCAAACAAACTTCTTTCCCAAGTCTTTTCAATCACACACAGCTTCACAAATGGTGTTTTATGGTGTTCAGAAGTTTAGGAGCATGCCCCATTCACTCCACAACTGAGTAGCAGTAAGCAGCAGATATTTAACAAGCAAGTGTAATTGTTTCTTTTGTATCAGTGGGCATAGTCTCTCATCAACATTCTGGTTGTTCAATCAAATGTTATACAAGACATGGTCAAGCAGTTCTAGAAACATATCTGGCACCTGATGTCTGTGAGTGACCACCTGCATTGCAGTCCAGTCCATAAAACTGAGTCCCTTCCATCTGACAATGGGGCTTAGTTTCCCACTGCATGAAAAAGAGGAAGAAATCAGCTCCAGGAGAGGAGAGCACAGCTGTGGGGAAGACGCTTGTGCCTCTGTTCCCACTGAGTGTTCAGCGACATTTTTGGAAATGTCAGTTCAATATCAATGCAGCAGCGTTTCTGGCAACACAAAAACTCATTCCTAGAACTACTTCCTGACCTTTCTCATCACCAGGCCACCAGGAAAGATCTCCTTAAAGGTTCCGATGATGTGCAAAACAAAAATACACTTCAGCTCAAGCCTAAATTGAGACAGTGGGGAAAAAAGACTGGACCGCCTAAAGGACAGCTATAATCTAGAAGAACAGACCCTGTAAAACAAAAGCCCTTCTCCCTACAGCCGGCGTCACCCCACAAGCCATGACTTACTGCTGCCAGCCAAGTCTTATTTGGATTTAGTCATGTAACTCCCTGTAGGCACTTCTTGTCTCTTGTGTGACTGTTGTCAATATCCAACTAAGAATTTGCTCTGAACCAACTGGTGTTGAAGGAAGGTGAAAACTATGCGTTATACATGATCACTGTCTTTTTACTGCTATGGAAAAAAATTTTAAAGCCTACTTACTATGGTCTGTTTTTCTACAACCCATAGTAAGTGCATTTGAATTAAATTTAATGTAGCCACTTAAAATAAAGTCACAATAAAGTAATAACTTGACAGGAATGCTGTCCAAGATATGGAAACACATATGAAGCACTGTGTAAAGTCAGACTGTTTTCAGCAACAGAGCTGCTATAGATGCATGTTTGTGAAGATCCCACAAAGACAGACAAAGTGCACTGATAGAACAAACCTTCAATATAAAGTAGATCAAAAGTGGCCAATCAGTACCCAAGCCCAACTGCAGCCAGTGGATGGTGGGCTACACTGAGTCTGCACTCAGCTGGCTTCCTCAGCCGTGTGTGCACTCGGCATGCAGGGGTCCACTGACCCCTGAGTCACTGTGGGCAGGCCGCACCTCCATTTCACACAGTGAACTGGGTGATGGGGACCTTGAGAGTTCAAACTCCAAGTGCCAACTTCACTGTGAGAATTATTATTTATAACAAAAACAACAGAATATTTATAAAATTCTAAGCATTATGTGTGTGTGTGTGTGTGTGTTAGAATTTAAAACACACGGTTATTAAAAACATGCTAACCCAGTGTCTTCTACTGACAAGAAGAGACTTTAAGAAGAGGAGACCTGCCAGGTGTGGTGGTGCATGCCTTTAATTCCAGCACTGGGGAGGCAGAGGTAGCAGAGGTAGGAGGATCGCCGTAGAAATTTGAGGCCACCCTGAGAGTACATAGTGAATTCCAGGTCAGCCTGGCCTAGAGTGAAACCCTACCTTGAAAAACCAAAATAAATAAAATAAATAAATGTAATTATTTAAAAAAAAAAGAAGAGGAGACCTTATCCCATACATCACATTTAGAAATTCAAAAAAAAAAATTGAGTTTTGAGCCTAAAAATTTTGAAACTAAACATATTTTCTCCTGTTACTGTGTGTGTGTGTGTGTGTGCATGTGTGTTGTTTATTTTGTTTTGTTAGCTAGCCTGGAACTCACTATGTAGGCCAGCGGGCCTCAAAATTGCACCAGTCCTTCTACCTTATTTTTCCAAGTGTTGAGATTATAAGAGAGACACACAATTGGCTACCTTTATTTTTTTCTGTATTAGAGTACTAGAAAGCTTAGTTAATATCAGTATTGGCAAATTTATCTTATTAAATTAAGTAAATAAATGCTTTCAATAATTAAAAAAAAAAAAGAACATGGGCTGGGGAAATGGCTCGGCAGTTAAAGGTGCCTGCTTGCAAATCCTGCCAGCCTAGGGCTCAATTCCCCAGTAGCTATATAAAGTCAAATACGCAGAGTCAAAAATGCATCTGGAGTTCCTTTGCGTAACACAAGATCCTGCAATGCCAATACTCACACACACATTTCTCTCTCTTCCCCCCCCCTCCCAATCTCTTTTTTTCACTCTTAAATAAAGAAATAAAACTTTTAAACCGGGCATGGTGGCGCACGCCTTTAATCCCAGCACTCGGGAGGCAGAGGTAGGAGGATCACCGTGAGTTCAAGGCCACCCTGTGACTACACAGTGAATTCCAGGTCAGCCTGGACTAGGACTAGAGTGAGACCCAACCTCGAAAAACCAAAAAAACAAAAACAAAAAACTTTTAAAAAGCACAGAGTAAGGATCTATTCTTAAGATGATTTCAATGTTACAATTGTTACTCAGGCTGTTATGAAATTTTCCATGCGACTTTTTGTAATCACTTTGGATGGCCATTATCTAAATGTTCATTATGCTAAGTATTTTGAATCTTTAACTTAACATATAGCACTGGACATAGTGATAGGAGCATTTCTACTTCAAGTTCATGGGGACTTCATATAAGTTATTACTATGGTAGGCATTAAATATAGAAGAGAAAAACAAAGCCCCAACATTAGCATCCGTTTGGGTTTGGGGCTTTTGCTGTTTTTTTGTTTTTGTTTTTGTTTTTGTTTTTGTTTTTGAGACAGTCTCATCTAACTCAGGCTGACATGAAATCCCTAGGTGGCTGAGACTAACCTTAAACTCCTGAACCCAAAACCTCAACCTCCCTAGTGCTGGAATTACAGGTGTGTGCCATCAAATCCAGCTTCTCTCCCAGTGGCAGACATGAGTGGCCTGGACACCTGCTTCAAGAATCCTACAGATGATGCTCATGAGGTTCCTGTGGCCCAAGGGCTCTTCCTATGCAGAAGCCCTACTGGTTGAAGGTCTCATCTCAGTGTAGCTCGTACAACAATGCCCTTACTGTGGGTAATTCCACCAGCAATCCCCAACCCGTTCTATACCAGCTGCCTTCAGGATGCACTTGAGGTTGTCACTGTGTCCCTGCAGCAGTTCTGGGAGAGCCCAGAACCACAGTGTGGTATCACCAGGAGTCCAGATACCTGACAGCCAGTTCTTATTAAGCTTCACCAACTCTATGATTCTCTCTGCAGCAGGGAAAGAGGGTGTGGCTGGTCAAGGTCAGGATTCTCATGAAGGGGCAAGCAGAGATTCCTAATGCCACAGGTCCCCACATGGCCAGGAATGGGATAAATGCCCTGTACCAAAGTACATACCCCAAAGATGCGTTCAGAAGATAACAACTTTGTTGAATGTTTATCTTTCTGGTTAAAACCAGGAAAATGAAATACTTTAAAGTGATCATGTGTAAACTTATCTACAACCTGGTTTTCCTATGTAGTTCTCTATAGTTTCCTACAATAGGTGGTTCAGAAACATATTAATAGGTATAAAAGAAACAACATATTACCATGCACTACATATGTGATGGTTTACCATCTTGACTTAAATAGGAGACAAGTAAGAAACAAGCTCTTTGGCAGTTCTATGAGAGCCATTTCCAGAAGGATTTACTGAGTGGGGAGTACCTTTCCCTAAAGCCTAAAGCTGGCAGTCTATATATAAGGAGACTCCAGAAAAATGCAGTGCCTTTTGCCTGGCTACCCTTTGTATTCACTGGTGCATGCACCTACTCTGTTGTTGATATCTTTTGTCAACACTGAAATCCAGCGTCATCAGCCTTCCAATGTGGCCAGCAGCTCTGCAGAAACTAGGATGGGACTGCTAGCAGCTACTGTGTTCCCCAGCCTGTATAGTATAACCCAATCTGATAAATCCCTTTTATAATGTATATCCACTATAGTGGTTCTGTTCCCCTGGAGAACTCTGACTAATACAATAATATCCTAAAAGTGGGACCATGAGGTTCATGGGAATGAATGCTTGCACTCAACAGGATGATGGAATCTAGACTACAACACAAATCAATAAAAACAGTACAGCTGCTTAGTGTTAACATTTAAAGAAAAACCGTATGCCTGTGCACACACTCACCTTTTCTACAAATGGATGAGGTTCATCTGTTGGTCACTGGCCTAGACTAAGTCAAGTCACATAAACCAATGAAAACAACTATTTGCCCCTAGAATCTTCATTTTTTCTTTTCCTTTAAGATGATCTTTATATGGGGATGGACAGATGGCTCAGCAGTTAAGGCACTTGCCTGCAAAGTCTAACAACCCGGGTTTGATTGCCCAGAACCCACATAAAGCCAGATGCACAAAGTGGCACATGCATCTAGAGTTCATTTGCAGTGGCTAGAGGCCTTGGTATGCCAATTCTCTGTCTCTCTCTTCTTGCAAATATGTAAATAAAAATATATTTTTTAAAAAAGATGATTTTATCAAAAACTTCTATTGACAGGGTCCTATCCATTTTCACTGTAACAAAATTGTAGTAGGGCCCATAGCTGCCAAGAAAACAGAAAAATCCTTTTAAAAAATCTCTTTCTTCCTTCCTTCCTTCCTTCCTTCCTTCCTTCCATTCTTCCTTTCTTTCTTTCTTTCTTTCTTTCTTTCTTTCTTTCTTTCTTTCTGTCTTTCTGTCTTTCTGTCTTTCTGTCTTTCTGTCTTTCTGTCTTTCTGTCTTTCTGTCTTTCCCTTAGAGAGAAAGAATGTACCAGGGCATCTTGCCACTGTAAGCAAACTCTAGACACACATGCTGCTTAATGCATCTGGTTTTATGTGGGTACTGGGAAATTGAACCTAGGTCCTTAGACTTTGCAGGAAAGTGCCTTAAACACTGAGCAATCTTTCCAGACCCCAGAGGAAAATTCTAAGTCACCTAGCAATAAGATGTATCAATTTATTTATTTATTTATTTATTTATTTATTTATTTATTTGAGACTGACAGAGAGAGGAAGAGGCAGAGAGAGAGAAAGAGAGAGAATGGGCACGCCAGGGCTTCCAGCCACTGCAAATGAACTCCAGATGCGTGCGGCCCCTTGTGCATCTGACTAACGTCCTGGAGAATCAAGCCTCGAACCGGGGTCCTTAGGCTTCACAGGCAAGCGCTTAACCGCTAAACCATCTCTCCAGCCCAGATGTATCAATTTTATTGGTGAATATGAGAGAAACACTGAGAGCAGCTCCTAGAAAAGTCCCTAAAATATCTGTTCCTTGTCCTCCTTCCAGCTTTTCTCCCATAGCAGGGAGGACATGGCATCAACCTGGGCTACATAATATCCTTCGTCAGCTTTCTCAGACCTTCTTTCCCTGACTTTTGGCATCACAATAGAGTTGTAGCAAACTTTAAAAAATGTATATTATCAAATGAACCAAAAACTTAAATGTAATTATGACAGTACTAGAAGAAAACATAGGGAAAATGCTTCAAAAGTTTGGAATGACCATGGATTTTTTTTTTTAGAGCAATCTCCAAAGCATAGAAAACAGAAGCAAAATTACACAAATTGAATTATATCAAATTAAAAAGCTGTGTACATCAAAGGACACCATCAACATAGTGAGCAGAAATCTTACAGAGGAGGAGAAAATATATGCAAACCATTCATGTGATAAGCAATTACTGTCAGGAATCTGTAAGGAGCTCAGTAGCCAAACAAAAGAAAACTCAACCCAATTTAAGAAGGAGCAGTAGAACTAGAGATATCATTCTCAAAAAAAGTCACAGAAATGGTCAAAAGATACATGAAGTGGTCACTGTCCCTGAGCATCAGGGAAATGAAAATCAAAACCAATGAGACATCACTGCACTCTCCATGAAGAATATCTATCATCAGCCAGATGTGGTATAGTGGTGCACGCCTTTAATCCCAGCACTCAGAAGGCTGAAGTAGGAAGACCCCTGTGAATTGGAGGACTATAGAGTGAGTTCCAGGTCAGCTTGGCCTAGAGTGAGACCCTACCTCGAAAAAGACATTTTAAAAAGAAGAGTGTCTATTATCAAAAAGGACAAAACACATCAAGTGTTGGTATGTGGAGAATAGGAAACCCTTGTATACAATTGAAGCAAAGGTTAATGAATATTTATAGAAAACAGAAGTGTCTCAAAAACTCATGATTAAGTAATCCCACTTACTGATTATATACCCAAAGAAATGTGAACAGTATGTTGAAGAGATATCTGCATGCAATGTTTCATGCAACACTCCTCAAGTAGCCTAAAAATGAAGCAACCATCCGCCGATGGGGAACATATGGGATATATGCATGATGGGATACTATTTGGCCATAAAAGACATGAATTCCTGTAACTTGTAACATCATGGATAGAACTGAAGATGACTATGTCCAGTGAATTCAGCTGAGCACAGAAAGACAAGCACAGCATGATCTCATTTATATCTGGCACAGAAAGACAACTATCTCATGATCTCATATATGGAATCTAAAAATCACTGATCTCATAGAAACTAAGAGTACCAGCTGAGCATGGTGGTGCACTCCTTTAATCTCAGCACTTGGGAGCAGAGGGAGGAGGGTCACTGTGAGTTCAAGGACAGCCTGGGACTACAGAGTGAGTTCAAGGTTAGCCTGGGCTAGAGTAAGACCCTGGGCAGAACAAAGGTTAAAGGAAGAGATGATAAAGAGAGGACAGCTGATGTACACAGAGACTGGATATGAAGAAAACCTTCACATCTTCTATATAACAGCAGGAAAACTGGCTGACAACAACTAATTGAATATTTCAAAATAGCTAGCATGTTTTGAATGTGCCCAAGACAGAGAAAAGATCACTGTCCAGGATGAGAAAGAAGTTTGCTATCCCAGTCTAATCATTACACACTGCATACATATGTTAAAATGTCACAATTTCACACTGGACCTCATAAATTACTATTGGCGGGGATGTGGAAAAAGAGGAACCCTTCTACACTGTTGGTGGGAATGCAATCTGGTCCAGCCATTGTGGAAATCAGTGTGGAGGTTCCTAAAACAGCTAAAGATTGATCTACCATATGACCCAGCTATAGCACTCCTAGGCATATATCCTAAGGACTCATTTCATTTCCTTAGAAGTATGTGCTCAACCATGTTTATTGCTGCTCAATTTATAATAGCTGGGAAATGGAACCAGCCTAGATGTCCCTCAACTGATGAGTGGATAATGAAGATATGGCACATTTATACAATGGAGTTTTACTCAGCAGTAAAGAAAAATGAAGTTATGAAATTTTCAGAAAAGTGGATGGATCTGGAAAGGATTATACTAAGTGAGGTAACCCAGGCCCAGAAAGCCAAGTGCCACATGTTCTCCCTCATATGTGGATCTTAGCTACAGATGATTGGGCTTCTGTGCGAGAAGGAAAAAACTCAGTAGCAGAGGCCAGTAAGTTAAAAAGGAGATAGAAAGGGAAGAGAAAGAAAGGGAGGAGGGCATTTATTAGGTTGGTATTGTATATATGTAAGTAGAAAGATTGAGATGGGGAGGGGATATGATGGAGAATGGAATTTCAAAGGGGAAAGTTGGGGGCAAGGGTACTACCATGGGATATTTTTTATAGTCATGGAAAAGATTAATAAAAATTGAGAAAAAATAAAAATAATTCAGGTATAAAAGTGCATACCTATAAACCTAGCACTAGAGAAACTGAATATAGGAGGATCTCAAATTTGAGTCTAGCCTCAGCTACAAAGTGAGATCCTGTTTCAAATACATGTTAGGTAATAGATGATGGATAACAGATATATGAAACAAATGATAGATGATAGATATAGTTAGATTATAGATAGATGATAGAGAGGTAGATGATAGATCGATAGGTAGGTAGGTAGGCAGATAGATAGATAGATAGATAGATAGATAGATAGATAGATAGATAGATAGATATAAGTGTAAGACATGCAGAGATAAAGAGATGGCCACAATGAGTTTGATTAACTTGGTCCAAAATGTTGGTAGTGCTGAGATTGAGAAATCCTGTAAGATAACACAGTACTTTGCACAATTAAAAAAGGCTTAGTATGTGACTTGAGTGAGTGAGTGAGTGAGTGACTGGCTAGTTGACTGACTGAGTGACTGAACTATGTGCAGTCATGTCTATACACACTGTCAAGCAGCCAGAGATATCCCCTAGGATTTGTAAATAGTCACATTAGACATTTCATCACTCTGGTTCCTTGGCCTTTCTTGTTATACAAGATGGGGGAAAACATTTCAATTTATATATTCTGCAGTTGTAGAGTATGGCCCAGTGAGCTGACGAAGAAAGCCCCAAAGGGGGCTGGGGATGTACTTAGTCAGTAGAATGCAAGCATTGGAGACCCAGATCCCATTTCCCTTACTGCCCAAATGAGGTGGCAGTATGCCAGTAATCCAGCACTCAGGGGGTAAAGAAAGGAGAACCTGACATTCAGAGTCATCCTTAACTACAGGGAGAGTGTGAGGCCAGCCTGAGCTGCAGACTTTATCTCAGAGTTGGGAAGGGGCTGTTGAAAGATCATCTTTAGTGTGAGTGAGGAGGGGGAGTTACGAGAGTATCTCCTGTACTTTGGGCTGCTGCCTGAGCTGTTCCCTTGTCTCATGTACTTGATGGCTACATGCCAGTGACAAAACCCCAATCCTAAAAGATCCCATTAACTGAGAAGGGCTAGGAAAAACTTCAAGGCAGGAAAGAGTTGCAGCTTCATGCCTGAAAAGAAGGATGGGTGGTAGGACTACCCTCTGACTACTTCAAGTTATATGAAGTCACTAACATAAGAACAAATCTTAATCTTCATTTTTTTTCATTTCCTAAAGTGCAGTATCAGCCTTTAGTGAGCACTGGTAATCCATCACTGCTGCTTTATAAAAAGTCCTTCTGGGGCTGCAGATATGGCTTAGCAGTTAAGGCACTTGCCTGCAAAGCCAAAGGACCCAGGTTCGATTCCTCAGGACCCACATAAGCCAGAAGCACAAGGTAGTGCATGTGTTTGGAGTTTTTTTGTAGTGGCTGAAGGCCCTGACACACCCATTCTCTATCTGCCCCTGTCTGTCTGTCTGTCTCTCTCTCTCTCTCTCTCTCTCTCTCGGTCTCTCTCTCTCTCTCAAATAAATATATAAGTTCTTTTTTTAAATCCTTTTGGAGGCCAGAGAGATGGCTTGGTGGTTAATGCACTTGCCTGCAAAGGCTAAGGATCCAGGTTTGATGCCCCAGTACCCACTTAAAGCCAGATGCACAAAGGGGTGCATGCATTTGGAGTTTGTTTGCAATGGCTGAAGGGCCTGGAGTGCATACCCATTCCATTCTCTCTCTCTCTCTCTCTCTCTCTCTCTCTCTCTCTCTCTCCCCCTCCCTCCCTCTCTCCCTCCCTCTCTCTCTCCCTCCTTCACTCTTTCCTTCCCTCCTCCCCTTGAAAATAAATAAAATCTTTAAATTAATAAATTTTTTAAAGTCCTACTGCTATGGGACGTGAACTTGATAAGAACATATATGAAGTACAAACCCCCCTCCAAACTCACTATCTGGCCTCCAATTAAGTTACCAATGTCAGTATCATGTAGACTCATAAATCTAGACTATTTTTAAAGTTACGCCAACTGAAGCCCGGTCTCACCTACTTAGTAAAGTCAAAGACACTGAGTAACTACTTGGCAGGAGAGAGGATTGGTGGCTCATGGACACAATCTCAATACTTTGGAAGCTGAGTCAGGAGAACTGTTATGACTCTGAACTGGCCTGAGCCAATAGTGAGTTTGAGGCTAACCTTCCTATCCAAAGAAACTAAAAATAAAAAAGAATAAGTAGACAAGTGAAAATACTTTTTCTTTTCTATTTTAATAAAATAGAAAGTTTGTATGGATACATAATTTCCCTCCTCCCTGTCCCCACTCCCCTGAGAGCCTTCCTCAGTGGGATTGCTGGTATGCACCATGGAGTTGTGGGCTATGAGCTATGAGAGCGGCACACTGGAACATTCTATAAATCAAAATCCTCACTCTCAAACAGTGCTCACTCCTTTCATATACTCACAAAGATCACCAAAGAAAACATAAAATAGCAATTGGTTTGTAAAATGCAGACTTAATTCATAAGAGGAATTTTTAAAATATATTTTTTTAATTTTTTTAATTATGTGAGAGGGGGAAAGAGGGAGGGAGGGAGGGAGGGAGGGAGGGGGAGAGAGAGACACAGAGAGAGAATGGAATGCCAAGGTCTCTGGCCACTGTAAACTAACTCAAGATGTGTGTGCCACCTTATGCATCTGGCTTACATGGGTCCTGGAGAATTGAACCTGGATCCTTTGGTTTTGCAGGCAAGCGCCTTAACTACTAAGACATCTCTCCAGCCCCATAAGAGCAATTTGATATTACTCAATTAATACTGAGAAACAAGTATTTCTAATGACAGTCTTCAATCATTTTGGGGCTTTAAAACAAAAGGTAGAAACAAACAACAAAAGAGGGAAGCAGACACAGTTTCTTCAATTGTGTACACTGCTTGACTTCAGAAATAGGGTAATATTTGACAAGAGAATTTAGCAATTAGAAATTGCAAAATTCGGGCTGGAGAGATGGCTTAGCGGTTAAGTGCTTGCCTGTGAAGCCTAAGGACCTCGGTTCAAGGCTCAGTTCCCCAGGACCCACGTTAGCCAGATGCACAAGGGGACGCACGCGTCTGGAGTTCGTTTGCAGTGGCTGGAGGCCCTGGCGCATCCATTCTCTCTCTCTCTCTCTCTCTCTCTCTCTCTCTCTGCCTCTTTCTCCCTCTGTCTGTCGCTCTCAAATAAATAAATAAAAATAAAAACAAAAAAAATAGAAATAGCAAAATTCCAAAAGGCTTAAGTTAAAAGAATCAAGATTATCAGTTTTCTTACTCATTTTTCCCAGTGATTAACACATAACTCAATGCAAATTGAACTTTAGTTATGGTAATTTTCATAGATTTAAATAAATCTTCAAAAAATTGTTTCCTCTAGAAGTGAATTACCTTAGGGAAAATTTAATTTTTTCTCTTTTGGTTTTTGTTTTTCTATTGAGGTGGGGTCTCCCTCTAGCCCAGGCTGACCAGGAGTTCACTATGTAGTCACAAGGTGGCCTTATCTTGAACTCACACCAATATCCTCATACCTCGGCCTCCCAAATGCTGGGACTAAAAGCATGTGCATACGCCTCTAGCTTAATTCTTACATATTCATTTTATTTTTATTTTTACTTATTTGTTTATTTCAGAGAGAAAGAGGCAGACAGAGAGATAATGGGAGGGGCTGGAGAAATGGTTTAACAGTTAAGGCACTTACCTGCAAAGCCTAAGGACCCATGTTCAATTCCCCAGTACCCACGTCAACCAGATGCACAAGGTGGCATTCATCTGGAGTCCATTTGTAGTAGCTAGAGGCCCTGGCCTCCCTCTCTCTCTCTCTCATAAATAAATAAATAAATTAGTTAAGAGAGACACAGAGAGAGAATAGGAGCACCAGGGCCTCTAGCCACTATAAACAAACTCCAGGTACATGTACCACCTTGTGCATCTGGTTTTACATGGGTACTGAGGAATTGAATCCTGGTCCTAGGCTTTGCAGGCAAGCACCTTAACCACTATGCAATCTCTCCAGCCTGGAAACTCAATTTTTTTTCCTTTGGTTTTTCAAGGTAGGGTCTCATTCTAGCTGAGGCTGACCTGGAATTCACTATGGAGTCTCAGGGTGGTCTCGAACTCATGGCAATCCTCCTACCTCTGCCTGCCGAGTGCTGGGATTAAAGGCATGCGCCACCATGCCCAGCTGGAAACTCAATTTTATATAAAAATGATTAAACTTGAAACTTCTCCTCAGTTAATTGCAATGAATAAGGAGACAATCTGTCCTTTTACCAATTATTTGTAGTTTTCAGTTCTTTTCCCCCTAATTCTCATTTATGGTTGTTTGGTCATTCTCTGTGACCAGATGAAAAGGAAATTCTAACTCTACGTAATCCTTTCTGAATATTATCAACCATCCTTGATAATTAGGAAGTTTACTTTATTGCAAAGGCTGGTAATAGAATGATCTATTTGTTCTTTCCTGGGTTCTGAATATTTTCTCTCTCTGTATCAAGATGTACAACTTCAACCACAAATGAGGAACATATGAATGAAATTAATTTCCAATCACAGAGAACTGAAATTTAAAACACTGTCACAACTCAAAAGCCCTAATTCAATCTCAAACAGACACACACACACAGAGAGAGAGAGAGAGAGAGAGAGAGAGAGAGAGAGAGAGACACCACTTACTGTCTCCCTAAAGAATAGTACTGGTTAAGGACTCTGTCATTTCTCATAAAATGATCCCTCCATTCTCTATGGAAACCATGTTACTCAAATGCTCCTGGCATTCTGATGAACATGGTGGGCTCCAGAAAGGAAATCGAAGGTGAAAGAAATAACTTACAAGTCTGTTCACTTGTGTACCAAACAAGTATGTCACATGGTAGCCACCTGTTCTCCCTCTTCAGTGAGGAAAAAACAGAAGGGAATGGGTTGATGGTTAGATATTCACATTAGTCATCAGGAAGAACTTAAACAGCCAAGTCTACCAGATTACACTGAGCAGGAGGTTACTTTACAAAAGTGAGTCTGGTATCTTCTTAAGAGCTGACAGACATTCTGTCTATGAAAATCCACAAATTATTTTTAAAAGCTTCTTTGTTAGGGCTGGAGAGATGGCTTAGCAGTTAAGACACTTGACTGTGAAGCCTAAGGATCTAGGTTTGACTCCCCAGAACCCACATAAGCCAGATGCACAAGGTGACATATGTATCTGGAGTTCAACTGTGTTGGCTAGAGGCCCTGGCAAGCCAATTTTCTTTCCCTCCTTCTTTTGGTCTTTCTCTCATTATGTACGGGGACAAACAATAGACCAAGTTAAACATTCTCCTGTGTGACCCTTGCCTTCAGGGCACACAAAATGCGGATGATTACCCAAGCTGATTCTCTTGACAGATAGATACAAGCCTTACTAGGACACAGGCGGTTCCTATTATCTACACTGTATGAAATGTCCCTAAGACAACCTACCGTGACTTTTGTTTAAAACTATCTTTGTGGTTTTGCTTTTGTCTTGCTTTTGTAACTTGTGGTTTTCTATAATAAAAGCTGACTCCCTGAACCATTCAGGGCTCCACTCAGAGATCCTGACCTCAGGGGTGCAGTCCTGATGCATCAGCCCTTGCCCAGTAAAACTTTCCCTTGTGTTCTGTGAGTCAGTGGTCTTACTTGTGCAACACTGGCCCCCATAACAAAAAAACAAACAAACAAACAAACAAACAAACAAAAAAAACCGCTTCTTTTTTAAAGGGCAGACAGTACTTACAACTAAGGTATCTGGGAATTACTGCAGCTGATTAGAAACCTGGCATTTTCTTTTAAGATGTTCTAGAAACATCTATGAAATTTTCTTGGAATTCTATACTTTTCATTCAGTTCTTGGCAGGCATCATAAATAGTCAATCCCCCTTGTGTTTATGAGGAAGGCTTCTTTTTAATCATACCTTGCAAACTAAAGCCTAAAACACCAAATTTTCTGGCATGAATTATAGGTGAGAGCAGAGCAACACTTGTTAGAATGTGTATTAGCATAATACTACTGAAAATGAGGAAACCTAACATTACAGAAGCAAATAACCAATCTGTAATTGGTTCTTTGGATTCATAATGGATCCATATTGGATTCATACCCAAAGCTACCCAATCACCTTGACTTTCAGAATGACATGTCTCTCTGGAATAGCCACTTCTTTCCCATTCCTAAGTAGCACTAGCTCCAAGTGAGAGGCAATCAGACAATTCAATCATCTCTAGGGATGGCTTAGGAAAGGACACGCCATCTTCTTTCCTCTCATAAGCAAAACAAAACCAACAAATTGAGCTACTCATTCCCTCCATGCTGAGAACGCAGGGCCCAAAATCTACTGGCATGAACGACACATATTTCCTTCATTTGTGGTTCTTGTAAGGGAATTGGGGCAGGACTGAGCCTGACCTCCCCAGGATGCAGCTAGAGAAGGTCCTCACTGCTGGATGAGGCCTATTTGACTGCCCACTGATCCTCAGTCCCCACCTGGGCTTCTTGATATCTAACCAGCTTCAGGGCTATCTGCAATTCCATTAGTTATCTCAGCACTCTCTCCTTCTGCCTTCAGGAAGGCCTCTGAGCTCTGTAGCCTGTCACCACTCTGTGATATATACTGTGTATGGACATATATGCACTCAAGGGAAATCACGATTACTTGGTAAATCATAGTCAGTGAAACTGAAGTAGCTTGTGGATTCAAAATTATTTAATATATTCTGACATTGTGTCAGTCTGTTTCTGACATACTACACTCACCATAGTTACTGACAAAGCTGCCATTTATCCAGCCTCCCTCTTTCCTTAATCACCCATATTAATGGATCACCCTATGATTTCAGCCTGCAAAATTTGTTCTAAAACATTCTTCCACATTTCACAACTACTGCAATCATGTAGGACATCACTATCACCACAGTGAAACTATTTTAAGTGTTTGTACTCATGCATGCACATGTGCATGTGAGCATGTGTATGCAGAGGCCACCATCATTTCTGAGACAAGTTCTTTCACTGAATTTGGGGCTCACCAGTTTGGCTAGTGTGACTGGCCAGCAAGCCCTAGCAGTCCTCCTGTCTGCCTTCCCAGAGCTTGGACACATCCATACATGATGTCATGGCCAGCTTTTGCATGCCTGTGGGGATCTGAATTCAGGCCCTCGTGTTTGCAAGCACTTTACTCACTGATCCATTTAACCAGTCCTTAAATAATGCTTGTTAATAAGTACCTGGTATCTTGCATGTCTTGTACTGTTTCCCTCTTCACTTTCCACATTTTAGTTAGAACAACTACTCTAAAATTATAGTTCTGGGCTGGAGAGATGGCTTAGCGGTTAAGCGCTTACCTGTGAAGCTTAAGGACCCCGGTTCGAGGCTCGATTCCCTAGGACCCACATTAGCCAGATGCACAAGGGGGCGCACGCGTCTGGAGTTCGTATGCAGTGTCTGAAAGCCCTGGCGTGCCCGTTCTCTCTCTCTCTCTCTGTCTCTCTCTCTGTCTCTCTCCCTCTCCCTCTTTCTCTGTCTGTCACTCTCAAATGAATAAATAATAAACAAAAAAAATTTTAAAATTATAGTTCTTAGAATCACATTCCCCTACATAAATGGTTCTCCAAAACATCAAAACCAACACATCAAGTGAAAATCTTTCAGAAAAACAAATAGGACTTCTCTCATGCAGCACCTCAATACCTCTTTGGTCTCACCTCCAACATTTCCAGCTTCTTGTGTTATGCACTGATGGTATGCCTGAAGCTCTTCCCACATCCCATTAAAACATTTCCCTCCTATGTCTGTGCTGTTTGCTCTGCAGGCCAGCCCTCCTTCCGTGGGCCTAACTCATCTTCTAGGACTTGCCAGGAGCATCTCCTCTTCAGAGACTGGACTTCCACATTAGATCAACCACCCTGTGTCCTCAAAGTACTTTGTATCTACATATACTTCCAGGTCAGCATTTAATTTCATACATATGATATATTTAAGTTATCTTTGCTTTCTTAAATTATTTTTGACAACTGTTTAGATATGTATTTTTTGATCATATTCACTTCTCATTACACTTTTACTCCTCTTCCACTTCTGCTGAACTCATTCTTCTTCCTAAGTCGTCCCTTTTCTACTTTTGTGTATGTGCATGTATAAGTGTGTCTGTGAGAGAGAAAGAGAGAGACCCAATGAGTTTAATTAGGGTTTCTTGCATAAGTATGGAGGGAGGGTTATTTAGTAGAAGAAATTATCTTCCTCTCTATAAATTATTAACAGTTTATAGTTCCTAAGAGAGAGGTGGGACCTCATGGGTCTCTTCACCTAAGCTGTCTTCTATTTCGATCATTAATAATTGGGACTTTACAAGTTGTTTTCCATGACTTACTACTAACAGTTACTATGATATGTTACTACAGTAACATAAGTCTACTGATCTTTGATTCCCTGGGATCTTTAAAAGAAGTCTACTAGCATGTACAGGCTAAAGCATAATGAATGTTTCAAGGTAAATAATTTAAAAACTGTATAAAAAGTGGAGTAACCAGAGGTAGGGTGAGAGGGAGGAGAGACAAGAATGTAAACATATGGTATGAACAAAAGTAAATCTTTTTTTTTTTTTCCAAAATAAATGTTTAGTCTTCTAGCTTCATTTTTGTTTCTTTCTTTCCTTTTTTTTCTTTCTTTCCTTTTTTTTCTTTCTTTCCTTTCTATCTTTCTTTCTTTCTTTCTTTCTTTCTTTCTTTCTTTCTTTCTTTCTTTCTTTCTTTCTTTCTTTCTTTCTTTCTTTCTGTCTTTATTTTTTTGAGACAGGGTCTTGTGATATATCACTTTACCTGGAACTAATTCTTCTGGAACAAAAGCCCTGTGAAATATTTTCATGGAGACCAGATAAAGTGATATTCTTGGTAATGCTGCCTTGCTGGAGGGTGAATATCCCTTATCCACCTCTTATGCCTATGCCTCCGAGTGTCAGCTACCGAATTAGTCCTTCCCTCTGTTCCTTGTGTTCTCCCACCAACTCAGCAGCTTTCTGCTTCCATACTCAGTGTCTTTGTCTTCTGCTCTTCTTATTACCTTTTGTTCCCCATGTTTGAGCTCTTTGTATTTGTTCCTTAACATAAGTCTTCTTTCCCCACGTTACCTCTGCCAGCAGTAAGTGACTCTTCAGGTGCCCCAGGGGGTAAAATCCTGAGAGTTGCCCTTAGTACCTGCACTGTGGCCCAAATCCCAAGACCCAACCCTCAGGAGAGTTAGCATTTGAAAGCTAGGCAAAGGTCAAAATTTTAGTTGAGGAAACAGAAAAGCCAATTCTAATCACATCAGTGACGGAGATGTGCTGCCATGAGGATAAGGGGATTCATCAGTATATAGAAACAGTAGTAGTGCTACCTAGCGAAGAGCTTGAAAGGGTAAATGATACAACCTTTTATAAACACAGAAACTCAAGTCTGCTCTGCCTGTCTTCTTCCAGAGAATAGCCACATGCTATCTTTGAACACCTGTAACAAGAAAGGAGCAACTCTGAGGTAGAATGCTGGCTCATTAAGGGGCGGGGAGAGGGGAGAACATTTGACTAAATTGGAAAACTAGGGGTATATACCAGACCACTTATTACAAAAGCTAAGAAAGGAAATAAAACTTAACTTCTATGAACTCATTATTCTTGTTCACAAGAGCAGGAATGGTTATAACTATTCTGTTCAACATATTAAACTACCTCAGTGGCTCATTAAATATTTGCTGAACAATTACTCTCTTCTCCAACATGTGATTTAAGACATGGCTCTCATTTCAAAGATCTTATCTTCAAGTAGAGGAGAAAATCCATTACATAATGGTCCAATACCAAGTAGAATACATTATAGAAGATGAAAAAGGCTTTGGAACTCAGAGGATGCGCAGCTGGTTTTTGCTGTAGGAATGCTGAAGTCTTACAGATATGGATTAGAAACAAGGTAGCTTTTTACTGATAGGTAACCAGCTAGAGACTGGTCTACAGAAACATGGATGCCACCTTGTCGGCCCCGAACTCAAATCTGACTCAATCTCATGCAAGAAAGCTATAGGCAACAACTGCCCACTTCTTCCCTCATTTCATGGGCTGAGACACTATGTGTGGGCCCCTCCTAAATCAATGTTCCTCCAGTCAACCAGTTTCCTTCCTACATATCCTAGCCCAGTGATGAAGCTCATTAAAACTGGATATCTGATTCAAATAAATGGCACTGAAACATGCGTGTAAGCCACTTCTCCCCTTCTTTCCTTCCTCTCTTCCCCCCTTTCCTCCCTAGAAGGAGACTCTTCCCTAACTGAGTGAGAGTTTCCTGGTTTCCTTTCCCCCTTCCCAAGGGAGAATGTCTTTTGGCTTAGAACATTTCCTAATTAGCTTTCCCTGTTATCTTAACTCTCCCTGAAATAAATCTCATAATTTATTCTTCTTTGGGTCTGTACTTTCAATTCTTTGCTAATGTGGACTGGAAAGCTATTGGCATGGGAGTCCTAACTCCACTCAGAGCTTGCTCCCACATCATTACTAGGGACAAATGAGAAAACACAGGTCGAAGTACCACATTAAAGTGGCATTTAACACTTTTAACAGTAAGGCCACAGCAAACCCTAACCATCTCCACCACATACCCCTCCAACTATCTGGTAGAAGGGGTCCTTATTTCTTTAGCAATAAAATACATTCCTTGAGAATTAAGTCCCATTTCCTCTGTGGAAAAAAAGTTATCCTATGTAAAGAATATAAGAATAACTAATTTCATGATTCAAAAGGCCAAGTTATCTGGACTAAATTATTTTAAGACACTTTTATGATAGACAGGGGAAACTGGCTTCCTTTGACCAACCATGTCAGTTTACATGTAATAAAATGGAGAGTAGTTTACTTTTTCCACATACAATTAAAACACAACTTAGTAATGAACTGAAGAACATTAGAGCTGGTAGAGAAAAGAATATATACATATACAAGACTGTATAGACATCTGTCCCTGTATCTCCATAACTTTTCTCTGCTTTAGATCAACTACACCATTCTTATTCATGAAATGCTTCATAGACTTCACCATTCTATGCAATGAAAATTTTCATTCTGAAGATACTTTATACAGAACAAAAGCATTTATTAAAGAGTACTAGTTTGTTCAGGACCTGGGGCACATACATGTTAAGCTAAATCATAAAGACAGTCTTTCAAAGGTAGTGAGGCAAAAGTTGTTCGTTATGGTAATGACAAGCTATGAATGACTTGGGGGAAATAAACTTTATGTCAACTAGACTTTCTTGGTAGGGTCTTACTCTAGGCCAGGCTGACCTGGAACTCACTCTATAGTACCAGGTTGGCTTTGAACTCATAGTGGTCCTCCTGCCTCAGCCTCCAAAGTGATGGGATGAAAGGTGTGCACCACCATGACCACCTTCAAATGTTTTTTCTTATCTGAAATGTTGGCATGTCTTGGTATATTACCCTTTAAATATGAGGAATGTCCTAGTACTATGAAAACAGCTCTTTAAAAGGAGGAAATGGACTGTGCATATGTCTCAGTAAAGCACTTGCCACACGAGCATGGGCACCTGAGTTCAGATACCCAGAACCCCTGTAAAATGCCAAGAGTGGTGGTGCACACCTATCTAGTTGAGGGAAATAAATGAGCACCAGGTTCACTGACAGATTTTGTCTCAAATAAGATAGAAAGTAACTGAGGAAGACCCTTGACAATCTTTGGCCTCCACATACACATTCACCTGCATACACAAGTGTTCCAATATGCACACAAACATGACTACACACACGCATAACACCCACACATATGCACATATGGATAAAGAAGGGAATAATTACTGGACTGGATGTAAGTCAGGATGGAACTATGAGGAGAGACTGAAACTGGACCTGCCTATAAGGATCACCCCGTCAAGGGACATGTGGGCCCTGTGATGCGGCCTGCCTCAGGAGAGATGTGGGAAGCACCTTTATAGAAGTGAGGTCATCTTGGGCCAGGAGCTGACTGCAGTGAGATGGGTGCTGACTGTTAAGTGGCAGAGACACGATCCCTGAATCGTGGTGTAAGTCTACGTCCCTCACTTAGCTTCACAGTTAAATTATATGATAGCTCACATCCTGGGCAGATGAGTGATCAAATGAAAATTATCATTTAAATACTTCAGGGGGTTTCGAAGCTAGAAAGGCCCAGGGAAATTATTTAACCTCATTTGTAAAAACAGAAATTGGAGATGAAAAGGGTCAAATCGTTTGAGGTGAAAGTTTTAAGATCTACAAATATTTGATGGATGTCACGGGGAAGCAGGAGAGCCATCTGCTGGCTTCGCGTGAGCCACGCTGAAGGCAAGCTACAGAGAGGCAGAGCTGAGCAGTTCACAGGCAGAGAGCATCGCTCCCCTGCAGAGCATCTCCAGCACTCAGCACGGTGCTGGGGCTATGGAGAGAACAGGAAGATCTTCCAGAAACAAGAGCTCTCACACACAGGTGCACCAGATGAAAGAAATGGCCTCCAAACACTGCCTCCCTTGGCAGCATGAGCAGAAGTGAAGTAGTTACAAAGACTTTTGGAGTTACACAGTTGTTGGACTACTTGTTAATTAATAACTAGCCAGTTTGTAACTCTAGGGCTTAAAATCCAAGGTCTCTTAGTTTCAATGAGTATTTTACCTTTTAATTATCCAACTTCCCAAACTATAGAAAGAGAAGACCTTCCTTTTAAATTAAGGAGAGTCAACATAAATTCTAAACCCAACTCAGGGTACTACTGCATTTGAATTCTTCTCCAAGAACTGGAATGGTGTTTATAGTCTCACAAATATCTAGTCTTGTTAACTTGTCCTCAGTGGCTGAAATTAAAAAAAAAGAAAACTGCACTGATAAATTCACATTTCATAAGAAATTAACTTTCATACACAATACGTTATTATGATGATAATTCAGCCCTCAGGCAGTACCATGAGCTTCCTTGCATTAAAAAAAAACAAAACAGTATACCTACAAAAGCAAATGTTTGTGATTAGAATAAAAATTAGAACAAAGTGCTACAAACCACAAGATATACACACGGAGAAAGGGGGGTAGCATTTCACAATAAGTAAGAATTTACAAAATTAAGCAATCATAGAACCTTCTAGTATGAGAAGACTATGAGGAGGTCACTTAGTTCAAGCCTATGAAGAAATGTATTCTCAACTCCCACAGAGGACATGTCAATGCCTTGGAGCTCTTTCCTCACAGATATTTCAAGGAAATATATTCCTTCGATGGTAGCTATGTTTTTAAATTCAGACAAAATCAAAGAAATGCTAGCTGTGGGGAAAAAAGGCTGGAATGACTAATAATGAGGCATAATCTTTCAGATGATACAAGCCATCTCACATCATCTGATTTCATCAAAATTCTTTGATACTGAAGATTACACAATGATATGTCTGAGTACACACAAATGTCACCTAGAGAAAGAAAGAAGTAACGCTCCGCTTGTCTCTTAGTTTAAACTTACCAAGATGTGAACTGTCAAGACAGACTGTGACTAGAGACATGCAGCACACTGCTTCTTTTCCAAAAGTACTTAGTTCTTTTTGTGGAAAGTTAAAAAAAGGTTTACTTTTTTTTTTTTTTTTTTGAGGTAGGGTTTCACTCTAGCCCAGGCTGACCTGGAATTCGCTATGGAGTCTCAGGGTGGCCTCGAACTCATGGCGATCCACCTACCTCTGCCTCCCGAGTGCTGGGATTAAAGGCGTGTGCCACCACGCCCGGCGAGGTTTACATTTTTTAATTTAAACTCTACATACATTTATAATTTTATTTTGGTTCTACATACATTTATAATTTCATTTTGTTGAATCATACTTTTTTAAATATTTGCTTATTTACTTCAGAGAAAGAGAGAGAGAGAGAGATAGAGAGAGAGAGAGAGAGAGAGAGAACGGGCATGTCAGGGCCTCTAGCAAACTCCAGACACATGCGCCACCTTGTGTATCTGGCTTATGTGGGTACTGGAAAATTGAACCTGGCTCTGTAGGCTTCATAGGCAAGTACCTTGACTTTTAAGCCATTTCTCCATCCTAATTTATCCTATTTTAAAAGCATTTTAACTTTTTCAGTTCCCCAAACATTCTAGTTCCAATTATAATGCCCAATTAAGAGCCTGAAGTACTAACGTTTATCTGGATTTGACACATGCCTTAAGGCAGAAACCAAAATGCCTCTGCAGCTGTCTCCTTAACCCAAGCTGTGCCCCAGTACAACACAGTGTGAGCTGTCTCTTTAACCCAAGCTGTGCCCCAATACAACACAGTGTGAGCTGTCTCTTTAACCCAAGCTGTGCCCTTGTGCCCTAATACACCACAGTGTGAGCCATCTCCTTAACCCAAGCTTGCGCCCTAGTGCTCCACAGAGGCATTGCACTCTCAGCTGACTTGTCTCCCCTCAAGCTTGTGCCCTAGTGCATTGAGCTGACTGTCTCTCCTGAGCTTGTGCCCTAGTGCCCCACAGAGGCACTGCAGTCTAAGAAGACTGCAGCCACCAATTGTAGTATTCAGTCAATAGCCACCTGTGGACAAACCAGACCATCACCAGATGCTACTGCCCAAGCAACCTTGGATCTGGCAACTGTGTGAACCACCTGGTCATTGAGAAAGCCCAGGTATTTTGTCTTATGCCTGCATTCCAGGCTTACAGTCAAGAATGAGCAGGCAGGGAGAACCCAATGTATTTGAATCTGTGAACACAGGTACTCAAATGTTGCTTAATTAAACATTTGCCTTTTCCCACTTTTCTGTGACCACCTAGGCACTCTAACTCTTGGCTTCTTTTTGCTATTGTTGTTATTGTTATTGTTATTTTTGTTTTATCAAGGTAGAGTTTCACTCTAGCCAACGATGACCTGAAGCTCACTCTATAGTCCCAGCCTGGCCTCAAACTCACTGAGATGCTCCCACCTCTGTCTCTCAAGTGCTGGGATAAAAGGTATGTATCTCCATGACTGGCTTTGGCTCCTTTCTGTTGTTGTTAGACAGGAACCAACTATATAATTCAAGATGGCACTGGACTCTTGTTCCTCCTGTCAAAATCTCTATGCTCAGGTACAACAGGCTTAGGGCACTATACTAGGCTTCTCTTTAAACATTCCCTGTTTTTATATTCTATCTGTGATGGGAAATGCAGTAGAAATCTGCTTCCATTGTGCCTCCAAACCCCAAACATCCCATATTTCACAGGAATCCAAAAGTTGCTTTACCTCACTTTAAATTCTCTCAGGGAGAATGCCCAAGATGGATTTGGAAATATTTTGAAATACAAGCCATAAATTTCACTATGGAAAAGTCAGAGTGGAATGAACACTGGCGAGGGATGTGGTGCCGAGGGAAGGACCTGAAATAAATCGCAGGCAGAGTGCACTGGCTCTGCTTTGCCTCGCCAGTGACATTTTCATCTCGTGACCTCATCATCATGAGATTTCATGTTGGCTCCCATCTAGCATTTTTGTACCAACTTGCTAGCTAGCATTAAATGAATCTTTTCAACATCTTTTTGAATTTATTAGTTTATACGCTTGTTTATAAAAATGAGTTCTTAACTACTAAATGTTAGCTCTTAAAAATAAATATGACAGCTGAAAAGAAAAAAAAAGTTACATGGAGGTTGTGGATTTGATTTCAAGACCTTTAGACTGAAAGGATCAGTATGCCTTATGCTAAGTGCTCTACATCTATGAGGATACTAACAGAGAGGAGAGCTGAGAGGGGAAGAAAGACTAGTCCTGAATGGGAATGGTACAACCCGTGTGATGGGGTCTTAAGTTGAAGAAAAAAAAAAAAAAAGGAAAGTTCTAAGCACCAGCATTTTCCTCTCTAGGCTTCCTGATCCCTAGAAACAACCAAGAGCCATACTGTCATCACATCTTCCCTGATTTGGTTTGGCTATAACATGTTCCCCATTAGCCTCAAGTGTCTGTTATTAAGATTCATACTTAGTCCCCAGCCGGTGGAACCTTTGGGAGGTGGAGTCTTGTTGGAGGAGATTTCACTGGAGGGTACTATTGGCATTATTAACCCAGTCCTACTGGGCATTGCAATCTGTGTCACTCAGAGAATTTCCTTCCTGCTTTGCGTGGAGACCTGATGCCCCAGCTGCCAGACCTGATGCCCCATTTGTCATGCTTTCTCCACCATGTTGAAACTTCTCCTCAAAACTGTAAGGCTAAAATAAACCCTATCCCCTTATAAGCTGCTTCTGGTGGGTCATTTGACACAGCAACAAGAGGTAACTGCTAAGCCCTCAAACCATGAGCCAAATTAAGCTCATCATCTTATTAGGTATTTGGTCACAACTATAAGAAAAATAATTATTCAAATGCCTCAGATATTACTTATAAAATAAATTTTAAAGACTTCATGTGCATACTATTGTCATAAATGCTAAATGACAAGAGTCAGTTCGGTATTGTCTAAACATGATAACCTAGCCCAGATATTATGTTTTGAAAACACAATGCATGGGCTGGAAAGATGGTTCAGCAGTTAAAGGTGCTGTGGTCTGAGAAGCCCATTCACTTCCTGGGTTGTTCCAGCACCCCACAAAGACCCATAAAGAGCATTATGTTCCTTCTGGAAATTCCCAAGGACTAAGCCTGCCACTTCTTCTAATCTTCCTAAGTATATTTTCATTGGCTATCTTCTCCAAGCAGTTTCCTAGCAGGGACACAGCTCAGTAGCAAAGCATTCGCTTGGTGTGAGCAAGTCCCTAAGTTAAACTCCCAGCACCACAAACAAGAATATTCAATGCCATGCAGTTCCCCAAGTGGAGCATGCAAGCCCTTTAATTTTCAGAGTTTTATTATTAATAAGGAAATCGAAATGACCTATACAAACTCCAACATGCATACACTGTCTTTTGCAAAGATACAAGACATAAAGTGAATGAAGAATCGGTCCTCCAGGATCTTAGTGCAGTGATTAAAAGATGATCACATATAAAGACAGACTATGACTCCGAGTGGAGGCAGTATATGGAGAGAAGACAGTCAGTGACTGAGAAAACCACCCCATCACAGGCTAAGACACAGGCTGGACATCTGAGCCTAATTTTTGTTTGAGACTTTATTCTTCTTGCCAAATAATTTCCTCATCTGAAAACCATAATGTGGACAATGAAGAAATGATAAAAGAAGGAGACAGGAGCCCCTAGGTAAAATGGCATGGGGAAACTCAAACAGGCTGGAAGTGTGAATATCCCAACCAGGAAAGGACAGCAGAGAAGAATGAGAATAGCACAGGTGGGGCAGGAAGAAAGGGAACAAGCTAGCCGTCAACCCAGTGACTCCAAGTCTGATACAAGTGCAAAGTGGGTGATGTGCATCAAGGACCTGGGCGTGGGAGATGCCAAGCAAGCAAAGTCTGACACTTCCTGCCAAGGAGGATATGCACATCCATAGGAAAGAACACACAGCTGGGGCTGGAGAGACGGTTCAGTCTATAGGGCACTTGCTGCACAAGTAGGAAGACCTGTATTTGGAGACCCTGCCTCAGTGAATGAATAAATAAATGAGACCTTGTCTCAATAAATAAGATGGAGAGCAACTGAGAAAGTTACCTCTCTGAATTCCACATGCAAACAAACACAAGTGCACTCATGCATATGTGCACCCAGTCCATGGGTATATGAACATGCATGAAAGCGCTCATATGCACCATGCACATACATGCAAAGGAAGGAGAAAGAGCTCAAGCCAACAAAAACACCAAACAAACAAACACATGGGGAGTGCCTTTCTCTGAAGACTTTTCTCATTAGAATACTGCCAAATAAGCTGGGTGGGACAAGCCAGAAGTTCTCACAGGCATGGAGCTGATGAGCAGATAAGCAGTCAGGAAGAGACATTCTTGAGCAGTTCTGTCACCTCTAGCCACTCAAGTACTTCCAAACCCACAAGTGAATCCCAGCCAGCACGGGGAGGTGCTCTCCTCACAGACCAGGGGAAGCCAAGCACAGCGCAGTATTCAACCCCACCTGTGCATCTAAATCCACTGCCACCTTCCTAACATCTGTATAAGGGTTTGACTACTGTGGGGTTTGACCCAAATCCCAGCCTTTCAGATGATGCTGCAGGCCCCAGGACCACACTTTGAATGGTGACCTTTTTCCTCTGGCTATCACATAGAGAGTCGGTAACAAGGGCTGCCAAAAACAGCCAGGTTGAATAAACACAGACCAAAGGAAATGGCTAAAATGAGCCAAGGAAAAGCAGAAAGGAGTCCACTGCTACAAGAGAAAGAATGGGAAACTGACATTCTTACTAAATTGTTACCAGGCATCTTCACACAGGTTAACTCCCATAACGCTGTGAACACTTTTTACTGGCATGACTTGTAGTCACTAAGTTGTCACCTAGCAGAGACAGCATTCAAACAAAGACATTTTTGTGCCAAAACTTTTATTTTCTTCTCTTAAATAACCAAATCTCTGAAAAGCCACACACAGGGCACAGTCTAATCTGATATAAGAATATTAAAGAGAAGCCATGTGCAGCTGCAATTTTTCACTTCTTCACATGAAACGCTACTGTGTAATTAAAGGAAATTTAATAAACAGGTTGTCTCCACACGGAAGCATAGCAAAATCCCAGGAGTCTGCACTCACTGAAGCCTCAAGGAGTCCTGCTCTTCAAGGAACACAGTAACCCAAAGTTCCCCCAAAGTTAACTGATCACCTAAAAAAAAAATAAAATAAGAAAAAAAGAAATAGAAAAGACATTCAGGTAACTTTTAGAGTGTTGATGCATTTGAGTTTTAAAATGAAATGCTTTATGTTTCTTATTTATTTTTTATTTATCTGAGAGAGAGGGAGAAAAAGAATGGGGGGGGGGGAATGGATATGCCAGTGCCTTCAGCCACTGCAGACAAACTCCAGATGCATGTGCCCCCTTGTGTGCATGTGTGACATTGTATGCTTGCATCACTGTGCATCGGATGTACTTGGGAACTGGAGATTCGAACATGTACTCTTAAGCTTCGCAGGCAAGAGCCTTAACTGCTAAACCATCTCTCCAGCCCTAAGCCATTCTATAAAATATTAAGAGAAAACCAAACAAATATTAATTAACCCACTACTTCTAATGGATAAGAAAAGTATAAGACTGGCTTGAAGAGACAATACATTTCACAATGAGCTTCCCAGCATCACTTGCTGGGGCCAGATAACCATGTTTACCAAATAAGGTATGTTATATTAATGCTTGGAATCTTTCTACAGTGAGCTTACCCATCTCTCACTGAGTTTCTACAGTCCATAGAGGTATGGTTCCCTTTCCAACCCAAAGTAAGTAAATCACCAGGCACTCCATGCAAATGTTGGCTGCATGGTCTTGGGAAAAGGCTGTGTTTGTCCTGAGATCATTCCTGAGTATATGGAAAGAGATAGATGCAAAATTGACTCTCAACGCACATCAGTGAGGTGCTATATTAAACTAAGCCTATCAACAAAGTCATGTTAGCTACTGTGAATATAAATAGCCTTACCTATTTCTCTCAGTATACTGGCCAGACTGAAATTGTTGCTTGCCCTATAGAACTGAGTCTATACAAACATTAACACATTTCAGATTTTCTGACAAACAAATGAATCCATTCATGTGCAAAAGCCCAAAGAATTCCCACCCCCCATTTTTTTTTAATTTTTTTTGTTCATTTTTATTTATTTATTTGAGAGTAACAGAGGGAGAAAGAGGCAGATAGATAGAGAGAGAGAGAGAGAGAATGGGCACGCCAGGGCTTCCAACCACTGTAAACGAACTCCAGATGCATGTGCCCCCTGTGCATCTGGCTAACGTGGGTCCTGGAGAATCCAGCCTCGAACCGGGGTCCTTAGGCTTCACAGGCAAATGCTTAACCGCTAAGCCATCTCTCCAGCCCCCCAACCCCCATTTTTAATGAGCTGGGTTTTTTTGTACAGAAAAGGACGCAAATAGACACAATAAATCTAAATATATGATGAAATCTACCACCTTCTTACTTCAATAAACATTATTAGGTAGAAGTTTATCCAATATTTTTGGCAATTTTTGTTGAGATATGAAACCCAAGTAATAGTATTCAAGTGTAGTGTGAAGTAGTTCTCACATGACCTTTTCTTAAATATTTAAATTCTTCATCTTTCTCTTCTAGATCTTGTCTATGCCAGACCATAAGCCAGAAGTAAAAGTCTACATTTTGCTTCAAAAATTTTAGATTACCATGAAAATAAACATGCCAGAAATAAGAAAATTTGGGGGTTGTGTTGCAAATATATCCTTTACCTGCTAATGTTAAAAGTCACATCCAAGTTTATCTTACTAAAAATTCTGTGGTTTCTCAACATTAAATTGCTATGGTTTGGGTATGGTTTTTAGTGTCCCCCAAATGTTTGTGTGCTGAGCACTTGGTTGCAGAATGGTGAAGTTCAAAGGTGGCAGAAGACCAGGAAAACAGCTTAGGTCTTTAAAAGGGACTCATATTTTGTCCACTGTCCTAGGAGGACTCAAGCGAGCAAGACGTTGAGTGACTCTGGCTGTGCCCCTGACCCTCAAACGCTTCCTCCTTCACACATATGCCCCTTCTGTGTCTAAATATTTCTTCTCCTTGTCATGGTGTTGAGGATCCAGGAGATCAATCACAATGCTATAGCGACCCTTCTTTCACCAGACTATAAACTACATACACTTCTCTACTTTGTAAGTCAGTCTCATGTATGTGGCTATGGCAAAACAAATTAGAAAAATACATAAGTCAACTCATCAAACCAGAGATAAGTGTGGGTGTATTACAAAGATGAAATTTAAAGTTTATTTTAGAGAATAGTTCTTTTCCTTCCACAAAAGACCAGGTATTTTTTTTTTCCCTCTTTGGGCCACATGGTCTCATACACAACTATTTACCTAACTGATACAATGGGAAAACAACTTTAGAAAACATTTGGAGGATTATATGGCTCTGTATTCCAATAAAAGTTTATTGATGGACACTGAATCTTACTTTACCAAATTTGCGGGTGACAAAGGATTACTGTCTTAATCAAAACACAACTTAGAAGTTCCATAACTAGTCCTAATTCAATGGCCACACATGAATCAATAACTTGCTTGACCTACAGCTTTCCAACTCCAACTTATAAGCCATACAATAAACACTTTTAAATCTTCACAGGAAATACATGTTACCCTGGGCTCTGCAGGCTGAAAACAACATGTTAAGGTAGAAGAGAGAATTGCCAATCATAAATCCTTCACTGAGAAGCTTGTTCTGGGTGTAAACCACTGCAGAATGCGCAGATCCATGCTCTTCTGTGTCACACTTCCTTTTGGGAATTTACTAAGAATAGGAATCTAGGAGGAGGAGATAAATCTATCCTGCCAAAGAGGAAGACTATAGTAAGTTTTTGCTTGTTTTTGTTGTCATTGTTGTTTTCTGAGGTAGGGTCTCACTGTAGCCCAGACTAGCCTAGAACGCACAGCAATCCTCCCATTTAGTTATGGGACCAAAGGTATGTGCCACCATGCCTGGCTACAGTAAGTTTTTAAAAGGAAAAGCAACTAATTTGGATTTTGAAAGTTCCCACAAAGGCCCATGTGTTAAAGGTTTGGTGTCCACCAGTCACACCATTGTGAAATGGTAAAACTTTTAGGAAGCACAGCACAGAGGAAGGAAATCAGTTCACTACTGTGTGTCCTTGAAAGGGATGTTGGGACAATAAGGCATTCACATTCATTTTCTCATTCATACCCATTCTTTCCTTCTCACTCTCACCCTCCCACCCTTTGTTCCCTCGTTCACCTTCTTGGGTACAAGTGAGCATCCTCCTTTGTCATATACCCTTTGTTACTTATGCCGACTCTCACAAGCCCAAAGACAATGTAATAAATGGATGAAAACCATGAGCCAAAATAAATCTTTTCTCCTGAGGCTGGAGAGATTGCCCAGTGGTTAAAGGTGTCACTTGCAAAGCCTTCTGGCTTGTGTTCAATTCCCCAGTACCCACGTAAAGGAAAATGGTCAAAGTGGCACATGCATCTGGAGTTCAATTGCAGTGGCAAGAGGCCCTGTTGCATCTGTTCTCTCTCCCCCTCGCTCTCTGCATGCAAATAAACAAAAATATTTTTTAACTATCCCTAACCCTAACCTTTCTTTTTTTTAAGTTTATTTATCTAAGGTATTTCTTGTAGCAACAGAAAGCTGACTGATACAAAGTGATAGAAGATTAGAGGCCTAAAGAAACAAAAGCCCTGCAGTGGTAGGAGTTTCACTGCTAAAGCACAGGGGACACCAAAGGTCTGTGATTCGCTGAATGCTATAAAGTAAGAACTTGGAGCAAGGACCTCCATGATCTGCAATAGAACTGAAGTTGCTCACTCTCTCTCTTCTTAGTATGATGTTCTAGTTACCTAGTAGGGTTGGTGAGTAATAGAGAAGTGACCCTGATGAGATGCAATAATATCTCCACTAATGATTTCACGGTTTCCTTTAAAAACACATCTGACCTCCCAGTGAATATACAAAGCTACAGTATCCTCCTGGGTGTTCTCCATGATCTGTCTGGCAATTGAGATAAGGACAAAACAAAATAAAATGGGTATCAATGCTTCTGTTTCTGCTGTAGCACCACAGAAAACCTAACCCTTTACAGGAGAAAGCAGCAGTGCATAGCATTCAAATTTTACTCTTGTAGGATAGACCAGGGATCTTGGAATGCCCTAGACCAGGAGAGAATTTTTCATAATGTTCACTAATCTACTGACAAAAATATACTGCAGAGTTTAAATGTTGCACGGATCTGAAGTAAAATGACTTCTTTTACAACCACACCCTTTGGGTGCCTAGCTTAGCCACCTGCTATAGGTCAACTCAGCACTTGGCTCACGGGTAGGCAGGTAAAACACCAGCACCTGCCTCATGGGATGTGCATGAATGCTGTTAGCCACAGGGGTACTGTTTCTACGACAGCACCTATCCATCTCTCAGTAAAAATCAGCTGTTACTATTTTTAAAAAGATTTTCAATGATAGACACCATATTTCATCATTTTCTTACTTTTATCTCCTCTTTTTTCAGGTTTTTTTTTTTTTTCTGACTTGTTTTCATTCCCCAACATTAACCTTTGAGAGAGTTCTTGGGTAAAAACAGCTCCAGTAGCCTGTCATTTCTCAGTCAATTATTTCCTTGGATGTGATCTAATCTCTCTGTCTCTCTGGTACAGGTTCTCATAATGGATCCCAAATGGGTCTTGAATTCACTATGTAGCAGAGGTTGGTTTCAAATTCATAGCAATCATTTTACCTCAGGTCCTTTTTTAAAAAAAAATATTCATTTTTATTTGTTTGTTTGAGAGAGAAAGAGAGAGGGAGAGAGAACTGGTGTGAAAGGGCCTCCAGCCACTGCAAAGAAACTCCAGACAGATGCACCATTTTGTGCATTTGGCTTTACATGGGTACTGGGGAATTGAACCCAGGTCTTTTGGCTTTTCAGGCAAGTGCCTTAACCACTGAACAATCTCCCAGCCCATGCCTTGGGTTGGAATTACAGGCATTCCCAACCACATCTGGATTTACTCTCATGATTTTAATATCTAGAGGACTGAATTCCTACATGATCTTTCTAATTGCTATCCAAAAACATACTGATATCTCAGTATCTCTAACTGGGAGTCCAAGAACTTCATATTCTTTAATGTGAATAAACAACTCAGCTCCCATCAGTGTCATGCAAACATTAAGTGTTGTTCCAAAAATTTCAATCTAGAAACAACTCAGTGATACAAGCTTATACCACCTAGGGGTCATCCCTGAAACCCCTCACTTTCTACTATAAAACACACATTTTCAACTCCATTTACCTTTGAGAGAGTACTCATGGACCTCCCTATCTGGATAGTAATAGCCACTCCTCTAATCTAAAACTATTATCCAATAGTCTCCAAACTGGATGGCTCACAGCCAGTCCTCTACCAATCCATGCATGACATAGCAGACAGAGTGGTATCTATTTATTTATTTAATGATTTAAGAGACAAAGAAGCAGAGAGAGAAAGAGAGAGAGAGACAGTATGGGTGTACCAGAGCATCTTGCCACTGCAAATCAGCTCTAGATGCATGTACTACTTAATGCATCTCACTGTATGTGGGTACAGGGTAACTGAACCTGCACCATCAATCATTGCAAGAAAGTGCCTTTAACCACTGAGCCATCTCTCTAGCTCCTAGAGTCATATTTAAAAACAGATAAATCATATCCTTACTTGTGACTGTTCTGCTGCTCATCAATGCCTATGAGATAAGAAAAACAAAAGACACTAGACCATTTTTACACTCTGGGTGTGACCTCTGCCTCTGCTGTCTTACATACTTTAACATGAGGGCCCTTTCTTCCTCTAAATTCCTGGATCTCCCTCTACCTGCAAAGACTTTATTCATCTCTATTCTGTTCTGCTTTCTGGGACATTTGGAAGATTTTGTTGTTGTTCCCCCCATTTTATCCCCATGAGTAGTAACTTCTTTGTCGTCATTTAAGCTGATGGTTAACTGTGGCTTCCTGCATCTGCTGATTCTTTATACTGGGTCATCAACTAAGTAGACCCTTGCAGAGCATCCTGCACTCTCCCATCATAATTTCCATTGTATCTGTAATTGATTCAGTATCTGTTACCCACCAAAGATAATAAGGGTCATAGGAGCAAACATCATGTCTCTCTTGTGTACTGCTATGTCCCATAATCTCATCATAAACCATGCTTGCTATATGTGGGCCACCTATGAGAATGGTAATTATTTGCTAAATTAGTTAACACAAAAGTGGTTTTGATTTATACCTTGATGTGAAACTTGTGAAATGTGCATAAGACTCTAATTACAGCCTGGCCATGATAATGTATCACAGGAAATACGTTTAAGGGCTACTCAATCCTATGGGAGAAAAAAAAATCAATTATAGAAGGGAAATGGATGTCTGCAAAAGGTCAACATGAAGAAGACTTCTTTTTGATGGTAGATAAAGTAAGCCATGGAGAACTAACAAGAAATAGGGGATAAGAAATATTCTCAGGAGAAGCAAAGGACTGGGGAAAGACTTAGTCAGGTACATTGAGTGACAGGTAAGCAAACAACTGACTATTGGTGCAGTGTACTGAAATGTAGCAAATGGACACCTGTCCTCCTATGAGCTGCTTTTGGTCAGGTGCTTTGTGCCAGCAACAAGAAGGTAAGTACAATAGAAAATTGGTACCAGTGGAGTGGAGTTGATACCAGAAACTATGTGGCTTTAGGCCTGCTGGAACCAATTTTCAGGAGGAATATGGAAAGATTTGAAATCTAAGAGACACCTTGCAGTACTTTAAGCAGAGTTTGATGGACCACTAAGGTCAGAGTTTGAGAGACCTAAATGCAGTAAGAACTGTAGATGGTGAGGTTTGGCTGATGAGAGGAAGAAAGACCTTGGTCCCAACCAGGATGGAGGCACTTTGTGTGAGAGGCTTACTGCATTCTTCCCATGTCCTGAGAACTTGTACAGGCTTGCATTGTGTAGAAATGGACTGATGTACATAGACAGATATGGCATAGAAAAAAATGAAGGCTTTGGAGTTAAACTGCTGCCCATTGAGCTGCAAATGTTTGAGAATCCTTAAAACCGCTGAGATTGGGCTAGCTGTTGTGCACTGGGACAGCAGGAAGAATGTTGACACTTTTGAAAGCACAGGGCCTGAAGAGGTGTCTTGTTCTTCCAAACTGACTTTATCTACCCCCATGCTCCACCAGATTAACAATTTGGTAGTCTACCTGGTACTATGCAGTATCACAAATGCAAAAAAAAAAAAAAAAAAAAAAAAGCATCATTGGATTATCAGTGCATCTTCTTTCTTTTTCTTTTAGAAATTGGCCACTGGGTGATTTGAAGCAAGGGTGTTGTAGTCCCTGCATGAAGGCCTGATTGAGCCAGGAAAATGAAGCATGAGTTGCAGTGGAGATCCCCGGGATGTTTATTATGACGCTAGGACTGTGAAATGGCTGCTGGCTCTGGCTGGATTGTTCCCTGGGCTGTGAGCAGCCTAGCTGGAGAGGTGGAATTGGAACTGCAGAGACTTTGCCACTCGTTAGAGATGTTGTACTGGGAGCTACAAAATTTGACATTTACCCTGCTTGTTTGAGATCTTGCATTGGTTCATTATTTTGTTGCTATGCTCAGTGCCATCTTTTGCAGTGTGAATGTATACTTTCTGCCATTATGTATTTTTGGTTTTACAGCTCACAATTATAAGACTTCAGATTATGTGTGAATAGCATTTGGATTGGAAAAACTATGGGGACTTTTGTTTTTGTTGTTTGCTATTTTTGTTGTTGTTGTTTGTCAAGATAGGGTCTATTCTAGCCTAGACTGACATGGAATTAGTCTCTGGCTGGCCTTGGACTCAAAGCTATCCTCCTACCTCAGCCTCCCAAGTGCTGGAATTGAAGGTGTGTGCCTTGTTGCCCAGCAATAGGACTTTTAAAGTCAGACTGAATGCACTGCATTTTGTATCATGAATGGTCATCAGTTTATGGAGGCCAAAGATGGAATGTTGTGGTTGGAATCAGGTGTCCCCCATAAACTCATGGGTTTGTTCCCAGCTGATAGCAATTTTGGAATCTTGCTGGAAGAGGTGTGTTGTTGGGGGTTGACTTAGGGGTGGATAGCCAGCTTGCCCTGCTTGAGTTGGTTCATTCTCTTGCTACTACTGTCCATCTGTTGTGGCAGAGGTCATGTCCAGCCTCTGCTCATGCCAAGCTATCCCCTGCCATCATGAAGATTCCCCTTGAGACTATAAGCCAAAATAAACACCTTGTCAGCTGCTCATGGTCAGATGCTTTGTCCCAATAAGGAAACAGTAACTGCAACAAGTGTTCTGTCCCAGAAACAAGAAAGTAACTGATACGATGCCATAACTGTGAGGGATTATGCTATCACTGGAAGAATGACATGATCAAAATGGGAAAATTCTGTGGATTGATTAAAAGGAGTGTGTGGAGATAACAGATAAGGTACTGCAATATTCCAGCCAGGAAGGAAAGAAGGAAAGGTGTAGAAATAATTCTTCAGAAGAAAGAATATCACTGCTGGGCTGTGAGGAGAGGCTTTCCAGTAACTTAATGAAAATTCAAAACAGAAAAAGTATGGAAGACAAAGATCTCTGTTTTAGAAAGCATAAATTGAATGTGCTAACATGATGTTGAGCAAGTGGGTAAAATGTGAGTCTAAGAAAATGAATGCAAGTGAATTGCACATGGTTAGGCTCAGGACTTTTATTAGTCCATTGCCAACAAAGCATGAATGAAATTATTTTGTGACAAAGGATATTTAAAGTTTTTCCCACAAAAAAATTTATTAAAAAGTGCAAAAAGAATATTAAAAAAAACTCTTTGGTAATTAATAAACTTTCAAGATAGCCTCTGTCTAATTTTTATTTTATTTAGATTAGGAATAAGAGTTCTTATACTTTTAACACAATCTCACTCTTCTTCAAGAGTTAATTTCTTCAATTGTTGGTGTAGTGGAATGCACTTACAATACACACACTTTTTCCCTACTCAGTAGAATAATATCATTTACTTTTAAAAGAACTTCAGTCTCTGTAATAGGCTCTGTGTCAAAAAAAAAAAAACCTAAAATGATGTACAGAATATTTTAAAAGGTCATACCAATTTCAAAAAGGTTGACATCTGAAATTATGTCATTTTAATTATCAGGAGACTATCTGAAGAATAATAAGGAGTAGTACTTACTTTTGCCGCACCTATCTGTTCTTTTCGAAACTTCTCCAGGGGTGCAATTAATACATCATTAGCGTTTTGAATCTGAAATTTAAAATGCACATATATTAAATTCTGTACAATTTCACACCAACAATATTGAAAAATGCTCCCCTTATTCAACTTACTGAATGTAGATTTTGTTCTCTTGTCTATATTTATAAAAATATTGTACAAGTTGTACAGAATTTTTTCATCTATTATTTCACTTGATCCTAAAAATAAAGTTGATAATGTGAAAATAAATATTTTTAGTGCAATTATAGTTTGAATGTCTTCTAAGTTTTAACTAAGAAATAGCACACTGGGTACTAAATTCATAATACCCTGACTTAATGTCATAGGTTTGAGTATCATTTAATTTTATTTTTTATTTACGAAAAGAGAGGGTGAGGGGAAAGAGAGAGAAGGAAGGGGGGAGAGAAAATGGGCACCTCAGGGCCTCTAGCCACTGCAATCACACTCCAGGTGCATGTGTCACCATGTGTATCTGGCTTATGTGGGTACTGGGGAATCGAATCTGAGTCCTTAGGCAAGTGCTTTAACCACTAAATCATCTCTCCAGTCCTTGCCTTTTTTTTTTTTACTTGCTTTTATATTGAACCATACACCACTCTTAGATCTAACATCAGGACGTTAGAGTAACACAGCTAAAAAATGAAGTAAGGCTCCTTGTTCCCCTATTTAATTAGATGGATCATACTTGGGTTTACCAGAATATTCTCATATTTACAACCTGACTAAAAAAGTATGTGATTTCATTGTGACAAAGAATATTTCATCCCCATATTCCAAGTAGGGATTTACTTAAAATTTGAAACTGATTCTTTTTTTTTTTTTTTTTTTTTTCAGGTGGGTTTTCACTCTAGCCCAGGCTGACCTAGAATTCACCATGTAGTCTTAGGTTGGCCTGGAACTCATGGTGATCCTCCTACCTCTGCTTCCTGAGCGCTGGGATTAAAGGCATGAACCATCATCCTTGGCTGACTGATTCACCTTATAATATGAACTAGCAAGAATATTATAAGAGGATGCAAGATACAAGAGCCAGAAACTGCAACACCAAGACAGAAAGTTCTAGGGATAACATTATGCTGTAAAGGAATCATGACAAAAAAAAAAAAAAAAAAACACAGAACAAAGCATGACCTTCAAAACACAAGAAAGCTTAATGATTCGAGTTCAATTCCCCAATAAATTTGTACAGCCAGATGAACAAAATGGTGCCTGAATCTGGAGTGTGTCTGCAGTGGAAAGAGGCCCTGGCATGTCCATTCTCTCTGTAGCTAGGCTTGGAGGCATACCTGTCACCACAGCCCTCAGGAGGCAGAGGTAGGAAGATTGCCATGAGTTTAAGACCAGCCTAAGACTACACAGTGAATTCCAGGTCAGCCTGGGCTAGAGCAAGGCCCTGTCTCAAATAAATAAATAAATAATAAAGGAAGAGAGGGAGAGGGGTAGGGAGGAAAGGAGAAAGGAGGGAGGGAGGGAAACTGTAAAAGAGAATGTGTACGTATGTGTGTAGAAAGCTCACTCAAAAAAAGTTGGATTAGACTCCAAACAGAGGTACAGAAATGTAACTATAGAATCACTGTTAGCTTTCAAACAGGAATAATGAAAAACCTTCTTTTGAAAGGCCAGGACTGTGTGAGACTGTTTTTGAGAATGAAGAGCTGGAGATGAGATGAGCATTTCTAAGGGACTATAACGTAAAGAGACACAGATGGGTTCAGGTGTCCACAGGATAGGTGACATGGAGGGAGAAGAATCCAAAGTGACATTAAGATTTCTGCCTTAGGGCTAGAGAGATGGATTAGTCATTAAGTGCTTGCTTGTAAAGACTAAGGACCCCGATTTGAGGCTCGATTCCCCAGGACCCACATTAGTCAGATGCACAAGGGGGCGCATGTGTCTGGAGTTCATTTGCAGTGGCTCAAGGCCCTGGAGCACCCATTCATTCTTTGTCCCTTTCTCTGTCTGTTACTGTCAAAATAAATAAATAAATAAATAAATAAATAAAAAGATTTCTGCCTTAGTCACTGGGACTTTGGTACCACATGGAGAACTATGATAGCCACATAGGGACCAAGTTTGGAAGAGAAGGAGTCCAATAGTAGAGGTTAATTCTGTTAACTTGGTTACATCAGGAAATTCGGGCATGAGTGATGTGTGTCATTGTATGTGTCTGTGAGGGCATTTCCAGAGAGGGAAGATTCATCCTGAATGTGGGGTGCACCAACTCACAGGCTGAGGTCAAGGACTGAAAGAAAACAGGAAACAAAAGAAAGACAGCTGCTAACTAGCATTCCCAGCTTCCTGGGCTGCTGAGATGTGAACCAGCTGCAGTGGGCCAAGCCACTCCTGCCATCCTGCCTTCCCCCATGATGGACTGAATTCCCTCAAACTGAGACAAACAACCCTCCCTGTCTTTCAGGTATTCTGTCAGAGTCGTGAGAAAAGTCACTAGAATGTCAAAGGATTGATTACATGTGATATCCTGGGAAAACTCAAAGAAACACTGTGACGGAAAATTCCCATCTCACAATAGCAAAAGTGATAAATAGGAATGAAAGTCTCTCTCCCTCCCTCCCTCCCTCCCTCCCTCCCCCCCCCCCTCTCTCTGTGTGTGTGTGTAATTGGGAAATCACGGATTAGCAAAGGAAATAGATGAGAAGAGGATGATACACTAAATCTCTGACACCTATGTTTACCCATCTCTGATGGTATCTCTGACATCGCCAGGATTGCTTACATGCCTGTAACAGCATAGGAGAGGCCAAAACAAGAGGATAAGAAGTTGAGCCACATATGAATTTGTGGCCAGCCCAGTTTATATGAGTCCCTATATCGAAACAAAACAAAACAAAACAACTTTTGTGGCAGTCATATAATTATGACCTGGGAGTAAATCAAAAGACTAATGTTATAACAAAATGGGATAATTCACAACCACTCTATTAGGCAAGTCTTATCTCCTATCTCTAGTGTTTCTACATTTCTTAGTGTACTTTTCTTTTCTTTTTTAACTTTCTCCATTGCCCACTTCCCTGACCCATAATTTCATTGGGTAATTCAAAAACCAAAGAAATAAAAAATTTGATGTGGCAAAAGTATTAAACTAAGCAGAAGGGGATAACCACAGAAACGATAGAGTAAGCATTCCTTGTGTGCCAAATGCTACAGTGAGCTCTTCACAACACAGAGATTAATGTGACTTTTCTGTGAGTACTGAAGTCAAATGTAAAAAGTCATCTGGAATATATTAAGAATGTGAGTGTTAACTAGACATGTCCAGTTTCATTTGAATCTCAACACCAACATGGTTAATAGTGTTCACTCCTAAATTTTTAAAATCTTTAATACATGTATGTGTGTGTATATATATATATTTACCAGCATTGTAATGTATCAGCTTGGATCCCCTCCTATTTGGAAGCTTTTTGCTTCATTCTCCTTAACAGATTTTTTTCCCATTTCTGGAGAACGCCTCCAGTTTATAAAAGTTCTGCCTTCTTTCATTCTCTTAAGCTCTACAATAAAATCTTTCTTTAAATTTTATTCATTTATTTATTTGAGAGAAAGGTAGAGACAGAGAAAAAGGAAGATACACAGAGAGTGAGTATGGATGTGCCAGGGCCTTCTGCCACTGCAAAAGAACACCAGATGTATGCCTCCACTTTGTGTATCTGGCCTTACATGGGTACTAGGGAAAGAAACTCAGGCCATCAAGCTTTAAGTCACCAGATGTATGCCTCCACTTTGTGTATCTGGCCTTGCATGGGTACTAGGGAAAGAAACTCAGGCCATCAAGCTTTAAGTCAAGTGCCATTAACTGCTGAGCATTAGCACAAGTCCTGAGCCTATTTTTTATTTTTCCTTAAAACTGTTCTGACATTGGTGATATTTCAAATCTGAAATACAATATGGCCAGTGGGTGCTACTCATAATATGTGAAATGTTATTCAAGAGATCAAGATGCACTGGGTGTGGTGGTGCACACCTTTAATCCCAGCACTTGGGAGGCAGAGGTAGAAGGACTGCCATGAGTTCAAGGGCAGCCTGATATTACATAATGAATTCCAGGTCAGCCTGAGCTAGAGTGAGACTGTACCTCAAAAAAAACAATAAAAATAAAAAGAGATCAAGATGGAAATACAAATACTGAAAGGTCACAGTGTGAATAAGCAACCAGATTAGGCTGTTTCTGACCCCAGTGTTTGGATATCCCTTAGGAAATGCACGAATGTCATGTCCATATACTCATCCATAATATGTATGAAACTCTCCAACTCCAGAGTATTCCCTGTCTAAAGCAGAGAAGGTATCAAAATTGTGGTAAAGAGCTGGAGAGATGGCTTAGTGGTTAAGGCACTTGCCTCTGAAACCTACGGACCCAGGTTCAATTCTCCAGGCCCCACCTAAGCCAGTTGCACAAGGTGGCACATACATCTGGAGTTCATTTGCAGTGGCTAGGGCCCTGGTGTGCCCAATCCCTCTCTCCCTCTCTCTCTCTCTGTCTCAAATAAAAATAAATTAAAGAAAAAAAAACTTTTAAAAAAAATTGTGGTAGAATTAAAAGAGTCCTTGCTGTTCCTGCATACTCAAGGAAAATGCCAGTCAAAACAGAGAAAACTCTGAACAGTGGGTGACAAAACCTGCAAGTTTTTTAATCTACAAAAATACAGTTCTGGTTCACATAGACATCTTCCTCAGATTGATGAATAAATATTGATAAAACTCTGGGCTGGGTGTGGTGACACATGCCTTGAATCCCAACACTCTAGAGGCAGAGATAGGTGGATTGCCAAGATTTGAAGGCCACCCTGAGACTACAGAGTGAATTCCAGGTCAGCCTAGGCTAGAGAGAGACCCTACCTTGAAAAATAAAACAAAACAAAATAAAAAAAACAAACAAACAAAAAACCACTCTTTCTGAAGGGCAATTATTTTGGGGAAGAAATATTCATTCACAGAATTCAGGGGGTTTCTAGATCCCATAACACTTGTAGAATGTGAGTTTGAGTTTGAGTTTGGATGACCTCACTAGGAAAAATACAAAAAGCAATTCTAAGACCCTTGTCAGATACTAGATATAAACAAAGTCATAAACATGTGTTCTTCTGGCAATCTGTACACTAATATTTACAATCCTTAGGTAGTAACTAGACCTGGGGCTTAAGCAACTTATTATTACAAATAATAGCCATATTTAAACTTTTTAAGTATGCTGATGCCCCTAAAGCATTACAGGCTATTGTCAAGGGTCTTGGTTATCCACCAGAACTACATTGTAAGAGCCTATTGCTAAAGAACCCACATGTGTAGGCTGCCCTGAAAAATCAAGCTGGAGCTGAGCTTCAGTTGACTAGCTATCAAGATGCTAGAAAGAATCATATAGCCTGTTGGGAGAAAAAAAGTCATCCATCAATGGTCTTAACCAGCAGTGAGCCCTGAAAGCTTTACAGCTGGCCAGCCTGGCCAAATGTACCAACTGGTGCAATGGTGGCATGTCGGCTAAAGGAGAAACCTACTGCTCTCTGATTGGACCCACTCCATGGGAGGGAATTCATGCCTGGTGCTGAAAACCTAATCAAAAGTCTACAGCTGGGGAAGCCATAAGCCCTATGGGGGAAACTACTACTGTTGTCTGGCTAAATGAATATATTACACCCACCAAATTGCTCTCTAAATTACTTATGTTTATGTCCATATTCATGTTACTCTCACGTTTGGTTAGATTCTCTTCTCAGATGGTGATGATCACCTGGGTGACTCAAAACTGACAACATGATGAGAAGAAGTGACAGTTGAGTGTTCACATTAAGTGAGACATCTCATATACCCTTTAAGGCTCAGGGACCATTGCAGAAGAGGTGGCAAAAAGAATATAAGAACCAAAGGACAGGGAGGACTGCTTACAATAGGGTCATCCAGACACAAAATGACCTTGATATTTATGACCTTACTGTGGCTGATACTAACCACACAAGACCTATATAATAGGATGGAAAATGATGGCATCAAAATAGAAGAGAGATTAGTTGGAAAGAAGGAGGAATTTAGTAGAGGGTGGATTTGAGAGGGGAAAGGGTGTGGGAAGGGATTATGATAATAACATATTGTTTATATTTATGGAAGGTATCAATAAAAAGTTTAAAAATTAAAATTAAAAAGTAGTTATCAATGACTTGACCTCTTTTCAGCAAAAGAAAAACAGCAGGTCACATATTGAGTAATACCATGCAGTCCTGCATTTACCAAGCAGTCAGGCTCTAACTATGGGTCAGGTTACATTAAACCAAGCAAGAAGTTTCCTACAGCTCTTCTTTTCCTATTTCAAGGGGTCCTCATGAACAGCCATAAGAGTGTGATCAACCACTCAGAAGCAGTAGCTACAGCTTCTTATGTGATCAAAAGAAAAGACTATCCAGATGTGTGGTTATGTCTTACTCCATGTACACATAAGAAAATTGTCTATAGCCCACAGGTGTTTAAGAGCTACCCTATAGGAATTTTCAGTGCTGGCTTTTCACTACTGAGAACCTTATCATAATTTGTCAAGAAAAATAGAAATTAAGCAAAAGAAGTCTTAAAAATAACTCCTTTTACACCTCGCTCTTACATTTTCTCTTTTTGTAGGATTTGGTTAAAATCCAGTATTGGTGCCAGTCACAGCATTGCTAATTAATGACTGTGTATCATGTTATTCAGTGCTGCTTTTTATTATTATTATTTTTAATAAGGTGGGGGATTTTTCAAGGCAGGGTCTCACTCCAACCCAGGCTGACCTGAAACTCACTCTGTAGCCCCAGACCGGCCTCCAACTCACAGAGAGCCTCCTACTTAAGCCTCCCAAGTGCTAGGACTAAAGGTATGTGCTCCACACCCGGCCATATGGATATGGAATAACTGAATGTCAGACAATTATAATTACTGCCTCAAATTTTCAAAGATCAAAACTATACAAAGTTTGGAAGCAAGTATATGATATTCTGAAGTACTCCCTTAAGTAGCTGCTAGAAAAGGTAATAACAGAGGATGCTATTTAAATTAAACATAGGTGGTATCGCACATTGCAAAAATAACTTCCTGTCAAGATGTTAATATATCATATCCAAACAAGGAGAGTATTTCAGATGACATCAACAAATAGTCTCCTATGGAAGAATGGATTATTTCCCACTAGGTATTTACAACTGGAAAATATCACATTAGTGTTCTAATTTGTGTTTGTGAACCAGCATCCCTCCATCACTTTGTCCCAAACCCTATCTACTTCTTCATCTCAAGGACCTCCAGAAACATGTGTGGGTCTGCGAGCTAACGTGGGACTCACTCCTTGGTACAATTTGACTTTGTACAGTTCCATAATACAGTCCTTTTCTAGATTATCAACCTAAGTTTTAGCATATGAACAAACTTATATCATTTAGTGTATTCACGGACAGTCAAATCCCCTCCTCCCAGCATGCCTTAGTGCTATTACCTCTTGTTGACATTGTGGTATTCATTACAAAAGGTACCTTTTGACAGAGAAAATAAACTTGTCCATCTGTTTTGAGTTGCTCATTTATGAAATTAAGCAAAGCCCAGATAATCTTATAAGTTTATTAAAGAAAAGAAAATTCATTAAACAAATTCCCAGAGTCCATTATTTTATAGCAATTACATTTTAGTAGATGAATATAATGTATTCTAATAATAGTTGTCTAATACTTAGATAATGTAGATTGCTAAAGACTTAAGAAAGATGGCTGATACTTCAATGTATAAGAAATCCCTAAGCTTGGCATGGTGGTGCATGCCCTTAATCCTAGCACTCTGGAGGCAGAAGTAAGAGGATTGCACTGAGTTCCAGACCAGCCTGAGTCCCCTATCTCCACCAAAATAAAGAGGGGAGAGGGGGAGGGAGAGAAGGAAGGGGACAAAGAGGGAGAGGGGGAGGGATGAAGGAAGGAAGAAGAGGAAGAGGAGGAGGAGAAATTCCCGAAGCTAGTTATTACAGTTTTACATGAATAGGGAGAGGATGAGAGTGAAGAACAGAAATTATTCAGAACAGAGATGCAATAGATAGGAAGCAGAAACTGACTTAACTACATGTAGTAATGAAGAAAGATTCAGTCGCTCAGTTAGGGCTAGAATGTGCTGAAGCAGGTTCATGGGCTCATAAGACCTTTGGGCACATCTTTACACCATGGCAATCAACAAACACTACAAACCAGGTTTCTAACACACAAAGGCACATGAGTGCATAAGTGGCACAGGTTAAATTTTTATAAGCACACACCTGCCTGGAGCCTACAAGTATTTATTTGGAAATATGTCAATATTAAACTACAAATAAGGGCTCTAAAAATGCTACCTGTGGACTAGAGAGATGGCTCTGCAGTTAAAGGTACTTACAAAGCTGCTGGTCCTGGTTCAATTCCCCAGTACCCATGTAAAACCAGATACACAAAGTGGCGCATGCTCTAGTGCATCCATGTTTATTTCTCACGCTTTTCTCTTCCTCCTTCCCTCCTGCCTTCTCCTCCTTCTTCCCTCCCTCTCACTCTCTCTCCCTTTCTCTCTCTCAAATATTTTTTTTAAATTGCATAAAATACTTCTTGTACAAGATTTCACGGTTACGCTCTACTGAAAACTGGGAAAAGGAAAAAAAAAACATGGAAACGAATGTTTTTGGCAGATTTTAGCTGGAAACTAGAAAAAGGATTGGAGGGAGCAGTTCCAGAACCTTGGGCCAAAAGCATAATTGAAACAAGTAAACATTAAGTTTCTCCCACCAACAGGCTGGCAGAGTGACTACAGAGTGCAGACAGCAGCAGTGACTGAGTTCATTCTATGGGGACAATTATTCCCATTTTAAAGATGAGAAAGCTGGGGTCCAAGCACACTAAGTAATACATCAGGGTCACTAATACCTAGCAGGAATCAATGCCAGAAATGAACTCCAGTCTGGTTCAGACTCTATCCACATTACATCTTTCTGAGAATACAGAATATACTGCAGGAGCAAAAATAAATGCTACTCCCCAATAAGGTTACAAGAAAACGCCAATAGGGCTATCCAGAATCATGATGTGTAATGATAATAAGTAGGGTCTGGGAGATGGCTCTGTGGTTAAAGGTGCGTGCTCAAAAAGCCTGTCAGCCCAGGTTCAGTTCCACAGTCATCCATGTAAAACAGGATGGGCATTCATTTGCAGTAGCAACAGACCATGGAGTCTGCATGTGTGTACACACACACACACACACACGAAAATAAACAAATAATTTTCACTTGGGAGGTAGAGGTAGGAGGATTGCTATGAGTTTGAGGCCAGCCTTGCATAGAGTGAGACCCTACCTCAAAGAACAAAATAAACAAATACAATAATAATTTTTAAAAAGAAAATTAAAATAAAACGTGCTTTAGAATTAGTGCTGTGATTGCATATCATGGTCAGATGGTCAGATTTTCTAAACCATAAAATTTACTTTTATTACCTCTACTATTACAAATCACTTCTGAAAGATATTTACTGTTGACTACATCCCTGAAACATAGGTTAAGTGGAGTGCTGATAAAAAAAAAAAAAAAAGTTGAGTAGAATCATCATGATTTTCTTGGCTTATAAATTGGTTGCAATAAAATAATAGGTAAGAATCTTCATGGTCCCAGGGAGGATTATGAAGAGATATCTACAGTTATTCCCTTAGAACAAGAGCAGTTGCCACATATAATTCTCTACCAATTAAAATTCGGGATATTAGGAAAAAAGGAGTTCTTTGACAAGCATAACCATAGTACTACAACCTATGCCTCGCTCCCTTTCCCCGGAAGACACTTTCATGGGATGTTTATGCCACATACTATCTTAATGTAAATAAACACGAGGTACTGTGTAATTAGAACTTGTACCATTAACGAAAACAGCACCAGAAGCTAATATGTCTGCATGTGCACATATACACATACTTTACTAAACTATTCCCATAGTGTCTGCTTGGATAGGACCATTTCAAAGCTCTCTGGAGGTTAGGAGGAAGAGAAAATAATCTTTCTAAATAAATAATTCCTTAATTCAATATGCTATCTGGTTGAATTACTATGATGTTAAAAAAATGGAAAAAGCAATTAAAAGAGAAAGCTTCAGCTTTAATAGGGAATTACAGAAATCCACAAATAACCAAAAGTTATCTAAGTCCTACAAATTTACAAACAAGAGATATGATTTATTTTGCAGAGTTTTTCTTTCTTTTCTTTTTTTTTTTTTCTTTTAAACTTTCCCAGGCATTAGACCACAGGTTTTTAGAGCTAAGAATTACTTCTCAAATAAGTTCCATATGCTAGGACTCTTGTCTCTGTTTTTTTCAATATCCAAATCTGGTCATAAACTACCAGCCAGTTTTACACACTCTGCAGCTGTCAAAATCCTTTCTTACCCAATGAAATAAAGAAATTTTTGCAGCCTTTTCTGTGAGGTCTTATATCATGTGAAGAAAAAGCAGTATGTCAATACTAGACACATTCTCTTCACAACACATGACAAGCAACAGCAAACAACGCACTTTCTACTCTCTGGAAAAAAAAAAAAAAAAGAACATAAAAAGAGATCCTAACAGAAAACACAATTAATTACTGAATTATTAACAACAACCTTTTCTTATCTTAACCTCAAGCCATGGCTAAAATCACTTTTGGTTCATAGAGCTGCCTAAAATTATTCTTAAAGTTTTCCCCCAGAAAACAAAGCTTGCAAGCTACCTTCCTTCCACACATTCCTGTGCATCCCACTTTCGATGTTTATCTCTTGTGTTGAAGCCATGGAATAGAGCTGCTGGCTAAAAGAAATATTTTTTTAATTTTTTTGTTCATTTTTTTTTATTTATGAGTGACAGACAGAGAGAGAAAGAGGCAGAGAGAGAGAGAGAGAGAGAATGGGCGCGCCAGGGCCTCCAGCCACTGCAAAGGAACTCCAGACGCATGCGCCCCCCTGTGCATCTGGCTAACGTGGGTCCTGGAGAATGGAGCCTCGAACCGAGGTCCTTAGGCTTCACAGGCAAGCACTTAACCGCTAAGCCATCTCTCCAGCCCGAAATATTTTTATTTTTTTGACACAAAACCATAGGCTGTAGGTAGAGGAACAGGTAGAAAGACTTGAGTGGAGGGAGTTGGAAGATGGAGAGAAAAGAAAATGAATGACTTGTTTTGTTGATATCTAATTGTTTTGGTTCTTTTTTGAAACAGTGTCTTCTGTAGCCTAGACTGGCCTTTAATTCCAACATAGCCAAGAATGACTGTGACCTTTTGATCCTCTGGCTTCCATTTCCCCAGAGCTGGTCATACAGGCACATGCCACTACACTCAGTTTACGAGATCCTGAAGACCAAACCCAAGGCTTCATTGCATGCTAGGAAAGCACTTTCCCAATTGACTATAGCCCCTCCCACCATTAAACTTAAAGAATAATAAGCAGCACAGTGTTGGCTCTACATTCCTGAATACAACACTAAAGTCACTTTCTGTCACTTTCAGCCCGAAAGAATAGCTTGTTCATATAGGAAATAAGTATGGAGTGTTTTAATGATACAGTGAAAGAGAAAAAACCTTGCAGTATACGAATGGCCTGTTCTCTCTTGGGAAAAAGAGAAATTTTGCCCAATAGTGAATGAAGATCACCATCTACCTGTGTGTGTCAAATTCTAAGGTTTCATTAGACATGCCAGCAAAAGGCTAATGACCCATTTTCAATGCTGCTTTTAACAGGCAAATGAGGATTAACTTCAGGAACTCACTGTGCTTCCTCATCAACTCTGCTCACCGTTTCCTGGAAGGATTTTAAATATGCAGTGTAGAAGGGGTAGGGAGGTCAGCCATGCCAAAGGCTGTTTGACAAAATAACCTAACCCTAGACATTTATTGGAGATGAATAAGCAATGGCCTGCTGTCTTATCATTGTTAGACACTCTTGCTACGCTGTGCCAAAAATTCAATTAGGCCTATAAACAACCTTGGAAGAATGAATAATCAAAACCACAGCTTCTTATCCCCATGGGCTTACTGGCGAGGGAACAGGCTATCTATCCAACTATGGTACCATATTAGCTTACCGTGTTGCAATGAGGACAGCACTAAGTCAACAAGGCAAAAGCAAATGGTGAGGGGGAAGGGAGTCCAACGGGGAGGTAGATAAAATTTGTTTTCCGGAACTTCTGCCTCCCCAGCCTCCTAGGCAGGCTATGCTTGCTACTTGTTCTGCCGTGTTTATCCAGACCATGCACGACGCCACCAGCTCCTTCTAGTCTCTGTAACCCTTCACCAAAGTTCATGCTTCAAGAATCCTAAGTCCTAAGCATGTCCATTCATTAGCACACTCTACCTTGCCCATAAAACCTTATTACTTCTATGGCCTTTTCATGAAGGCCTTGCTCCATGCTTGTAAATATCTTTTCTATTTATTTTTATTTATTTAATAGAGACTGAGAGAGACACAATGGGTACACCAGGGCCTAAAGCAACTGCAAATGAACTCCAGACACAGGCGACCCCTTGTGCATTTGGCTTGCGTGGGTACTGGAGAATTGAACCTGGGTCCTTAGGCTTTGCAGGCATGTGCCTTAACTGCTAAGCCATCTCTCCAGCCCTGAAAATATCTTTTAAATCTGATGCAATGTGCTGGCTTACCGGTGGGGTACATACGCTTCCGTTGATCTGAAAAATAATTGCTTCCAGGACAAGTAAGACACCATGTATGGAAAACCTTCTCACTTGGCAATGTTTCCCTTAGCATAGACACATGCACACATGCACACATGCACACACGCACACATGCACACACACACACACACACACACACACACAATGATGAGGAATAGAAGATCAGTGGGTACATGTTCCTTGAAGATCACTGTCCAAACCAGAACCAATACAAGCTCTTCCTCATAACCTTTCACATGGAAATTTCACATTTCTCACAAATGAAGCAGTATAAACTAAAGCTAGATATTTGGGGTATAGTTTATAATATTTTAACTATTTATTTCTGACTTGATAAATGAAACTCAGTTATTTTTCAGCAAGTACTCTGAAATACAATGGTCCTACTCTTGTATGGCACTTAGATATTACAGTTCATGAAGACAGTTAAATAAACCAGAAATTATCAAAACAGTGACAAATACTGGCAGGAGCCACAAAGAAAAGGAAGCAAGAAATAAAAGGAACACTAAACTGAAGTCACAAGAAGCAAAGGTCTCAGTGAGGAAGCACCTTGGAACTGTGGTAGCACTATAAAACTCCACACTTAGAATCTGAAACTACTCTCTGGTCTTGAGAAGAGAAGGCACAAATGCCCTAAGCCATGCCTCCCACTTTGCCATTCCTGTGGAGGGAACAGACAAGTGGCCAATGTGGTGGAAACTCAGTGAGGTGAATCAATGGAGGACCAGCAGAGGTGAAGGTGACATCAGCAATGTGGTCCTGACAACACGGCGTGGAATTCAGATTTGATTCTCTCAGTTCCAACAGAATGTGATTATAATGGCATGAGAATGTAAAGTATATGCTAAGTCCACTCTGCACAGTACTATACACTGGAGTTATTCCTGTAATTGTACCTATGGAGGCTTGCAAAGCACTGTCACTACAAAGGAGTGAAGTCCACTGAGAGATGATGGGAGTGTCTGCCCCAAGAGTGAACCCAGTCTTTCCATGGACCAAAAAAAAAAAAAACACAACAAAAACAACCGTGGAAAAACCCCTTGGTGCTAGCTGCCAGGAACTTCCCATCAAATGATCCATGACCCTACACACACAAGGTCTAACAAGGTTGAAACAACTACTTTCTGAGATGAGAGAGGATTTTTGTGTTTTGAGTAACCTGAGTGTTGGCCTACATTTATAACAACAGAGAGTCAATGTCTATTCACACAGAAGTGTACGTCTCCATTTGCCAAGAGATGGTATTTCATAGCATATATGTGCACGCTGAATCTACTCCCACATGTCAGGGTAAGACTGGACTGAAAATAACCCACAGAGGAGAAGAAACACGGGTATCATGGTAACTAATGACAGCATCCCTCCTGGAAGTACATGGCCTGAAACCAAAAAATTATAAAATTGTACAACTATTTAACAGCAGAGCCTTCACTAAGGTAGTGTTTTCTAACTAGTGGAACTGAGATGAACTCATGCCTTCTTATTCAGTGTTGCCTATCAGCAACTTAATACCAATTCTGGGCCCATTTTAAAAATATTCTACTATACAACTGAGAAGGAATTTCATACTTCAACAAAGACAAATTTATAAGAATTCTATCACAAATAAACATTACCATTCTGGAAAAAATGAATGCTTTGGATACCTTTTTAAAAATAAATTTATTCACATTGTCTCTCCCTCCCTTCTCTACTCCTTCTTTCTCTCTCCTTTCCCACTTCTAAGTAATAGCATACTGGTGGGGATCACAGGGTTATCTTGGACACAGCTTTCTCTCTTGACTTGTTATAAAATAAATTTTGTGTAATCAAAAGAAAATTTACATTGGAAGCTAGAGAGACAGCTTAGTGGATAAAGCATTGACCTTGAAAGCATGAGGACCTGAGTCCAATCCCCAGAACCTATGTAAAAATGCCAGGCACGATAATCTCAGCAGGTAAACTGGGGCAAAGAACACAGGGAAAATGGTGGTTTTGTGTTACCTTGTGAAAGACACAGTAGCATTACGTAGCAAATGTCATACACATTTAGCTATTTTAAAATGTCGTGGAGGACATGTTTGATACAACCGTGTAATACAATCGTCCAAAAGTTTCTACCATTAGGTTACTTACTACTTTTTTTCCGATGTATATGAGTGAGGTGCATGTGTATGCGTGTATGCTTGCTCCAAATTGTGTGGATGGGCACGAAGGTACACGTGGAGGCCAGAGGTTAGTGTCCAGGGTCTTCCTCAGTCATCCTCCACCATACTTGCTGAGACAGGGTCATCTGCTTGAATCCAGAGCTTGCCTTCTTGACTAGGCTAACCAGCCCGTCTGCCCTGGGAATCCACTGTTCCCACCTCCCGAGTGCAGCGATTACAGGTACGTGCTGCCACTTCCAACCGGCATTTTACATGGAAGCTGAGGGCCCAAATTCTAGTCCTTATGCTTATGCTGTAAATGCATTACCCACTAAGCTATGTCCACAGTTTCACATTACATTACTTTCTTCATAAACACTAAATAGTTTCTAATTTCAGGGCTACTTCAGATTTTTTCACTTTTGATTGAGATTCTAGTTTACAGAACTAAAGCTGTGAGGCTAGGTCACTCACTCTACATTCAAACACTGACATGATGGCCTGCCATTACATTTTCCTTCTAAGTAAAGTTTGGGAAATCAGTGTAGCCACAGGGTACTCTTAAGAGTCACCGATTCCAATTGGACTGGAGGCCCGCTCTATGGGAGGGGATACATCCCTGATACTGAAAACTTAAAACAGGGGTAGTCATGAGCCCTAGGGGTATAACATCTGCTGATGTCTGGATAAATGTATATACAATGCTTATCAAACTGCCCAGTAAGCACTTCTCTTAATATTCATACCCTTATATTAATGCTACTCTCACTTTAGGTAGAGAATCTTCTCTTTTCAGATGGCAGTGACCTTGGAACGACTCAGAAGATATCATAGTGTTAGAAAGAAGTAACTAGAGTACTGAATAACACCTCGATCACACCTTCCAAGGCTCAGGGTCTAATGCGGAAGAGGTGGTAGAAAGAATGTAAGAGCCAAAGGAAGGTTAGGACTCCTTACAACGTGCTCCCTCCAGACATAAAATGGCCTGGATATGCATGACCTCATAGTGCCTGACACTACCTACACAAGACCATCATAAGAGGAGGAGAAGATCATGACATCAAAATAAAAGGGAGACTGATTGAGATGGGGAGGGGATATGATGGAGAATGGAATTTCAAAGAGGAAAGTGGGGGAAGGGAGGGTATTACCATGGGATATTTTTTATGATCATGGAAAATGTTAATAAAAATTGAGGAAAAAAAAGATTCACCAACTCAGAAAAATAGCTGAGGGCTGGAGAGATAATTCAGCAGATAAGGTGCTTGCCTGCAAAGGTTAATGACCTGAGTTCAATTCCCCAGTACCCATGTAAAATCCAGATGCACAAAGTGGGGCATGCATCTGGAGTATGTTTGCAGTGGTTAGAGGCTCTGGCATGCCCACTCCCTCTATCCATCTCTCTTCTATCTCTCTCTGTTTGCAAATAAATAATTTTAAAAGATAGCTGAGCCCACTACCCATCAGGTATCATTTATTGGTAGTCTCTCACACAGTGCCCAAGTCTGTCAATGGTTCATCTCTGCACTGTGTTCTAAACAGCCCTCATTATCCTTCCCATGTTCTTCCCAGCAGATATTGACAAGAGTGTTTCCATGTAGCTGGAAAGAGGAAGTCACACCATGCTCATTTCAATTAACTAGAGAATGGCAACTCCAACCACAGACATATGATCACTCACTCACCTTTACTGCCCACAAAGAAAGCCAGGATCTTTAAGATTTTCTTAAGAGAAAGACACACTCTTCTGTTAGTTTTTTGTTTTTTTTTTATCTGAAATATCATGAGATGTCAAAGAGATGGTCTATGGGTTTACAAACTGCTATTTCTTAAAAAAAAAAAACAAGTGTAAGAATGGGTAGCCTACAGCTGTCAATTCATCCTTAAAAAAAAAAAAGTAAGAATATAACAACTCATGTATAATACAGAATGCCTTCTAAGGTGTTAAATTTTCCTTAGAACACTATGAGGAAATGACTTCAGAGCAGTGAATGTAAGCAAAATAATAAAAGGATGGAAAGTAGGAAGATTTCCTAAGAATTGAGCTGTGCTGCCAACTAGCACACTGTAGCCAGAGGTCACTTATCAGGGACAGAGTCTGAGAAATGCTGATTGGTGATTTCATTGGTGTATGAACATGATAAAGTGTACTGACACAAATCCCAAAGGTATGGGACATTTAAGCATAGCTTTTTTTACACCTTGTACAAGGGATGGAACGCAGGACCTCAATATACTAAGTAAGTTCCACACCAATAAGCTACATCCCAGCTCAGGAACATGCCTCTTGAGCCAGCTGTGGATGTGCATGCCTATAATCCTAGCCAAAGGGAAGAGACAAGAGGATCTCAAGTTCAAGGCCACCCTGGGATACATACAGAATTTGAGGTCAGACTGGGATAAACAATAAGACCCTGCTTCAAAACAATAAAACGGGCCATTTGGTGCTATCAAGAAATGCAATATACATGTAGCTTGCTGGCTGTGTAATAAAATAGTTCTCTTTTTTTTGGGGGGGGGTGTAAATAGGAATACATCCTAAGGTAATAATTAGATAAAACCAGTAACAGAATAATTTAGCATCATTACCAAGAATTATATATTATAAGAAGGTAATAGGAGAGCATTATGATCAAAATACCTTTGAATTTGTATAATTACACTAGCAACTCACTAGGCAGGCGAATGTCTCTGGATTGGTTGACATACACTTAACTTTTTAGAGGTTAAAAATGATAGTTGTAATTTTTCAGAGAGACAGAGTGCTATAGAAAATTTTGGCAAAACTGATTCAAGATTTTTGAGTTCAAGTTTATGCATTCCAATTTTGGATTTTGTTCTATTTTTATTTAATTTTTAAAGATTTATTTATTTTTATATATTAGAGACAGAGAGAGGGAGAGAGAGAGAGAAAGAGAGAGAATAGGTGCACCAGGGCTTCCAGCTATTGTAAATGAACTCCAGACGCAGGTGCTACCATATGCATCTGGCTTATGTGGGACCTAGAGAATCAACCTGGGTCCTTAGGCTTCACAGGCATGCACCTTAACCACTAAGCCATCTGTTTAGCCCAGGTCTTGTTCTATTTTCTTAAAAAGAATTGAAAACAAACTCAATAAGTATAAATTATAAAGTTTATTTAGGGGGAAATCAGGGATTTAAGGGAAGTTGGGATCTGGGAAGAAGGTTAGAGTAGAGCCATAAACATGTGGAAAGTAGGAAACACACATTCAAGTTGAAAACACTGCATAGTTCATAAGGTTTATTTAAGAGAAATTGAGGTTTCTAAGGAAAGACTGGAGTAGAGCCACAAGCACGTGGAGGATAGTTCATAAAGCTCATTTAAGAGAAATTGAGGTTTTCAAAGAAAGACTGGGGTAGAGCCACAAGCATGTGGAAGATAGAACTTAAAGAGCATTTTTAAGGGTAACTGAAGTTTTTAGGGAGCTGAAAGCATGTGGAAGATAGAATCTAGGAGCTTGTGTGGGGTGAGTAGAAGGAACACACATAGCATCTGCCTTGTGCTCTCCCATGGAAGGAAGTTAAAAGGACAAATGGTGGGGGCTCAAGGAAGAATAGCAGAGGGGGGATGAATATCAAAGCAGAGACCAAGAAATTCAGATGAGAAATGAGTAGTAAAGAGAGTTATACCCATAGTTATCCCCAGTTCAGAGTAACTACACAGGTAAGAGGCCGAGAGTTAGAGAAAGCACACACGGTAGATCTCGGGTGTAAGGGAAATACACATATGGTAGATTCAGAGACCAGAGGAAAATCATGCATGTAATCAAAGTGAGACGTTACCCTAAACTATAAAGCAAAGGCAAGCAGAAAAACCACCCAGACCAAAAAACCAGTATTCTGCTCTTCCCCTCACCCCACCCAGCCAGGCTGGGTGAGAGGGGAAGCCAGGCATGTGTATCCAAGCAGAGATGAGAGGGAATCCCAAGAGAGCAAAGTGGGAGCTGGAATGGAGTTGATTGAAATGTATGCTTTCTTCAGCTTCAGGTATGTAAAAGAGAAGACTCCACTGGTTTGTAGGGGAGGATTCCAGACCAGCCCACCCATGTAGTGAAAGCCATAGAGTTCTAGACTGTGGACAGCAGGGTGCACTGCAGCTGTTGTGAATCATTTTTGATCAGATAAAGGTTCCATTCCTGCCAGGGCAAAGTGGCACTGGATCTCTCTGGGCCTGTTTCTAACTGAAATTGCTAAAAGAATCTAGCTTTCTCCTATTTCTCCTTCAAAAGGATAGCAACTGGGGATGACTAGTGAAAAATTCATAGAAACTCTTTTTAACTGTTTTTCTGTCTTTTAATATATGGGAAAAAAATCTCAAAAAAAAGCAAAAAAGTTATGTCATTTGGCAACCTTCATAGTCACACCACTAATTAAATAATGACAAGACTAGGGAGAGCCAGAAACTCCACGGTTAATAATCATGTGATACAAAATAGTCAAACAGTCTGGTGAAATCTAAAGTCAGATTAAGTCCTGGAAAATACTGGCTTAAACCATGGAGAAACACAATTGCAGAAAAATAGAAAAGCAATTATCAATTACATCAATGAGAATATCACAGAATACACACAAACACACACACACACACACACACACACACACACATTTTTAACTGTATGAAGACTAAATATTTAACCTCCTGACTTAATGTCCCAAGTAGTTGGGATTCTAGGCTTCCACCACCAGGACTGGCTTCCATTTCTTAAAATATTGGCTATGATAGGTATAAGCACTTATTAGTATGAACAAAGTGGCATCACTTCATAAAGTATTAAGCCTCTTTAACTCTGAGAACCTTTAGCAACATGTTGGTCCTACTTATGCCAAGCAAAATACACAAATCTCAGTTTCTATTCTGGATAATAACATTATTTTCAGTGTTAAATTTTACAGCAGGTATAAAACACCAAGAGTCAGAATGACCTTCAGCAAAAAACAACAGACAATGCAAACAACTTGGAGTATGGCCAAGCACAGAAAGAAGCATAGGTTTTTGTCAGCGAGCAGTGCTTTGGGACTTTTGATCCACATTCTAGTCAGCTATGGTGATCCATGCCAGGGATGCCACGAAGCTTCTCACATATCTGTTCTTCTTTCCACTGTGTAAAGGAACCCAGACTGCGGTCCAGCATCCTGTGCAGAATCCTCCCACATCACACAACCCATCACTCAGACCAGCTTCAGACTTCAAGTGAAAAAAGGAACTTATTGTCCAACAAGTCTGGTTCTCCTATGTTCCTGCAGTGCCCAGGAGGACACATGTGTTCAAGCTAACTTCTTCAAAACTTCACGGAGCAGCAGAGAGGGGGAGCTGAACCAGTAAGAGAACAGAACCTCCGCGCTGTAAGAAATAAATCGCAGACTGCATGGTAGCTGCAGCATTCAGTGAAACACACTCTTAACTATACTTTCCAGTGAAAATAAAAGACCCTAAGATATCCACAGAGAACAAGATCCTAAAAGATTCTGAGCACACATTGTTCTAGGAAGACTTTAGTTCAATTTGTATATCAGCTAGAAAGACTGTGGTAGGAAGGAGCAGAAAACCCATCACAAAGTGATTTTTTGTTTGTTTGTTTGTTTTTTTAAAAGTAAACATTGGTTCACAAAAGTATGGGTAAGAGACACTTCAGGTGTGCCTGATCTAGAAATTCAAAGATCTCGTGAAAGAGATAGGTTCTTCCCGGCTCTGTTCTGCTACCCAGAAGGTCAGCATCTCCCTCTGGCTCAGTGTAGAAGAGCAATCAGGAGACCATTCCCTTCTTTGCCAAGGCCGGTCAGCATAAAGAAACTGCCTCTGAGCAGACATTCCAGCTGACAACCTGTCTTCCGCCCAACTATACCAGCTAAAAGCAACGTGACCAATGCGGGAAGCCATGTATGAACAGCCTGAGCTGCTACAGCCATCTCTGGCAAGAATATTCCAATCACCATGAGAGGGACAGAGCGACCAGCTTAACCCTCGAGGACACACTAGTGATGCACAAGAAGTGGACTCAAGGATTGAAGAGACCAACTCAGGTCTTTTAAAGCTTAACTCATCTTTTAAGTGGCCTATTTCATCAATTAGGAAAAGAATGCCCCGGTTTCCAAGTGAACTTTATTCTAGCTCATTCTCATGTCAGATTTTATCTTGAAGTATGGTTAAGGCACATGAATCACAGCATGTATTTTCCCACTTAAGCAATATATTTACCATGTGACCAAATTAGCTATTGGTATATGTAAGTCATTTATGGTATTTAGGCTGGGAAAACATCTTTCTCTCCTCTCCCAGGGAATCAAGAAAAGGAGAATCCATCTGTTGTAGTTTGAATATACAATGCTCCTAGAGAATCGTGTGTTGGAATACTTAATCTCCAGTTGGTGGTACTGTTTAGAAAGATAGCAAAACCTTTAGGAGGTGGAGGCTTGGTGTCACTGGGGTCAAGCCTGGAGGAGATACAGCCCAGACACGCTTGCTATGCTGGCTCTCTCCACATCCCTGGTAATGTGGTGATGTGAGCCAGCTTCCTGTTCCTGCCACATTTTCCTTGTGGTGAGGAAACTTTCCCTCAAAACCATAAGCCTTCCATAGGCTGCTTCTGGTCAGATACTTTGTCCCAGCAATGAGAAAGTAACTGATATACCACCTACAGGCTCATCATGTCTTGGCACCAAGAATTCCCCATTATCAATCCCCAGCAAGAGCAGCGACAACAGTAGGACAGTATCTTCTGTAGAAGCAACAGCTCAAATGGCAGGAATGTGACTTCCTACACAAGGCCATCGGTGCAGATGAGACAGTCATGAATCACTTATACAAAGAGTCTAATAATTTCTTTTTTTAAATTTTTTTGTTCATTTTTATTTATTTATTTGAGAGTGACAGAGAGAGGGAGAGAAAGAGGCAGATAGAGAGAGAATGGGCGCGCCAGGACTTCCAGCCACTGCAAACGAACTCTAGACACATGAACCCCCTTGTGCATCTGGCTAACGTGGGTCCTGGGGAATGGAGCCTCGAACCGGGGTTCACAGGCAAGCGCTTAAACACTAAGCCATTTCTCTAGCCCCTAATAATTTCTTTTTAAAAAAATGGGGGGGGGGGCTGGAGAGATGGCTTAGCAGTTAAGTGCTTGCCTATGAAGCCTAAGGACCCCAGTTCGAGGTTTGATTCCCCAGTAGCTACGTGAGCAAGATGCACAAGGTGACACATGTATCTGGAGTTTGTTTGCAGTGGCTGGAAGCCCTGTGCACCCATTCTCTCTCTCTCTCTATCTCTCTCTCTCTCTCTCTCTCTCTCTCTTGCTCTCAAATAAATAAATAAAACTAAAAACTAAATTTAAATGTTTTTTGAAATATTCTACTTACTTATTATTTATAAGCAGAGAGGGACAGAGAAGAGAGACAGAAAGAGAAAGAATGGGTGTGCCAGGATGTCTAATGTCTAGCCACAGTAAACAAACTCCAGATGCATGTGCACCACAGAAAGCCATGGGTACTGTGGAATCAAACCCAGCTCATTAGGTTTGCAGGCAATTGCCTTAACTGCTGAGCCATCCCTCCATTCCCTCTAAAAATTTTTTAACCAAAAAGAAGAACAATCTATCCCATTAACTATGTTTGTTTGATTGTCTTTTGTCTGTGGCTACACTGTTCTAATGATGTAAATTACTCTTTAAACTCAGTTCCGTGGAGTTGGTTTCATTTTTTGGGGAGATTGGGCTCAAGGTAGGGTCTCACTCTGTAGTTCCAGGCTGGCCTCAAACTCACAACAAACCTCCTACCTCTGCCTCCCATGTACTGAGATTAAAGGTGTGCACCACTATACCCAGCAGAGTTTTGTTTTTGTTTTTGTTTTGACAACCTACTTCTATGTTTTTGATACTGATATTTCATTATTTTTATGCTTGTTTCATTGGGAACTGAATCCAGACTAAAAATAGACCCTGCTGCTTGCTAGGCAAAAGCTCTACTACCAAGCTATACATCCCCAGCCCAGTTCTGTGTACTTTCCTTTAATATTTTTGTTTCTTGAAATAACTCTGAAATCTATCAGATAATTTAGACAGACACTGTTTAACAATGTAATGATGATATTATGAGAACACTAATGATGACCCTCATAAGTCATAAAGCCGAATAACTGTCACAATAGCTATGTGAGGTAGGCACTACTGGCCTCAATTGACACATGGGAATTTAGGCTTTGGGTGCTCTGATAATCTGCCAAATTCACATAATGGAAAAAGAATTCCCTAGTAGATATAACTTCAAAAGCCAATCACAGAAAATTCCAACTAACATAATTTGCAAAAACTTTTAAGTTGGGTTATTTATTTATTTTGTAGGGCTGATCCAATCTATTCCCCTCACCGTGTATATCACAATGGTATTTTAAGAAGGAAGGAAACACTATATTCCAAGAAAAATATTTCCTCCTTCTTTTGTCCCTTTGGCTCTGAAATAGTAACCCTTAGTGTCCACCAGTTTCTCTAAGCAAGAAATTCACCTTGGTAGAGCTGACCATATGTGAACCACAGATAACTGATACATTGCCTGCTTCATAGAAACGAAAGTTCTACCCAATATACAACCTGACAAGAATGCTGGTATAGAGGTGACTGGAAATGTTACTCCCTAGATCTGGGCTTCTCAATCTTTCACATGTGCATCTGGACATATGAAATCTGGAATCTTGTGACATGTGGGGCCTCATTCAGTAGGCCTGGAGGGAGCCTGTGGTTCCACATTGCTGAGTGCAGAGCTGAAGCCAATGATCCAAAGTCCACACTCAGTAGCAATCATTAAGTTCATCACAGGAGTCACTCAGGAGAAAAAGAATGACACAAGCTTTCCAAATCCCAGCATGAAAAGAAAAACTGCAGTCACTATTGCCAATGTAACTAGAATGGTATGTGTTGTGGTTTGGCCATAAAATATCTTCCCAAAGGCTCATGTATTAAAGGTCTGGTCCCCAGCTGGTGGTGCTACTGAGAGGTGAGTGGATGATCCAGGCATTAAGGTCATCAAATGACTAATCCAATACTGAGTTCATAGCTGAATACACGGTTATGAGGTAGAACCTAATTAGAGGAAGTAGCCGACTGGCAGCATGTCCCTATAGGGTATGTCCTCTGCCTAGCCTATTCCTCACCATCATGAGGTGAGCAGCTTTGCTACCCCATGTCCTCCAGCTACTGTCACCCTCATCTTTGTACCATAGCACCAGAGCAACTTTATCATAGGCTTAAAGCTCTGAAACTGTGAACCCACATACATGTGTTCCTTTTAAGCAATTTTATTTCGGTTGGGATTTTCTCATATGCTACCTATAGTCTTTCGCTGAATTTGTTGCTTTACTGTACATTGCAGATGAAGCTCAGGAAATGTTACACTCTAATTACTCCTCTCAGTGACACACAAATGACTTTGTGGTTAAGGCACTTGCCTGCAAAGCCAAAGGACCTAAGTTCAATTTCCCAGGACCCACATAAGCAAGATGCATAGGGTGTCACATGCATCTGGAGTTTGTTTGCAGTGTCTGGAGGTCCTGGTTTGCCCTTTTCTCTCCTTCTTTCTACTCTTTTCCTCTCTCCCTCTCCCCCTTCCTCCCTCTTTCTTTTTCTTTCAAATAAATAAAAATGAAAAACAACTAAGATGTATTATAGTACAAACATCAAGGTTACTGAATCTAATGATTCTTAAGAGTAATTTGGCCATGGAAACTATTTCATTAACACTGTTAATATTGTCACTCTCTCCCCCCCCCCGCCCCACAGGTCAGATTTAGAGGAAACAAACCCAGGTTTGGAGAATGGAAAGGAAGAAGCTTTGAGCAGAGCTTTGTCCAAACTGGAACTGCCAAAACATGGACTAAGGGGGTTTAGCCTTATCTCAAAATGCTTGTAAACATCTTCTCAATCTGAATTGCATGGAATTTTGACAAAAATAAGCTTCAGACTAAGGAAATAGCTAATTTTGTTAACTTAATTTACAATCAAAGAATACCCAGTAATTTGGAGATTTAGAAAGCATTTTATAATAATCAACAGTCAGACAACAAGAGGAAAATAGTATACAATTATAATAAATAAATAAAAGAACTCAAAGCTTATATGCATACCCAAGCCAAAAAAAAAAAAAGGTAATTAAAATTACTGAACAGAATCCCAGCACTTGAGAGGCAGAGGTAGGAGGATTGCCATGAGTTCAAGGCCACCCTGATAATACACAGTGAATTCCAGGTCAGCCTGAGCTAGAGTGAGACCCTACCTCGAAAAAAAAAAAAAAAAAAAAAAAATTACTGAACAGTCTGGTAGTCCCAAGCCAAACTAAGGCAAAGAGAAAAGATAAGAAGAGAATGTCACACTGGAATGAGGAGGGGCCTTCAAGTTCATGTGCCCTGCGTGACAGTACCACAGCTAGTGACGTCTTTGCTTTGAAAAGACTCCATTCTACTTGGCTTGTTTTTGTTTTGGAAACCCTTCCACTGTCATTTATTTCTTTTTCTGCTGGAACCACTTCCAAGGTCACCCTAGGGCAGGGGGTGGTCTTCATGCCTGATACTTTACAAAGTAGAAGTCTTCTTTCTTTCAGCCACGAAAGTGCTCCTATGATAGAGAATTCCACAGCATCTTCAGAGATTCCCTCTTTGATGGGCCTCTCGGCTATGGCGTTCTCCAATGTGGCCAGTGTTGGCTCTTTGGCTAGCCTTTTATTGACAAGGCTCCACACTCCTTGTCACAACCCATTTAGAAAGCTGAGATAGACTGGACAGTATTTGTCAAGAGACTCTTACAGCAGCCGAGATCTCACACAGTTGGATGGATGTTACATAACTGCTTAGCAATGGAGGTGGGGGGATCTTACCAGAATTGGTTGGAATCATCATGGCAGAGAGAGACTATCCCTAATTGTCTTTTGCTTCATTCTAATGGCATTTCCATGTTGTTAGCGTTGTGGTTTGAGCTCTCCCACCATGCAACTGGCACATCCAAAAATCCCATGTAAAGATAGAAAAGGGGAGTTGATGCTATTCTAGGAATTCTCCAACCCATTCCAGAAATTTCCTGTCTTAGCTCATAAGTAATTCTCCCTTCCATTAATTTCAGCTATAAACAATACAACACCAAATCATGGTAACAAACTAACTGAGGTTGCCCCTCTACCATGTCTAGCAACAAAGGGACCCTAGATGAGGTTCTATGGACTTACGGCACATCAGCAGGTAAGAAATACCACCGTTCCCTAGAACACTGTTCTGCTCCACTGTCACAGGGCACACTAGCTTCCTAAGATAATGCTAGAAACCAGGCAACTGTGCCCAAATAACTACATAAAAATTAGAATGTGTTTCCCACAGGCTCTGTGGAAGGACTCAACACTCTACATAAAAATGTAAGACTCACCCAAGTGAAAATGAACCATTCCCCCAAGTTCTCTCCCCAAAGTCATCCTCCCCCCTCTTTTCCTGAAGAAAGGACTTCCCAGTAAGACAGTGCTTGAAGCATCTCCAAACTCTGAAGGACTTTGGGGATTTGGAAATCTTAATCTGAAGAATGAGGCAATAAGCCAGTAAAAATGGGCTATAGTTGGTAACATATTTTTATCAATACTCAGTGTCTCACACAGGCAAAATAAACTCAGTTTACCTAAGAATAATGATGATACATTTTCAATTTTGTCCATCAGTGAAGAAACAAATTATTCAAAGTTATATTTATTTGGTAATGAATTATATAGAATCAATGTAATATACACATGCACATATTATATCTGTGTGTGTTTCTTGAGACAACATCCCATGTAGTCCAGATTGGTTCTGAACTCACAGTGTAGCCAAGCATGACCTTGAACTCCTGATCCTCTGACTCTCCACTAGTTCTTAGATTATGCTGGCACAATTTTTTTTCAATGTATTTTTCCTAGGATAATATTAGGGTTAATTTGAATACCTGAATGACATATTTCTGAATAAGAAGCAGATTATCAGGGAGGGAGTATGTACTAGCTAGAGGCACCTTGAGTTGCAGAGGTAGTCAGTCTGGGACATAAAAGCTGACCTCCAAAAGGCCCTAAGAAAGTATAAAATATCCATTCAATAACCATCTTATCCATGAGTTTCCTCAGTAGGCAATTATACTACACTAAGCCACACAATCTTTTCTTAAAATGCTTTGCACAGAAATCATATTAAGAGGAAGGGAAGCACTGGCATAAATGTATAAACGTTAGTTGGCTTCCTTCAATGTCACACTCTTAGGAAGAGAGGAGGAGAAGAGGGGGAAATAGAAAGGGGAAAAAACAGCACTTCATCAGCTAGAATAAACACGAGCTTATCTACCAATTGGACTCATGAATGCTAAATATAAGCTTCTAAGGTTCAGATCAAAAACGTTAGTGAATTAAAACATTTGACAGCCACAAGCTCAAAGTCACCACATGGACTTCTTCATCCCAATATGTATAGAGAAATCTAGCAATGTTGGGCATTTCAAGATAAATATATAAACACAAAAGACTGCGTTGTTCAAAAATAGCTGCCTGAACTAAAAACACAGAGCATATGCACACTGGATGTGGGCACATGCCACACAAGCAGGCCTTGTAAAGACTAAAATAGACACAATGAGAAACAAAATACAACTGGGATGACATTTTTGAGCAGATTTAAGGAAAAGGCTATGTAAAAGAGACAACACATCTAGCTCCACCCAGGGGAAGAGGACACACATCCCACAGCACTAGAGGACAGAGACTGCTATGTCTTCATGGCCCTAAGGTAAGACAAGTCAGACACCTAAGGACCAAATATTCTTTGCAGAGAATTAGATATTAAAGGGATGGAGAGATGGCTCAATGGTTAAGGCACTTGCCTGCAAAGCCTAACGGCCCGGGGTAGATTCCCAGGTACCCAGGTAAAGCCAGAGGCACAAAGTCATGCATGCATTTAGAGCTTGTTTGCAGTCATGAAGGTCCTGGTGCACCCATTCTCTCTCCCTCTCTCTCTTTCTTTCTCTCTCTGTCCACCTCTATATCTACCTCTCTCTTTCTGCTTGCAAATAAATAAAATATTGTTTTAAAAAAGAATTAGGAATTAAAGAAATGCCAAAAGTCTTTTGCTGCTGCCAGGAAAACACTTTTGCTTTTCTTTGGATACTTAATATGAACAAAGTGTTTTAATGCTTATACATTTTAAGGCTTTCCAAATACAAATGGGAAATTTTCAATTGCCAGATGAGTTAGTTAACATATTATTAAAGCTAGCTATTTATATTTGTAAGGGTACAACCTCTTGTCAGAAACAACAGGATCAGTATAAATACCCTACCCAGCTGGATTAGAAACAAAGGACAGCATGAGGAAGGGCCCAGAACACAACATGGCAGGATCATGCCCAGATGAGAGCACATACTACCTAGAGAATGGATCGTTCTGACCAGTTAATTAAAGGTATGCATACTACTAGTTCTTCATTATCAAGTTTATCAATGACAGTAATACTATACATTTTTCCAACAAGTACTTCCATTAGCATTACTTTTGGAGTTACAATGCCATTTCCAGTACACTCACAATTGTATGAACCACAATACTGGCTTCTTTATTAGCATGCTTATACAAATGGTCATTCACAGTTGAGCCCAGCTATGCTCTGAACTAAAGATTCCAAGACACGTGATACGGACTTAAGGAGCCAAGAAGTGGAAAGACAAGGGAGCAATGACTTCTCCCAAACAAACAAAAGTAGACAAGATGTGCAGTAACATGGGCACACATTATTTGAGGTCGGGATGCAGCTCAGTGGCAGAGTGCTTGCCTACTGGGTACAAAGCCCTGAGTTCCATCTTCAATACTGGACTTAAAAAAAAAAAATGCATAGGTGATACAGGATATTCAAAACTTCTCATATGTCAAATTCTTTCATTGGCAAGCGTTTATATGCAACTCATGGGGTAGGGAGTAAAATGATTAACAACAGTCTGATATTCAAAGCACTCACACCCATATTAAATCTGTCAACTCTGATGCTGTATAGTTTGTAATTGGCAAAGTCTAAGGTGGATTCAGTAAGCCCTACGTTCTGCTCTCCACCCTAAGCTGAATTTCCCCAGGCACGAAGGCCCTAGTACGAAGTTACCACCATCCACAACTAGCAAGGACTCACGCACTTCCTAGAGCCACATTTGAAATTCTGTAAGAACAACTACAGAAGTCTCTCCATACATGAATCCTCTGAAATTTTAATGACTTTCAGTCCTCCCTTTTTCATTTCTAAATGGTGTCTCTTAACTTTTCTGGTCATACCTTTCTAGTGGAATGGACTCAAGCCATTACTAGTCTGTGAGTGAAAAACAGGACAGTGACCTTAAAGCAAGCATCACTGAACTTTAATGTGAAGGAGGCCAAGGTTAGACCTCACAGTCTACGGGCAGAAAAGATGTGGTCTCCTAACTGTGGAATACTCACTCTGTGCTGTCCTGGGGAATTTCTCACAGGCAGGCGCTCTGACAGCTTCATTTCCCAAGGCTGCACTGCCCTCCAACACAACCTCCTATGGGTGGTAACACACATGTGCATCTAGAGAGTCCTACTTACTAGGACCACAATCACTGTCTTCATTATACATACTGACTCTAAGAAACCAGTGGTTAAATCCATCAGTAAACAATATCCTTCCTTTTTACAGTAATGATTAAGAAGCTCTGTCTTAGAATTTTGCTTTTGAAACCTGTCTAACAAGCACATTCTTTACAGCTATCCTCAGCTGTAACAAAACCTTTAAATATAGGTGTGGCTGCCGAGGTTAATTCCTTGTTTTGAACAATGACTTCATCACAGGACTAACAGCAGAGTCTGTCAAAGGATAGCAGTAAGAAGAAACAGGGAGAAGAAAAACAAATGGTTTAATATGCAAAAATATAATATCTTGGTGTTTTATATTGATAGTCTACAAGACCTGAGTGAAGGGTTAATAAAACAGAAGCATTTTCTAGTAAGAAAACGATCTCAGAGTTCCCTCTCTGTTGCGTGGTTCAGGAGCCTGCAGAACACTCCAAAGAAAATATTCTCTCTTGTAATACTTGGAGCAAATTGCTGATTTGGATGTTTTGGCCAATTAAGACACTAGGGAATTGCAAGTCTCAATCATACACAGCCTATGTAATATAAAGCAGAACCATATGTAATGTCGTTTCTCAATCAATTTGGTGGAGGGAAGCCAACTGAAGAAGAAAATCTACTATCCCATTGATGTCTACACTAGCTCATGGTACTAAGAGAGCTCTGAAACACCCCCTTATAGAGGAGGCTGTGGAACAAGAAGTAGCCCACTATCAACACCTAGAAGCCTGCAGTAAACATGGCAGATAAACAACATCAGTTCTGTGAGTTGATATGTATGGTAAGCTTTTACCAAGTTCCACAGCAAAATATATCCAATTAAATTTAACAAAGTATGCTTCTCATCCTAAAATGAGAATATTAGTCTCCAGTTCTTTCTCTATCAAAACGATTTCAGTATGGACCTACCAACTGTCTAGACTTCTCAAGTTTTTATTTCTAAATTTTTTTAGACACAGTAATGTTTGCTGGGAAGAAAAACAGAGACAACAAGACAAAGCAGGCAGATATACCAGAGAAACAGCAAGAACAATGGTGGTTCTAGCCACAGATATTACCCCCATGGCTGTGTGCCTGTCACCTGCCTGTGTGGCAGAAACCTGCATTATGGTAGAACGTCTACACTCGTCTTCTAAAACCACCTGTAACCCTAGTACTCTTGGATGGCCAGACCACAGACTGCTTTACATGAATGGTGTTCATTCATTATTAGGTGTTCATAAATTATGTAAAGATTTCCCGTCATTTGCTCATAAGTAATTACTTTAGTTGAACTGTGAACTTTCCACTCAGCTAATAAAAAGGGTAAGCCTCCAACTGTGCAGTGTACAAGGAGGTGACACAGTACATATGAGCATGGAGCAGGGCTCTCTAATGACAGACCACTCCTCTCAAACTATGTGGAAGCCTTTCAGATTACATCATCACAGTTTACAAAAAGCGAAAGTAATTCACTCACCCCAGCCATGGCAGAGGAAAATGAAGGATAAAGAGTGTGCAGAACGAAATCTGATAGTAAGATCTAATTTACTCAGGCTTTTTTTTTTTTTTTTTTTTTTTTTTTGAGGTAGGGTCTCACTCTAGTTCAGGCTGACCTGGAATTCACTATGTATTCTCAGGGTGGCCTTGAACTCACAGTGATCCTCCTATCTCCACTCCGAGTGCTGGGATTAAAGGTATGCGCCACCATGCCCGGCTCTTAACTCAGGCTTTTGATAAGAAAAGCAACAGAGTTGTAGAACAGGTCACTTAAGCAATAATCTGCTTTATTATTATAATTTTTAAAACACACACTTGATACACCCACCTACCACCTAAGCTCATACTCTACCACTAATTCAACAGAAATTCACCAAGACACTAATGATAGGGAAATCTTTTTTTTTTTTTTTTTTCTTTTTAAATTATGTGTTGCTGGTTGTCTGCTCTATCCACCCTGCCTGAGTCCAGGACTCCCTTGTTCTTTGTTTTTATGGGCCATTCTAGCTGGCCCATGAGCTTTGGAATTCTGGCTCCTCCTCTCATTGCTTGTACCACTTTGTGTAGGAGTTAAACTCAGCCTGTAGGCTTGTAAGCAAGTGCCTTTTCTGCTGAGCCATTCCCCAGCGACAGGGAGCTCATTTATTTTTAAAGTTGAAAAATATTCACCCATCAGATATTCCGCTATCTTAAAAAAATATATTCCCTGAAATTTCTACATGGGCAATCAGGGTGTCCCTCAGTGTAGACCACTTGCCTAGCAAACAAAAGACTTCTGGATTTGACTCCCAATCCACATAAACAATTAAAATGAAATAAATCTAAGCCTATATGTAAAATATTACTGAAGAAAAAGCAACATTTTAATGAATTACCAATCAAAGAAATGGTCTGAAAAAATTACAAGTTATTTTCTGGATTCAAACTATGGAAATCTGTATTGCATGCAGCTATTATAATATCTCAGTTCTGCTCTTGCTGGGGTCCTGGGAAGGAATCCCCTAAAGGCTTCTACTGAAACACCACCATGACCACGGGTGCTGATCCATCTGATCTGTGTGTCTGTGTACTTTACACACAGGGTCTTTGAGTGTTGAATATTAGAAGGAGAATTCAAAGTGGATGAGAAAATCAGTAGAAAAGTATAATTCCTCACTGAAAATTGTCTAAATCTAGACTCATCAGAAGCCTTTACTTTAAATCTATAGCAAAATAAGAAATGAAAGGGGGCCTGAAGCCATCACTCAGCAGTTAGGTGCTTGCCTGTGAAGCCTAAGGACCCAGGTTCGATTTGCCCATCACCCACGTAAGCCAGATGCACAAGGTGGTACATGTGTCAGGAGTTCATTTGTAGTGGCTGGAGACCCTGTTGTTCCCATACTCATTCTTTCTATCTGTCTCTGTCTTTTTCATAAATAAATAAATACATAATTTTTTTAAAAAGTAAAGACATGCAAAGAAATAACTGAATTAAAAGAAGACAATGAAGGAGGGAAAATGTTGATTTTTCAGTCTTTGGTTTTCTTTCTCCTCTGTGGTTTACTTTTACTTGGGGGTACAGGGGTGGGAGGGGGCAGGGTGCTGGGGTGGACAGGAGAAAAGTGTCACGGCAGCTTAATGAGACACTGAAGCATATTATACAGTCATGTTTTACAGTGGTGTGAGAACAATGGGATCATTGTTTTGAACTGCATGGTACACCTCCAGCTTGTTCCAGCAGGAACCAGCATCAAAACTGAGGACTTGGGAGCTCCAAGTGCTACCTTCTAAATGATGGAGAGGGCCTTTCCAAGCCATGTACCAAAGCAGCTTTACACTGGCCACTGGCGACCATTCCCTCCCCTTGGCTGCACATTCATAGGAAAGCAAATGTCTCCGCTGCTAATCCAGAAGCTCTAGCTCAGCTCAGGACTCTGCCTCATGCTGCTGCTCCATTTGAGGACTGAGACCCACATGTTTTTCAGAAAATCCAAACCTTACCCATTCCTAGTGACTTTCCCTTACTTTATATTCACAATATAAAGGAATGTGTATGTTTTTTTACATTGGAGTTCATCACAAATGAGCCAAATTGATAGGGACTTTCCTATACAACTGACTCAAAAGCTAAGTTAGAACTTTTTACACATCTATCAAGAGGCTAGGAAAGTATTCAATAATGGAAGCAAACAAACCAAAAAACAAACAAAAACAAAAAACCCTAATAACTAAACAGCTGGCACATTAGAAAGAATGGTTTCATCCAATGCATAGCCAGTCTATACCTGTGTCAATGAATTAATGGAAATGACAAAATGAATGTTACTTTTTAAAATATTTTATTTTTATTTATTTATTAGAGAGAAAGAATGGGCACTCCAGGGCCTCCAGCCACTGACAAATGAACTGCAGATGCATGTGCCATCTTGTGCATCTTGCTTACGTGGGTCCTAGGAATTCGAACCTGGGTCCTTGTGTTTTGCAGGCAAGCACCTTAAACCTCTAAGCCATCTTTCTAACTTTGGACATTATTTTTGCATTGGACCAACAATGAAATTAATATTTACAACCATATTGAAAGATTTAGCTGGGCACTGTGGCTTACACCTGCAGTCCTAACACTCAGGAGGCTGAGACAGAAGCCCTGCTTCAAATTCAAGATTCAAGGCAGGGCTGGAAGGATGGTTTAGGGGTTAAAATGCTTGCTGGTGCAGGGGAGGGGAAGCCAGGTGTGGTGGTGCAAGCCTTTAATCCCTAATCCCAGCACTAAGGAGGCAGTGGTAGGAGGATCACCATGAGTTTGAGGCTACTCTGAGATTGCATAGAGAATTCCAGGTATGCCTGGACTAGAGTGGGACCCTGCCTCAAAAACAACAAACAAGCAAACAAACAAAGATGCTTGCCTGTAAAGTCTAAGGACCCAAGTTCGAGTCCCCAGGGCCCACGTAAACCAGACGAACAAGGTTTGCAGTGGCTAGAGGCCCTAGTGCATCCATTTTCTCTATCTGCCTCTTTCTCTCTCTCTCCAATAACTAACCAAATAAAGTATTTTTTAAAAAGACTCAAGGCAAGCCTATGTTTCAAAGTGAGATTTTGTCAAAAAAAAAACAAAACCAAAAACCAAAAACCAAAAACTAACAACAACAAAAAACAGGTATAGTGATGCACTCCTTTAATTCCAAGATTTAGGAGGTTGGGGTAGAAGGATCCTTGTCAGTTCAAAGCCTGCCTGGGACTACAGAGTGAATGCTAAATCAGCCTGGGCTAGAGTGAGATCCTACCTCAAAAAACATGTTTGTTTTTTTAATTACATGGGCTAGAGAGACGGCTTAGTGGTTAAGGAGCACGTCCGCAAAGCCAAAGGACCCAGGTTTGATTCCCCAGGACCTAATAAAATATTTTTAATGAGCTTTTACAAAACGTTACATGTACATGTATTTGCATATTCAGAGCCAGTATTCTATTATAGATCATGCATAGATTAGAATAACGCCAAAATTTTACTTTGCAATATAATAAACTTAATTTGGCAGAAAATGAATTAGCGATTGTAATAAACACCATTTAACAATTTTCATTATCTTTATAAAAGATCACTTGAGTCCAAGTGTTTTTTTTTTAATCTTTTTAAATCCTCTTTAAAATTTTCCCTGGAAAATTTTAGTAATTTTCCAAATGTGAGAAAACCCCACAGGAGAACATTACTACTGAGCAGAGCAGGGCTTGATAGTCCACACCGTACAGTAAACAAGCAAATTCAGCACGGCTGTTCCACCACCCATCCCAAGTGTGCAATGTGGTGACTCTGTGTTCAGTTGTTTAATAGCTCACCAAATCATAACTGTTACTGCAGAACCACCAATAACCTCAGTGGTAGCCCTGAAGAAGGAGTGAAAACAGTATGAGAGATTGAGAGACATCTGTGAAAATAGAGAAAGGAAGTGCAGTCACATTCCCTTGGTAACGCATGGGACTTGGGGACTATTAACGTAGATTTGAGCCCAGGCTTTCTTATGACTTTTACTTCCTTTCTCCTAGTCATGGGGCCTTGTATCAGAAATGATCAATCAAGTGAAAACCTGAGAAATCATATAGGAATATTCACAGACTTAATATCCAAAAGGAAATGGGCAAAGAGAAAGATTGAAAAAAATAGTACTAAGCTTCCAAACTCAAAATTAATATTTTTAAATCAAGAGTTGATGAATATAAAGGGGAAATGGCTTAAAAATTAAACCACTCATGAGCTACCCTGGATCCTTCTAATGATTCTATATTGAGAAAGTTTCCTATTAATTTTGGTTTCATTAACAAATAACTATGTAACTCTTTTCTTTTTTTTTTTTTTTGGAAGTAGGGTTTCACTCTAGCCAGGCTGACCTGGAACTTACTTTGTAGCCCCAGGCTGCCCTTGACCCTGTACCTCTGCCTCCCAAGTGCTTGCATTAAAGGTGTGTGCACCTGGCTGATTATGTAACTCTTATGGACAATTTTCATGTACAATTGTAAGAGCTTTACAAACAGGAGCCAAACCTCATATTGGCCCTGAGCTGGTACTATTCTTATCTTCATGTTACCAGTGAGGAAGCTAAGCATATAACTATTAAATGAGATGTCCCAGGTCACAGTGCTAATGAGAGACATACCCAGAATCCGAATCCACTCATGTCATAGTCTGGAATCACTGTACTGGGTTGCCTGCCAAAAATATTCTAAGCTCAGCCCAGTATAGTACGATCTATCCACACATGCTGACATAATAGTCTTAACATCTAGAAACCTCCACCACCGATTTGCACTCACCTACACACAATCAGATAACCATAGTCAATTTCTTTCCACTCCACTGCCATGAGTCTACATCCCTTCTCCCTTCTTTTCCATCTCTACAGCACTTATCTTGTATCTTATCACTTATCATGAATGACCCATTTTCTCCTAAACATCAACACAGCAGCCATGTGCAATGGTTAATCTCAATGGTCATCTTGACTGGATCTACTATCATCTAGAAAACAAACCTCTGTAGATGTTTATGAGGGATTTTCTTGGCTAGGTTAACCGAGGTGGCAAGATGTACCCTGATGTGGGAAGCACCACTCAAAGGACTGGGGTCTCTGAATGATTGAAAAGTACTAAGCAATTGAGCCTGAGTATCCATCTCTCTCTGCTGTCTGACTGCAGGCACAATGTGACCAGCCACCTCAAACTTCTTGTCACCATGATTTCCCTGCCATGATGGACCGTACCCACAAACCATGAGCCAAAATAAGACCTTACTTCCTTAAATTGCCTTTGTCAGGAGAAAAGTCACTAACAGAAGTAACTAATGTGATCTTCCTCTGGTCATCATCTAGGACTTGTCATCAACACTACCACTAAACTAATTACATATATTCAGTAGCCATGTATCCATTCAGGTCCCTTGCTAAGTCTGTAAGCACAACAATAATCATGCAACCACCTTGACGTTGAGGGAATAACAAAACAGGTCCCTGAATTCTGGTCATGTCACCTGAAAATATACACTGAGGCCCTGCAGTCGTTGACAATAAATACGTCAGAACTTTCTGCCTTGGCTTCTAACTCCATCCCCTCACTACTCTACAAAAAAAATTGCCAGAGGTGCTAAAGACATGACATAGCAGTTAAGGCACTTGCCTGTGAAGCCTAAGGACCCAGGTTAGATTCCCAGTACCCATGTAAGCCAGATGCACATAGTGGCACATGGGTCTGGAGTTCATTTGCAGTGGCTAGAGGCCTCTCTCTCTCTCTCTCTCTCTCTCTCTCTCTCTCTCTCTCAAATTAAATAAATAAATAAATAAATATTTTTTAAAGTCGCCAGAAGTTTTACGAAGTATTTTGTTCATTTATTTTGTGTCTCTGTGTGTAGACTGTAATGTAACGTATGGTGTGTGATATGATGTATGTGTGGTGTATGCACCTGTGTGTATTGCAGATGTGAGCATCCCACACATCTGCATGCAGATGAGGCCAAAGAAGAATGCCAGGTACCTTCTTTTATTGTACCTCTGCATGCTACCCTGACATGGGATCTCTCACTCAAGTGGGCCTCAGAGATTCTCTAGCCTCTATTTACCTGCTGGCCCCAGGCTACAGGCATGCATGACCATGCCTGCTGTTTATGTAGGTGTTAAGAATTGAACTTGGGCAATCTCAAGCCCTGTCTGGCCCTCAAATTTGCACAACAAGCACTCTTAGCTGCAGAGACGCCTCCCCTGCCTACCACCCAAGTTTTTATATCTGTTTATGTTTGCTAAGAAGAAAAGGAGATGAAAAGAAGAAAATAAATTCCTATTTGAATGCCATCTCCACAGCCTCTTTCTAGTCTAACTGAAAACCTGTGGAGGCTCAACAGCTTCCCACAGACAAAAACAAACACTTTGAATCAGAAAGTCACAGTGTGTCTTGCATTTTCCTTTTGCAAAGAAACTCTAGCATATACACATGCTCAATTTTGTCCTTTTGTATGAACACAAATTCTGCCACACCAAGAATAAGAAGCCTAGCTTAACAGTCCTTTCTCCCTACACTTCCCTCCCTGGCCATGCCTTTTCATCTCTCCCTTTTCCTTTCATCTGCTGCTGCTGGCATTTTTATGTGCCAGTTGTGACCTGATATTTATGCTATCTCCTCCACAAAGTCTTTCCAAATGCCTCCTCCAGAAGTAATTCCTGTCTCCTCTGAACTCAAACACTTATCTGTGCATTGCTGGCAGCATTCGTGATGCCTGGCATCGCCGTTAGGAAGTGCCTTCCCACCACTAGTTCAGCACCTCAAGAGCAGATATTTGTCTTGCTGATAGTATCATACCCATCAGAGCACAAAGGCCATCAGATGAGAAGGAGAAAGTGACGAATGATGCTCAGTGGTGACTGCATTTGCTGCTGGTTCAGGCAAAGAAGCAAATAAATTAAATTTGAACAAAATAATCTCAGAGGAAGCAGAATGTAAAGGCCAGAAAGAAACTTAGCAAGGGAAAAATGAGCGGACATTTCAAGCTGCCCTCACAAATACAAAATAATTCTCCTATGGCCTGAATATGGTAGGTCTGTCCTTAACACTATAGGAGCCAATATAAGTGGTTTGTAATCCTATGAAATTATTGCTTCACAAAAGAAGTGTCACAAAATGAAAGTTCTTGGCTTGCTAAGCTGGAACCCTGATAACATTCCCACAGGCAGCCTGTTGCAATCTTGTCTACATCCCATGAATTGTCAAAGCCATTCACAAAAGGCCTCATGCAATGCCTGTTAACTCTGAGAGGTGCAAACAACTAAAAATGTGGGTCTGTGGGGGTCAGCACTGCACTTGGGATGCCAGTTGGACTTTCAGGGCTGCTATACATAATCATGATTGGCAGCCCTCAATCTGTGATCTATCAAACTGAGGTAATAAAACTTTTCTCATACAATACTGTCTAAATTAAATAAGTTACTGTCAGGTGCTTAGCATAGTATCTGGCATGCCTATATAAAAAGGTTAAAAAAACATTATCATAGAAAAACGTGTAAAATCTATGTTATTTGACTTTAAGAAATTTAGGATTAAGTTGGAGAGAACACAAGTACAAACACTTGGTCTGAATACAACACTTATCATTTCTGGAGCTCCAACTCATTATACCTAAACAAACAAGTTTAGATGCTGCGGAGAATAAAGACAAGCCGTCTTATCTTTTGATCATTAAAATCTAGTAGATAAGAGTAATAATTATCCCCAATTAACTATAAATCATATAATGTTAAGGGCTCTCCATTGGAGACACTAGAAATGACTCCCCAGTAAACACTCTGTCGAGGGTTCTCAACAGGAGCTGGCTGGCAAGGCCTGGAGCCATTTTTGGTTGTCCGCCCGACCTGGCAGGGGTGAAAGGTGGACTCGAGTGCTGACATTGGGCAGCGGGGTTCTGCAAAGCACGAGCTAGTGCCCTGCAGTAAGCAGTCACCCTCCTCCAAATATCAGCATTACCGGGTGAGATCCCTGCTGTCCTTACTGCAAATGGACTGTGCCTCACACCTCACCCACTGCCTCAGGTCACCTCTGGTGAGACAGACATCGGAGGCCAGAGCAGGCTGGAACTCCGCCATGGCGTCTAATGGTCGGTTTTGTTAGAAACGTGTCCTCCACTCATTCCAACCTTCCCTTTCACTTGTCACCGCACACACAGTAGGACCAGGATCACATGCTAGGGAGCTGCCCGAGCTCTCAGTTTTAACATCCATGCTCTGGTCTTCCTCAGGCTGAGGAAGTACCAAGCTATGCTCATTTCATCACATGTTTTTTTCTGAGGCTGGCAATAAAAACCTTTTAAATGTCTGCCTGGAAAGAACAAAAGGCAAAGGCAATTAATGTTACCTAACTGCTGCTAATTAAAATAATGAAGCGTCAAATGACTGAATTATTCAAAGTATAAACACGCTTTGGATTAGACTCTTGTTTCTACAAAGACCGTCATTCTTCATCATTTAACATCTTCAAATGCACAGTAAAAATGCTTTTGGATGTTTTGACATCTGCCCTACCACAACATATGCTCTTCTTACATTGTTTTTTTGAAATAGTTCAAAGTTCCTGTTGCTTTAAAATATTCACTGCTACCCCTACAAAATCAGGGATATAAAGAGTACAACTCCACCCACCCAGCCATGTGTAAAAGCAAAATTAACTCTTGAATTATCACACCCATTTGATGTCTACTAGAAAAACATAACAAGATGTTGTCAATAAGGATAGAGCAGAAATGGAAGCCCTTTGATCTGCCCATGAGATATAAAATGGTACAGCTTCTATAGCAAACAGGTTGATGCTCTCTCAAAACCATAAACATGGTGTGCTCAGTAGGCAGCGCTGTCCTAGCATGTGCAAAGCCCTGGGTGTCACTCCCAATATTCCGTAAAACTGGGGGTGGTGGCACACAACTGAGCTCAGTAGTACTTGGGAGGTAGAAGCAGCATTACCAGAAATTCAATGTCATTTTTGGCTACTTAGTGAGTACAAGGCAAGCTCAAGCTATATGAGATCCTGTTGAAAGAAATCAGAAAAAGAAAGGAAGGAAGGAGGGAGGGAGGGAAGAGGGAAAAGTAAGAGAGAAGGGGAGGGAAGAAGAAAAAGGAAAGAAAAAGAATTAATTACTACATGATCCAGAAACACAGTTATTGAGTATGTATCTAGCAAGAGTACAAATAGGGTCTCAAAGACAAGTCTGTACACCCATGTTCTCAGCAGCATTATTTCTAAGAGCTAAAACATGGGTATACATAGTATGTTTACATACAGTAGAATATTATTCAGAAGGAGGAAGTTCTGACACATGGATAACTCTTAATAAGACATTATGTCCTCTGTAGAAAGCCAGCCACAAAAATACAAATACTGTTGGACAACACTTATATGAGGAAATTAGAGTAGCCAAACTCACAAAAACAGAAAGTAGATTAGTGGTTGCCAGGATCTGGGGGTGGGTAAAATGAGGAACTATTGTGTGATGGGTACTGTCTCAGTGGTACAAAGTGATAGAGTATGCAAACATACCTAACTATTCACTTAAATGATGAATATGATAAATTACATATTATGGAACTTAAGTAAAATTTAAGAAAACAGGGCAGTGGGTGTACCTCAGCTGGTAGAAGGCTTGCCTAGCAGGCACATAGCCCTGGATTCCATCCCCAGCACTGCATAAAACTGGACAGTACATGCCTGTGATCTCAGCACTCAGGAGATAAAGGCAGGAGCATCAGAGGTTCAGGATCGTCTTTGGCTACACAGCAAGTTCTAGACCAACCTAGGCTACATGAAACTCTCAAAAAATAAAAACATAACATCATGTCACAGCACAACATATCGTAACATAAGAAGTAAAGAGAGTTGCTAATTTTTAAGGCCACTTTTACATATTTTCATTATCAGTTATCCAAAAATCTTTGCATACTTCGGAAGTAACATATGTGATACTGAGCTATATCAAATTTACATAGGAATTATGTAGGATTCTAGAATTTTGTTTAAAAAAATATTTTAAAGCTTAATTCTGAAGCCAGGTGTGGTGGCACACACCTTTAATCCCAGGACTTAGAGGCAGATATAGAAGGATCCCTGTGAGTTCAAGGCCAGTCTGAAAGTACAAAGTGAGTTCCAGGTCAACCAGGGCTAGAGTGGGATCCTACCTCAAAAAATGTATTATAATAATAATAATTCTGGGCAAGGGAAATGGCTCAGTGGATAAAGCACTTGCCCCACAGGCATGGGCACCTGAGTTTGGAACCCCAGAGCCGACATAAAATGTGACGCTCTAGTGCCTGTAATCCCTGTGAACCTATGGAAAGAAGTGAAGCAGAGACAGGAGAATGCCCTGAAGTTCACAGGCCAGCTAGGCTGGCAATGCAGCAGTGAATAGAACACCCTGCCTATAGCAAGGTGGAAGGCAAAGACCAATGCCTCAAGTTGTCCCCTGACCTCCACGTGGACTATGTGGCACATGTACCAAATCCAGAAGTGTCCCTATACACACACACCACAAGAGTTTACTACTGCAAATTTTAGCAAGGCACAGAAAGAGAATCATCGCATGGTCTCACTCATCTGTGGCTCCTAACCTGAATCTTCCTGTGATGCTAACATACCTAATAAACATCTCAAGGACTGGACAATAGGGATGATGGGGCGGGAGGGGAGGGTAAGGGTGACAAGGGGCAAAAAAATTGACCCAAATGGAAATGATACCATAAAATCCCACATCCTGAAAGACATACTAAAAAGTTGAACCTTCATCAGGTGCTTAGAGAGAATACCTGACTCACAGGGGCATGGAGAGGGTATGATAAAGATGATACTCAATCTTCTCCTGTTTCTCTGTCTGTTTTTTCTCTCTTTCTCTTTTATATTACCTATATTTTTTCTTCCTTTAGCTCCCTTGGCACTGACCTGTAACTCCTAGTACCAGCATGTGGGTAACTTCTATAATAAGCTGTTGATCAGAGAGACCTACAAGGTTTCCCAAAAGAAGACAGAATTCTGTCAGAGTACTTGATGACACACCAAAGGTTAATAGTAAGACCCTACTGCTGAAGACACCATATGCTGTTGGGACGAAACATGGAACAACCGGGCTGGAAACTGGAAGAGAGTCAATCCCCATACAGTTAACTTGTCTAGTGCCAGAAGGTGTTACATGAGCTACTGGGGGAAAATGACCAACCTCTGTCTAAGCAACCTGACGTGATGCTCACACAAGTGCTAGAGCCGCACACAGCTATGGTGGGTTACCAACTCTCTTGATTTTGCTAACGGATCTGTTCACTGGAATAGAACCCATACCTAGAACGGGGAAACAAGTCAGAACCATATCCAAATACGAGACCACTCTCCATTATCAAGCTCCCACCAATGCTGGGCTACAAGAGAGGTTACACCTACTAAATTCTCTCTAAAATAATAATGGGTATCCATGTATCTTATGCTGACCTCACTCTCTATCAGAGAATTTGCTTTTCTTTTTCAGATGGACACAGAACGTGAGGAGAGAATCAGCCCATTGCACTCCACCAGGGCGCCAGCCGAAACCATACAGTTAGTGGGGTAATGAGAAAGAGATGCTTTCTCAGTGAACCTGGTACCAGCACAAGGGTGAAGGAGACAGACACAGAGAACACTCAACTCCTACCAAATCAGACATCCAGAGACCCAGAGTCTCCTAAGACCTCATCACCGAAATAGCCCTAAAATGAACACAACATGGCTCAGGGAAATTCGCGGAAGAAGGGGCAGAAAGATTGTTAGAGCCATAAATTGGGTCATTATGCACAGAGACATTGCCTCTCCCCCATAACTGAAGGCCACGCCCACAATGCAACACCCACAATCCATAGTAGGGGATGACAGGGAGAAGGCTAATGATGGTACCATCATGGCTGTATACACACTATATACATAACTAATAAAAAAAAAAGTGATTTTGAGTAGGACGTGGTGATGTATGCCTCTAATCCCAGCACTCGAGGCTGAGGTAGAAGGATCACTGTGAGTTCAAGGCCAACCTAAACATAGTAAATCCCACTCAGCCTGGACTAGAGCAAGACCATACCTAAAAGACAACCAAAAAAGAAAGAAAAAACAAGCAAACAAACAAACAAACACACAGAAAAAAACAACAGGGCATGGTGGCATACGCCTTTAATCCCAGCACTCGGGAGGCAGAGATAGGAGGATCACCGTGAGTTCGAGGCCACCCTGAGAATACAGAGTGAATTCCAGGTCAGCCTGGGCTACAGTGTGACTCTACCTCAAAAAAAAAAAAAAAAAAAAAAAACAAACAAACAAAAAAACCAGGGTATGAGTACAAAATAAATGCTGTAAACACACACACACACACAAATAGGGCTGGAGAGATGGCTTAGCGGTTAAGTGCTTGCCTGTGAAGCCTAAGGACCCCGGTTCGAGGCTCAATTCCCCAGGACCCACATTAGCCAGATGCACAAGGGGGCGCACGCATCTGGAGTTCGTTTACAGAGGCTGGAAGCTCTGGCGCGCCCATTCTCTCTCTCTCTCTCTCTCTCTCTCTCTCTCTCTCTCTGCCTCCATCTCTCTGTCGCTCTCAAATAAATAAATAAACAAGCAAAAACATTAAAAAAAACAAATAAACAAAAAACCATTATAAACTACATTAATCACCATCAGTGTGTAAACAACTGGTGAAGTTATGAGATAGCCATAGAATGAAAGAATAGATATGTGATATGTAGATATTCCAGAATGTCAATGTGGTAGTTTGAATGTAACATAGGCCCCATAGATCAAGTATTTGAATATTCAATCCCCAGTGGTGATATTGTTCAGGAAAGTTGTGAAACCTTTAGGAGGCAAAGCCTTGCTGGAGGAAATGTGTCACTGGAGACAGCCTGGACCTGCTTACTGTTCTTTATCCCCCATCCCTACACTCCCTCCTTCCTCCCTCATGATGTGATGGCGTGACACACAGGTTTCCTGCTCCCACAACACTGTCCCTGCCATAACTGACTCCACCCTCTGGAACTGGAAGCCAAAATAAACTTGTTCCTTCCCTATGTTGCTTCTACTCAGGTATTTTGTCCCAGAAACAAAAAAGTAACTGATACACTATGTGAAAACACAAACAGAAAAATAAGTTTCAATATAGTATAAATTTAATGGCCCTATCATCATTTAAGCACTGGGAACAGCAACATAAAACAGCTTTGGGTTCTGCTCACAGATAGTATACAATTTAAAGGAGATAAACCAAAATACAAATAAGTATATGATCTCAAGTGAAGAGCTCTGTGAAGGACAAGCACTGGCCACCATACAAGGGAAACTTGTTTCAAAGGGAGGAAAGGATGGTCACTGGGGGTGGAGTCACAACTCACAAAAGCAACCTGAAAGAATGAACAAGAATAAGCCAGGGGCCAGACATCATGGTGCATGCCGTTAATTCCAGCACTGGGGAGGCAGAAGTAAGACTGAGTTTCCGGCCTGAGACCATATAGTGAATTCCAGGTCAGCCTGGGCTAGAGTGAGACCCTAACTAAAAACAAAAAAAAATTAACGGGATGAGTACAAAATGAAGAGTAGTGAAATAAATAAACAAACAAAAACGTAGTATGGGGCTGGAGAGATAGATTCTTGGTTAAGTTGCTTGCTGGCAAAAGTCAAAGAATGCAGGTTTGATTCCCCAAGACCCACATAAACCAGATGTACAATGTGGCACATGTGTCTGGTGTTTGCAGCGACTAGAGGCCCTGCCATGCCCATTCTCTATATGGGCCTCTTACCCATTTTTTTCTCTCTCTTCCCCCCCCCCAATAAATAAATTAAATTAAATATATATTTTTAAATGTAGCATGTAGACATCACATGTGAAGATTTACAGGTGTTCATTAATAACAAAAAAATGTATGTGGAAATAGATCTGAATAGTAACTGTCCCCTTACAGCCTATCACCTTTACACGGGGAGAGCACTTCCTTTTGGCCAGTTTCATTCCTCTGATCAAAAAGTAAATCAGCTTGTTTCAGAGTATGGTGTCTTTTGTTGGAAAACTTAAACACTGATATTGTAAGTATCTGGAAACATTTGGATTTCATATTGAAGGCAGTAATAAAAGTACATCAATCACCTTCTCCTTTCAATGAACTTGAGATCATCTAAGAAAAGGTAAAATTCCTTGTCTTTTTTGTGTCACTGCTTCTTAAGCTTACATCTTGACTAAATGGGACGTATGGACTGTTATAGTAGTTATAGCAGTTGGACGTGGTGGCTAGCCTGAGAATACATAGTGAATTCTAGGTCAGCCTGGGTAGAGCAAGACCATACCTTGAAAAACAAAAGAGTATATTAAAGTAGAAGTCTTACAAAATTAAAAAAAAAAAAAGTGAAGTGAGCCATGTGTGGTGGCACACACCTTTAATCCCAGCACTCAGGAGGCAGAGGTAGGAGGATCACCATGAATTCAAGGTCACCCTGAGACTACATACTGAATTCCAGGTCAGCCTGAGCTATAGTGAGACGCTACCTCAAAAAAAAAAGCGAAGTGTTATATACTGTTGATAGTCTTATAAAACCATATTGGTGAAAAAACATTTTTATACTATAGCCTTTTCTCTTTCAAGTAGGTACCATAGCACTATCTGCTTTATAAAGGAATTTGGAGAAAGAACATCCATTTTTTTGGAGGAAACACATTATCTAAGGTTTCTTAAGCCTATTTATGAAAACAATAGCATGTCTCAGGCTGTCCCAGAGGTACATACTACTAAATGTAGTAAAAGTATCAGAGCCTGGCACACTATCAGTCCATAGACTTACTCTGCACATAATCTCAGCTGGCCTCTGAAGTAGACTTAAATACCATCTATACACAAATAATTTCCGAACTTCTATTCCCAGTTCTGCCCTTGCTCTCAATCTTGACTTAACAGGTTCAGGCAGTATCTAATATCTACCATGTTCAAAGCAAAATCTTATATTTTTAACTTATATATTTTATATATTCAAAATTTACTTTTATAGTTCTTCCAAGTTTTTTTTTAATTTTATTTATTATTTGAGAGACCGTGAGAAAGAGGCAAATAGAGAGAGAATGGGCACACCAGGGCCTCTAGCCACTGCAAACAAAGTTCAGACACATGTGACACCTAGTGCATCTGGTTACATGGGTACTGGGAAATCAAACCTGGGTCCTTAGGCTTTGCAGGCAACTGCCTTAACCACTAAGTAATCTCTCCAGCCCCAGTGCTGACAACCAAACCCGACAAGGCTTTGCCCATGCTAGGCAGACAAGCATTAGCACTGAGCCCATCCTCAAACATTCAAAACAAGATTCATTTACAAAAATAAAATTGTTTTTATTTATTTATGTGTGTGTGTGAGAGAGAGAGAGAGAGACAGAGAGAGAAAGAGGCAGATAGAGAGAATGGGTACGCCAGGGCCTCCAGCCACTACAAACTCCAGACACATATACCACCTTATGCATCTGGCTTACATGGTGGAGAATCAAACCTGGGTCCTTTGGCTTTGCAGGCAAGCACCTGAATCGCTAAGCCATCTCTCTAGTCCCTCAAAACAGGATTCTTGAGAATATGGACCAGCCTTCTCACTTATAGTCTCTTGGTCTTAAAATCCCATTAGATAGTGATTTTCACCTGGCCTACTCGGCTGCCCAGAAAAGGAAATCTGAAGAACATACAGAGGCCTGAGACGACACTGAGGATCAGAGAGTGCACAGGCCGACAGAAAAAAATGTATTTAGGGCTCGAGAGATGGCTTACCAGTTAAGTTGCTTCTCTGTAAAACCTAAGGACCCAGGTTCAATTCCTTAGTACCCACATAAAGTCAGATCCACAAGGTGTCACATGCATCTGGAGTCTGTGTGCTGTGGCAAGAGGCCCTAGAGCGCAACTATACTTTTTCTCACGCTCACTCTTTCTCTCTCTCTCTCTCTCTCTCTCACTTTTTATTTCTCTTTATGCCCCTCCCTACAAAACTGTATCTATCTATCTATCTATCTATCTATCTATCTATATATATATATATTTTTTTTTTTAATGAGGGGACTGGAGAGATTTCTCAGTGGTCAAAAGTGCTTGCAAAGCCTGCTGGCCTAGATTCAATTTCCCAATACCCACGTAAAGTTAGATGCACAAAGTGGTGCATGCACTCAAGAGGAGTCCCTGGTGTTCCCATGCTTCCCTGCTCCTTTTTCTCTGTTTGCTAATAATTAAATATTTTAAAATATTTGTTAAATAATACATTTCCAGCTATTTCAATGTAGAAAGCCCCCCCCCACACACACACACACTTTTTTTCTTTTTTTTGTTTTCTGAAGTAGGGTCTCACTGTAGTCCAGGCTGACCTGGAATTCACTCTGTAGTCTCAGGGTGGCCTCGAACTCACAGTGATCCTCCTACCTCTGCCTCCCGAGTGCTGGGACTAAAGGCATGTGCCACCATGCCCGGCTTTTTGTTTGTTTGTTTGGTTGGTTGGTTGGTTAGTTGGATGGTTGTTTTTTGTTTTTTTTTCTTTTTTTAAAAAAATATTTATTTATTTTTTTTATTTACTTGACAGAGAGAAAGAGGGAGAAAGAGAAGGAAAAAGAGAGAGAGAATGGGCACGCCAGGGTTCCAGCCTCTGCAAATGAACTCCAGATGTGTGCCCCCTTGTGCATCTGGCTAACGTGGGTCCTGTGGAATTGAACCTAGGTCCTTTGACTTTGCAGACAAATGCCTTAACTGCTAAGCCATCCCTCCAGCCCCCCCCCCTATTTTTATAGTATTTATAAGATGGGTTTATTTATGACATCTTCATACATGTCTTTATCATTGAACTTAGCTCATAGCACACACCCCTGGTTACCTTCTTGTTTTCCCTTCCTATTTCATTGGTCCCATTCTTTCTCCCAAATAGTTTCCCTTCTACTTCAATATCAAAAACACTTTTCAAAATTTAAATCCCAGACAAGAAAAAACATGTAGTATTTGTCTTTCTGAAAATAGTTTATTTGTCTTAATACAATAAGCTCCAGTTCCATCGATTTTCCTGCAAATGCATAATTTTGTTCTTGTTGATGGCTGAATATAATTCCATTGTGCATATGTACCATATTTATGCATTCATGGTTCATGGACATCCAAGCCTGCTCCACATCTTGACTATTATAAGGAGTGCCACAATAAGCATGGACTTCAAGAATCTCTGTGTGATGCTGACTTCTACGTAGGAGTGACGTACCTGAGTCACTTTAAGGTTTATTTATTTATATTAAGAGAGAAAGAGGCAGAGAAAAAGAGAGAGGGAAAGAGAGAGAGAGAGAGAGAGAGAGAATGGGCATACAAGGGCCTCCAGCCACTGCAAACAAACTCCGGATGCATGCACCCCTTGTGCATCTGGCTTACATCGGTCCTAAAGAGTCGAACCGGGATCCTTTGGCTTTGCAGGCAAACACCCTAACTGCTAAGCAATCTCTCCATCCCAAGGTTTATTTTTAAATAAAAGTGGACCCCAGAATGTGTAGCAGACTAGATTATTATTTATTTCAGGATAAAGTATCACAAACACCACAGTTGGACATATCTCTAGCCCAGAAAAGCTAGAGTGTTTGTGACAGAATCACGACTCACAACTTGAAGAGTATGATATTAGATTACCAGGACACCTGGTGTGAACTTCCCAGTGATCTGTTTGTACATGTCTCAGGACATTCATTTGCAAGACAATCAGATGAATGTGTATGTGGGTACCGTATTTTCTAAGGGCACCTAAGATAGAAATAAAGTACCATATGGAGCACCTATCATACCAAGGCAGCTTGATGCAGTTGTGTGAATGAAGAGTATACCAGTTTTCCTACTAGCCTGCATCTGTGCTGAAAATGTCTGAAAGATGCAAGGTAAAAAGAAGTGTCAAGGGCTGGAGACATGGATGGAGTGATTAAGGCACTTGCCTGCAAAGCCTAAGAGCTCATGTTCGAATCTCCAGGTTCCACATAAGCCAGACACACAGTGACGTAAGTGTGCAATGTCGCACATGCACACAAGGGGGCGCATGCATCTGGAGTTCGTTTTCAGTGGCTGAAGACCCAGACGCACCCATTCTCTCTCTCTCTCTCTCTCTCTCTCTCTCTCTCTCTCTCTCTCTCTCCCTCTCTCTCCCCCTTCTCTCTCTCAAATAGGAAGGAAGGGAGGGAGGGAAGGAAGGAGGGAGGGAGGGAAGGAATGAGGAAGGGTTTAACATTATGAAATTAAAACATTTAAAGGAAGGACATATTGTAAAAGTGAAAAAAAAAAGAAATCCAAGATTAATTAATAACTGCATTAATAAAAAGTTAGGTAGATTGCTTTTACTTAGGTTATTACAATAAAATATCTTATCTAATTTATTTGCAGGAAAAAAGAACAGTTATAATGAATTTAACTTATTCACTATCGGTTTTCTATTTATTTAGTTCTCCTTTGATATCTTTAAAAAAATCTTAATTTCACACATGAAAGTACTGAGCATTCTTTCCTAAACCAATGTTTAGTATCTTATGTTTATAGCATTGTTGAGGGGATTGCAGATATATAATTAATTCATATCAACCTACCTAAACTCTCATTTCTAATAACTTATAGACTCTTGGGAATTTTATGCAGAAAACTGCATTAAAATGACAACTTTGTCTCATTCTAAGACTGAGATCTCTCCCCTCCATCTTCAGTGTATTTTAACTGCTAAAACAGGGCCTCTTCAGAATGATAATAAATTTCAGCAGTAACAGTGTGCACACATCTGGTTTTAAATGCTTAAAGTGATGATTTCTAATGTTTGGTTAAGTTACTATATTTTCTAAATTCTTTAAACTTCAGACACATCTCACCAGTAAAGTACTCTTCTCAAATGACTATGTAAAACAGAAATTTCTTAAGACCATTACCTGGCTAAAATGGACAAGAACTGGGGTGATGGCCCAATTCACAAGAATTCCTTTGTTTCTGAAAGAACTCATATCAGGGGAAGGTCTATAGCACATATTCTGTCCCTTTATCCTTACATGGTTGTCAAGTCTTTAAGTGACCTTAGATGACTCAGCCAGAAACTCTTGCAAGTTTCTTTATCTCTTCTGTTTGTATGGTTGGATGATTTAAAAAAGAAAACACTGGGATGGAGAGATGATTTAGTGGTTAAGACATCTGCCTGCAACCAACGGACCCAGGTTTGATTCCCCAGGACCCACATAATCCAGATGCACAAGGTAGTGCATGTGTCTGGAGTTCATTAGCAGTGGTTGGAGACCCTGGTGCACCCATTCTCTCTCTCTTTCTTTCTTTCTTTCTCTCTCTCTTTCTTTCTCTCTCTCTCTCTCTCTCTCTCCCTCTCTCTCTCTCCCTCTCAAATAAATAAAGAAAAATAAATATTCAAAAAATAAAATATTTTTAGATATTTGAAAGAGAGAAGAGGTAAAGAGAGAGCATGGATGTGCCTGGGCCTCCAGCCATTGCAAACAAATTCCAGAAGCATGTGCTACCTTGTGAATCTGGTTTATGTGGGTCCTGGGGAATCAAACCAGGGTCCTTCGGCTTTGTGTGCAAGTGCCTTAACCACTAAGCAATTTCTCCAGAAGCCCTGGTTTTGTTTCTAACTACATCTGGGAAACTGAGAAAGCCTCATTAAAAAGAACTTCTATGAGCTAAAGTGGCAATATCCATGTCACACTATCATGGTTTGATCTGAAATATCATCAAAGGCTCATGTAGTAAAGGTGTGGTGGTCAGCTGACTGGGTGTTTAGGGAGATGGAATCATGAGCACTCTGACTTTATCAATGGATCAGTCCACTGACGGAGTCATAATTTCATGGCATTTATTGCAGGTGGTGATTAAGGACCCAGGACATGGTTGGAGGAGGTGAGTCACTGGGGGCATGGTTTGAGCTATTTCTTGTCACTGACCTCTGTCTTTCTTTACTTCATGCCTGTCCAAAAGGTAGGTAGCTCTGCTCCACCACAACTTTATGCCCTAATGCAGGCCAGGAAATAGTGGAGCCAGCCAATCATGGACTGAAGCTTCTGAAATCATTAACAAAAACAAACCTTTCTTCATTGAAACAGTTTGTCTCCTGGGTTTGTCACAGGGTGGGAAAGCCTTACATGCTTACCCTGTGAAAGAAACCAACAAAAAGAATGAAGCTGATGAAGGCTGGGGAGAGAGCTCAGCCTTGCAAGCATGAGGACCTGAATTTGATCCCCAGAACTCATGAAAAATGCCAAGCCTGATGGCACACACCTAGAATCCTAGCACTGAGAAGGCAGGGTCAGGTAATCCTTAGGTTTGGGCTGGTCAGCTAGTCTATACTGATTGGTAAATATCAGCTCAACAAAGGACCCTGTCTCAAAGAGAGATGGGCAGAATACTGTAGGATAGCACCCAAGGTTGTCCTTTGTCCTCTATATTCATACACACATGTGCCTACAGACATATTAACATATATACACACATGTACATATACCACACACAAGCAAAAAAAAAAAAAAAAAAAAAAAAAAACCCTGAAGATGACAACAAATGAAGTGTCAGAGTTTATGATTCTGGAAGTCTTAAAATCTTCTAGCAGATAAATCAGATGTCCTGGTATCTTCCCAATCAACTTCCTGATTGTCTTGCAAATGAATGTCCTGAGATATGCACAAACAGATCATGGGAAGTTAACACCAGGTGTCCTGGTAATCAAATATCACACTCATCAAGTTGTGAGCCCTGATTCTATCACAAACACTCTAGCTTCTCTGGGCTGGAGAGATAGCTTAATTATTAAGGTGCTTGCCTACTAAGCCTAAGGACCCAGGTTCAATTGCCCAGCACCCAAGTAAACCAGATGCACAAAGAGGTGCATGTGTCTAGAGTGTGTTTGCAGTGGCTAAAGGCCCTGGCACACCCATTCTCTTTCTGCCTCTCTCTCTCTCTCTCTCTCTCTCTTTCAAATAAATAAATAAACAAGCCATTTAAAAAAAAAAAGGACTCTGGTTTCTCTTCAGATCATATAAATTATTCATCTTTTTATCAGGACAAATTTTTATCAGGAAAATTTTATGAATAATTTTACATTTTTAATATTATAGGAAAGTAGATATTTAATATTATAGGAATGTTTAATATTATAGGAAAGCAGATGCAAGAAATAAGATATTTACTGTAATTCTGTAAGATACTACTTGCACTGGGTAATTTTTGTTGTTGCTGTGACAAAACTTAAGGGAAGAAAGGTTTAGTGTGGATTGTGGTTTGGTGGTACAGTCAGTCCATCAAGATGAAGACGGCATGGTGGCAGGACCAGATCCTGTACATGGTACCATGAGGCTACTGGCTCATACCTCAGTAAATCGGAAAACAAAGAAGAATGCTGGAACTTGGCTAACTTTCTCCTTTTTTCTCTTTTTATTTAGTCTGGAACCCAATTCCTAGGGACGGTGACATCACATACGAAGAGAGGGAATCCTGGGGCTCATCTCTAACTAATCCTTTCTGTAAATACCCTCACAGATACACCCCACCACGTGCCACACTAAGGACCAATCAAGTTGGCAATGAAGATTGACCATCACAGCACTACGGACAGAAACAGAGTAACCAATACATAGGATTTCTAGTTATTATTTCTTACAACTGGCCAGGCATGGTGGTGCACTCCTTTAATCCCAGCACTTGGGAGGCAGAGGTAGCAGAGCCACTGTCAGTTGGAAGCAATCATGGAACTACAGAGTGAGTTCCAGGTCAGCGTGGGCTGGAGTCAGATCCTACCTCGAAATTACCACCTCCCCAAAATTTTATATATACTATTCCTTATAATTAATTTAAATATAGAAGCTTAATTTTTAAAAAGTGCTTATTTTAATGGTTATCAAATCAGATTTGTGATTCTTCTTGCTGCATAAACATAACTCTAGTTTCATCATAAACAACGAAGAGGAGCATTTTGTTCACTGGAACACTTCCATCACTGGTTTCTGAGTGTCTTGGTGTCAGCAGTCCTTCAAGCTTTGTGCATTATGCTTCCCTGAAGGAGGGTTTTTATAGGTGATTTGTACGACTCCTTAGATTTACTTTATCTGTCCTTCAAAATAAGAACTTTGAATGACTTCATAAACACCTCTTGTAACACTAAAGCATATATTTAGGGGCTGAAGAGATAAACCCGGTGGAAAGTGCTTGCTATTCAAGCTGGAGTACCAGAGATCAATCCTCAGACGCCACGTCAAAGGCCGGAAATCATGGCTGGCTTCTGTAATCCCAGTATGCTAGCTTACACAGTGAGGTGGGAAGCAGAAACAGAATTTCCCAAAATCTCATGGTGAGAGTGAAGCAAAGACCAGCAGAGGAAGCAACCAGTGCAAGAAACCCTGCCTCAAGAGGTGCAAAGGCATAGGAATGGCCCAAAAGTTGTCCACTCACCTCCACATGCACTCCATGCATGGGCATGCCTGCACGCACGCACGCACGCACGCACGCACGCACAAATAATACTAAAATAATCTTAAAGCTTTTATCTGTGCTACCTATGTATCAACAACGTCAAAACATGGCCATGAATGTAGTAAAGAACAACACATACCAAACATGGCCAATAAAAAGAAAAGGTCAACATTAAACATATATATAATTTCATTGTGCTTTTTATGCATGTGTGTGAGAGAGAAAGAGAGAGAGGAGACAATCTAAGGTTCATTCCTCAAGAAGACTAGTCATCTCTTTGTTGAGAGTGGTACTCTCAATGGCCTGAAGCTCACCATTAGGCTACACTAGCTAGCCTGCGAGCCGCAGGTATCCTCCTGTCTCCCCCTTCCTATTTCTGGGAGTACAAACACACGCTACCATGCTCAGTGCTTTTACGTGTGTTCTAAGGATCGAACTCAGGTCTCCATGCTTGCAAGGCAAGCACTTTATCTACGGAGCCTCCTCATAAATATAAATTTATATGAAAAGGGGAATGGAGGGATGGCTCAGTGCTTAAGTATGCTTCCTGCACAAGCATCTCAGGGGACCTGAAACCACCCAAGTTCAAGTTTCCAGAACTCACATAAACAGCTGGGCATGCCCACATGCCTAGATTCTGCAAACAGGAGCAGAGACAAGGGAACCACCCAGACTTGTGAAATGGAGTATGCTCTAATATCAAGAAGAGATTCTGGCTCAGAAAAGTAATGGGGCTGGAATGCCCAACATTCCACTCTAGCCACTACAGGAGACTACCTTTCACTGCTGGCCAGTGTATATTGTATGCAAGAGCACATAATATGAATACACAACATACAACACACACACAGAGCTGGGTGTGGTGCTGCACACCTTTAATATCAGCATTTGGGAAGCAGAGGCAGGAGGATCACAGTGAATTCAAGGCCACCTGAGATGTGAAACTACATAGTGAATTCCAGGTCAGCCTGCAGCCTGGGCTAGAGTGAAACCCTACCCCCCAAAACTACACACACACACACACACACACACACACACACACACACTAGAAAAGCTAAATAAATAAAGTCAAAAGGAAAGGCTGGGGTTGTGGCTCAGTGAGTAGAATCTAGCATGAAGGAAGCCCTAAGTTTGACCCCCACCACATAAAAACAGGCATGGTGATACACTAGCACTTGGGAGATGGAGACAGAAGAATCAGGAGTTCAAGGTCATTCTCACTACATAGGTCATTCCAGGCCAGCCAGAGGTTACAGGAAACCTTAAAAAAAAGAAAAAAAAAATGAAAAGGTAAATGCTACAAGATTTCAAACTAGGGATGGGAAGGGAGAGATTGGATTCCCAGGCCCTGTGTTCATTTGCAAGCTATCATAATTCATGAGAATATTCACAGCTGTAAGAAATAAAAGCCTTACCCAGGAAGTCATGCTAAAGTAGCAAATCTGAAAAGGAAATTTTCAATACAACATATATTTTGACAAGAAAATAATGTCAGAAAAAAACATGAAAGCACTTTACTGAGCATATCCTACTTTAAATTGATTACTTTTCCAATCCCATTAACTGGGGGAAAGTTCCGTTTAAATTCTTCCTGATGGTCAACACCAATCACAAACAAGTAAATGAACAGGCCTTGGGAAAAAGGAAGGAGATTAGATACCTCTTTCATATATACAGTTCCAAATTTTTAAATTCAGCAAGCTTATATATAACCATACAAATACCAGCTGTATGATTTCAGTTGCAAGAAGAAAAACTCATACCCAAATATTAATGAAACTGGTATGCTGAAATATAAATATATTTTACAATTAGTACCAACTTAGTCGTCTGTGGATTGCAAGCCATGAATAGTGAGCTTTTAATAGCATACACTCTGACTTTTCCTAAGGAAAAGTATGATTCTCTTTCTAAATACTCTGCAAGCTGTCAAGGAACACCAGGATGGAATAGCAGTCTCCCTCCCTTCACCCCTGTTTTTTTTTCCATTACAGGTCAAATGTGTGGAAGATGGTGGAGTGTCTAGCTTAGCTGTGACTACTGTGTTCTTTCTACTCTGAGGCATTTGTAGAATTCTGACATTGTTAGCTGTCATTAAGTCTTAAATTGTTCATTTTTTTTTTCAAATAAAACTCAAGACATAATTCCTAATATGAACACTAGGAAATATTTTCCAAAATTCTAGCAATATTCCCACTCATACTTTATTCTGAATTAATAACTTCTACTAAAAGACAATGTATATATTAAACTGAACACATACATATGAATTAATTCAAATAATCTGAGAAACAGTATATAAAATGCTGTGATAACTCTCAGCCATTGCTCTTTTTTCTGTAGTGTGTGCTACTGAGCACTATACTAATTGTGTGTGTGTGTGTGTGTGTGTGTGTGTGTAGGGCTCATGGTATAGTGTGTATCATGTATGTCAGAGGAGAATTTCAGGTGTTTGCCTCCTGTTTGGTTGTTTGTTTGTTTGGTTGGTTGGTTGGTTTGGGTTGGATTTTTTGCACTCTAATCCAGGCTGACCTGGGATTGGACTCTGTAGTCCCAGACTGGATTCGAACTCCCAGTGATCCTGCCCACCTATGCCTCCCTCCTGAGGGTTGGGATTAAAGATAGCTCAGGTGTTCTGCTCTATCATTCTTCTGTGTGGTTTTCTTGAAATGGCATCGTCCAGTGAACTCAAAGCTACAGATATTCACCACCGATTCTGACCAGTGAGACAGCCCCAGCAATTCTTCAGGTTCTATCCCCATAGGACTGGGTTGACAGGCATGCAGGCCATGCCCCCCTTAGGAAATTGAACTCATGTGGTCTCAGGACCTCATGCTCATATGATAAGCTCTCTTATCTATTAAGTCATCTCCCCAGGTACCTATGCTCAGCTTTGAAAAACCAAAATGGTATGGATTTTAGATTACCTAGTAATACAAAAGACAAAGAAAAAAATACAATAAAGGTCTTAAGGGGGTTGAAATCTGAAGTTAAAAAAAGAGAGAGAGAGAGAGAAGACACAGGATACAGCAGAACAGTGAGCTGGGAGCCTCAAGAGCTGGAATGAGCACCAGGGAAGCTTCTTCTCGTAGGGTTCTGCACCACACTAAGCAACTTATCTGCTTGGAGGCTGACCTCTGCAACAGAACATGTGCACCTAAAATGTTCAGGTCAAATCAGGCACATTCAGGATGGTATGGCTATATGTACTCCTAAAATGTTCAAATAAGTATTGTGGCTATTGGTAATAAAAACGAAAATTACTACTGTTGAAGTCATAGATTATGGGTAATGTAACACCTTCTAATCCCAACTTTGCACCTCACCAGATGATGTGAAATCAGGGCACTGGAAGCATCCACAGGGTGATAAAAGCCAGAGCCACAGAGGCCCCCAACACCTCATCACTGAAGCAGATCAAAAATGAACCCAACATGGCTCAGGGAAATTTTGCGGAAGAGGGGGCAGAAAGAATGTCAGAGCCACATGTTGGGTCATGATATGCAGAGACATTTAGCTTACCCATAACTGTGGGCTAACTCCACAATGCATGACCCGTATACCTCAACAAGGAGGGGCCAAGGGGAGGGGGTAGGTCACGGATGAGCCTAATAATGGTACCAAACTGACTGTATTTGCTGAATACAAAACTGACTAATAAAGAAAAAATAAAAATAAAAAACAAAAAAAGTGAAAGTCATAACCTTATGGAGAACATGGAAATATTTATACTTTGAATTTAATTTCAGATGAAGTGTATAAAAATGCTAGTAGAAAGACCAGCATACCTAACACTTAACACTTAACGTGGGACATACCAGAAATATCCATATTCATGCATGTGGAATGTTGGCACATTTTGCCTCATTTATCTGTGACAATAAAAGAAACTAGAATGGTTCAAACTTGGATATAAAGGTATAATAGAATTGATGCCAAAAATTGAGAGATTAATCAGAATCACCTTTTTTAAAGCAAAATTTATGGCAAGAGACTAAACAAAGGAAGAACCTGTCATCACAACTAATTAGGACATGCAATTTTGTCTACATTTATAATATTCATTCATTTCATGAATTCTTGGAAACAAAGGCAGGGGCAGACACAAATAGGTTTATAGTATTCAGTGAATATGTTTCACCTCTATATGTCTACAACATGATGTCGGGGGAGAGGCTAGAGAGATGGGTTAGTGGATAAAGTACACCCAGCACAAACATGAGTACCTGACTTCAGATAGATCTCCAACAGCTAGGCAGGTACCAGGTGGACATCGTGACCCTCCTATAATCCCAGAAATAGGGACGTAGAGACAAGGATGTCCAGGCCTAGCTGGCTAGCCAAGCTAGCCGAATCTTCAAGCTCTGGGTTGACAAGAAAGAGCTTGCCTCAGTAAACGAGGTGGAGTATGATTGAAGAAGGCAGGAAGTTGACATCAACTCTGGCCTTTACACACACCCGCACGTACACATGCATGCACACAACACAAAAATACACATGCCAAAAAAGGATAAACTATGCCCTATGGACTATGCAATGAATTTTCCATTACTTCTCTGGTTTGCATTTTTGTTACATTAAAATTGCATTTCACCCTCCAAACGTCAGGAACCATTGCAGAAGAGGTGGGAGAAAGCATGCAAGAGCCAAAGAACGGAGAGGAGTGTTTTGGAATGCTGTCTTCCAGGCACAAAGTGGTGGTTACATTTACAACTTGCGCAAGTCCTGCATAATATAAAGGCAAAAAAAAAAATGACATTAAAATAGATGAGAGACTACTTGGAAAGAAGCAGGGATTCAGTGGAAGGAAAACAATAAAAGGAGGACAAAGGAGGGTGATGGGAGGAGATTTTCAGTGTACAATGTGTGTATGTATGGAAGCTGTCAATAGAAAGTTAAAACACTGCATTTTAAGGACACTATGCATTTTTCACTGGGTTTAATAAAAATATGAAAAAAAACACAATACTTAAGAGGTTAGAAGGAGCTAAGAAGTTATTTCTCATACCAATATTTCTTTGCAGTTTGTTTTTTTCTTTCATTTGTTTTCATAAAGATGGTTATTTTACGAAGATGGTCTATTTATTGATTTTACTAAGTATAATAAATCATTACTAACAAAAGTGAATTTATTTAAATTGTGAAATGTTAAGTTATACTTCATTTACATATTATTCTGAAATATGTAAGATTTTGGACAAACCCTATTAATATATATTCATGATTTATCAATAAAAAAAGTTAATAAATTGCAGTGCCCATGATAGCCTATTCCTGCACTCCCAGCATTGGGGTTATATAATGTTAGTTTGAGGATAGTCTGAGCTACATGGAACCCTATTTCAAAGAAAATTTAAAAAATTAAATGGCTTTATAATTAACTGCATAGTTGCTTTACACTTTCTCAGTATACCTAAAATAAAACATTAATTTTTAAAATATGAATTCCTTGGGCTAGAGAGATGGCTTAGCAATTAAGGTGCTTGCCTGCAATGCCTAATGACTCATGTTTGACTCTCCAGGTTTCATGTAAGCCAGACACACAGTGACACAAGCACACAAAGTTACACATGCACACATGGGGCCACAGACATCTGGAGTTCAATTGCAGTGGCTGGAGGCCAATTCTCATCTCTCTCTCTCTCTCTCTCTCCTCTCTCTCTCTCTCTCTCACACACACACACACACACACACACACATAAAATAAATTTGAATTCATTGACACATCTTTGTGTATAATCTGTTACCAGCAGTACAGCTGCTCAGTTTCAGCATTCTATGGCTAGAGGTATTGATTTAATATTCCTATATTTAAATCCCAGTGTTCAGTAACTATTTTGAGTATGTTCTATAGAAATACATTTGATTGGGTTGTTATCAATAGAAATTTTCCCACTTCTTTGCACATTATTTTAGACCTCTAAATCAACAGCTAAAGTGATCAAAGCCATAGTGTGACTTCACTGACTAAAGCAGAATTTCTTCCCCATCATAAGACCAGAAGCAGAGCAACAGCAGAAGTGGAGAACTCTGAAACACTAAGGATGCTCAGTGTTCATCGCCATGACTTATACAGCCAACTATCACATTCCTCAGACATGGCCTCCCCTTCATTTCTGTCCTTTACCCTGTATCCTATTACCTGCTCTCTGAGCTCAGCTTGATCCACCCACAAGGCTTGTTCTACAGCCACTTCTTAACCTCATCTGGACCAGCTCTATCAATGCATTCAGATCTCTGATTCCAACTTCCCTGGCTGTCAATGGACCCCGCAATATAAATAAGTAGTCACACTTGCCCTCTCTGCTTTCTAAGGCTATCAGTGCCCTCCTGCCTCAAGTATTACTATAATTAAGCAAAACCAATTTTCGTACTGTGCAATTCCATATCTAAAACAGGCAAGGTTTCTGTGCCACCATTAATTTGAATCTGATCACCCAACTATACTTGATGCTAGATCACTTTCCACTACAAAAATAAACCAAGAATACATGGTGACTGGTCTTTCCTTGCCATAGCTGTGATGTCTAAGCTTCAGAATCTCTTCACCACTGATAGGAATACCTTTCTCTTCTCTGGAAACCTGCTTCAGGATATTTTAAACCATTTCTACAAACCTCAGACCAGCACAAATAGCCAGCTTCATCACATTATTCTCCATGTGACAAACAAGCCTGTTTATTCCCCCCAATTTCTAGTAGGTTTCCTTGGGTCCTCCCTGCCTCCTTCCCCTCTCAGAGGATGAGCTTCACTCATAGTGTCTACAAAGATTCTTCAGTGTTTTGGGAACATTTTCCTCCCACAAGATACAACACACTTCTGATATTCTCTTTTTTAAAAAAAATATTTAATATCTCAAAAACTTTATTTGTTTTGTCTCTTCCCTTACAAGATGACATGTGTTCCTTAATTTAATCTATTTATCAATAAAGGGATTTTTTTTTACTAATTTTTTGTTATTGACAACTTCCATAATTGTGCTCAATAACCCATGGTAATTCCCTCCTCCCACTTTACCCTTGGAAACTCCACTCTCCATCATATACCCTCCCACTCTCAATCAGTCTCTTTCATTTTGATGTCATGCTCTTTTCCTCCTATGATGATGGTCTTGTGTAGGTAGTGTCAGGCACTGTGAGGTCATGGATATCCAGGCCATTTTGTGTCTGGAAGAGCAGGCTGTAAGGAGTACTACCCTTCCTTTGGCTCCTACATTCTTTCTGCCACCTCTTCCGCAATGAACCCTGAGCCATGGAAGGTGTGATTGAGATATTTCAGTGCTGAGCACCCCTCTGTCACTTCTTCTTAGCACCATGGTGCCTTCTGAGTCCTCCCAAGGTCACTGCCATCTGAAAAGAGAAGGTTCTCTAACCAAAAGTGAGAGGAGCATTAATATATGGGTATGAACATTAAAAGAAGTGCTTACTGGGCAGTTTGTTGAGCATAGTATATACATTTAGCTAGACAGCATGAGACATTACACCCCTAGGGCTCATGACTAACCCTGTTGTAGATTTTCAGTATCAGGGATGTATTTCCTCCCACGGAGTGGGTCTCCAGTCCAATTAGAAAACAATTGGTTTCCCCCATAAGAGACGTGCCACTATTGCACCCACTGGCTCATTTGGCTTGGCTGGCCAAATTTAACGCTTGCAGTATCCACTGTTGGGTATCTTTACTGACGATTTTTCTCTCTCCTGTTGAATTGCATACAGCATAGCTTTTTCCAGATTTCTCTCAGTTGATCTACACGGAAGGGGTTTTCAGTGACCTTGTATGTGGAGTCTTCAGCAATAGGGTCTTACCATCTATTCCTTGTGGGAAACCAAGGGCCTCAGCAATGGCCTGTAATGTTTTGGGGACATCAGGGACCTCCCTCGCCAACATCACACTGGAATGTATTACATCCCTGGAACTGAAATTTTTCTAGTAACAATCTAAGGCTTCTGAGTGTTCCATTGTCCAAAAAAGTAGGTTTCAATATGACTTATTTATATCCTCTTAGATTTTGATTAGCCCTTCATCAACCTTTCCTTTACTCAGTTTCTTCCACTGACCTCACAATAGGCCTTTTCACCCCCATTAATCTATTCTTCTACTTACATATATACAATACCAACCTATTAAGTACCCCCTCCCTCCCTTTCTATTCTCTTTATATTCCCTTTCTAGCTTACTGGCCTCTACTACTGAGTTTTATTCCTACTCATATAGACGTCCAATCACTTGTGGCTAGGACCCACATATGAGAGAGAACATGTGATATTTCTCTTACTGGGCCTGGGTTACCTCACTAAGTATAATCCCCTTCGTATCCATAAATTTTCCTTGAAGAATGCCATTGGAATTTTAATGGGGATTGCATTCAATGTGTAGATTGCTTTTGGTAAGATTGCCATTTTTACAATACTGAGTCTTCCAATCCAAGAACAAGGGATATCTTTCCATGTCCTGGTGTCTTCTGCAACTTCTCACTTCAGTGTTTTGAAGTTTTCATTGTAGACATCCTTCACTTCCTCGGTTAGGTTTATTCCAATGTACTTCATTTTCTTGATGCAATTGTGAATGGGAGTGATTCTCTGATTTCAGCCTCTATGTGTTTGGTGTTAGCATATAGGAAAGCCACTGATTTCTGTGTGTTTATTTTGTATCCTGCTACATGGCTATAGGTGTTTACCAACTCTAACAGTTTGCTGGTACAATATTTAGGGTCCTTTATGTATAGAATCATATCATCTGTAAATAATGGCAAGTTGATCTCTTCCTTTCCAATTTGTATACCTTTTATGTGTATCTCTTGCTTTACTGCTATAGCTAAGACTTCCAGTACTATATTAAATAAAGGTGGAAACAGTGGACACCCTTGCCTTATTCCTGAGTTTAGTGGAAAAGCTTCAAGTTTTTCTCCATTTACTATCATGTTTGCTGTAGGTTTGTCATAAATGGCCTTTATTAGGTTGATATATGTTCCTTCTGTTCCAAGTCTCTGTAGGACTCTTATCATGAAAAGATGTTGGATTTTGTCAAATGCTTTCTCTGCATCTAATGAGATGATCATGTGATTTTTATCCTTCAATCCATTTATATAATATATTGTGCCGGCCTGCAGCACAAGTCGAAACAGACAATATATTGTATTTATCAATTTACATATGTTGAACCATCCTTGCATCTCTAGGATAAAGCCTACCTGATTGGGAAGAATGATTTTCCTGATATAGTCCTGTATTATTTTTGCCAATATTTTGTTGAGAATTTTTACAACTATGTTCATGAGGGAGATTGTTCCGTAATTTTCTTTTATTGTTCTATCTTTGTCTGGTTTTGGTATCAAGGTGACACTGGCTTTATAGAAGGAGTTTGGTTGGATTCCTTCCTTTTCTATTTTATGGAAAAGTTTGAGGCGTGGTGGTGTTGGTTCTTCCATGAAGGTCTGATAAAATTCATCAGTGAATCCATATGGGACTGGACTTTTTTTAGTTGGGAGATTTTTCTATAATGCTTGGATGTCCATACTTGTTATAGGTCTATTGAAGTGGTTAATCTCATCTTGATTTAATTTTGGTAGGTCATATAAATCAAGGAAATCAAGCTGGGCGTGGTGGTGCACACCTTTAATCCCAGCAATCGGCAGGCAGAGGTAGGAGGATCGCCGAGAGTTCGAGGCCACCCTCAGACTACATAGTGAATTCCAGATCAGCCTGACCCAGAGTGAGACCCTACCTCAAAAAACCATAAATAAATAAATAAATAAATAAATAAACAAATAAATAAAAATTAAAAAAATAAATCAAGGAAAGCATCCATTTCTTTCAGATTTTCAAACTTTGTGGACTATATGTTCTTATTGTATGTCCCTATCATTTTTTTGAATTTTTCTGGTACCTGTTCTGATGGTGCCTTTTCATTTCTAATTTTATTAATGTGTGTCTCTCCTTTGGTCAGATTTACTAAGGATTTAACAATCTTGTTTATCTTTTCAAAGAACCAAGTCTCTGTTTCATTGACTCTTCAGGTTTTTTTGTTTTGTTTTGTTTTGTTTTGTTTTGTTTTTTGGTTTCTATTTTATTAATTTCTGCCCTAATCTTTATTATTTCTTCCCATGTACTGATTTTTGTTTTGCCTCGTTCTTCTTTTGCCAAGGCTTTAAGGTGAAGCATTCGGTCATTTACTTGAGACCTTTCTAATTTCTTAATATAGGCACGTAAAGCTTTAAATTTCCCTTAGAACTGCCTTCAAAGTGTCCCAAGAGTTTTGGTATGTTGTGTTCTCATTATCATTTGATTCTGTGAATTTTTTGATTACCTTCTTGAGTTCATCATTGACCCATTCATCCTTTAGTAGTGTATTGTTTAGTTTCCATGATTTTGTGTATGTTCTATAGCTTTTTTTGCTATTGATTTGTAGTTTGATCCCATTGTGATCAGACAGAGTGCAAGGAATTATTTCAGCTTTCTTATATTTATAAGATTTGATTTGTGTCTTAAAATGTGGTCTATTTTAGAGAATGTTCCATGTGCTGATGAAATGAATGTACATTCTGCAGCAAGTGGATGAAATGTCCTGTAGATATCTGTTAGGTCCATTTGTTCTATGATGTCATATAATACAGATGCATCTCTTGTTTCTTTTGCCAGGATGACCTGTCAATTGATGAGAGTAGAGTGTTGAAGTCACTCACTACAACTGTGTTTGGTGTTATCTGTGACCTTATTTCTAATAGCGTTTATTTGATGAAATTGGGTGCCCCTATATTAGGTGCATATATGTTTAGAATTCTAATGTCCTCCCATTGGACTGCTCCGTTAATCAATATAAAGTAACCTTCCTTATCTTTCCTAACTGATAGTGTCCATCCTTTGTAGAAAGGTGTGTTTCTTGGGAGCAATAAATTGAAGGATCCTGCTTTTTAAGCCAATCTGCAAACCTGTCTTTTGGTTGGGACGTTGAAGCCATTGAGTTATTATTGAATGAAACGTATTTATTTTTGCCATTTTTCTTGTTTTGTAGCTCTTCCAGTCAGACCTTTGCTCTCTTATATTAACTAGTATTTGAGTATGGTTTGTTTTTTCTAGGTCCTTATATGTGTGCTTTTCTTTCTCTTTAGCATAGAGGATCCTTTCAAGTATTTTCTGTAGAGCTGGTTTTGTCTTCAAATATTCCTTTAGCCTGTTTTGTTGTGGAATGTCCTTATTTCTCTGTCTATTTGAATGGATAGCTTTGCAGGATAAAGTAACCTTGGTTGATAGTTATTATCTTTCAGAACTTGGATTTCATACTTCCAAGCCCTTCTGGATTTTTTTTTTTCTTGAGGTAGGGTCTCACTCTAGCACAGGCTGACCTGGAATTCACTATGTCATCTCAGGATGGCCTTGAACTCATGGCAATACTCCTACCTCTGCCACCCAAGTGCTGGGATTAAAGGTGTGTGCCGCCATGCCCAGCTGCCCTTCTTGCTTTAAAGTTTGTGTTGAGTAATCTGCTGTGATCTTGATGGGCTTGCCTTTGGATGTGACTTTTCTCTCTAACTGCTCTCAATACATTTTCTTTGGTTTGTCTGTTTGGTAGTATGATTATACTATGGCGAGGAGAGGTTTTTTCCAGGTTTTGTCTGTTTGTTGTTCTAAAGCCTTCCTGTTTCTCCATTGGCATCTCTTTCCAAATTTGAGGGAAATTTTCTTCTATGATTTTGTTGAAAATGCCTACTATGCCTTTGTAGTAAAATTATTCTTCAACTATTCCCTGAATTCTTATGTTTGATCTTTACATAGTGTCCCAAATATCTTGAAATTTCCATTCATATCTTCCTATTACTTTGTCTTTCTCTTTGTTGGATTGCATTAGGTCTGTCACCTGGTCTTCTAGTTTAGAAATTCTGTTATCTCCTTCATCCATTCTACTGGTGAGATTTTCTACAGAGTTTTTTTTTTTTTTTTATTTGACTGACTATGTTTTTCATTGCTAGTATTTCTGACTGTTTTTTTTTTCTTTTTTATTTCTATTTCCTTGTTCATGCCTTATAGTGACCTCCTTATTTCATTAAATTGGTTTCCTGTGTCTTCTTTGATTCCTTTGATTTCAACTTTCATTCCTTTGATTTCCTCTTTGATTTCTTTGAACATATTTATAATCACTGTTTTGAAATCTTTCTCAGGCATTTCCTCTAAATCAGTCTCACTGGAGGTCATTTCTGAAGGGTTTATATTTTTTTGTGGAATTATATTATCTTGATTTTTGTGTTTCTTGTATTATAATGTAGAGATTTTTGCATCTTGGATTAATTTAATGCTCACAGTTTCTAATTTTCTACAGTATTATTAGATATCTAAATCAATCTGATGTTATATATCCTCAAGGTATTAGCTTAAGGTGCTAGGTGTGTCTCTTAAGACTCTCAGAGTAACCACAAAAGTGACCCTAGGTTTTAGGTTTGCCTGCTATGAGACTATATTCTAGTAGGCTGGGTGGAACAAGATAAAGGCAAATTCTAAAATTTAACTAAACAATATACACATTCAATGAAAAACAGCACAGAGTATTTATACAAGAGTAGGTATTACGACAAACAGGTCCTCTAACAAAGTCACAGTCCCTAAGATATGTTTTGGCCTACACCCTTAATCCTGCAACTGGAATGCTAAGATTTCTGGTCTGTAGAGGATTCCAAGGTCAACTTGTGACCGAGTGAGACCTTCCCCAATGAACAACAGACAAGACACAAAAGCACTCTAAATCAGGAAGCAACAAATGTCAAGCCCAAAATATAGGTTATTTAAGAATGGCAAATCCAACCATCCATCAGATTCAACACATAATTTACCCTGACATGGAAGGTGTAATTATCACTTCTGATGCAAACCTATACACCAGGCTTATTTGGTGGTTATTGACCTGGTGTCACCCCAGTTACCTTTTGGGATAGCTTTGGTCTCGATTATGCTGCACACCCACTTGGGCTCCTCTTTGCTGCATTGTGGGCTCAGATAGGCTGGCTGGGTCAGTGGGACACTGCTCTGATCTCCTATGCCAAGTGCTATGTAGGTGAGTTCCCTTCCCCAGGTCTCTGGTGCTTGCTGGTGTTTGTGCTGCTGATGGAAGGAAGGGAGGCTATGGATGGTGGCTGAAGTTCTGCTGGCCCTCATGATCCTCTTCCTCACTAGACACTCTGCTGGTCCCTGCCATCCTCCCTTCATGTTTCTTGAGTTTGCAAGTAGGCTGGTGTAAGTGGAAAATCCCTTTACCTGGTTTTCCTGCAGCTCAGGCCAAGCCTTGTGGCCGTGGCCAAACAGACCTGGTGCCATTGCTGCTGGAGCCACTTCTGCCTGCTTCTGCTTCTATGGTTTCTAGATGTTCTGGATCTCTCCTACTTCTCTGCTGGGGTTGATAACTTCTTATTTACCTTCCCTTTTTAGAGTATTTTGCTGGTTTTTTTTTTTTTATTTTTCTGCTCTAGGCTGTTTTGTCATGGTTCCTACACCACCATCTTAACTGGAAGTCCCTGAAGTGGGTTTTTAATCCATTAAATTATAATACTATAATAAACATATAATATTTAAACAATATATAATAAATGTAATATAACTATAATCTATGCTGGTTGGTGGATTGTTCTCATTAACCATTTGATCAATATCACAAACTCACCTAACCTTGGCTACCACAACACTTCCAGCTTAATGTTCATATATCCTTAAACACACTTTTCTTTTTCTGTCACAAGCTCTCCTTCTGGGATACAAGTGTCCATAATACAAAGATCTTCCCGGGGAATTGGACTTCCCCTGGCTAACTCACAGAGTTGGTACATAAATTATGCTTAAAGCATAATCCTAGTCAGGCTTCAAGACTCATATCAAATTCACCATCACACACACATACAAAAAGAGAAAAATGAAAAAGAAAAAATTACTCTGATCCTCTTAAGAGTTTCCATAATGGCTTGTAGGTCACATTGTATATGATCTACTTGATACTAGATTAGACCCATGGTAAATTAATGCTCCCCAAAAGAAAATGGTCACATACACCATGCCCACCACCTTCCATGTCACTGCTAGTCTACCTTATTTATTCCCTATATGACTAATAAATTAATCTCTCCTGAATCCATATATTAGCCTACTTAATTCTCACTGTTAAAAAAATCGTGGATAAGAATGGCCTATTAAGTAACACAACAAGAGTTTTTCAAGAGGGAAAACAAAGAAGGGATTAAGACATGTTGTCCCCATCTCTAATAGTTCTAATACTATAAGGAAAAACAATCATAGATGTCATAAGGGTTACTTTCAAATCTAAAATATATATGAATGATTCTGACCAAGAATCACTTAATTCAGAAGACTTCTTTGTACTGGGAACAATGGTGAATCTAACTTAGCCAGGACATCCTTAAATAAGTCCTGAGATCAAAAATATATTTGTAAGCCAGGCATGGTGGCACACGCCTTTAATCCCAGCACTAAGGAGGAAGAGGTAGGAGGATCACCATGAGTTTGAGGCTACCGTGAGACTACATCCAGCTCAGCCTGAGTTAGAGTGAAACCCTACCTTGAAAAAAAAAAAATTGTAGGCACACTCTCCTGTTGCTGTTGTCCATATGATGTTGGCCAGGAGGTGATGTCAACCCTCTGCTCATGCCATCATTTTCCCCTGCCATCATGGAGCTTCCCCTTGAGTCTTACCCCTTGTAAAGCAGACCTGGGCTGACAGACAAGCCTCACTGAATACTACAATGACTTTGCAGAAAGTTCCATCCCTATGGTATATTTGGGAATTCCCAATACACACGGAGGAAACTGTGGAAAAAAAAAACTTTTGCTATTTTGGAAAGGTTTTTGAATCACAGTCATGACAAAATAGTTTGGTTGGTCATCATGGGTGATGATACATTAATAAGCATCTCTGGGCTCAGACATCTGCTCAGCTGCTACAACTCTGGTGAACCAGTGTTCCTGGGAGAGTGCTACGGCTATGGCTGGGCAGAGGTGGCTACAGTTACATCACAGGAGGAGGAGGCATGGTCTTCAGCACGGAGGCCATCCAGAGACTGCTTGCCAGCAAGTGCCGCTGCTATAGCAATGATGTTCCTGATGACATGGTCTGGGGCAAGTGTTTCAGTAGCTTGGGCATCCCTGTGGCCCACAGCCCCCTCTTCCATCAGCTTCCAGAAAAAGGAAGATGGATGATGTCTGTGTTTACTATGGATGATAACACTCATACCTTCACCATGTGCATTTTGGGGTTGGAAAAAGAAATCCTCACTGATTTTAGTAACATTTTAATAACCTAGTTATGACTGTTCATTTTTTTTTGTTTGTTTTTCGAGGTAGGGTCTCACTCTAGCCCAGGATGACCTGGAATTCACTATGGAGTCCCAAGTTGGCCTCAAACTCACGGCGATCCTCCCACCTTTGCCTCCCGAGTGCTGGGATTAAAGGCGTGCGCCACCACGCCCAGCTTATGACTGTTCTAATAACAGACATACACAAACTAAAACTATCTGTTGGCATAAACCCATCGAATATATGTACCCCTTTGATAAGTTTGATTTTTTTGAAATTTTAATACAAATACTTAAGTTATTTAAGTTGATTTAATATTTAAGCTACCTCCATTACACTGAAAAAAAAAATATATATATAGACACACACACACCTATATATTTGCACAGCCTTTAATGGCACCCAATGGCTCTATGACACCAACCTTTGGCCCTGGCTACACCCAGGAAAAATTTTAAAAGGTACACTCTGGAAGGCTATTATACAAAATATAGCCAGGCACCGTGGCACACACCTTTAATCTCAGCACTCGGAGGCAGAGGGAGGAAAATCACTGCAAGTTCAAGGCCACCCTGAGAATACATAGTGAATTCCAGGTTAGCCTGGGCCAGAGTGAGCCCCTACCTCAAAAAAACAAAAATAAATAAATAAAAAGATAGATATGGTATATTCACCATTCTCAAAGTTGTTGTGTATATATTCCTGATACCTCTGCTAATACCTTGTCTGTTTTACAAGCTATACAGAAGGAGATTCAGGCCATGTCAAACACTACTGTGCCATTCGATGAATAGTTCTCAGCCACCTCATATTCAGGTGGTCCTGAGACAATCCAAGTCCATCTCCCTGGGTTCTGTTGAATGTTCCCCAAGGCCTAGAGCCCACAAGCACAATAACTCTAAAGGTTTGCTGTGTAGTCACTTCTCATTAATTCCTTACTGTTATTCTTTCTCCTCAATATTTCCTTCCAAGACTATCTTCCTGCACTCCATCAATACACTTTTGGGGTCCTTCAGAGTAGCTACCCTCTGTGGAAGAGACTCTCTAACTGCCACAACTCTGTGCCCCATTCAGCAGAAAATAGTTTACATCTGATACCATTGCCCCTTGTCCTCTAACAGCAGTTATAGTGTCTTCTCATGAGAGGGGGAATGGGAGGAAATGTCACACTTGCTAGAAATCAAAAATGATATGACTTTTTACCTCTTCCCTAGACCTGTTTTCCCCCAAACAAACAGGACCCTTCCCAGGAGGGAGGTCCTTCATAGGACTTAAGCATTGTGTTTGGTCAAGTTCAGCCCCCAGAACTTGGTGCCATGGCTAACCTATTCCTGAGAAAGCCCCCAGCCCTAACCAACCAGCTGTCCTAATTCACCTGAGTCTGAAGACAGCCAACTACCATAATGTTATAAATACCTTTGCAAGGGGAAGCAGGCTCTCTGATCACTTGGGAACTTCCAGCTGTGGGTGAGTTTTCCCTTCAGCTGGGATTGGGCTGGCTGGGCCCAGGCCCAGGCCCAGGCCCAGGCCCAGCCAGGAGGGCCACCTAACCCTTACCCTCCACATGGGTTCTTTATCCCCACTAGCTTCCCACATGACTGGCGCTCCTTGAACTTTCTTTTCTCTTTCCTTTCCATGATTTTTTCCCCAGACCCTCCATGTGGGATGCCTTTCTTTAGCTCTGTACTTCTCTCAATAAATATAATAATTTAATTTTTTAAAAGTTTGGACAATTCTCACATGGCCTATCGCAAACACCAAACTTTACATCTGCCTATGTCACAACCACCTTCTATGAAATCCTTTAAAGAGGCATCAACTTCCATCATAATATATAAGTACTTTTCCCCATTTTGAGGCACCTGCCCAAGCTCATTCACGAGGCTACCATGCCCACTCTGTAATCCTTCACTAACTCAGGCAAAGCACCCTGCGAGTCAAGGCACACTAATACACACTGTCCTTAAATTTCTTTCTCTTACCTATTTAGCAAGTACCACCACCAAGCTCCATCACCTTCCTAGGGTGAATATTCCAGATCTGTGCATGATGTGAATGTAGATAATCTATCAAATGGATTGTGAGACCAATAACATCAAAGACAATGTTTGAAACAATTTTATAACCCTCCCTACAGCTGACAATTGACATCACCATCAGCATGTATTTGCTATGCCCTGGGTACCACTATAAGTGCTTGAAAACAATCCTGTGGGAGATATACTATTTATTTTATCCCCTATTATAGAATAATGGGTCTAAAATAGAAATTTAAATATAATGGGTCCAAAATTATATTTTGAGAAGATGAAGGCATTACATAATTATGCTCCAATACTTTACATAAGTTAACCCATTAACCTAGAAACTTTACTCCATTTTCCCAAACTAGCAAAATCTCCGTAGTTTTCATTATCCCTTCAAATATCACCATTTAAAGCAAAATAAAGGTAATTTATATCTGCTGCACAAATAAAAAAAAGATATATCCCATTATATATCCTATTAGCTAAGGGTGAAGTTTATACACACAAATCTTTTCCCAAATACATTCAGCATTTAATATATATGTGAAATCATGAGGTCATGTAGTGATAGTTATCTAATCCAGGAAACCTCTTCTTTTTTTCTAATATGCTCAAACTGGTATTATTAATAAATAAGTTCACTTGGGCTGGAGATATAACTTAGTGGTTAAGGTGCTTGCCTTGAAAGCCAAAGGACCCAGATTTGATTCCCCAGAACTCACATAGAGCCAGATGCACAAGGTGGTGTATGCACCTGGAGCTGGTTTGCAGTGGCTAGAGGCCCTGGCATGTCCATTCTCTATCTGCCTCTTTCTCTCTCTCAAATATATAAGTAATTAATATTTTTAAAAAAGAAAGAAGGTCACTTGTCCTTAGTCTTTTTTCTCACCCTGCATTCCTTCTTTCCTTCCTGCCACCCCAAATAAAGACAAGAAACACTACAAAGAGAAAGGTATAAGGGGTCAGGACTTGAAGAGATTGCTCAGTAGCTAAAGGCACTTTCTTGCAAAGCCTGATGACAGAGGTTTAATTTCCTAGTACCTATGTAAAGCCAGATGCACAAAGTGGTGGATGCATCTGGAGTTTGCTTGCAATGGCAGGAGGTCCTGGCATGCCCATTCTCTATTCTTCATAAAAAAAAAAAAAGTAGAATTTTAAAAAGAGAAATAAGGACCAGACTTACCAGTCTTCGTCTTTCTTCTTCTACTGCAATAAGTAGCCTTGCAAATTCTTTCAATGATTGAGCTATTAAAAAAGAAAAGAAAAATATTAATCTTTCATTGCCAATGTCAAATTATACAGAAACAATCATCACAATGAAGCAAGCTATTAACTTGTATATATAATATGCAGTGATTTTATGTTTGGATAACCATAAAAACATATATACAAATAATGCTAATGATGAATAGCTACAGATGAAAGATGTGTCTGCATTTCAGCATTTCAGCAGTGCAAATTAACAAGTTTAACAAGTTTAACAAGTTTAAATTAACAAATTTTAACAATTTAACAAGTTTTCTTCTTCAAAGTTCCTAGAAGAAATACCATTTATATATTTCATATATAAGACTTCACACATTCTCAACAGTGAGCTAAAATATTAAACATTATTTTAATATACAAAAGGCATTATACAATAAACCTAGTATTGTGTAGGTCTACTTAGCAGCACTCAGTAATGCAAGGTCTCCCAATAAATTCCAGATGCTCAGGGGACATAGACATTTAAAATCAAATCTATACTCTGAAGGAATCACTTTGTTCCCACATCCAGGATACTTTACAATTAGGTGGTTGGAAGGAACCCAACATCACTATCTCGTAAGCTTGTTAGGAGAAATGTGGACTCTTGAGTCTTACATGTCTGTCTTATCAAGATCCCCAAAGAGTGTCTGCTTTGTATGCACAAGATCCTGGATTTGACTGTCAACATGAAGGAGGGGGTACAGAAGCACTCTTTTAGAAAGCTATCTGCACCAACACTGTCCTACTGAAGGATATTCATCTAAATTAGAGAAGAAAAGCATCGAGAATTCAAAAACACTGGGAGAGCAAATCAAAAACAATAAATTAGTTTATGGTGAATTGTAGTAACACAATCCCAAATAATCATTAAAGACTAAATCATCCATGTCAATTTTCATGTTGAACACTTAAAATCAATAATTAACTAAACTCAGAATGTCTGAGTTACAAAAATGAAACATAAATAATGTGAAAAGAGAAAATATTTTTGTATGTGTTTTAAGCCTTCCATTCAATGCCTTTATTCACTAAGTTCTTTGCCTTTCATTCCACCCAAACTTACAGGAGAAACATGTTAGGAAAGTAAAAGTTTAAAAAGTTTGCCAGGTGTGGTGGCACACATCTTTAATCCCAGCAGCTGGGAGGCAGAAGTAGGAGGATCGCCATGAGTTCAATGCCACCCTGAGACTACATAGTCAATTCCAGGTCAGCCTACACCAGTGTAAGATACTACTCAAAAAAATAAATAAATAAATAAATAAATAAATAAATAAATAAATAAATAAAATTAAAGGGGAAAAAGAAGACATTTTGGTGTAAATTCTGCAATATAGGTAGGTAAGGAAGGAAAAGAAATGAAGAGCTTTGTAAACAGAACTCATATCGGAGAAGAAATGTTTTCAATTCCAGAAATTGAAATTCAAAGGACATGGCTCTGGTTCAGTAGTAAAGTGCTTGCCTAGCGTATGTGAAGCCATGGGTTTGATCCCCACCATGCCTAAAACACTAAAGAAAACTTAAAAACTGAAATTCCAGTCTAATATTTATTTTTCCCTTTTCAAACCAAGTACGTTTTACACTGACCAAGCTGGTGAGAAATGGTATTATACAATATACTTTATATTAGATTTTATTCAGTTACCATAATAGAAATTAAAGGGTAATTTGGGATAAACACATCAGAATAAGCCTAAACTTTCCTTTGAGTTTTAGAAAAGTGGTATTTTAATATCTTCAGAAATATTGATATGACAATAATACATGACAGTTTTAACAATAAGTTAAACATAAAGCTACTTAATACTTAATATAAAAATGTCAGATAGGGGGTTTAATCTATTACATTTTGGTACTTTGTGTGAGTCAAGAGAGCTGTCTGATAATGTTGGACTGCTGTCTCCTAATCCAGCTCTGCTGCTGAGCTGAAGGACAGGTCAGCCAAGCTCTGGGAGATGACAGGCAATGGTGGAATGCCTGCAGAGAAAGCAGTTAGGGGAAGTCAGTTATGGCTGCAGGAACTGAAGGCAGCGGGCATTTCGGCAGGTGAGAAGAAGAGAAAACTGGGCACTAGCTAAAAGTCTGTTAAAGCACGTGAGGCCCAGATTACTATTCAGTCTTCCCGGATCTTTTTAATAAATGTCAAAATGGTACCTCAGATGCTTTCTTTACCAGAAGCTACCAAATGAAATGCTCTAACAAAACACTGGAATAAACCAAGAGAAAATCAGAAGCAGAAAAGAAAATTGGAAATCCAATGTAGCATGGGAGCCAGTGATGTTCTCAGCGTGACTCAGAGACACCTAAGGAGAACAGATGCCCAAATGGTCCAGGGAGAATCTTACTTTGACTGGAACCAAACAAAGGGGCCTTAGAAAATACACCCTTAGCGAAAGGAATAAGGAATATATATATATTTGGAGGATGTAATGCCATATTATAAGTTTGTGCTTTCTTTGGGTAAAGAAAGCTGCTAGGACAATATTGGATGGTAAGTATTTGGAAGAAGAGAGGAAAGGAAGAAGGGAGGGAAGAGAAAAAATAATAGTCATCTACAAACACTTAAGAAAACAAAGGAATATAAATAAAACACATAAATAAGTGGTTGAGTTGAATATAATACATGTAGTCACTATAATATGAATATTAATAACTAATATTACTGGGGCTGGAGAGTTGGTTAGTAGTTAAGGAACTTCCCAGCAAAGCCTAAGTACCCATTTAAGCCCATGGTGGCACATGCATCTGGAGTTCGTTTGCAGTGGCTAGAGGCCATGGTGTACCCAATCTCTCTCTCTCTTCCCCCCCTCCCTTGCCCTCCCTCTTTCCATCCTTTCCTCCCTTCCTTTCTCTCTCTCTCATAAACAAATAAATTAAGTTATTTAAAAAGTTAATTTTACTGAAATTATTTTAACTGTATTGAGAGAACAGAGGAAAGGACAATGTGAAGACACTAAGGAAGCCAAGAGATGGTCTGAAAAATCAAGAAACAGTAACATAATCGCAGTCCTTAAAAAATAAAAGAGAGAAGAAATGATGACATTCAAAGTGGTCTTTCTAAGGAAATACAAGAAGTCAAGGTGGTATGAGGGCAAACTGTTAGCTTGTTAAATTTAGTAAATTTTATAATTTTTAAAACAAATAACAAAAGAGTAAGAAATCCTACAAAGGATTTATTTTGCTACTCAATAGTCTAAAATCTAGAAGTACAGATATGGATCACATATGACAAAACTTCCCAAAGTATTAAATAACCATCAGAAATACACCTTTCTAGAACTAACTTGAAATAAATTAAAATATAACTACATTTTGGGTTGCCAGGAGCAAGCTAGAACCTCTCACTTGATCAACTCAGAAAGCAACCACTGGAACCATGCCATATCAGACAGTCCATTGGCTCCTCAGGCTATGCCTGAGATGACCACTGGAGTCCGCAGGGTTTTTCAGGTAACGACTAAGTTGCAGAGCTGACTTAATTTAGGTTTTGCTTACAAGAAAGGAAGCTTGGGTTCTCACATTGCTCTTCCATCTCATTGTCCAAAATGAGTGATGCTGCTTTCTACTTTACTTGAATGGTTTTCTGGTATGTTTCCCATATAAATACTATTTATAAACTTGGTAAGATAGTTGATTATAATGAAATGTCTGAGAAGAAAAATTTTAACATGCAAAAGCAATTGACTGTCTGGTTCTCCCACATACCCCCCCCCAAAAAAAAACTATTCTTCCTTTAGCAGATTTTTGGGACTGGACTCAATTTGACAATAAATTTTATTTCTCCTTTTTCTTTTGTTGACTTTATAGGAAAAAGATTTTTTAAATAAGATTGTTGTTTCTAAACATTACAGCTCAGTTTGTTCTATGAAAGTTCAGATCTCTCAGCCCAAATCAAGAGCTTCATGTTCATGATTTCATATACAGCAACACTCAGTATTCATTATGTGAATGCATTAGTGGTCCACTAATTAACTTCATAATCCCATGGCTAATATTTTGCCCTGTTTTATTTATAATAATCTCAAAGTACTACATTAATATTTACTAGGTACAACATAACAGAAACAAAACAAGAATTAATCCTATAAAGCAAGCATAAAATTCTCAAGGTATCAACATGCAATTTCATTCCAGGAAAAAAGGTCTACTCTTTCCCCTCAAAGTTTAACTCTGTCAGAATCTAGGCAGATCCAGCTACCTGGTTTACCCCAGCAGTTCTCTAGAGATGAGCAGCCATTGCTGGTACAAAGGACCATAAATGCCTTGAAAGACCATGAGATAATAGTGGAAAATCTGAAGGCAAATTTCCTCTATATTCAGCCACTTTGTGCAGTTGGCTTAATGTGGGTCCTGGGAATTTGAACCTGGGTCAGACACAGGCTATCAGGCTTTGCAAGCAAGCTCTCTTAACTGCTAAGCTATCTCCCAGGCCCTCTCAGCAGTCTTATTCAACACAGATTTTGAAATTTCAGCCAAAGTAATCAGGCAAGAGAAAGAAATAAAAGGGATCCAAACAAGAAAGGAGGACACTAAATTATCCACACATGGATATATTATATAGTTCTATATCTAGAAAATACTAATGACTCCAACATAAGAATCTTAGAATTAATAAATTCATCAAATTATCAGAATACAAAATCAGAATACAAAAATTAATAGTTGGTCAGGCGTGTCGACACATGACTTTAATCCCAGTACGCTAGAGGTAGAGGTAGGAGGATCATTGCAGGTTTGAGGCCAGCCTGACCTACAGTGAGACTCTACCTCAAAAAAAAAGTAATAATAATAACAGTTGGCTGCTGATATACCTCATAAATACAATTCCTGATTAACATCACACACAAACATACAACACACACACACACACACACACACACACACTAGCTTTCCTATACACCAATAACAAAGTGGCTGAGGGGGGAAAAACAGAACAACAATCTCATTCACAATAATCTTTAAAAAAAATAAGCTGACAAAGAAGATAGAAAAAAAAGCCTCTATGAAGAAAATATCAAAACACTGAAGAACAAAAATGAAGAAGGCATTAGAAAATATAAAGTTTTTCTATATTGATAAATAATGACAAAAATACTGTTAAAATGGCCATGATACTACAAATAATCTATAGGCTCCCCATGAAAATACCAACATTCTTCACAGAAATTATAAAACATATCCTAAAGTCATATGGAAGCACTGAAGACCCTGTATAGGGCAAAAGTTTAAGCAAAAAAGAATGTGAAGGCATAATAACAGATTTCAAAATATGCTACAGAAATAAAATTGACAAAATATAATGGTATTTTCATAAAAATAGACATATCAGGAAATGGAACAGAAGTGAGGCTCCAGAAGTAGACTCACAAAACAACTACTGTCTGATTCTTGACTGACAAGGGTGCTAAAAAACATATCCTAGAGAAAAGAGGTCATCTTCAAACTATAGTGCTGGAAAAACTAGATGTCTACATACAGAAGACTAAATTTAGATCTTTATCTCTCACCCTATAACTCAAAATGGATCAAACACCATTAAGGTAAGGCTCAAAGCCTTGACACTACCAGAAGACAACAGGGGAAACACTTTATTACAGTGATACAGGCAACAATTTCCTGAATAGGACACCAATAGCTTAAGATACAAAAGCAATAACTGACATATGAAATTGCATCAAATTAAAATGCTTCTGCACAGCAAAGGAAATAATAGAGTAAAAAGACAACATACAAAATGGGAGAAAACTTTTTTGAGCCACTGACAGAGAGCTAATATCCAAATATATAAAGAACTCAAAAAATTAAAAATCCAGGCTGGAGAGATGCCTTAGTAGTTAAGGTGATTGCCAGCAAAGACAAAGGACTCAGGTTCAACTCCCCAGGACCCACGTAAGCCAGATGCACACAGTGATACATGCATTTGGAGTTTGTTTGCAGTGGCTGGATGCTCTGGCATGCCCATTCTCTCTCTGCCCATTTTCTCTATATATGCCTCTCTCTCTCTCTCTCTCTCTCTCTCTCATAAATAAATAAATAACTTAAAAAATTAACAATCCATTCAATAAATGGACAAATAATATAAAGAGATGTGTTTAAAAAAGTATAAATAGCCAATAAACATATTAATATGTTCATCTTTAATCATCAGAAAAATACAAATCAAAAGTGCATTGAGAGTCCATCTCATTCAATTCAGAATGACTGCAATCCCAGGCAATTAATTAATTAACTAATTTAATTAAGTGAATGTTTGTGAGGGTGTGAAGAGTGAGGGGAGAACCATAGTATATTGAGAGTGGGAATGGAAAATTAGTGTAGCACCTAAGGAAATCATCACAGACATTCCTCAAAAGTCTAACAATAGAATTACCATATGATCTAGCTATACAACTCCTGGATCTACACTGAAGGAAACAAAGTCCTCACATATAATAAATAACTATATGACCAGGTTTATTGCAGTGCTAGTTTCCATGGAATCAAGCGAGGTGTCAGCAGATGAAAGGGGAAATAAAAACTTGCATATATATATATATATATATATATATATATATATATATATATATATATATACACACACACATGATGATTATTCAGCCACAGAGAAGAATTAAGTCATGTCATTTTCTACAAAATGAATGGAACTAGAAGCCATCATATTAAGTGAAGTAAGCCCTGTTCAGAAAGCAAACATTGCATGTTTTCTCACATATGAAAAATAAGAAATTTGTTTGAAAACTAAAACAGTAGGGGGACTTCTAGGGAAGGATCAGGTAACTATGGTAAGGGCAAAGGAGAAGAGGGTAAATATAATCAAAACACTGAATAGGCATATATAGAAATCCTATAGGAAAACCATTAATTTGTATTAATAAGTATTCTTTTTAAAAGACCATGAGAACTATATAAAGCATATTCTACATCAGACCTCTAACAGGAAACATGAAATAACTCCTCTAGCACACATCACAAAACTCTACATAGAACTTGGTATGAATGTCTCAGGCATTTCTTGAAAATTGTTACTTTTAACACTTTAAATGTGAATGGTTCTTAATTATGTGAAAATGTCTACAACCAAGCATAAACTATTGTTTGCGACGTCTCAAATTTTATTTATATTTATATAAATAACAGCTACTTTACTGACTGGCTTTTCAAGGTCCAGACTAACAATGTAACAGCTGATCCAGGTTTTACAGATTCTGACCATGCCTATGTTTCATGACGAAAGGTTATCTTAGGGAAACTCATGGATTTTCAATAGATGGACATGAAATGAACCAATAAATGAAAAAATAGAGTCTTGCTGTCTATTTAGTCTACAGGGAGGAACATACTAGCACTTATTCTTGGACATATGAAATATTATGAAAATAATGCAGTACCCTGGAAAATTATGTTGGCTATCTAAATTGCTGCCATCTAAACAAAGCTTTCCTACCTGTATTTACCACTAATAACTCTCCATTTCCTGTCCATCTGCAGGACATGATTATTAAGGGGCAATCAAAATAGTTTCATATATAAATTTTAATTTTGCAACAAATAACCAAGGTCACAAATACTGTTACAGGTTTCCTTCCTAGCTCCACAATATAATACTGAAATAACCCTTTTGGAACTAAATAAATCTATTATTCATGCATATTTATGACAGGTCCAGTGAGTATAAAGATGCAGAAGACAAGGCTGGATCACATCCTAGATGATGAAGCACAGTGATGACGCCCACAGACCCACCAACAACATCAATTCTGAAACCTTCCAAAACTGTCCAAAGTATCTATTTCTTATCTTAATCTTCAGCAGGCCTAAACATAACAGACTTATTTTTGAATGGAAAAGCCTACTTTTCTGGAAGTGAAAATGAAAGATAACCAAAAAAGTTACTCCCTATTCATGGCTGACATTACTCCGCAGTCTGGCATGTTAGGCATTATACTATTCAAATTGGCAAAACGGCTCTTTTGGACTTCATGTATTTTCACCACAATAACTGAAAGTGTTTCTTGTATCAAACCAACATTTACATAAACAAAAAATGATGTGCTTAACTTCTTCTCCAAGAAGTCTTTCTTCAATCTGAAATTGCAAACATACCAAGAAAAATACAGATAACAAAATTAGTGATGCATGTAATTACAGGCCCCTTCATGATTTCATAACAGTAAGTAAGTACATCCCTGGGGACCTGCAGATGAGTTAGAACCCAGAACTAGGTCAGTCACTTCATTAAAGCTCAAGGACACACGACTATCTATCCACACTCAAATATGCATGGCAAAAACTGGCAGGGATGACAATGCCAGGCACCCAGGGTTATAATACAGAAACCCGCAGGGACAGTCAGTGACACACAGTTACATGACAAAACCCTGAAAAGGTGACCAAATTTCACATCATGAGGAGCTCATGGCAGGATCACCCCAAATAAAATTTTAATTCTTTGAATAATTACAATAAGCAAAGGTAGCATACAGGTGTAGATGTTGACAGAACGTTTTGACTGTGGGTCAGTTTAACCCACACATAAAGCAACAAACACAGCTAGCTTATGGCATGCCCAAATGATAAATACCATGTCCACAAAACAGATGAGAGGTACTGAAAGGGACCTTCACTTTCCCACCAAGTATTTGGTATCTTTGGCACCATTTCACACCATCAGTGACTAGCCATCCACTTTGCCATACCAACATTATTTGTAACCACAAATCCTAGTTGTTATTTTCTGGGAGCCACAACATCAAGTAAGATTTTTTTCCACCTCATTTGTGGCTTCAAGTTCCACAGATGCCTACTCACTAATTCAATAAATTGCTTCCTAACCTAACAGGGAAAAAACTCAGTAACAAATGCTGGTTGGCCTCAATCCATAAACACTATGACACATAGTACTCAGAGGCACTGATTGTCCTTCAAATGCTTCACAGACCCAATGGAATCCACGGTTGCATAGGAAACCAAGTAGAAAGCCCATTATTCTCTAGGTAAGTAAGTCTTGTTCCCATAATATTTACTTGTGGTCAGAAGTGTTAATAGCCAACCACAAATCAAAACTACAAACTCAGCAGGATGTAGCGCTACCTACCTATATTCCCACCACTCTGGAAGGAGTCAGACAGGAGGATTATACGTTATAGGCCAACATGGGTAACAAAGCAAAGCACTACATAAAAAAAAAAAATTTCAAAAATAATTAACTAGCTTAAAAAACTCATCTTGAAAACAAGTCTCTGAAAACTTGAACTTAACTTTGTCTTTTATGCCTTGTCAGATAACACAGAGTAGCATTACATCCCTGTGAGTTAGGTTAGATAAACTTGATATATACCAAGTTGGGAGGGTTCACTGTCATTATTTGAGGGATTTTATGAAAAGTAGTTTAGGATTGGAGAGATGGCTTAGTGGTTAAGGCATTTGCCAGCAAAGCCAAAAGGAACCCGGTTGGATTCCCCAGGACCCATGTATGCCAGATGCACAAGGTGGCGCATGTGTCTGGAGTTCGTTTGCAGTGGCTGGAGGCCCTAGCATGCCCATTCTCTCTCTCTCTCTCATAAATAAATTATATTTTTTTTTTAAAAAAAGAAGGAGTTTAGAGCCTGGTGTGGTGGTACATGCCTTTAATTCCAACACGTGAGAGGCTAAGGTAGGAGGACTACTGTGAGTTTGAGGCCAGCCTGGGACTACATAATGAGTTCCAAGTCAACTTGTGCTATAGTGAGACCCTACCTCAAAAAGAAGAAGGAGGAGGAGCAGGAAAAAAAGAAAAGCATTGTAATATTACAGCACATTTTTCAAACTAAATGTTAGTTATACCATGCCCAGGACACATATAAGAAAGACTGACTTTGGAATGCATTGGCTTACTCAAGAAATCTCATGTTTCCCTTGATCCATTTTATTTTTTATCCATATGACACATAACCTTTGTATGAGTTATAACCTCAAATATAGTCTCCTTTTAAATTCCCAATTGTTGGGCTGGAGAGGGGGTTTAGCGGTTAAGGCTCTTTGCAAAGCCAAAGGACTCAGGTTAGACTCCCCAGGACCCACATAAGCCATATGCCCAAGGTGGCACATGCACCTGGAGTTTGTTTGCAGTGGCTGAAGGCCCTGGCATGCCCATTCTCTCTCCTTCTCCCCCCCCCCCACCCCTTTCTCCCTCTCAAATAAATATAAATAGAGCTGGAGGGATGGCTTAGCAGTTAAAGCATTTGCCTACAAAGCCAAAGGACCCAGGTTTGATTTCCCACGACTCATGTTAGCCAGATGCACAAGGGGGCACACACATCTGGAGTTCGTCTGCAGTGGCTAGAGGCCCTGGCATGCCCATTTTCTCTCTCTCTCCCTTTTTTCTCTGTCAAATAAATAAATAAATAATAAAGCATTATTAAAATATTATTTATGTATATATGGTTTGAATTACCAACTGTTGTTCCTACTGCCTCCCTCAATACCTGGTTCTGCCATCCTATGGGCTCTGAAGCACCTATGATAGCCTTAACCAGGTCTACAATGCAATGTCCCAGCACTGCTTGCCACTACACATTCGGACTGTGACTCAGCATCTGTGAAAAAATGTTCAATCTTTCACTCTCCTCCAGTGTAACTAAAGACTCAGTCCAGTTTCTCTTATCTTCACTGGTGCAAAAGTTGGACTCAAAAGAATACAGAAACTTTCTGTAAGCCACAGATTTGACCAATAAAAAAAGACCTGCTAGGGGCTAGAGATGTAGCTCAATTGATGGAGTGCCTACCTGGCATACAGAAGCCCTGAGCTTGAGATTCAGCATTTCATAAACTAAGCATGGTGTCACAGGCCTGTAGTCCCACCACTTGTAACGTGGAGACAGGAGGATTAGAAATTCAAGGTTATCTTTGGCTACATAGCAAGTTCAAGACCAGTCTCAGTTATATGACACTCTATAAGAAATAAAGAAGCCAGATATGCTGGTGCATACCTTTAATCCCAGCACTTGGGAAGCAGAGGTAGGAGGATCACTGAGAGTTAGAGGCTACCTTGAGACTACATAGTGAATTCCAGGTCAGCCTGGGCTAAAGTGAGACCCTACCAGAAGGAAAAAGAAAGAAAGAAAGAAAGAAAGAAAGAAAGAAAGAAAGAAAGAAAGAAAGAAAGAAAGAAAGGAAGGAAGGAAGGAAGGAAGGAAGGAAGGAAGGAAGGAAGGAAGGAAGGAAGGAAGGAAGAAATAAGTAAGTTAAAGGGAGGGGGACAGGAGGGAAAGGAAGGAGGGAGGGAAGAAGGGAGGGAGGGAGGGAGAGAAAGAGGGAAAGGGAGAGAGGAAGAAAGAGAAATACAGAAAGAAAGAGAGAGAGGAAGGAGGGAGGAAGGGAAGAGGGAGGGGAAGAAGGAAAGGGGAAGTCCAGAGAAAGACCCACTATTACTGCTCCTGATTGTTCGGATTACTCAGGAAAATTATCACGATTCCAGTCAGAAAGTCATGAAGTATATACAAAATTAATTCTAGGCTACATGCAAATAGTTTTTGCTTACTGTACTCTCCTTTTAATAATATCTGCTTACAAAATGCCAAGCTACAGGAGCAGTGTGTTTGAGAGGGACAGCTCTATACTCACATCTATACTGGGCTTGGAGATGTGCTACACACGGACTACAAAAAAGGGTAAATTTTGGCAAATGATTACATGTAAACAGGATAAACTGTCATGTCACACTATTATAAAACTTGGACTTCAGCTGAGTTTTCCCCAGACCTCATCACACTGTCTTAGTACTTCACATGAATTTTATTTGAATTCTTGAGAAGACCTCTTGCTGAAATCTTGCCAATACAACAAACATCACTGTGCATATCAAGAATGTTGTCCTTCCAAGTACGCAGTAAGATTCTAGTGAAAACCAAGACCTGTGGGACGCTTGTGGCCTTAGGCTGTGTTTAGTCTTAGAGGTGTTTAATTTGCCTCTGAAGCCAAAGCAACCCCCCATCCAGAAAGCATTTTCTCCAGTGCAAGGACACTTACATTTTGAAGCTTCTCTACCAAAATGTACTCAGTGGTGTTACACAGATGATCTAATTTAGTGTCCCTACTTACTAAAATACGTTATGTTCCTTTCATAGAGGAGAAGGTTCACTCAGCTTGTAAGCTTGCTCTATGACCCAGGAGAAACAGGTATTTAATTCTGTTTGATTCCAAAGTCTTCTCTTCCCAGGCAACCATGATTGCCAAGGGAAGGGTGAATATAAAAGAGACCGGACACACTTATAATCTTTAAAGGAAACAGTCCCAGGGCTGTTTGTGCTCAGTGGGTAATGAGGGCCAAGCCTTAAGAGGAATAATCAGTAGTTTGTTGTTGACTGACGGCTACTTACACGTGGCACTTCCCCAGGCTTTCTGAGAGCAGAAGCTGACCTCCCAGCACTCCTGCCCATTCTGTAGGCAGGAAGTACCCCATTCATACTCCTCAGCACCCACCCTTGCCACCTCCCTCATGAACACATAACATCCCCTTCCCTATCCAGCATCTCTTTCCTAAAATTCTTAAGTACCAGTGACCTCCTGTGTAACTCACACACCCACCAAGACACTGAAAGGTCAAGCTATCTAACCCCTTTGGCTTTGCTTTTTGGCAATCCTTTGATTCAACTCTAGTTTACTCCTAATCTTATTTCCCACAGTGGCTATCGAAAAGGAATGTTCTCTCTCAAGAACCCAACCCCAGATTCCCTTCATTCTGGCCAGATGTCCTGGCCTCCTGCATATCCAGAAGGCCTTCAGGATTCTGCTTAATACTGTCTCCTCATCCTCATCCTCGTGGCTCCTGATAGAGAAGGGATTCTCTCCTCCAGCGCTCCATCTCACCTCTTCTCCTGCTTCTCCCCTTTCCTCTCATTCTTTCCATCAGTGTGTCTAACTCTTCGCTGCCCCTCCCCGTTGCTCTGCATACTAACAGCAAGAGGCCTACTCTGCTAAAAGGAGGTAAGGAGCAGGAAGATAGGGCAAAAGAAGGAATTTACTTGACTCAGGTCCTAGTACACTGTAGTGCTTCTTAACACACGTTGAATCCCATGGCAAGGTCACATGTATTATACCCAAACTTGTCACCATTTTATATATTTTTCTCAGATTGGGAAGCTAACATACACAAGATTAGTAACCTTATTGGTCACACAGTGGATGATTCACAGTTACACTTTGACCCCAAGTTAGCTCACCTGAAATGAATATAATTTCCCACAGTCCTAGGGGTAACCCCATGGTCCAAACGCATTATCCTGAAGTTAACAAATGAAATAACCTTGTGGGAATTTCTACTAGGGATTGTTTGAATCTTGTTTTGTTTTTGTTTTACATTTCAAGGTAGGGTTTCACTCTAGCCCAAGATGACCTGGAATTCACTATGTAGTCTCAGGGTGGCCTCGAACTCATGGTGATTCTCCTACCTCTGCCTCCCAAGTGCTGGGATTAAAGGTGTGTGCCACCATGCCTGGCTGGAACTTAATATGTGGCAAAACTTAACTCACAATTATGTTCCACCTCCAAGAACCTATCCATATAAACACATAAATATACTGATAACTTGATCCTTCTAGCAACAAAAGAATTATCTTCACTTCTGCCCTCCATATATCACCAAATGCTAATCTCGCTCCTCTTCCATACCCACAAAGACCTCAAGTCATCTCTACTGTGATATTCACTGGTGTCCCAGCTTCTGGGGCTCTAATCCATTGCATATGTAAAAGCTGTAGTAGGATTACTAGAAAGGGGTAGGGATGTAGCTCAGTGTTACAGCACTTGTCTAGCATACATAAGGCCTTGTCTTCAATCTCCTATATCATATTCCCCACCCTCTTAAACAAAGCCAGACCCAGTGTGGCCCATGAAACTCTGATCCCAATGTCCCACTGTCAATGGGGAGGCAGAGCCAGAAGAATCTGGAAGCCTGTAGGCTAGCTAGATACACTGGTAATGACAAAAGACAAAACAAGGAGAGAGAGCCTGTTTCACAAAAGGTAGACAAAGAAGAAAAACATGCCCGGGTTGTCCTCTGACTTCCTCCTCATATGCACATGTGCACGCAGGCGCATGCACACAATATGCATCCACAGGTAAATAAAAGCAATGAAAATCAAAAAGTTGGGGGGGGTGGGGCTGGAGAGATGTCTTAGTGGTTAAGCGCTTGCCTGTGAAGCCTAAGGACCCCGGTTCAAGGCTTGATTACACAGGACCCACGTTAGCCAGATGCACAAGGGGGCGCATGCATCTGGAGTTCGTTTGCAGTGGCTGGAGGCCCTGGCGCACCCATTCTCTCTATATATATATATCTATCTATCTGCCTCTTTGTCTGTCGCTGTCAAATAAATAAATAAAAATGAACAAAAAAAATTTTTTTTTAAAGTTGTGGGGTGCTGGGAAGATGACTCAGTGGTTAAATGCTCTTGTTTGTTTACAAAGTCTGCAAGCCCAGGTTCAATTCCACAGTACACATAAAGCCAAATGCAGAAAGTGGTGCATGCATCTGAAGTTCTTATGCAGCAGCAAGAGGCCCTGGTGTGACCATCCCGTCCACCTCTCTCTTTCTCCTTGCAAATAAATAATGAAAACATTTTTAAAAAATTAAAGCACTTAGAATTCTGCCAGGCTTGGAATGTGTGGGAATCTTATATGCCACAAAACGGAAGGTTCTTTTGTCTTTCAAAATTAGGAACCATCTGCATGTTGGTCTATGTAGCAAGGTCCAAAATAGTCAGGGCTACATAATGAGCACCCCTCTCCATCTCAAAAAAAATTGTCCTTGCCCTGGACTTGAACAAAATATTGTCTTTGAAATAGACTGGAGACAGTTAGAGGTCCAGGATCCCCTGCCTCTAGGAGAGGTCTAGTTATCACGTCTCTCAGTTAATGCACATTAGTGTTGCAACGCCAGCTTTTGTCCCGACTCTTTTTTGAAAAGGGCCATAGGTACGGCTAGGAGCAAAATTAGTCCCACCCCTCAATTTGGCCGAAATGTAATAAACCCATTGCCATTTTCTAATTTCTGTTTCCTAATTTCTTTTTTTTTAATTTTTTGTTCATTTTTATTTATTTATTTGAGAGTGACAGAGAGAGAAAGAGGCAGATAGAGAGAGAAAGAGAGAGAGAGAGAGGGAGAGAGGGAGAATGGGCGCGCCAGGGCCTCCAGCCACTGCAAAGGAACTCCAGATGCGTGCGCCCCCTTATGCATCTGGCTAACATGGGTCCTGGGGAACAGAGCCTCGAACCGGGGTCCTTAGGCTTCACAGGTAAGTGCTTAACCACTAAGCCATCTCTCCAGCCCCCCTAATTTCTTTTAAAGTACAAGGAAAACAGGACAGCACGTTAATGGGCCTGTGTGCCTGGGAAGAGCATTCCTAAAACTGCACTGGACAACAAGGATCTCCATGGAACTAAAGACTCCCAAGACCTCAGCCTCAGGGAGAATCCAAAGTAAAGCCCAGAAATTAACAGATTATTAAGCTTCCCCACAGCTGACACTGATGGAAGGCAGCCTAGTAATTTCTCCTATGTTTCATGTGAGGAATTAAAAGTTCAAACTGCATGTAAGTAGGAATATTATATTACAAGTAGGTTTATTTTAAAATAGAGACCGAATCTCATACTGTCTGCCTTTCATATGGCTCTGGGGATTGAACTCAGCCTCATTAATGCTAGACAAGTACTCTTCCAGCTTAACTACATGTCCAGTCCATGTAGTAAGATTTGTAAGATTCCTGTCTCCTCTGTGCTCGACACTCACCTATACTTCTATGCAGAAAAGGCACATTCAGCATCCAGTGTCCCAAGAAGCAAGCATGACCTCAAAGCTCTTCTCTCAACAGCCCTTTGTCCCGCCTCTACAGAGTCCCTGGACTCTACCCATGACATAGACATTACTCCACATTAGTCCTTTTATTGGTCAGATCCTTGATGGTCATCCAAGGCCTTACTTTTCCAAGCCTGTTATTGGACACTCTGCACACTTTACCATTTCTCCCTTTGTATTACTTCCTTCCCTCGGTAACTCTCATCTTGGCGCCTTCCATGTTTGTCCTTGTTTTTGCCAACAACTTCCAAGAATTTCGGGAGGGGGGAACTGTCTGGTAACTTCTTTCACACATAAACAATCTCTAGGCCTATTGCCTTTTGCTACAAACATTTGGTGTCAAAAGTGAAACAACAATATTTTAGTATTATTATTTCATTCATAATTAGCAAAGTGCTCTGTTAATGAAGGGTTTGATGATGGTGATGATGAGCTCGTGACTGACAGCTGGCAAAGTCTCCTGCTGTCATCCAGTGCCACCATGGATCCACCATATGACCTCAGCCAGATGCCTTCAGCCTCTCTTGAGAACATGCAAATGAAGCTCCAGGCTACACAACAGAGCCCTCACTGGGGATCTATCTCTGGCTCTCAAGTCTCATTCTAAAGCTAAGAGGATATGACACCCTAGTTTCCTTCTGCAACTGTCAAGACAATGAAAACTCAAGGGTCCAATCAGCTGAAGCCAGGGAAAAGATCCAGAGGAGGAAGAAGTAGAGAAATCTCCAAGGTACAAATGTGTGAGAGGATCCAGTCCCACCCAGCCCACATGCCTCCAAGGCAACTTCTACTCTTACTCTGAGAGTCAATGCATAATGAACTCGTATCTTCAATAGGGATGCAAACCTCATTGGGGCAGGGTTATTTTTTAATCTGTTTTGGACATTGTTATGTCTCCAGTACTCAAAAGGAACTTGAAATAAATCATAGGTACTTCATAATTATTTACTAAGCAAGCAAAGAAACTTAAAGCCAAACAGGAGTTTGTCAGTCAAGATTCAGTACTGAGATTGCAGAAATCAGTGTACTTCTAGCTGAAGGAAAATGACTGTGTAAGCTGCCATGTTCACAAGCTCTCTTCTCTAAGAAACTAAAATTGGGATTCTAAGAATGCACAGCAACATTTTGATGTGAGAAGTATCATTTTCTAGTCACAAAAAAGGGGGAGTGGCAGGGAGACAGTTCAGCAGTTCAAGGTGCTTCCTTGCAAAGCCTGACAGCCCAGGTTCGATTCCCCAGAGCCCACATAAAGCCAGATGCACAAAGTGATGCATGTGTCTACAGTTTCTTTGCAGTGGCAGGAGGCCCTGGAGTGCTCATTCATTCTCTCTCTTTCTCTCTCTCTCCAAATATAACTATGTAAAAAATTTAAGGAAAAAACACTCCATAGTTTATGCAAATCCCCATCTCTCCACCCCATATAACAACAGAGTACCAAAGAGAATGTAATTAAAGAATTTTTTTTAATGCAGCTTCCAGATGGAATCAGATTAACTGTTCCACAAGAAAACAGCAGGGGCATAACACTGTCTGTGAACATAGTCCTCTAAACTGAGGTAGAATTGAGTTACATTCAGCAGTGGTGGGAAAACGCAAAGCAGACCAGGCAGGCAGACCAGGAAATAAGACTCTTAAGCTGACCTTTGAGAAATGGCATCACCACTGACCTTTATACAATTAACTAAAATGCAAACTATGCACCTGTCACCTATACAGACCGCCTCCTTTCTAGTGCTTGACTTACCAATAGACAAAACATGTTGCTGGAAACATGGCTCAGCAGTTAAACGCACTTGCTTGCAGAGCTGCCAGCTCCAGGTTAAATTCCCAAGACACCCATCACATAAAATGGATGCAAAAAGTGGCAAAAACATCAGATGTTTGCAGTGGTAAGAGGCCCTGACATACCCCCCCACAGGCAAATATTATATATATATATATATAATATGTTGTATATTATTATGTATTATGTATATATTACATATATATGTAATATATATATATATATATGTATCTGTTGTTTGACAAAAAATATTAAAGTATAAGTCAATGCTGTGATTTGCATTTACTGAGGCCAGTCTAGTAATACAATCAATGAGAAGTTCTCCCTGTGGCTCTTTAAGAAGATACAAATGCATATAAAGAACACATATCAAGAGCACTGCTTGCAGGACAGTCAGACTGCCCATGCTCAATTGTCTTATGGACCTGTCCCCACAGAAAAAAACAAGTCAAACCTTTTAATCTTCCATCAGGCTGCCAAGCTAAAGTACAAATATAGCCATGCAACTTCTATGAATAATGTTCTCTAGTGGCTTCTCAATGGCTTTAAGTTAAAATACACTTTGTCTCCCAGACCAGAATGTGCATGAGCCCTCTTCCCCCTGCCTTTCTTCTTTCTACTCAAAGACTTTGTTCTGGTTTGAATCTGAGCTAGGCACTATTATTAGCTAGTGTGTTCAATGCTTATTCCCCAGCTGGTGGCACGAGTTTGGGAGGCTGTGTAACCTTTAAGAAGAGGCTTTGGGGGCTGGAGAGATGGCTTAGCGGTTAAGCGCTTGCCTGTGATGCCTAAGGACCCCGGTTCGAGGCTCAATTCCCCAAGACCCACGTTAGCCAGATACACAAGGGGGTGCACGTGTCTGGAGTTTGTTTGCAGTGGCTGGAGGCCCTGGCATGCCCATTCTCTCTCTCTCTCTCTGTCTCTCTTTCTCTCTGCCTCTTTCTCTCTCTGTCTGTCTCTCTCAAATGAATAAATAAAAAATCGAATAAAAAAATTAAAAAAAAAAAAAGAGGAGGCTATGGGCTGGCAAAAGTAGGTCACTGGGGATGGATATTTCATGGTTATAGCCCAGCCCCTGGTTCCTGCACTACTCTCCAGCATGATGTGAGAAGCTTCCACAAGCTTCAACCACCGTGAACTCCAGCAAACCTTCCCCACCATGATGGACTAAAACCCTCTGAAACTGAGTCACAATAAAGCCTGCCTCCCTTGTTTCTACCGGGTATTCTGGTCACAGCAATGCAGAAATAGCTGATACAGCCTGCATTTCATCTCTGTCCCAGATCTGAGGAGTTTTCCTTCTCCCTCTTTGCTAAACAACTCTCCATGCCTGCTTTAAATGTCACTTCTTCAGAAGGACGTTCCCTCAACTTCCCTCTTGCCGAACCAGGACTGATCTGTTGCGGCTACGCCCTCAGAATAATGTGCATCGCTACTGTGGCATTCAACACACTCAACACCACTGTGGTCTGTGGACTCTAATTGGTCGTTTAATGTCATCCCCAGTGACACTGAAGGTATTTCAGATTTGGCTGGCATTTGAATTCTTATGAAAGGTGAGTTTTATAGGCAAGTGCAGGCAAGTTTAAAAGTGGCTGCAGAAAGTTACAAAGCAGGTTTCTGACTTTAATCCCTGGTCCTGTTTTGACATATGTCTCTGAGAGAACAACAAAAAAAAAAAAAGAAAGAAAAAAAAAACTATTGTATTATGAGACTTCACTAACTCATGACTGCTATTCCACCATGCTTTGAAATCTGGGTGTGTCAGGCCACCCAATTTTTTCCCCCTCTGTGCATTCACAAGAAAGCAGGAGTGTTGATTTGGGGGTTGCCAGTAATTCTTAGTGTGGATGAGTTCATAAACAGAATTTGTAAATATGCAGACTTAAATATACACTGATGAACCCCAAGATACAGCCATCCACTAAATATATTTCACCATCTAACTTTTTGTGGTGAGATTCTTTCTGGGATACTAATAAGTCAATAATCATAACCTTTCACTCTTTTCCACCAATCTTGAAATAAACCTTTTTTAAGGTCATGTGTTATCCTTAAAAAAAAAAAAAAAGTATTGTTACCATCTTACCTTTGGTCTACACACCCCATGAGAGCAAAAGCATAGACTGCCCTTTGACCACCATGTCCCCAAGAAGACACACAGAGCTTAAAATGTAACAGGCAGTCCACAATAAACCGCAAGATAAAAAAAAAAAAAATCTTTAATTCTACTTTGAAATTTATTTAAATATTTACAAATGTTAGGAAACTCTGGTATTTCTAACAACATGCAAAAATCATGTATATGTGCATGTGAATAAGTACCTGTGTGAACATATGAAGTATTTTTCAAATTTTAGTGTATCATGTTAAAAGAATCATGCTAGACATATCTAAATGACCTCTTTTTATTTGCTTTGCTTGCTTTTTTGCGAGGGAGACAGGATCTTAGCAAGTAGCCCATTTTGAGCTCAACCTCATGATGCTCCTATCTCAGCCTCTTCAGTAGCTAGGACTATAGGATCCAGTTAATTTTTTAATATGACCCAAAATTTTACTTACGCATCTTATTTGGACGTAGGACCTCGCTCTAGGCCAGGTTGACCTGGAATTCACTATGCAGTCTCAGGATGGCCTCGAACTCAGCGATCCTCCTACCTCAGCCTTCCCAGTGCTGGGATTAAAGGCATGTTCCACCACATCCGGCTTTACTTATGCATTTTAAGTGATTTATTTCTCTAAAGGTTTAACAGGCATTGCAAGAAGACTATTCACTCAACAAATATTTATTAACCCGCAGCTACAAACAAAATTTGAAAGCTCTGAGCAGGAACAGAAATGAGTGTCAAACTCACTTTCTGGCTCACAGCATATCATGTGCTGGAGGGAGACAGTCGGAGCCCTCTGTGGAATCACACTGAACTACTTTGCATTTACTAGAACAAAACCACACACAAAAGAAAGAGGTTTGGGGGAACGAATATATATCAATAAGTTAAGATAATTTTTCTCAGGCTTCTAACATGGCAAGTTTTCTTATTGTTGTTTTTCATCAAAGCCTGAAACTAAGCCTTTGAATTTCAAATTAACTTGAAGAATCTTTCATAAAATACAGATGAGCTAGGCTTGGTGGCCCACATCTGTGAGCCCAGCACTTGGAAGGTGGGTGGAGGCAGGAAGATCAGAAGCTAAAGGTCATCCGCAAATACTTAGTCAGTGGAGGCCAGACTGTGCTACAGGAGACCCTGTCTCAAAAACTAACACAGTAAAAGTAAAGTAACATAATAAAACACTATGCAGATGATGTGATGAAGCATCTCGCTCCAGCAGCATGATTTTGTTAAGACAGGACACCACCTAAGCTGCATAGCCCTCCCAGCTGCTTCCACCCTTACTTGTGGGTGGTTTCTGTGTGGTTACAAAAATAAGGATACTTGCAAAAAATGGAAAACAATAATCCAATTGTCCAACTGAGAGCTATTAAAGAGTAAAATGTGCTTCCTCTGCACAGTTCAAAAGAAAATATTATTTGTATAAACAATTTAGGCATTTGGAGTTGTTCCGCTTTAACAGAGGAACCTCCTGACTGATATAACCGCAGTGCCGTGGGGTTGTAATTAGGGTATGTAAAAACTGATGCTTTCTTTTGATTCAACAAATGAGTTGGGAATTTGAATTGAATCAAATATCTCAAGTCCCTTAGAAAACTTTGTTTGTGGTTAATAATGGTATTGTCTCTGGTTTATAACTTTCTTCAGAAAAGAAAGGGGCTAGAGAAATGGCCCAGTGGTTAAATGCACTTGCTTGCAAAGCCTGAGAACCCAGGTATCAATTCAGTGCTACCCCTGTAAAACCAGATGCACAAAGTGGTGCATGTGTCTTGTGTCTGGAGTTCTTTTCCAAGAACAGGAGGCACAGGTGTGTATGCATGCATGTGCATGCATTCTCTCTCTCATAAATAAATATAATATTAGATGGCTAAATAGACAGATGAAGAAAGACAGGAGGGAGGGAGGGAGGAAGGGAGGAGCGAAACATCCAACAGTAACCTATGGTAGCTCATGTCCATAATTCTAGCACTAAGAAGGCTGAGAGCAGAGGATCATGAGGTCAAAGTTAGCATGAGATATGAGTTCAAGGCCAACCTGGGCTGCTTAGATACCATCACAAATAACAGAACACAGGACTAGGGAGATGAACCAGGGGGTAAAGTGCTTTGTTACATAGGGACAAGGACCTGAGTCTGGATCCCACATGCCCACATTGCAGCCATGTGTGGAGACGCACACCTGTCCTCCTACTGCTAGGAGTGCTGACTAGATAGCCTAGAAAATCAGTGAGGTTTACATTTAACACAAGACCCTGTGCTAAATGTGGTGAAAGACCAAAAAACTGAGGTGAAAAGTGATTGAAGAAGACACTTGATGTTGACCTCTAGCCACCACATGCATATGGACACATGCACATGCACCCAGCCCCCCCATACACACACAAATATGCACACCACACACACATGCACACACCCCGAGAAAACAATAGCGACAACAAAATATACCCAAGAAGAGGTTGATGGCCATGACCAGCTCTGTGGTATTCCTCACAAAATTGTCAAAGAAGCTGTAAGAGCAATCTACACAGATGAGTGTTGGAAGCTTATTACCAAATGCTGAAGAAAAACTTTAAAGAAACATTTTCAACAATTTCATTTAACCTGACTAGCTAACATTGAATTAAAAGGGGGCTTATATAATATTTTTTAACCTAAAATGCAGCTTACGATCTCTCAAAGTATTTCTAGACTACATAGGAATTCCTTCAAAACACAGAGCAACCTTGCTGGCCAAACCTTCCACTCTGGATTAGAGTCTTATTCATCATTTGGAAAGCAGGCTCAAGCATTTTTCCATAGGATCTAACAGATGCCTTCCCAAAGTAAGATTTACTCAGCTGAAAATGTATGCATTTTCCCCACAGTAATTCCACTCACAAGGGAACAAGCTTCTCCAACTGTTCCACTGAAAAATTCCTCCACTTAATATCCTCAGAGCAATCATCAGTGATCATTCTCAGGCTCTGCAGTGAGCGTTAACGTGACTTCACACTCATGGCAGAGTCACTTAGGCACTGTACCATACTGGTGTACACCCAGCTTCAGACAGGTAATCAACCAAGCAATACTGACCCCAAAACATACAATAACAGCAGAAGCGATGGCTTAGAGGTTAAGGCTCTTGCCTGGGAAGCCTAAGGACCCAGATTCAGTTTCCCAGTATCCACATAAACCAGATGCACAAGGTGGGGCATGTGTCTGGAGTTTGTTTACAGTGGCTAGAGGCCTTGGCCATCTATTCTTTCCCTTTCCCTCTCTATCTGGGGCCCCCAAATAAATAAAGGAATTAATAAATATTTAAATTAAAAAAACATATAATCAAGCTGTTGTGACTTAAACTCTCATTGTGTGTGGATGGGGGTGTGTGTGTGTGCGTGTGTGTGTGTGTATGTGTGTGTTTCCACATACAAATGGAGGCCAGAGGTCAACACTGGGTATTGTGCCTCAGGTGCAGTTCACCTTTCTTGTGACAAGGTCTTTCATTGGTTTGGAACTCACCAAGCAGGCTAAACTGACTGACCAGTAAACTTGAGGAATCCATTTATTTCCACCTCCCCAGTGCTGGGATTACAAGCATATGCTACCATGTCCATCTTTTACTATATGGGTTATAGGGATCAATCTTAGTTCCTCATGTTTGCAAAGCAAGAATTTTACTAAACGAGATATCTCCCCAGTCCAAATGTCATTATTTTTAAAAAAATTTTTTGTTCATTTTTATTTAGTTATTTGAGAGTGATAGAGAGAGAGAGAGAGAGAGAGAGAGAGAGAGAGAATGGGTGCACAGGGCCTCCAGCCACTGCAAACGAACTCCAGATGCGTGCGCCCCCTTGTGCATCTGGCTAACGTGGGTCCAGGGGAATCGAGCCTCGAACTGGGGTCCTTAGGTTTCACAGGCAAGCTCTTAACCGCTAAGCCACCTCTTTATTTTAAAGCCAACTCCTGCAGCCTCACCTTTCAACATAGTCTCCCACGGACAAAACAGGGGCAAAATGTGGGCAGTATCCTTGACAATGTCATATATAAAATTTGACTCTGGTTCAAGCCTAATCCCTCATTAAACCACACATATGCAATATGCACATTTACATAGATATGCTTGTGTTTTAAAAATTACAAGATGGGGCTGGAAAAATGGCTTAGTAGTTAACGCACTTGCCTGGGAAGCCTAAGAACCCAGGTTCGATTCCCCAGTTACCCATGTAAGCCAGATGCACATGGTGGTGCATGTGTCTGGAGTTCATTTGCAGGGGCTAGAAACCCTGGCACACCCATTCATATTCTCTCTCTCTCTCTCTCTCTCTCTCTCTCTCTCTCTTTCTCTCTTTCTCAAATAAATAAAATATTATAAATAAACAAATATCTACAACATGTTCTTCATATAGAAAACTATGAAGCACTAGTGGTCTCCGGAAACAGAAATATACTAGTTATCAGAAATACCTGGGTGATGATTACAGGATATTCTTGGATTCTGAATTACCTGATTGCCACATCTCTCCTGTAAAAGTCTGGAGATATGGGAGTAGTTGACAGGTTGCAGTGTGTTGTCTATCTCTACCACAAGAATGCTCTGTTTAGAAGTATCTAGATGACTGAAATCCCCACTTATACTATTTACTAGCAAATGCCTCTCTTTCTTGGTAAATGTTGAATTTCTTGTACTCAGAGTGCCCCAGAGTTTCCTGAGAACCACCTTCATCAAACAACATCTCGAAGGTGTTTAGCACAGGGGTACTTGGACTGATGGACGGGCTTCCAAAATGGGCAGCACAAACTCTGCCTTGTACTGATGGCTAATATTGGCCTTACTTCAGCTTAACTACTGATATCTGAATTAAAAAAAAATGTCTAGACTTCTTTTTTATATTTTCACTTAAGAATGATTTCTAATTAGAAGTTCTAGGAACATAAAAAAGACTAACATGCCTGTTCCCGCTCTGGTGTGGACATAAACTCTGGAGTAGTATGAGTAATATGCTAAGATGCACAGCCTCATTAGCCTCTACTCTGATATGCCCAGTGACTCTATAAAACTACCTGTCTCATAGGTAGTTTCACAGTAATGTCTTTGAACTGCCAGATGTCTGAGCTGACCTGTTGTAAGCAACATTTTCAACAGGGTGCCTTGTAAGGTCTACTACTCAGGTTTAAGACTATGCACACTAATTCGTGTTGGGACATTATCATGTCCAGCATGTATAAATACCAAACCTGATGCAAAGGGTACTGTGTTCTTGCACTGACATATCATTGCATAATTACAGCACAGTCAGGTTGCACTTTGTATCTAACCTATCCCTACAGAAATATTGTTTAAGGTGAGGAATGCAGCTTGTACCGGTTTATAATCATCCGTCTCCCTAGCATCACCAATCTAAGTGTCCAGCACCAGACTCCCAACTCAGTCTTCTCTCCCGTCAAAAATCTTACATAGTATAAAAAGCAAGTAATGACAACAGCTGTGGGAAGTTAATTTGGGTGGGCTCAAAAAGCTGCCTCCACTCGTCCAGTGCACAGGCAGGTAGGCAGGTGAATGTGGACATGCGACATCTCGCCCGCGGCATGGTCATCCTCAGAGAAGGAAAGTGATGGCCTCTTGTAGCTCCTAGATGGGAGGGTGGGTGGAGAGCAGGGTGCTTAACTCTGAACAACACCTGCTCTCAGGGCCACAGGAATTGCCCAAGGAGTCTGGGTTAACACTTCTTTGTTTCCTTCTGAACTAGCCATGTATGTGGTAATAATAATAGTGATAATAATAATAATAATAATAATAATGATATAACAACAACTGTAAAAACACAATGCAAAAATCCCAGAAAGTGCAAGGCAAAAAGGGTGAGAACAGGGCTGGAGAGATGGTTTAGCGTTTAAGCGCTTGCCTGTGAAGCCTAAGGACCCCAGTTCGAGGTTTGATTCCCCAGGACCCACATAAGCCGGATGCACAAGTTGGCACATGCGTCTGGAGTTTGTTTGCAGTGGCTGGAGGCCCTGGTGTGCCCATTCTCTCTGTATCTATCTGCCTCTTTCTCTCTCAGTCTATCTGTTCCTCTCAAATAAATAAATAAAAAGAAAAAAAGAAGAAAAGAAAAGAGTGGGAGCAGAAGAAGATGGCTGAAGAGTAGGGAAGATTTTTCAGGCCAGACATAAGCCTAATCACTTAACAGACCCTGGAACGGCTTCCTCGGGTTAGGGAACTGTATTATAATGGTAACACCACCTTCTTTTCCTCACTTCACTGAAAATTCTTACTTCACCCCATGCACTGTGAACACATGGGAAGCACGCATGCCCGCCATCCTCCCGCGCCCCTGCTTCCACATCAGCTCTGCACACCAAGCCTGCCAATGCCATGACTTCATGAGTCACTTTACACTGGCATGGCTTACTTATGAGAAGCTGCCCTTTATTTTTTATAAGTCATCAAATTTTACAGTGATGTCACTGGTAAGTCTCAAGACTGTGTTGGCTAAGAGTGTTTTAGCTATTTGTCAATGCTAAGAGGCACAGCTGTCCCAACTTCATTCCTCTTTGGTTAAGTCAGAGGAACAAAGCAGCAACTCAAACCTGGGCTTCAGGACGCGAAGGGAAGGACGTTTGAAACTTGATCCCTTCCTGGCACAGCCTAAGCTGATGAAGGTAAAGTAAGCAAGGGCGACCCGGGCGCCATCCAAGACCCTCTCCATCCAGGCTCAGTGAAGTGCTTCTCTCAGCTCCCTGCCCTTGAGGCACCAGACAGCGACAAGCTCATTCATTCCCCAAGGAAAGAGAGATAAGTCAGTGTCTTCTATTATCAACACATCACTCACCCTAAACTGCTTACAGTGCACTTGGAGGTGCAGCTAAAGGATAAAAGTGCTGGGTGATTAGCATATGGGAACATACCTAAATTTTCACATTTGATATTCCAGAAATAATTTCTGCTTATAAATCATTTTTCTCAGAGGTAGGGATATAGCTCAGTGGTAGAATGCTTGCTTAGTGAGTACCAGGCCCTAGATTCTAGTCTCAGCGCCACAAAAAAAGAAATAAAAAGGCTAGAGAGGTTGCTTAGTGATTAAGGCACTTGCCTGTGAAGTCTTAGAACCCAGGTTCAAATCCCCGGAACCCACGCAAGCCAGAAAGCCAGATACACCTGGATATGTCTGGAGTTTGTCTGCAGTGGCTAGAGGCCCTGGCAGGTGCAATTTCTTTCTCTCTCTCTCTCTCTCTCTCTCTCTCTCTCTCTCTCTCTCTTTGCAAATAAATAAAAACATTTTTAAAAAGAAATGAAATAAGCAGTTTTGTTCTGAATCAGATTCTCCTAAGAAAGCACTGACAATTTAAATCAGATTTTCAGCATGTCATCCTTAAGTCTCTGGATGTAAAATTAGCAAGCATATTACCCTCATCTAATCTTCATCCCATGGAGTAACTAACTACTCAGAAGTCTTAAACATGAGAATTTAATTTAATATAGACTGACTACAATAAGGTAAACTACTGATCAATTCACACCTTTCAAATGTAATCTACAAGCATCACACAATGTTCACTTAGCCAAAGTGGAAAGTGTCAATCATATAGACCACTGTTGAGAGATCAAGTTCACCATCAAGTGATCAAGTGGCAGGAAATTACCTAACAGCTGTGGAAGGCTGCAGAGTATCTGAGGTAAACCTGCCTCTGCAGCTACTACATCCACATGTGGATGCAAGAGAGATGTCAAGTCAAACGCTTAACTGCAGTTCAAATATGCAGAAAGCTGTTGACTGTGCTCTGAACAGCAACAGGGGAGAGCAGCCAGGAGTGCTGGATGGAATTGAGAGATCAGATTTTCATAAACTCATGTGTAGGAACCTGACAGAACATAGCTACAAAAGTATTAAACATAATAATGCCCATGAAAACTCAGAAGTATTTGCTGTAATCCCTTCCAAAGGAAAAATATTAAATATAAGTATCATTCTATTAGAAAAATATGTGCCTATGTGGGAAAATGAAAGTTTATAAGAAAAGTTAGGTCATGTCTTCAACAAACTGCCACTCAAGAACTCAGGAGCTAGGCCCTAAGAATAAATAGGTACAAATAAATAGATAACTAAGTAAGTAAGTCAATAATTAAATAACTACGGCTGAGGAGAGCCAGCTTAGTCAGGAAAGTTCTTGCCTTACAAGCATAAGGATCTGAGTTTGTTCCCCAAAGCCCACGTAATAACAATGGGGCACGATAGCATGCACTTAGAATGCATGCTATTAGAGAGTCAAGCAACAGCAGACTGCTATGGTTTGCTGGTCAGCCAGTCTAGCCTACTTGGATAGTTCTAAATTTCTATGCCAGTAAGACCATGCCTCGAAAAGGGAAGAGATGGTTCTGTGGATAAAGTGTTTGCCTTAAAAGCACGAGGACTGAAATTTGGATCCCCAGCAACAACATAAAATGTAAGGCATGGTCTGCATCCCAGCAGTAAATTAATAACTTCTGGGCTGGAGAGATGGCTTAGCAGTTAAGGCATCTGCCTGGGAAGCCTAAGGACCCATGTTCAATCTCTCTCCACATCCCATGTAGGCCAGATGCACAAAGGTGAGGAAGCACAAGGTCGCACATGCCCACTAGGTGGCTGAAGGGTCTGGAGTTCAATTGCAGTGGCTGAGGCCCTGGCGTGCCAATTCTCTCTCTCTCTTTCTCTCCCTCTTTCATAAAAAATAAAGAAATAAAATTCTTTAAAATGAATTTTTTTAAGTCAGGCATGGTGCCCTGTGCTTATAATTCCAGCCCTGGGAAGTGGAGACAGAAAGACCTCTAGGGCTTGTTGGCCAGCTTGTCTAACCTACTTGGCATGCTGCAGACCAATGACAGATCCTGTCTCAAAAAATGCGGACCATGTTCCTGAGGAATAACGAACGCCAAGGTGATCGCTTGACACACAACACAACAACCACACTCACAGTGGAACTGTAGATTGCCCCCCCACCACACCACCACACACACAACACACACACACACACAAACACCAAAAAAATAAATAAATAAAAAATAAAAATAAACCTGCAAAACCTCAGCTATAGGTAAAGCTTCAGGGAGCATACAACCCCACCTTCTCATTTTACAGGATATCCAACCATGTGAGTCAGACAGGGGAACGTTTTTCCCAGGGCGGGCTGCTAAATGACTGTGGTAAAGTCAGATTAAGGCTCTAGTCGCTGGATCTGCAGCAATGGCCTGTGTCTTGCTGGAACACTAGCTAAACACATCATGACTAAATGCAATTTGTTTGCTTTCTAAACAAATGCCCACGTTAACCAAGAAACAAGTACTAACTTAAGAATCAAAATAAGATAACTCTTAAAACTTATACCAGAATATTTAATAGTACACGCCCAATCCATGTTTGAAAGAATGACTCACTTTGAGGCAGAGACAAACATTGTTATCCATATTTTCCCAGAGAGCTGACCTGAGTTAGAATGATTAAGCAATCTCCCTGTGGAAAAATATTACTATCAATTTAAAAATAATTTATATAATTTTCCAAAGAAACTCAAACTCATGATAATAGTTTTATTCAACTTGGAGAGGATTTTAGATGTTTATTATTTAGGTATACACATCAGTATGATTTCAATGAGCAGACATCTGACGTCACACTTGTAAAAACACAGCAGTACTCACCAATGCTGATCTCATCATCTGTTTCGGCATCGCCGATGCATTCAAACTGAAAATCCTGCAGTGACTGGGAAAACTTCTGCACTGCCATGGACAGGTCTGCAATTCAAAGGCAAGAGAAGCATCGTGAGGAGTGGTGCCGTGCCATGCCCTGCTGACAGGTGTCCATGAGAGACCTCAGTTTGATTCTCATAGATTAACCAGAAGCTATTAAAGATCCTGCCTTGACAAATCTAAACAAAATTGATTGAGACTACTAAAGAAATTATTTAGAAATTGGACCTGCTCAGCTCAAAGGGAACATGCCCTTTCAAGGGAGTACTGGTGCCCGAAGTATATTGTCTGAAAGCGTTTATCAAGAAATTGCCACTCACACATCATAAAAGGAGCCTTTATTTAAAAACAGAAGGAATGCCACAGAGTACAGCTGGGTAAGGGGGTAGAAGAAGCAACTGACATTTAGAAGAGATTGGCGAAGACTGTGCGAAAGGGAGGGAATGGGTTCCTACCAGTAAACTACTGACAGGTTTAGGAGGTGAAAGATGACCTGAAAGGTTGTTTACAAATAACTGTGACTTACAAGAAACTCAGTGTAAACACACTCTCCAATGATGACCTCAGCCTAAACAAGGCAGAGAGTCTAAATGTAGAAAAAAACTCTTTATTAATGGGGGAATGTGCACTTCCTTTCCCCAAAAAGAAAATGAAAAGAAGGCCACAGAGAGAAAGAAAAGGGGATGAGAGGGGAGGGAAAGGGAAGAGATGGGAGGGGAAGGGAAAAGAGCAGAGGAGATCCCTGGAAAGCAGCAGCCTTGTATGCAACCTAACAAAATGATAAAGAAGGCATCTTCCCAAGCCAGGCTGCCTGGGTTGAGTAAGTAAGATTAAAATAAACCCAGTGGGTCACACCTACACACACACACACACACACACACACACACACACACACACACACACAAGTAGAGGAGGGACAAGTTAGAAAGAAGGGACTCAGTGGAAGGTGGATGGAAAAAGGGATCAAGGGAAGGTAATGGAAGGGGATTATGGTCAAAATACATTAAACATACATAAACACTCTCAATTCAATAAATAAAATAATACACCTTACTGGACAACATCAGGGAAACTTCACAGATCCTATCCCTCTGAACTACTCTGATCTTTATGCTGACCCTACCATAAGTGTCTAAGCCAAATAAGAAAATGTTAGTTTGTTCTTTTTCTGTAGTTCACATTATACTTCACTTAATAGCATCTTCCTTATGTGAACTCAGGATCAACACCTGAATTCTTGCATTTGACACAAGCTATAAGAACCAGCAAAGATGCTCTCCATGACCAAATGTTTGTCAAGCTCCCTAAGAACTCCTCGAGCAGGCCTCTGCCTTGCTCCTCATCCCTGCTGGGCCTACAAAGCCTGTTCTTAGTAAGCGTCCTGCTAAGTTAGTTAAGAGATAATCCCCCACCTCAGTATCTGTTCAAATTCCTCAGTCTCCAACTTTGATGTATAGTTCCTGGCTTTCCTTCTTTCAGCAAGAATCCATCTACCCTTCATGTCTCCTCTGAGTTAGTTTGATCCAACAACTTCCCCTAAATCTGCTCCAAAGGGTTTTAAGTTCCCACTTGTATTTGGGTTTAAGTCCAATCTCTCTTTCCTACTGCAACAGTCTTGAACACCTATAGTGACAGTACTGAATGACATGTTCTTTGCCGGTTTTATAAGTTCCTCAATAGTTTTTCCCCCCCTTAGAACAATTGTGGCCCCATGCCTCATGGCTTATTGTAGCAACCTGAACATTAATGAAATCCTAATTACTGAAGAATGAGTAGGTCTCCAACACAATGAAGACCTTTTGCACCACTGTGGTCCAGGGGCCTGACAACACACTCCCCAAGGGCAATGCTGAGGACCACAGGCCTGGGGCTTCAGAAATGCAGGGATCTTATTGTTGTTTTGCTTTTTTAAAAGCATACATTGGAAAGACTTCTTAAAGTCTGGTTTGAAAAAGCAAATGATGTTCTGGAAAGCGGATGTGCCTGGCAGACCCACATCTCTTCTCACCACAGAAGGAAAACTTTAAGCCAGCCACAGCTATGCGTTCTACTCTAGAGGAACCCTCGATTCTGAAGAGCAGCTTTCAGGAAGAAAGAATGATTAGTTAATGAGAAAAACAAGGGCTTTGTCAGAAATAGACTTCACCAATTAGCTGGGAGGCCATGGACAATCACTCATCCTTCCTGGGGCTCGTTTCTCTTATCTGAACAACAGAGAACTAATACCCACCTCCCAGGGCTGTTCAGAAGGTTAAAGGAGGCATGTGTCTCTTACATGTTAGGCAACTTGGTAAATGACGTCAGTCACCGTCACTCAGTCCAGCTCACATAGGTAGTAAAGTTGACTGACCTTTCAAAGAAGGGCACTGTGCAAAAGTGTGCATTTACCACAGTTCCCAGCTCTGGCTGAGGGCTCAAAACTCATGATAGCTATGCCAAATATTATGAGAGGACAGCGAAAGCAAACTGACTCCTAGGAAGAGTGCGAGCATTCCATTGGCCTTTGCTTTCCTTTGACATGCAGACAGTGAAGAAGGCCTTACGCAGGGCTAGAGGGACGGCTCACTGGATAAAATGCTTACCACACAAGCAAGAGTACCCAACTTCAGATCCCAGAACCCATGTAAAAGCTGGACGCCACACTAAGAATCTGTAATCCTAGTACTCTACAGCAAGATGAGAGGAGGAAACAGCTCCAGATGCATGCATCACTTTGTGCTTCTAGCTTTACATCTACACTGGGGAACTGAACCCGGGCAAGGAGACTTTTCAAGAACTGAGCCATCTCGTGAGTTTGAAGCCACACTGACTTTACATAGTGAATTCCTGGTAAGACTGGGCTTAGAGTGAGACTCTACCTCAAAAAACTAAAACAAATAAAATAAAAAAGCTCTTACTGGGTTAGAAGCAGTAGGTGCAGTTTATTCCTACAGGACAGCTGAGGCAGGAATTCTACAAAGAACAGGGTATCCCTTCTCTCTCTTCCCACCACCAGGAATCCTTCTGAGCTTCACTCAATCCCAAATGGACGTACTGACTCCTCACACAATCCCTCATGGCCTATGGCCTCCGGGGCTGACCCAGGTAGCAGCTTTGTCCTTTCCCGGAGCTCAGGAGCTCACTGCAAATGCACTGTAACAGTTCTGATCCCTGAAAAGAAGAGTGGCCCTCTTACAAGTGACAGTGCCAACACAGCCAAACAACTGAGCGTGAGCTCTGGAAGCACACTGGCTGGGTTAGAATCCCACTGCTGCCAGTAACAGGCGGCACGGCTGTAGCTGAGGTCTATAGCCTGTGTTGGCAGCAGACTTGAATGTCACTGAGATGGACCCGACTCATAATCATCAATTCATGAAGCCAGGAACTGACACTACAGCACTCTGATTACTGCTCGGAAGAAGAGGTTTGGATCTCTTGTCCTGGGTGGAGACATAACATTCTAAACTAGAAGTTACTTTCTAGCTGGAGGCTTTCTGGTTAAGAACAAAGATCCAATTGTCATGTTCACTAATGGTGAATCCAGATGAGTCTGACAATCACCTGGGCAGGAAAATACTGGTCAAGAAAACCATCCCAGAAACTTTAAGAAAGTAATACAATGTAATAACAAAGCATACATATCGGTCAGCACAGTGGTCTCTCTGGCAAATGCTCACTCTTACCCCTTGAAACTGTTCTCCTCCACAGTGGTCTGTTCGGCCACTGTCTACTCTCCTGCTGTGACAGTGTTTCTCTCCACAGCAACCCTTTGGCCAATGCCCACCCACTTGATATAAGCTGCCTGTCTTCTGTGTGTGGCACTGAGATTCATTCAATAGAGGTCACAAGGCCCAGGGAATGGAGGGGAGTCCAGAGCGAGGACCCAGTAACTTCTGTATCTCAGGGTCCTCATCTGTGAAGTGAGACAGTCCACCTGCCAGGGTCAGTGTGAGGAGGAGCCAATCGGGAGAGGTGAGGCACTGACAGCAGCACGGACCCACACCAACCACTGAGAATCACCGACTGCTTCCACAGGGAACAGCTCCCAGAATGAAAGAGGGAACACTTCAGTCAGCAGAGTGGCACGGGAGACTACCGTCCTTGGAAAGTGATCAAGAAGCAGACTTTGATAGCAGTTTCAAATTTCCCTTGGTGTACTACAAAGCTATCAAGTCCCAACAGGTATTACTCAGTGTTTCTCTTTACCAGACGAGTGTCTATTTCAACACGAGATGAAATCAGCCATGAATGAATGAGCCCTTCACAGTGCTATGGGGAGCATAATGAGACAGGATTACACAAGTCAGTGAGACTCTCCACCAGTTTACAAAATGAATCTAAGAACATGGGGAAAGTTTTAAGATGTCTTCAACTTCTATTGTGTTCTGTGCTCTGCATCTTCTACTTGGTCTCTCTTGCTACCTGCCAAGGTGATGATGAGGTGAAAACATCACCAAGGTTAAGAACTGATGTTTTCTGGAAGTAACATTGTTCTAACATATAAAATGAGAAGTCTACCCTATGTTTGTATACTGTTGAGTGTGCGATTCTATACTAAAAGACCAACCACTCTCAGTGATTGGAAATCGCATGAGCTGAGGATGTAACTCAGTAGAAAAGTGTGGGCTTAGCATTCATGAGGCCCTGTGTTTAATCCCAGTACTCAACATAATACATAAAATAAAATCCCATGAAAGACACTACCTCCTAGGCATCTAACATTTCTAAATCACAACCAGATGCACAAAAGTACTACTTCTAACTCCTTTGAAATAAAGACCTTGGTTTAAAATCTAACTGAGTTTTTAAAATTTATTGTTAAGTGTTAAATTATTATAAAAAGCAAAAGAAAATCAACATCTGTTCTTGAACACTGCTATGCAGTGAAGCTAGCCAAGAGAGAAGTGTCTCTTTATTTCTACCCACCTATTAGAACTGCAAGACAACCAAGAACAAGAATTCCAGTTGGAGTCTCAACAGTCACACTACAAGATGAAAGTATAGGAAGAAGACAGATTTGGTAGTGAACCATTATGTTGTGCATAGTGAAGACACTACAAGTGTCCACACACCACATCATTACCATTAGCCTAAACTAAAGCTGAGCACACATTGTCTTCACATGTGTTCACACTATAACATAACACAGAAGAAATTATGCTAAGGTTTAGTCAACAGTATCAGCCTGTGCCACCCATGATGAGACAATGCCCATGACACACTAAAGCTCTGTTTCATAAGAGGAATGCAAAACACCTGTAAACATTTAATTATAACTTTTCTTAAGAGCTGAGGTCTACGTGCTAGTTTAGAAGTGTTAATGGATTTACTTCTATAATGTTAGGTACAGAAGTGAGCTATATTTATATGAGAACAAGTACAACCAGTCAGTCTATTAGTATAAAGCAGTCCTTCCTGAAGTTCCATTTCTCTAGGATTAGACTGGAGTCACAGTGGCAGTATGACCAGACACACATCATCTTCGGGCTACCACACAGAAGCAGACAGTGTGTAGCAATGAGAATGCAAAAGTTAAAAAGAAAAAAAAAAAAAAGAAAAAGAAGGCCAGTCCTGATGGTGCATACCTGTAAACCTAGCACTCAACAGGTAGAAGCAAGAAGATGAGTTCATGATGAACCTCACATATACAAGTTTGAGGCCAGAATGGACTACATGAGACTATCTCAAAAGCAATAGGACTGAAGAGATATGCTTGCCTTGCAAGCAAGATGACCTGAATTCAATCCCTAGAACCTATGGGGGGTGGGAGGAGGGAGTTGTTGTCATAGTTTGTTTTAAACTGGGTGTAGTAGTGCATGCCTATAATCTCAATGCTGGGGAGGGAAACGAAAGATCCCTGGCACTCACTGCTCAGCTAATTTTATCCAAGTGGTAGCTCCAGATCAGTGAGAGACCTTGTCTCATAAAAGCTGGACAGCACTTAACGAATAACCCCTGAGGTTGTCCTCTGGTCTCCACATGCATGCACACACATGTAAACACACTCATGAACACACACACACACACACACAAGCGCAAACAAACAAAAACATAAATCAATTGACACTTCCCTCGTAAGGACACAGTCCCGTAGAGGTATAAAAGAGGCAATTAATCATATCGGACGTGATCAATAAGTTGTTCTACAGAGGTACTTCTCCAAGAACTTAATACAAATAAATTCCATAATCCTCACAAGTATAATGGAGAAATGGCATTAAGTGGCTAAGAGCCCTTGCTGCACAAGCATGTAGACCCTAGCACCCACATTTAAAAAAATGAACAAAAATTAGATAATATCATTCTCATTTTATAGATGAAAAAGCTATGTCGTGAAAAGGGTGAGCAAGTTCCCCAAGGTCAAATAAGCTAATGACACTGCAAAATCAGAATGATACCCCAGGGGACAAGCACCAGAATTCCTAGCACTCTGGCATACTGCTCTACACACAGAGCTTCAGTAGCAGTGGCCAATCAAGGGTAGCCAGCTCCACCAAAGTTTGGGGGGGGGGGGAGTCTCAGAGGAATCAGGATAACAGGGACTTGAGAAATGCAATCAAGTACCTGCATGGCTAAGTTACCATGTCCAGAATCTTCCAGAGAGCAGCTTCAACCAACATATCCAACCACATCTATCAAGACTCACACCCAGTGGAGGTACTGGTATTACCTGAAACAAACCATCCTCTGACATGTAGCTATGTGTTGTTGTTATGACTATTATTCTGACATGGAGTTATGTATGGTTGCTGTTGTTATTATTATTATGACTATTGTTCTGACATGTAGCTGCTATGTGTTGTTGTTGTCATTATTATTATTATGACTATTATTTCAGCTACTTGGAATATATTCGTATTTCATGTTCCAAAGTCAAAATTGTCCCTTCTGGGCTTCTGGAGATGGCTCAGTGGTTAAAAGCACTTGCCATTTAAGCATGAGGGTCTCTCAGGTAGGAGACTGCTGAGTTCAATTCCCCACGATCCACATAAAAAGTTAGGTGTGGCCATGCAGCTCTGTAACTACAGTCCATGGCAGGGGAAGGGGTGAGGCCAAAGAATCACTGGAGTTCACTGACTAACAGCAGCTCTAGGTTGAGAAGACACCCCGTCACAAGGAAATACGGAGATGAGTAATAAGAGGACACTGGACAGATCTCATCCGGCCTCACATGCACACATATGGGGAGTGCACGTATTCCCACATGTGTTTACACCACATAACACACACACACACACACACACACACACACACAGCATTTTTTTCAAGATCTCTCCCAGCCACCACTTCCTCCAAAATGCCTTCTGTAACCCCTTCTATCATGGTATTACCTCTTCCTTTATCAGCTACTATATGCAATGACCCTGGATGCTTTCTCTGTTTTACATTTCATCTTAGGTATGTGTAAACCTAATTTAGACACCTTACTTTAAATAGTATATTAAAGGTAAGAAACTTTACAACCTATAAATAGTCCCCAAGCATCCACCACAATATCTTTTCATCCGTAAGTGTTTAGTCATTGCAACCATCAATTCCGAAATACAGGTACGCGGTGGAGCTCCTAGAGGCCTTTCACCTTCCCGTCTTTGCTTTCACACTCTTGCAAGTTCCCAAGGTGGCTTTTGTATCCACTTGTAAAAGACAGAGTATGTACTTCCCAAAATGTTGATGGTGAAAAAGATGGTACTCCTTCCAAGCAACTCCCTCGTTACTCAATTCTTACACAAAGTTTTGGGGGCTAAAGCTCTGGAAAGCCAAGTAATAAACTGTCTTCAATCAAAGAGCTGAATCAATGTCAACAGGTCTTCTGCTTCCTAAATTGATTGCTCTTTTATGTCATATCATAGTCAATTCCCAAAAAGTGATCAACATTAGCACTCAGAAGGGTGTGAGCCTTTAAACAACATTTAACTTTCCCCTCACTTACTGAATAAATTTTAAGATAGGAAAAACCCATGTACTGAACCACATGAGAAAGCTCTAACTGCTTAGTACAGAAGAATCCAACAGAAAAATGTACACACAATGACCATTATAAAACAACTAAAAGCTAAAGGAAATGCACAATCATTCTGGTACCTAATACCATAAAACAACTAACTAGCTTAGTTTCAAGTTCCTTGATGATAGATACATATTTTTACCTCTCTTTGCTTTAGTATATAAATTACGAGGGAGAGAAAGAGCCAAAAATTCACAATGAAAAGGACTGACTATAGAGAGATCACTGGAAAACTCATGGTACAAGGTCTTACACAAGTGCAACCACAGGCCCTAATTTAATAGAAACCATACAACACATTACAGAGCAGGATATGTCAGGGACATACCAGATGAGCCTGGGATCTTAGTATTTGGAGTTATGTTTCTAGTTCCCTCAGAACTACATATGTCAATTTGTCAGATGGAAGAAAGTCAGAAGAAAAGAATGCTGGGTGTGGCACAGTACAAGGAAAACACCATGAGAACTTGTCAATAAAAATCATTTCTATGGAGCCGGGCACTGTAGCACATGCCCTTAATGCCAGCATTCAGGAGGCAGAGGTAGGAGGATCACCATGAGTTCGAGACCACCCTGAGACTTCATAGTGAATTCCAGGTCAGCCTGAGCTAGAACGAGACCCTACCTTGAAAAACCAACTTTGCAATTATGTGTGTGGGGGAGGGGGGTATCTTATTGTCATTATTTATTTATTTTCTTTTTTATTTATTTATTTGTAAACAGAGAGGGAGAGAGAGAATGAGAGAAAGAGGGAATGGGCATACCAAGGCTTTTTAACCACTCCAAACAACTCAGATACATACTTACTTTGTGCATCTGGCCTTACATGGGAAGTGGGGAATTAAAACTCAGGCAGCCAGGCTTTGGAAGTATGCACCGATAACTACTGAGCCGTCTCTCCAGCCCCTGTTATTTATTTTATTTGTTTATTCATATGTATGCATGTCAGTGTGTTTGCATGCATGCTGTGGTGCACATGTGAATGTCACAGAACAACTTTGGGCTGTTAGTCCTCTCCTTTCACGTTGTTTGAGGTGGTATCTCTCTTGTTGTCTGGTTGCCCCTGGACAGGCCAGGCAAGGTAGCACCAGGACATTTGGGTCTCTCCTGACTCTACAACCCATCCTCCCATTGCCATAGGAGCACTTGGATTATAGGTGTCCACACCACGTTTACATCTGGCTTTCGACAGGTACTTGGGATGCAAACTCCAGCTTGCAGGCTTGCAAAGCACATGTCTTTAACCACTGATCCATCTCTGCAGCCGTGTACTTATTGTTGCTGTTTGATATAGTCTTGTGTAGCCCAGGCTTAAACTCAAAATGTAGCTGAGGATGACTTTGCACTGATCCTTCTGCCTCTACCTCCCAGTGCTAAGATTACAGATGTGTACAAACCATTCCTACTCTAAGTAGTACTAGGGATTAAACTCAGGATTTCATACATGCTAGGCAATCACTCTACCTCAACTAAGCCTCAGCCCCCAAAATTGCAATTTTCTATTTTTATAAGTATTGAAAAAATAATGGTTGTTTAACAACTTATATAAATCTTCACAAAGAGAACCAAGAACAAAGCTTAGAATGTGGTAGTCACAATAAATGTGTGTTGGAGAGAAGTAAAATTGAGTAGTTTGCTGAAACAGACTGGAGTAAAATTATCTTTCCTTGAAGGCCTTGAGAAAGATGTTGGTGCAGCAATACGACCGTGGGAGACATGTCACTGAAGATAAAATTACTAGTGGCACTGGCATTCTCATTCTGTTCTGTACACGCCCAGAGATCAAAAAAAAAAAAAAAAGCATGGGCTGGAGCTGGGAAGATGGCTCAGTGGTTTAAGGTGCTTGCTTGCAAAGCCCGATGTCCTGGGTTCATTCCTTAGCTGCCCATGTACTGTTGACCACACATTCATTTACAGTGTCAAGAGATCCTGGTGCACTCATACACATCATACATACATACATACATACATACATACATACATACATAGTATTTTTAAAAGACAAAAGGCACAGGCTACTGAAGACCACAAAACATGCTACATTCTGGGGTAGAGCAACATGGTTGCTTTTGGTACTTCAAAATTGGGGAGAAAAATTAGCCTAGATTGAAATGAACCCTTTCACTTCTAAAGCAGATGTATATTCAGGATCCTCTGACTGCCTGCCTGTCCGGCAGGGGGATGCATCCACCTTTCTGGCAGGCAATTCAAGTTAAAGCATCTGTGATGAACTGAAGTCATAGGTGATGAAGGTTGTAAGGTGTAGAAAGCAGTTCTCTGACAAGAAGCAATTATTCTTTTGATTCATAGATTGAGTGAGCACAGGATTCAGACAGACATAGATGCTACTTCAGGGGTTGACTCTCGGTGTTGTGTCTAAGCACTTAGTTTCACTGAATCTCAAGCTACTAGTGTACAAAGGGAAGACACTAACTCTGTGCAATACTGCCATGAATATTTCATGAAACTGGCTGAATGCAGTGTCTGAAACAGAACAGAAATCTGAAATATGGGCTCAGGAAATGTTAACCTTTAAACCACTATTTATTATGATGGCAAATACAGAATATGAATATTTTCATTGTAAGCATAACACATTTAATCTGGTATTAAATTACTATCTTCAGAAGCACTTCAATGAAAATAAACACTGGTACTGGCCTCTAATGAAGACCAAAACATTTGTAATCCCATAAATTATATGTGTTTGGCAAGCAAGTCCAAATGACTTTGGCCTAAAAATAATAACTAGGAACCAACAATTGGCTAGATTTTATCTACAGTTTCTATAAAGCTACAAATTCCATAAAAATTAAAAATGAAAAGCCACAAAGACTACGCTATTGCTACAACTCAGGTTAAAAATGGAAAGTTCAAAGGATGAAATAAACCACTCATCTTCCTACCCTGGGGAAAATACTTGAAATGAAAGAGTAAAGGCCTGGTGGCAGGATGCAGCTTCTCTGCATTCTCTTCCTGCCCCACAGCCACTCTTCTTACTCTTTGAGACAGTCTCGCGTAGCCAAGGATGACCTTGAATTTCTCCTGCCTCCACCTCCTGAGTACTAGGATTACAGGTGTGTACCACAGTGACTGGTATGTATGGTACTGAGAGCTGAAGGCAGAGTTTCGTGAACGCTAAGCAAGCCGTCTACCAATGGAGCTGCATGCCCAGCTCCTGCAGCCATTCTTTCCTCTCTCCTCTGGATTCTCCTCCTTGGCCTCTTCAGGAGAGTTAGCTTCAGCCCACCTGGTTGTGTCTCAACACTCATTATTAAGTCTACCTTTCTATCTCTGGGATGGAAACTCCCAACTTATAGTTTCAGTTTAGATACTAGAACCTCAAGCAAAATCTTCCAAAATCTGTTTTTTTTTTAATTTTTTCATTTACATTTAACTGCAAAATTAAAGAACAATAAAGAACACCCAATATTCTCCTTTGACCTCTCCCTACACACACACAGGACATGTTCATACATCTCTCTCTCTCTCTCTCTCTCTCTCTCTCTCTCTCACACACACACACACACACACACACACCACATACAATACACACACAAATAAGAACCAAAAGTAAAGAAAAATATTCCCATGCCAAAGAAAACCTGTTTAAGCAAGAAATACATACTCTCCAAAATTCCCCATGCTCTTCTGGACAGGAAACTCCTCTAGGCTAGGGAGCTTTTCTTCCCTCCTATTCACTCTCCTTTTTTATTATTTTATTTATTTATTTGAGAGAGAAAAAAGAATGAGGCAGACAGAGACAGAAAGAATGGGCGCTCCAGAGGCTCTAGGCACTGCAAACAAAGTCCAGATGCATGCATCACCTTGTGCATCTGGCTTACATGGGTCCTAGAGAATTGAACCTGGGTCCTTAGGCTTCGCAGACAAGCACTTTAACCGCTAAGCCATCTCTCCAGCCCCTATTCACTCTCTCCCTCTTAATAAACCTTTCTTAATTTAACCTCAAAAAATTTCCCAGCACAACTTAAATGAAGTGATGAGCTTCGTGATGAGCTGAGAATGTGAATGAGCAGATTGTAAATGGCTATGCCAATGGTAAGAAAGTATTTGGATTTCACTATACTGGGTTTTCCCTGTTTTTTTAAAATATTCTTCTTTTGAAATATTTATTTAGTTGAGAGAGAAAGAACAAGAGGGAAAATGACAGTGAGTATAGCTGCGCCTCTTGCTGTTGCAAAGGCAAAAGCATGCGATACTTTGTGCATCTGACTTTACGTGGGCACTGAGGAATCAAACCCCCAAGCCATCAGGCATTACAAGCAAGAACCTCAGCCATTTCCCCAGACCCTACTTATTCTTCTTGAACCAAATAATATGGTAGAAGTTCATGTAATATCATGGCTATATATGGACAATATGGTTATGGCAAAAATAATCTTTTAACATAGTAATATGACTAATACACTCTTAAGGTTTGGAAATATTTTGTAATAAATGGCATTTGAAAATTGAATTGAAAATTAGCCACTGCCTTAGACAAGATAGGGAAGTATGCTGGCACCATGCCTCACTCTTCCCAAAGGAAACAAAACAGGGCACTGTAAAACTGGGCTGAGCCTGGGATGCCTGGGAAGTAGGGATTCAAAGGTCATCACTGTCCACTTACACAGTGCTTTTTGTGAGTTGTTTTCAATAAACTCATTATCCCACAGGTTTACACTTCATTTTTTCTGCTAGACTATTCTATTTTAAAACACTAAAATAATTTTGGAGGCTATGTTGGAAGGGGGGAGAAAAAGGATTTTAAAATTAGAGATTTCAATCCGTCCCATTTTAATAGAGAGAGGGATTTGGGAAAGATTTAACAATGTACTGTTTTTTCCATTTCAATTTAAATTCTGTGTTCCCTACTGACTACAGGCATCCTTCACCTTACATACACATGGTTTCTCATCACACTGATAGCACTTTCCATGGAATTCTACTGGAGAAAGAAGCTGGGTGGTATGTTCTAATTTCACAGAGGAAGAAATTAAGGCCCAAGGCTCAATGAGCCTCCCAAGCCACAGCAGCGGGACTGAATGTGGACCCTAGTATGCAAATCAAATCTATTTTTGTACCAACTTAAATAATTTCTGGATTCTCTTTTTAAGCCTACAATCCTCCCATCCTGGATGGAACTCAGTTATGAAGAGACAGCTCACTTTCACTGTATCACTTATAACTTTAATTATCATTTTCTTACTTAAAACTTATTTAAAGATCATGCTGCATCATTATTAAGCAGTTATTTCAATTGCCAGTGTGTCATATATTTAGGTAAAATGGCTACAAAATCTCTGAAAGTGGCTGAGAAGAAGACATGTATCCTATTTTTAATAATTAAATTGATTGGAAAGCAGCCTAATGGCAAATCTTGTAATACTTCATTCAAAAATTAAAGAAGGGGTAGAGAGATGGCTTTGTAGTTAAGCGCTTGCCTGTGAAGCCTAAGGACCCCGGTTCAAGGCTCTATTCCCCAGGACCCATGTTAGCCAGATGCACAAGGGGGCACACGTGTGTGGGGTTCGTTTGCAGTGGCTGGAAGCCCTGGCGCTCCCATTTTCTCTCTCTCTCACTCACTCTATCTGCCTTTCTCTCTCTCTCTCTCTCTCTCTCTCTCTCTCTCTGTCTCAAATAAATAAATAGAAATGAACAAAAAAAAATAAAAAAGAAAGAAAGAAACCCTGTCTCACACAAGGTGTAAGGCAAGGACCAACACCCAAGGTTAAACAACAAAAAAAAAAAAAAAACAAAATTAAAGAAAATGAAAACTCATTCTGCCATGCTGTTTCTCTGAGCTGCTAACAAGCATGCCCTTCAGTGATCTGTGCATAAGTAACAACTCCTTGCTGAGACTGAACAGCGAAGACTTTTATTTAGCAAACAAAACCAAACAGTTCCAACTGTGTCAACTTGTGCAAATCTGTCTGGCTATAGAGCTTCCCACACTCTGGAAGGCCTTTTGTTTCTAATTATTTTGTTGCTGGAAGTAATAGAGATCTTCCATATAAATAGTACATACAACAAAAGCCATGATTCAATTAGACTGCACATAGTCAGCCTAAGATTGGGTCACCACAACATTCACAAGCTTACTAATGACAAGTAGCTCTCAGCTCTTCCTACCAACTATTTGGGATTACTTCAAATCTTATTACCATCACTTCCTCAACTGCGGGACACTTTACATGTTATGATTGTTTTTGAGGCAGGGTATTTATTCCCTTGCAGCAGAGTCCAAACTAGTCTGGGCTGCCACCGAACTTGTAATTCTCCTAGCTCAGCCCCCCACATTTTGGGATTATAGGCATGTGCCACCATAGGTTCTGTAATTTTTGTAAGCCATATTGTAAGCATTATGCATATTTTCTAATATGTTAGGTTATAATACTCCTACTCAATGTTTGAAATGCTAAAATAGGAGCTAGAGAGATTGCTCAGTAGTTACGGCACTTGCTTGCGAAGCCTATTTTGCTTACTGTTGAATAAACAGATTTGCACCTGTTACCTGGAAGATATTTAGTTTTGCACACGAAGATGAATGAGACCAAACACGACCAGTGAGAACCTCTGGCAGTGGGCTCATTAATGTAGAACATGTATGTCCTGCTGCGAACACCGTAAGATAAATACAGCACTGTTTTCATATGAAAATACATGCCGCAGTGAGGCAAACTTTAAAGAAAGGTTGGCTTGTGGAAAGTGGAACGGAGCTACACACCAATTAGTCTAACAGGGAAAGGGGTAGTTCTCACATGGGGTATGTGCTTCCTCTGTTTCCCTTTGGGAGTAATTTTACAGGAACATCTGGAAAGGACTACATGAAGATTAAAACATCACAAGTAGAAAAAATAACATCCTCACCCTAAGAAATATTTTGTAACTATGCATCCAAAGTTAAAAATGTCCTTAACATTAACCTGTATCATGTTAAAGACTAACATGGAGAATTTCCATTGGCTTAGCCTACAAGTATGCAATAGAACCTTGGTTTCTGAGAATCCTAAAGTTAGCACTTATTACATAAAACGTCTTTAATTTAGCTCTTATTTTCCCATTGCCGATTTTATCTGAGTTCTAGGTCAATGATGCAACCACAAATTTAGGAAGACTTTTGAAAGGTGCCTCCACCATCTACTAGTATCATGCTGGTAAAGTCACTGGTAAAAGCCTATACTGGGGCTGAGGAAACAGTTCAGTAAGGGAAGTGCTTATCTCACAGGCGTGAAGACCTGAGCTCAATCCCCAGTGCCCATGTGGAAAATGTTGAATGTAGTGGCACATGCATGTAAATACCAGCACAGGGGTGGCAGAGACAGGAGGATGCCTAGGGCTTAGCAGCTAACTAATGAACCCAATTGATGAGCTCCACCCAAAGAATCATCCTGTCTCCAGAAGATATTGATGCAGTGTGCTATTGGTCAGGAAGGTTTCTGAGGCCCCCAAAACAAACGCAGGCCCTTGCCAAAGCACTCGGTGGGTAACCAAGTGCTTGCCCACCAGACATAGATGGTAAGACCTTATTGCTAAAGGCACTACAGGCTTTAGTCACAGAATTTTGAGAAATCAAGCTAGAACTAAGATGGAAGCCATCTCCCTGCTGGCTACCCATCAAAGTGCTAGAAAGTGCTACGTGAGCTGATAAGAGAGAAAGGACATCAGCAATCTTAACAAGCAATGGATCCTGCAGGCTACAAAATCAACCAGGCAGGCAAGATGTACCCAACAGCACAATTAAGTTATGAAGGGGTAATCATATGCTCTCTTATTAGATGAGGCCTTGTTCAGTGGGAGGGAACTTACTCCTGGTACTGAGAACTGAGTCAAAAGCCTAGGACTTGGAAGGTCACAGACCCCAGAGGGAAGCTTCCACTGTTCTTTGGCTGAAACTGAGATATTATGGCCACTGAAAAACCTTCTAATTGTGTATGTTTATGCCCCATGAGCAACACTGAGGTCACTTTTAGTTAAAACCTTCTTTTTACAGAGGGAGGCAAATACTAGGAAGACCCAAGACTCACAAAAATGACAAGAAGAGAAATCTGGGCAGGGCTTAGCACTGGACGGGTCATCTCTACCACACCCACCAGGGCTCAGGGAATATTGCAGAGGAAGTGGAAGAATTAATATGAGTACTACACTTACTGCTAGCCAGAGAAGCTTCTCTATGGAGGAGGCAGACACTGAGAAGACTCAAAACTCATCAAAGAAGACAGTATGCAGCTGCCTAGGGCTCAACACTAGAGATTTCTGTCACATCCTCCAAGGCTCAAGGACCATTGCGGAAGGAAGGGTAAAAAGAATGTAAGAACCACGGGGTGCATAGGCATCCTCTACAGCAGACACTGTCCTTCTGACATGAACCAACTGGTGCATTCCCAAACCTCAGAGGCACCGATACCCCCACAGGTCAGCAAGGTTCTGAGCCTATCAACATTTGTCATGAAAAACAGAAGAAGACAGAAGGAATGAGCCAATGAAACAGAGAAAGGGCTACCTTGAAAGAGGGGAAGAGGACAGAAGTGGGGGAAGGGACAGAAGAGGATAATGGGACAGGAACAAGATCAAATTACTGTATGTTTATATATTAAAGTTGCCCCCCCAAAAAGGTGGATGATGTTCTTGAGAATCTCACTCACATATGTACACCCATACACATATGGATACATATGCACACACCACACATACACAAACACATGTTTAAAAACACTGGAGACCCCTTAACTAAACAGTCTAAATTTAATTTACACAGTTGGGACTGGGGATGTAGCTTGGTGGCAGAGCATTTCACTGGCACACGAAAGGCCATAGTTTCAATCTCCATTATAACATAACAAAAATTCTGTTGTTCATACGATTAAAATCATGGAGTTTAGATTATTATCCACTGGGGGGAATATTAGAGACATTGAGCTACAATCACAGTTCTGCTGGCATAAAGTTATTTGTGGCCCTTATTTGACAGCTTCAGTGAAGACCTCCCTGGGCCTAAGGAAACGGGGTTACAGATGATACATAGGGACCTTTCAGAGAAGTCATCACCAGCAGAGTACACTGCAGGGGGCAAGCAGTAATAACCAAGAAAGCTTTATAATCCACATGATCTATTGCTTTAAGTCACGAAATACTTGCACTGCAAAGGAACCCCAAAGTACTTCAATCACGAAGGTCTCACACATGAAACCTCCCACTGAAGAGGAGTAGCCTCAGACTGCGGCACTCCTGGACCATGATCCCTCAGTATGACCAACAAGGCCACCGAATGAGACTTGATGCTATTCTAGGGTCACCTAACTCAAAATTTCAAAGGAAATCTAGGAAGATGCCAGTTTGACAAGGACAGTTAGTTAACATGATAGCACAGGGCCTATGTTGGTTACACTTGTCTCTCACCCTGTGGGGTAATAACCATTATTTCATCAACAGGATCGGTATGATGCTAACCTATGACCCACAGTGAGGAAGAAGCTGATGTTTTTGAGCATGGGTAGGAGCTGATTTAGGACAAGGAAAATGGAGAGAGCCCCTTACAGTTCTGTTTGGATCATTTGCCCTTGCCTTTCTTTTTTCTTTTTATTTCCTGAAGCAATCACTATAATTGCCTCTAAAGTTTGTTTGTTTGTTTAAAAAACCCACAAAACTGAATTAGAAAGATGGGGAGTCTCTGGCAAAAGCAGATGCCATTATGGTTTTTCCCTCAAGCCTGGGCATGCTGGAACGGCACCCAACAGTCACGGGGACAATGCAGGGTGATGCCTGCTCTAAACATTAGCTAAGGACAAAATAACTATTTTCAGATTAAAATAAATACTTCTCATCCTAGGTCATCTTATTTCAAAAAAAAAAAATGTAACCTCTACCTTCATGGTGGGTACCATGGGAACATTCTTCCCAGAGAAATCTGCTGTGTAGGCAGTATCTCTATCTCGGTAGTGGTGTTCTCTACCCATCATTCTGTTGCTAGTGGTATTTTAGAACCCTGGGATTACAGAGACCCAGAAGTTAGACATGCATGGCACTTTAGTTATGGGTAGGGGGCCACCGGGAGAAGGTAAAGATGTGTGAAGGTCAGTAATGCAACGTGCAGGAAACAGCCTGCAGTTCCATTTCCTTTTTCCCACACTTACGCTCTTCACAAGTGCTCAAACCTCATGCCTTCTCAAACTGCTGGGGGATTTTCAGAAGGCACCATGCCTTGCTAATGACAAGAGTAAGATTCCCTCTCGCTTCTTTGTCACAGCACTTACTCTGAAGTGCAACCTTACAGTCCATCAGATAAATCAGTCTCCTTCCCACCTCCCACTAAAGCCCAAGGATTGCAATGAAATCACATGTCCTTGTACCTATAATACTGGTGCTTCACGTACAGCGCTGTCAACTTCTGTCTCCTGAGGACAGGGGATAGAAAGCATAGTAAGTCCCCCTTACATATTGTCTATGCATGCACACCGTTGTAACGATGGCAGGGACACACTGGAAAAATGCGTCATTATACAATGATGTAGTCATTGTGTGGACATGGTAGCACACTTTTACACAGTCCCAGATGAAATGTCCTGCTACATGGGAATAATGTACTATATACTGTCCACTGCTGACCGAAACACGGTTGTAGAATACACGTGTGTGTGTGTGTGTGTGTGTAAGTATATGCAGTGTGTGTATTTTCAAGTAATCCCATAAGTAAAGTTCCAGAGCTGCATCAGCCCACGTCAAGCTCTAGCAGCAGTACAGTCTTCTCTACACAGCCTGACTGACTCTGGGCACAGCAGGCTGCAGAGACAGCTCCCTAGAGCAGCTGGTCTCCTCCAAATCTTTCTCTTGCCTTTCCTCACTCTAGGGACCCATTCCCTATCAAATTCTGCCTTCCAGGCATTCTTTGTCCTCACCCTCTGTTCTCTTCCTCAGAAAAAAAAAAAAAAGCTCCAAATGATCAGGCCTTGAACAATATTGCTGTCCAAATGGGTTCAAATGCGTTTAAATCCCATTTCCACAACTGAGTAGCTTTTGCTACCTCAAGCAAATTACTTAAGCTCTTCCTCACAGACTCCGTTTTCTATCAATAAAAGAAGCGTGCTAGCACTCACTTCACAGCGTTGTTCTGAAGATTAGGAAAATAAATCCAGTGCCAGAGGGTTTCCTCAGAAAATATATTTTCTCTTCTCATACCAAAAGAAAAAACAATCAAGCGTTTCATTAAAAAAAAATGTCAAAGGAAGGATGGGGAAGCTAAGGATTGGTCAGCATAACCAGGTCTTTTCAAAACTTGTGTATGCATGGTAAGAAACAATGGTTTCTAGGCATTTTAGACTTCATTAAAGTTGGAAAAATCTCAGAAATTATAGAGAAATGATGAACATATACAAACAGGCTTTAGTGAGTCCAAAAGGAATAATTAATAATAAACTTGTCAACTTTTCATGTTAACACTCAAGAAACTAATTTCTGTTACACACACACACACACACACACACACAAAATTCCAACATAGATACAACATATCTCACACAAACATTTTCAGATATTCACTGTTGTAGGAAAACCCTTCTCCGTTGGCATTTTAAAAGCTGCAGCTGGACTGTGGGTGCAACAGCACTGGGCAGCTGTGTGCTGGGGGTGGGGTATGTCAGGAATGACTGCGGTTATCAAGGCATTTCTAAGTAAGGAGCCCTTGGAACGACATGAGAGTGAGAGGTCATGGGAAAACAAGTTCTGCTCACCCTACTTCCTGGCAGCATTCTCCGTGCACAAGCCATAAGCAATTCATGTTTATAAAGCTAGAAAGGGGGCTTACTAGAGGAGAGTGAAGTACACACACACACACATTACACTTCAGTTACATCACACTTTAATTTTCTTTCCTTTAAAAAATCGTAGTTTTAAAATCTTAGCATACTTCACTGTTCAAAGTATTTAATCCCTAAAGCTTTCATAAATTCATTTATAGAATTTTTAATCAAAGGTAATCACACAAATAAGACTCAATTAGGAGAAAATAGTTGAGTCTATTTTGTCCTCTTCAGAGCAATATGCAATTTGAGGCTCTGCTTTAGAGTCATAGAAAGAAATTTCTCAGGATTTCAAGCATTCAATTTCAGAGGTCTTCTGGTTCAAATAAAACCCAAGAGCAATGTAATTAACTAAAAGCCAAAAGCCACTTATTTTATAGTTAGTTTGGTAAAACTCTAAAAAAGTTTAGCCTAAAGATCACCAGTTAAAGCAATCTCAAATAATACAACCGACACTGCTATGCCATTGTTTAAGGACTGTAAACTGGGTGGCCCATGTCTAACTCAGCACCAGGAGGAAAAGAAAGAAGACCAGGAGAGTTCAATGCCAGCCACTACGTAGAGAGCATGAAGCCAGCCTGGGCTGTATAGGACCCTGTCTCAAACAAAGTGAACAAAAAATAAAAACACTGAGAAATCTATTATTTGTCTTAATGGCAGAATTCTGGAGAAGATAACATTTTTAAGAAGTTCACTTACTAACTAGGTCTAGTGCTAAAGAGTTTTGCTTAAGTTCTGGAGTACAAGCTTTCTTCATAGCTATGGACTTACCAGTGGGAGGGGCCACGGCCGCCCCTGCTTGAATGTTATTAAATCAAACAATCAGACAAAACACATGAAACATTGACCTTGGCGTGGAATGCTACAGGCATAGTTTTCCTCCCCCCTGCTTCTTCTTAAAGCAAAAGAACACAAAATATTCCAGCATGAAATGTAATAATAAACAGATCTCCACACGCTGGCTTCGTTTGTAATAAAACAGTTCTACTCTTTTACTATCATCTCAGTAGTGATCACAGTTCCTGTATAACATACTTTTCTACTTTTTCAAGGGGAATACATGGCTTACAGATTTTGTATGTGTTACTCTCACTGACACAAACTGTAAACTTTTCTTAAATAAAACAGTGAAGAAACCAATGAGCAAAGTTAGACTTGACATGCAAAATGGGAACAAATACACGTTATAAGTGCTGAGGCTGTCTAAAGTAAGTCTTGAAGCTAACATCAGATCCTGCATAGTATCTTTTAAACCTCTGACAAAATGGTACCGTTATCAGTCTGAGCGACTTCTGTCCTTCCACAAAGTACTGAGTTTCAAACCCATGGCTGCTCCTAACATCAGCATCTAACAAGATAACCTTTCGTAGGTACTTAAATGCCCAGTCTCCTTCTCACCTTTCCCCTACAAATAACTATCAGAAATGAAGACAGAGGGCTGGAGAGATTGCCTAATGGTTAATGCACTTGTCTGTGAAGCCTAAGGACCCAGGTTCAATTACCCAGTACCCACATAAGCCATATGCACAAGGTGGCGCATGTGTCTGGAGTTCATAAGCAGTGGCTAGAGGCCTAGTGCACCCATCCTCTCTCTATCTGCCTCTCTGTCTGCCTCTCTGTCTGTCTGTCTGTCTGTCTCTCTCTCTCTCATAAATAAATAAATAAATAAATAATTAAAAGGGTTTTTTGTTTTTTTTTTAATGAAGAGAGAAGCTGGGCATGGTGGCACACACCTCTAATCCCAGCACTTGGTAGAAAGACCAATTTGAGTTTTGATAGTAAAGTCCAGGTTTAGAGTGAGACTCTAACTTAAAAAAACAAAAAAGTGAAGTGAAAACATATGTAAATAATTCCCTCTAGATAGTAGAATACTTTTAACCAACTCAACATTTGATGGCCATGATGGTTAATCTTGCCAACTAGATAGGATTTAGAATCACCACATAAACAAATCTCTGGGCATGTCTGTGAGGGATTTTCTAGATTAGGCTAATTGAGGTAGGAAGACTCATCCTAACTAGGTGCAATTCCATGGGCTGGAGGTCCCGCACTGTATTAGAAAGGAGAAAGCTAGCTGAGCATCAGCATTCACCACTCTGCTTCTGACTGTGGACAGTGTGACCAGCCCCTTCCTGCTTCTACCCCCATGCCTTTGCTGCCATGATTTACTATACCTTTGAAGTGGAAGCCCAGATAAACTCTTTCTCCCTTAAGCTGCTTCTATTTGGTCTGAGCAGCTTGATCAACATAATCTATTACTGCCTCATTCTAGTAAAAAAAAATCCCATAAGGATGAATTTCTTCTGTTGTAAGTTTTAAAGACAGTAGACTTCATTCTTTCATAAATAATTAAGCACTGACTCAGGGTTGATCAATCCCAAGCCTGGCATACAAGCGTGTGAGAAGAGTCAGTGATAAGTAAGGACAGAATGGGCCAAGGCTGAAGAGTTAGCTTAGAGATTAAGGCACTTACCTGCAAAGCCTAAGGACCCAAGTTCCAATTCCCCAGTACCCATGTAAACCAGATGCACGAAGTGGCACATGTGTCTGTAGAATATTTGCAGTGACTGGAGACTCTGGCATGCCCAGAGGCCATGGTGTGCCCATTCTCTATCCGCCTCTTCCTCTCTCTTAAATAAATTATATACATATATATGTGGATATATGTATGTGTATGTGTATGTATATGTATATATAAAAGAATGAGCCACTGCCTGGACTTCATGGATAGAGCAGAGCTTCTAGAGTAACTGTTGGCTAGAAGGGCACTCAACAGAAAAACACATGGAAACCCAAAGCTTATAAAAGAAAAGCTAAAGTTAGAAGTAAAATGATGTGTGCAGTAATAATGATCGCAAAATTAACACACACATGCAAACCCACACACAAAAGCTATATAGAGGTGCCATGGTTCCACATAAGGTCACATGGCCCAACACTCTGGGCCTATTGTGACCCACTACATCCTGGTGGAAGCACATATTAAAGGAGGCTGATTCAGCTTATGGCAGCCAAGAACAAAAGGATAAGTTGGGGTCCCAATACTGCCTTCAAGGACCTACCCACAGTGACCTAACTCCTTTCTGCCATGCTCTTCCTCCTGTATTTTCTACCACCTCCCAACAGTGTCATGGGCTGGTGACCAAGCCTTTAATACATTCACTTTGGAGAATACTACATCCAAGGTATAAAAGTAACCCCCCTGAGCAAAGTGGTCTCATTCATTTGCATAGGTGATTTCTTTTCTTATGGAATACATATAATAAAGGCAGTTATTCTTTCATAGAATTAAAAGATAGCCACAACCTTCTCTAATTTTCTTTAAATTTGTTCTCTACTTGTTTACAAAAATCCTAACAAGTCTATTTGCTATATTCAATTAGATATCCTAAGTGTTTTTGTAAGTCCTTTTGCAAACAGAATAGTGCCCTATAGTTCCCCATAGCCAGTGACTCATTTTAAACGGGTTCAGTTGTCCCCTTGATTTGGCAGAGTGCTCCATCAAAGCACTCTGGAACTGTTCCTCTCTCCCTGCATTATCCCATCATCAGGAGGTTAGGTGTAAGTGCTTGATTAAAAAGGTGGGGGAAAAGGGAATTGTGGTTTCCCATGGTTATCTGGCTTTGTTTTGGTTGCTTTTGCTGATGTTGTTGTTTTTATTTTTCAAATGAAAGACACTGTTTATGAAAGCCAAACAGATATAACATTTCAATGGAATAAAGACAAAGTAGTTAGCTTATAATAAACATTAAGATCTTTTTGAAGAAATTAAGCCATATCCTCCAGGTCTATGGGTTGACAATAACTCTACTTTCTATAAAAGGTGCAACAAAAGGATTGTTTGATGAACTGAAAAATATAGCAGCATTCAGAAAAGCGAGGAAGGAGCACAGTCACAGTCACTCTCGGGGCTACAACTGTCTGTACAACTCAATCCCTATTTATCACACTGGGAAAAGAGGTAGAAGCCATGTTTGTCTACCAGACTCCTCTAATGTGCTCAGATACCATGATGTCTCGACCCAGGCTTATCTCAGAAGTGAGACTCAAGGGGATTTCCACCAAGCTCTTCATCCCTAAGTGATATCTGGGAAGCCCCCGGCATGGATCCACAAAAAGGAAATTCAGAGGCGAGGCAGCAAATAGAAACATAAAAGAAGAGAAAATGTTCCCAAGCTCCACCAAACTGTTAGACGTATCGTATCTATCCCTATTTTTGCCTAATCCACTGAGGCTTCAAAAAGAAATCAATTTAATTAAATTAAACAAAACAAAATCATGCATCTTCCTTTGATCTAGATGGTCCCTAGAAGAAACAGCTGGTTCATAATTTTTTCAAAAAACAAGAAAACTGTCACAGCTCTGAAAATGACCCTTTTCTTTACTATCTTGACTCATGAACAGTGTACATACGGCCTTTCACACTACCTGCGTAAACAAAGACAGCCCTTCAAATCTCACATCAAACGTTATGGTACAGGTAAGACACTGTCCTGTCACTGACTTTACCCAGGTCTTCAGTAGGTCTAACTTTTAAAAGCTACTGTAAGACTGGAAATCATGCAAACTACTTCCCCAATAAGAATAAAGCAAATGACATAAAATTACTTTCTGTTGGAGTCACTCATGGCATTTCCTCTTCAAGAGTTTAAAAAAAAAACCACAAGAAAACAAAAGGGATTCCACCCACTCAGAGAAATTAAAGTAGAAGGGCAAGAACTTTATAGATTCATGGGCTTAGTATTAAAGTCTAAACACAAATAATGATATTAATCATAAAAATATTCAAAGGAGAAAACAGAGCAAGATGGGCAACATGAAAATGTCCTGTGATGCTTGGCTCTTCACCACTCAGTGAGGATACGCATCAAGCGAGTCAAGAGGGAAGGCCCACATGCAGCTCTCCAAGACCCAATAATGGGCGCGTTTCTTCTCTTAAGCCATTTCACACTGTCCGCTGTATGCATCTTAATTTTGCTTCTTCTTTTTCTTGTCAATGCAATCCAACAGCATCTTTACCAGGATAATCCACCAGTATCATTATCAGTTGTAATCCACCAGCCTCTTTTTTTTTAAGAAAAACAAAATTATTTTCAAGCAGATATTTATTTTCAAGAGATAGAGAGAAGAGAAAAAAACAGTGAGAATGGGCACACCAGGGTTTCCAGCCACTGCGAATGAACTCCAGATGCATGTGCCACTTTGTGTGACTTTATATGGGTACTGGAGAATCGAACCCAGGTCGTTAGGCTTTGCAGGCCTGAGCCATCTCTCCAGCCCTCCACCAGCATCTTTATCAGAGTACTTTATTCTGATGAGCCCAAAAACAATAAATGAAGAGTGTTACATCTCTGGTATCATAGTCCACTTGAGTGCCTCACTTAGATACTTGAAAGTTTTCAACTTAGAAAACTGAGAACATCAGCCTGTCCTATAATGTCACTTTCTGAAATGTGAATCAGGTCATTCATGACTAGTAGACAGGCTATTAGAGAGAATAACATCAGTCCAAGTGTGAATTTTTGCCCCTAACACTCTAAAGCCATCAGGGAAAAAAATCTTCACAATTGAAAAAAAAGTCTTCACCCTGTGTTGTGCTTTGAATAGAAAATGGACCCCATGGGCTCATGTGTTTGATCACTTGATCCCCAGAGGGTGGTGCTGTTTTCAGAGGTTTGGGAGGTGGGGCCTAGCTGGGGAAGTTCATCACTTGCTCTGGGGCATGGCGCTGATCCTCACAGCCTGGCCCCTCCTAGGCCTGAGCTCTCTGCTTCCTGTCCACAGGAATGCAGAATCCACGTCACAAGCCACTGTGCCTTCCCCACCATGATGACTGCCTCACCTTAAACTATGAGCCCAAATCACTCCTTCCTAAAGCTGCTTTATCCAGGTGATAAGAAAAGCAACTAATGTGTCATTTATGAGGACTTCCTGAAAACAGAAACACTGCAGAAGAGCCTTCCCTCAGCACGAGGAGTGTGGAATTTGTGCACTGCATACCCGCTGCAACTTCCACAGCAGGCAGCGATGTCCTGGATCTGCACATGACGTGCAAGTTAGAAATGTTTACATTAAAAACACAATGACTAGAAGTCAACACCATGCAGCAGATTTTTCTGAGGAATGAAGAAACCTGGAGTAGAAGGCTGGGAAGGATGGATGGGTGCTGGGTACAGATGCCAGTGGAGTTTGAACTCCGCTGGGGTTGTTTGTTTTGTTTTATAAAATCGGGACTGTTTGTTGTTCTCACTGTTCTACTTCAAGTTTAGAAGTTTTTGGTAATCTTCCCTTAACCCTATTTGTTCTCTTAAATCCTGTTATTTGTGTGTGTGTAGTAGCTAAAAATCATAAGCTTTCCCGGGAATATATTGTGGCAGTATTATCTACATGTGAGCAAAAGAAAGCACAGGATGTCTGGCTTCACAGATCTGCTAAAGGTGTGCCCCATCATGCTCTCTGACACAGGCTAGGTCTTCTCAAACATTATTGCACTTCTGAATCACTGCTGGGTACTTCCAGTGAGCTCCACACTTTAGGTGAAATCAACCAAGTGATGTCAATGCTGCTGATCTATGACCTGCACTTGGAATGAAGACAATGAAACACACTACCCCGCGCTAGAATCAAACTGATACCATGCTGGATGGCTTACCACTACTGTACCCTTACATTTACCCACTATCAGAAGAGAACATAAAACTGGCTGTGGGGATGGGCAAGTAAATGGGCATAATTAAGCAAAGTACATTACACACTATCGAATTAATGACATGCTAGAATCCTCTACAAGATCAGCAATCTATTTCATTACCATGAACAAATTATACCCTATTATACTAATATCTTCTTGAAAGTTAAGATTTTTTAAATTTTTTTTATTTATTTACTTACTTCTTTGAGAGACAGGAAGGGAGAAGCAGAGAGAGAGGGAGAAAGAGTTGGGTGCACCAGGGCATCCAACCACTGCAAACGAACTCTAGACGCATGTGCCACCTTGTACATCTGGCTTATGTGGGTACTGGGGAATTGAACCTGGGTCCTTGGGTTTCAGAGGCAAGCGTCTTAACTATTAAGCCATCTCTCCAGCCCCAAAAGTTAAGATATTTAAATATTTACTTGCTTTTAAAAATATTTTATTTATTTATTTGACAGAGAAAGAGGGAGAGGTTGAGAGGGAGAGAGAGAATGGGAGCACTAGGGCCTCTAGCCACTGAAAACGAACTCCAGACATGTGGGCGCCCTTGTGCATCTGGCTAACGTTGAGTCCTGGGGAATTGAACCTGGGTCCTTTGGCTTTACAGGCAAAATCCTAAACCACTAAGCCATCCTTCCAGCCCTTAGTTGCTTTTTTCATTGCTGTGACCGAACACCTGACAAGAAGTCACTTAATAAAGGAAGGATTCATCTTGGTCATACTTGCAGAGGATCTAGTCCACTATGGGGGCGACGGAGTGGCAGCAGGAGCAGCTCTCTGCGTGGTGGCCGGAGCATGAGGCTTGTTTATACCTCAGCAGACCAGGAAGCAGAGACAGACAGGAAAGAGCGGAGACATAAAGCTCAAGTCCCACCCACCCCCAAAGTGACTCACTTCCTCCAGCTAAGCTGCGCTTCCCTAAGGCTCCAAACATCCCAAAACACCACCACCTACCTGGACACCAAGTATTCAAACATATGAGCCTACAGGAGACATTTCACATCTAAGCCATAGCAAGTATCAACATAAAATGTTGTAGAACAGTCCAAGGGTTGTCAAAATTCTTGCAAAATGGGACACACTGTAATATACACTGCTGTCGTTTTTAAAATAGACTTTAATTGAGGACTGATGTTGGGTCCTTGAGTTAATTTGAAAGCCCTCTTGACTGCCCATTCACTATTCATGAAAGTAGCCTTAGCAATGACTTAAATATTCAAAAATGAGATGTCTTCTTGTAATTTTCTGTTCTCATACATTACCTTATTAAATGAAAACTTTACTGCACAAAGCAGCTAATAACCACAAAAGTCTCTATGTGCATGCTCGGGTTATAGGCCCATGGGATTTGACAGACTTTAAAACTAATGCTAGAAAGTGAATAGAGAAAGGAGGTGGAAGAAGAGAAAAAGAGATGCAGTTTGTATTCAATCTTTAAGATCGTCAAATAGATATGGGCCTCCTCCATTAAAACTAGGAAATGTGGGAATGGAGAGATGGCTGGGCAATTAAGGCGCTTGCCTATGAAGCCTAAGAACCCAGGTTTGATTCCCCAGTACCCACATAAGCCAGGTGCATAAAGTGTTGCACGTATTTGGAGTTTGTTTGCAGTGGCTAGAGGCCCTGGTGTCCCCATTCTCTATCTGCCTGTTAATCTCAATCTCTCTCTCTCTCCCTCTCTTTCAAATAATAAATAAATAAAATATTTTTTAAAAACTAGAAAATATCAGCTGGAGAAATGACTCCATGGTTAAGGTACTTGTCTGCAAAGCCTAATGCCCAGGGTTTGACTCCCTATTGCACACATAGAGCCAGATACACGAAGTGGCGCATGTATCTGGAGTTTGTTTGCTGTGGCTACAGGCCCTGGCATGCCCATTCTCATTCTCTCTCTCTCTGTCTCCCTCTCTCTCTTTCTCCTTGCAAATAAATAAAAAAAAAAAATGCAAAAACTAAAAAATGTGATTCTATGTTTCATTTTTTGACTATCCCCTTAGTCTCAACATAGGTTAAAAGATCAGATAGGTACATAAATCACCCTAGACAGTGTTAAAACTTATAGTCTAATGACAAACCTCACTTAAAAAAGAACAACCGGCCAGGTGTGGTGACGCACGCCTTTAATGCCAGCACTCAGGAGGCAGAGGTAGGAGGATCGCCATGGGTTCAAGGCCACCCTGAGACAACATAGTGAATTCCAGGTCAGCCTGAGCCAGAGTGAGACCCTACTTCGAAAAAAAAAAAAAAAAAAAAAAAAAAAAAAAAAAAAAACCTAGAATCTTTGCTTTTACAGGAAATGGCTTTGCTATACATAATTTCTAGAAGCCACTAATAAGTATCTAGTTTGTGTAAGTACATTTTAATATACAAGTAAAGCTTGATCTCTTAAGGAATTTTGGTCTTCATTTGAATACATTTTGTTATTGCCCTCAGCAATCCCTTCATAATGCAAGTATGCACTAAGACTTAAGCTTCGCAACCCTACAGCACTAAGGAAACAAACAAAAAGCACAAGTTTGTGAAATGAATTTTTAAGCTGACATTTATGAAGCTCGTCCTATGTGCTAAGCATTCTCCCAATGGCGTATAAATAGACTTAACCTATCTGACAGTCAATCCTGTGAGCCGAGTATGTTTCCCATTTCATAGACAAGCAACAGAGGCTTACATATATTAAGACATTCAGCTAGCTGCAGTCAGCACCTAGACTTGAATCTAGATGGTGAACCGTGGAATCAAAGCTCTTGTGTACTATTTGTAAATTAGTTTTCCTAAAATGGAAGTGCATATGAACTCCCCAGGCTCCCCATACACTGTTTTGCTCGGGTCTGTGATGATTTACTCTAAAGTAAGCATTACTAAAAAAAAAAAAAAAAAAAAAAAAAAAAGGAATGTGTGAACAAGTTAATCTGACTCAGTATTTGGTGCTGGCTAATTAGTGATGTGTGTTAACAGAATCAACATCTTGATGTTAGATAATTAACACATGAAATATCTCTACAGATTTTAGGGCTGCTTGAGTAGCACAGAAAGCAGTAGAGGTCATTTTCCAATTGCAAACCTGGTGTGTATAGTAGATGTCGCATTGGCAGAGGAGGCGCATGAACAAGGCATAGTACACTCATTCCCACATCCACTGGAGCTTCCAAGGGTCTTGGGTGTTTGAACTCACCACAAGACCTATCTATCTTGTAGGGACAGATCTCACCAAAAAATCAGACCATGCATCTGAAAATCCAAGTAAGGAATTCTCCAAGCCAGACCACAATAGCAGCTTTAAAATTAGGGATTCAAAGTGGCACATGCATCTGGAGTTGTTTCTGGTGGCTGGAGGCCCTGGTATGCCCATTCTCTCTGTCTCTTTTCTCTTTATCTCTCTTCTTGCAAATAAATTAATAATTTTAAAAAAGTTTAAATAAAATAAAACTAGGAACTCAGGGCTGGAGAAATGGCTTAGCAGTCAAGGTGTTTGTCTGCAAAGTCAAAGGACCCAGGTTCAATTCCCCAGGACCACGTAGGCCAGATGCACAAGGGAGTGCATGCGTCTGGAGTTTGTTTGCAGTGGCTGGAGCCCTGGCACACCCTCTCTCGCACGCGCGTGCACTCTTTCTCCTTCTTTCTCTCTGTCAAATAAATAAATAAATAAAAATAAAATATTTAAAAACAAAAAAAAATTAGAAAAGAGAATTTAAAAGGAAAGAGACACAGCACGCAAGGAATAACATTGAAGTTGTCTTTAGGCCTCCACACGTGTACACACACAAGCAGCTAGCCAGTGCACTCTGAAGCCTAAACACAAACTTTCACCCAGGCTCCCAGACTCCAGAGTGGCCACACAGGCCAGTACCAGCAACTGGAAGAACCTACTTCTCTGCAACAGCCTCTCCTCATGGTAACTACAAGCTGCAAAGAATCACAAGAATGCCGCTCTGAGTCCTGACTTTGGACTTGTAAGAGAACACAGTGACAGAAATCTCAGTCATACTAGCATCATTTCTAATTTTTAGGATCATTTAGAAAGATTTATTTTATTAAAAAGCTAAAAGATAATGAAAGCCTACACAAAATAATACAGAATTTTTTTTTAATTTATGCAACCCACTTGAAGAAATTTAATTAAAATTTGCAATTTGTTGGACATGGCCTATGTCAGCGTGTGCATGAGGCTTAATCAAAGACACATGCATTCTGATGGTCCTTGAAGGGAAAGGAATTCAAGCTTTGACATGCATGTTCAGTGTTTCTTAAAACCTGTAAGAAAGCAGCCCTGGCTTGCCAGTTGTAATTAAATTCTAGCCAAAGGAGGCCATTCTTGATCAGAGGGCCATCTCCACACTCACCCACATACCCAGACTGCAAGAGCAAGCAAGGCTGAGCAGCCATCTACCCCTATCTCTGGATTCACATAAAATGCAGCCAAGGGCCTGAGGAAGGAGCTAAGAGGTAGAACATTTACACAGCATGTTCAAAATCCTAGATTCAAACCCAAGTACTTTGAAAACAAAGCTAAGCAAACAAACAAAGAAACTTTAGGACCAGGATTAGTGGTGCATGCCTTTAATCCCAACACTCAAGAGGCAGAGGTAGGAGGATCTTTGTGAGTTAGAGGACAGCCTGAGACTACATAGTAAATTCCAGGTCAGCCTAGGCTAGATAGAGTGAGTCCCTACCTCAAAAAAAATAAAAATAAAAAAACTTTTAAAAAGCTCTAAAATAAAAGAGAGGGACTAGCCAGGCATGATGGCGCACACCTTTAATCCCAGCACTTGGGAGGCAGAGGTAGGAGGATCTCCATGAGTTCAAGGCCACCCTGAGACTACACAGTGAATTCCAGGTCATCCTGGGCTAGAGCAAAGACCCTACCTAGAAAAACCAAAAGAAAAAGAAAGAGCGAGAAAAGGAAGGAAGGAAGGGAGGGAGGGCCTGGAGAGATGGCTCAGTGGTTAAGGTGCCTAAGGACTCAGGTTCAATTCCCCAATACTCATGTAAAGCCAGATGTACAAAGTGGCACATGTATCTGGAGTTGCAGTGGCTAGAGGCCCTGATGCACCCACTCACTCTCACTCTCTGCCTCACTCTGTCTCACTCTCTGTCTCTCTGCTTGTAAATCAAAAAAAAAAAAAAAAAAAAATTTAAAAAGGCAGCAAATTTGCTTGTAAGTGGAACTTGAATGCAGAAGACACACTTTTGGAGAGTTCAAACATGTAATTTGCAGGTCCCTTCACACTGGGCACATGCTGAAAGAAGTGGTGTCCCCTCGTGGAAAAGCTATGCAATCCACAGTCCATCAAACCTCTCTCAATAAGAAACTACCACCTTGCAACCTCAGTCACATTAACCTCATTTGAAATTTGGAGGTCAATCCTGGCAAGCCGAGCACTGTCTCCCAGTGCTCACATAAGTCATGGAGAAGACTCTTACTCAGTAGGCCCTGCTCCCATAACCTGGATGCAAGTAACCACTTTAGAAGCACTTTTACAATGACTATGCTTTGATATTGGATTCATTTATCTACACAATTTTGGGTAAAGACATTTTGCTTCCCAACACTTATGAATAAACCACACACCTAGATGCTGAGACAGAGAGAGCATCACTGAATACCTTCTTGGGCTGGAAGGTGAACTGTCACCTCTCCCTTACTACAGAAACATTTTTAAAAAGGACTGAAACCAAAACTGCCAGAGCATGGTCTCTTTACCACAGAGTATCCTTAGGTTGCAATGTTCAAAGTTTTTGTGTTTGTGTTTGTTTGTGTGTTTGTTTTGGTTTTTCGAGGTAGGCTCTCACTGTAGTCCAAGCTGACCTGGAATTCACTATGTAATCTCAGGGTGGCCTCAAACTCATGGCAATGCTCCTACCTCTGCCTCCCAGTGCTGGGATTAAAAGCATGCACCACCACGCCCTGCCATTTTTTTTTCTTTTATACTATACTGAAAATTGAATCCAGGTCCTCAAAGATAATACTAATATAGTCTCAGGCCTATTTTGACTGAGAATGGGTATAGCAGCCCGCTTCCGGTTGCTGGAATGAACTTCCAAGCCAGGCATAAGCTATGGGAAGAAGGGATTTATTAAAACTTATAGATAGAGAGGAAGTTTCATAATGGCAAGAAGTTTGCTCCCTTTCATAGAGCAGGCAGAGAGAAAAAAAAAAAAAAGCACCAGCAGCACCAGTAAGCCCACTTCAGAAAACCCCATGCAAAGCTCCAGCACTTTGTATAGTTTGGCTAGAAATTCCAGATCTACCCCCACACCTTGGAGCTGGACCCTAGGATCTACTCAAAATGACATCTCTGCCAGCCAGACGGCTGGAGATCTTAATTACAAGCTTTAATAAATTCCTGAATGCATTGGGGGGACATCCATTCAAACTATCACATCCTGCCCCTTGCCCCCAATAGATTCATAACCATCTCATATTGGATATTGTATTCAGTCTAAATTCAAAGGTCCCCATAGTCTTTATCAACCTAAGATAGTCCAAAGTCCCAAATCTCATCTGAGATTTAAGATTGTCACTTAGCTGTGAGTCCTGTAAAATCAAACAAGTTATATACTTTCAACATATAAAGGCACGGAGTAAGCATTTCAACTGCTACAAGGCATAACAAAGAGACTAGAACAATGAAAGCTCAATAACCATAAAGAAAACAACAAATATCTCCAGTTCAAGTCCAATATCATAACCAGTGACCAATAGTCTCTGGATTTTGCAATTCTGCCCATCCAGCTGGGCTAAATAGCATGGTAGCCCTTGCACAGTCCTTGTGTATCCAAAACATCTTTGGGTCTCCATGCAAACCAAGGTCCTGCAAATGGCTTCGCCAGTCTCTTCATTGGGGTCATCGCACCCTGCCTATGTCCCACATCTCAGCAACGGCTCCTGGAATTGGTATACTTCATGATCCACTCCATGCGTTTTTCATACATCTGGAACCAATACCAGGTGTGCAGGACACAGCCATAGTTTCAATTCAGGGATGAAATAGCTCATGACCTTGAACAGCAGGACCTTTCTTTTTAGATCTCCTTTCAGAAGAGTGCATTCCTACCGTTCAGTCTTTCTGGGGTGGATTCACCTCAGGCATTCTCGCCATTGTTTTACTGTAAAGCAGTTCAGCCATCTTTCTTCCAAACGATAATGTAGCTTCAAAAGGCAGTATCTGTGCCAGTAATTTTAAATGGGTTGAGTTTTTCCAAACTTAAATCATAAAATTTCTCAATTTCGTATCTTTGGCCAAGCACATCTGTCATTTACAAATTTCATTTTGATCAAACACTGGACATAGGAAGCAGAATGAAGCCAGCCCTTATGCCAGTAGCCCAGTTCCAAAAAGTCTTCTGCAGTCTTTCCTTCCCCTTAGAAAGTTCATAAGCTAAGCCTCCAAATACAATTCTCTCTGCACTTAGTATCTCCAAACTCTTATCAGAATAGTTTATAATAGTGCTGGAGAAATAGTTTAACAGTTAAGTCTGTGAAGCCTAAGAACACAGGTTTAACTCCCCAAAACCCAGGTAAGCCAGATGCACATGGTGGCACATGCATCTGGAGTTCAATTGCAGGGGCTAAAGGCCCTGCATGCCAATTCTCTCTCTTTCTTTCTCTCTCTCTCATAAAAAAAAAAAAAAATTAAAAAGAGCCAGGCATGGTGGAGCACACTTTTAATCCTAGCACTCAGCAGGCAGAGGTAGGAGTATTGCCACAAGTTCTAGGCCACCCTGAAACTACACAGTGAATTCCAGGCCAGCCTCAGCTAGAGCAAAACCTTCCCTTGAAAATAAAAAGGGGGTGGGGGAGGAGAGAGAATAGTCCATAATACTTGGCTTACTGCTCCAGAAGGCATCTACATTTGCAAGCACCAAGTTTCCCATTCCTCCAGCACACAAGTTCCAAAAGACCAGAATCCAGATGGTCAGATTCATTTCATCAACACCCCTCTCCTGGTACCAATTCTACAGCAGACAACTTCAGGTTGCTGGGATGAACTTCCAAACCATACAGAACTTATGGGAGGAAGGAATTTATTGAAGCTTACAGATATAGGGGAAGTTGCATACTGGCAGAAGTTAGCCCCCTTTCATAGGTCCAGGCAGAGAGAGAAAACTACCACAAGCAAAAGCAAGCACACTTCAGGAACTACAGGCAAAGCTCTAGCACTTTGCATATCTTTGACTGGCAATTCCAGAACTGCTCCCACACCTTAGAGCTGAACCCTATAACCCACCCACAGTGACACCACCTCTAGCCAAGTGGCTAGAGATCTCAATTACAAGCTTTAACAAACTCCTAAATGTATTGGCGGGGGCATCCATTCAAACCATCACACAGCCTTTTCATACTCTGGGCGGGTCTTAAACTTATTCTGCAGCTTAGCAAGTCTTCAGCTTGTTATCCCACTGCCTTAGCCCCACCAAGTAGCTGGGATAGCAGGCCTGTACCAACACATCTGGCTCAATATTCAATGCTTTGATGTTTGGATTTCCTTTTGTCTTGTGAAATTTATATGCATGTGAAAATATATATTAATTATTAAACTTAATAATTTATTACAGTAAAAACCAAGGCTATATGTACACATTAAGTGCGTCATATTACCTAAAGTAACAATGACATTCAATGGCATTCTCTGGTAATGACACTCACTCAATATGTGTGTGTGTGTGTGTGTGTGTGTGTGTGTGTGTGTTTAAGTAGCACACACCTTTAATCCTTTAATCTCCAGGACTTGGGAGGCAGAGGTAGGAGGATCTCCACGAGTTGAGGGCACCTTGGAACTACAGAGTGAATTCCAGGTCAGCCTGAGCTAGAGTGAGACTCTACCTCAAAAAAAACGAAAAAAAAGCTCATCACTATTTTCTGACCTCATTTTAGAAGGTAGGAAGAAAAGAAATAGAAAGCACAGAATTTTGCTATTAAACATTTGTTTAGACAGACAATGTACCAAACACAGTTACTTCCAAAGATAGGTTTCTATTCCTACATTTCTGATAGGGAAAGAAACAGAAACCAAGTGCAGTTGAATGCACCAGTGCTTCCATTCCCAACTATACCCTCAGAGCATACCAGAGAATAGGAAAGGCTAGACTAGACAGCCCTGGACTAGGCAAACAGGGACAACCCTTAAGGAAGAAAGACCTTATGATATATGTCACACCTATGCCCCGCCCATCTCCTGCTTCAGTTGCAGGACTCAACTCACCCAATCATATCTCTCCTGAGCACACCCCTGCCCAGGTATAGTTGGATTCCTCCTCTGAATCCAGGCCAATTGGCTCCTATTCCTGGCACGGGTGTGCCAATTACTTCCCTAAGGCAAACTCCAACTTGATCTCATGGAAAAACTTTTTTGGTTCTTCTCCTCCCTGGCCCTAGAGCTGCACATAACTCTGTGCCAGGGTCTTTGCACGTAAGATGATCTCTTACCAGTTGCCAGGCTGTCAGGGTGGGAAAGGACATCTTTTATTAATGCTTTAACTTTTTAATTTCTTTGGAAGTGCACATTTTTTAACCTCTTCTCAAACCCTTTTTAAAAATTTGACTTATTTATTTGAAAACGACAGACAGAGAGGGAAAGAGGCAGAGAGAGAGAAAGAGAATGGACACATCAGAGCCTCCAACCACTGCAAACGAACTCCAGATGCATGTGCCCCTTGTGCATCTGCCTTACATGGGTCCTAGGGAATCGAGCCTCAAACCAGGGTCCTTGGGCTTCACAGGCAAGCACTTAACAGCTAAGCCATCTCTCCAGCCACCTCCCTCCACCCCCGTTTTTTTTGATCCAAGGTCCATGTTGGTTTACATGGGCTCCCAGACCACAGGATATATGTTCCCTGATCTCTCCAGTCACTTTCCCTTCCACTTTGGCCTTTGAACCCTCCAACCATTTCTCTCCTTCATATCCCTTTATGTCTGAATAAAGCGTATTGATATAGAAATCATTCTTAGTCTGAGTTGCCAATTCTTTGGTTAATTTCAGACACGAATTTAGGATTTGGGATTCCAGGAAGCACTCTGCCCATCTCCCAACCCCACCAAAACTTGTCCATATCAAGAAGGGAAAAAGAAGGCACAGAAATACTGAACTTGACTGAACTTGGCAAGGAAAATCTATATTCTTCAGTCCTTTTTTGTATTTTTCCCCCTGGGCATCTTTATCTCTAGAGGGAAGAAGTCCTTGGCCCTTCTACTGACTGCATCTGTAACTCCACAGAGTTACAGCAAATTAGCAGTTAGGGTTTCTGTGACAAGAGCCAAGGACAGAGACCAAATATCAGAACAACAGATGTACTTAAGACTCCTGTCACTCAGGTTTTTGGAACTCTGTGCCAGGAGCTCAACCATCTACCCATGCAGAGCATATGGGTAAACTGTACATTTTAACAATTTCTAGCACATACCAGCCTGTAGATCAAATCTTCAAGACAGTTTTCCAAGTTTACAACACAAAGTCCTTTCAGGTCAAACTATCAGAAAAAATGTTTGGGAACAAGACAATACCACAGCATTCATTTCTTGATCTGCAAATCTTCCAACACATGACAGCAGGTATGAACTCATTTTCACAAATCCCTGGGAGGCTCAGAGGAATCAAACCCAATGTGCACTTCAATCATGCCTCTAAATCTACAAAATAATTTTTCAAAGTTCCCTAATTTTCATTCCTGCCCCCAGGATCTCCTTTCCTTCCTTCCTATTTTTGGAATCATGATTTCAAATTGAATAAGGTCACATGAATGCCAAATGAGGCCCAGTTACCACAGATACCATCCCCAAGAAAAGCAGCAGCGTTCACCCAGCTGAGTTCAACCACTCAAGAGAAAATGACTCCAATCATGGATCCACATCACAGACCACAGAGCCCAATCATCACGGAGGGAACCAGCAGTTTGCACAGCTTCCCCAGTGAGGCTCTGTAATGACTTTCTAGTACAATTCCATGTAAATTAAAGAAATGGAAATGCAGCTCCCCATATAATATGACTTCCATTCACAAATAAAACCGTATGTTCCTTAACAGTAAAATAAGTTTTGGCACTTTTTTTTGTAATTTGTATTACATCCTTGCCCTAAACCAAACACTAGGTAGTTTAATAACAGAAGGACAAATGAGCTTGTTATTAAGAACCATACAAAAAAATCTTTATTCCAAAACAATTTTATTACGCTTTCATGGTTTCAGTCAGCTGTCCAGCATAAATTTCATATGTTTTCATTAAATATTTTTAATTTATTGACTTAAAGCAGAGAGAGAGAATGGGAGTGCCAGGGTCTCCTGCCACTGCAAACAAACTCAAGATACATGTGCCACTCATGCATCTCGCTTTACCTGGGTTCTAGCGAATCAAACCCAGGCAGGCAGGTTTTGCAAGCAAGTGCCTTTAACCTCTGAGCCATCTCCCCAGCCTTAGCTCATGTGTTTTGAATGCTTGGTTCCCATTTTGGTGGCAATTTGGGAACTGGTATCTTGTTATAGCAGGTGGGTTGTTGAGGACAGGCTTTGGGGTGTTATAGCCAGCTCCCCCTTGCCAGAGTTTGGCTTACTCTCTTGCTGCCACTTTCCACCTGCTATGGCAGAGGTACTGTCCAGCCTCTGTTCATGCCATGCTTTCCCTTCCATCATGACATTTCCCGTCAACACTGTAGGTCAGCATAAGTCCTTTGCTCACATTAGCTGCTTTTTGTTGGGTGTTTTGTCCCAGCAACATAAAGGCAACTACAACAGGCACATAGATGAACTCGGGTCCTAGTACTTTTACTGAGGAATAGCCGTCCTTAGTGAGTACTTGCTATAAGAGAGAGACACTGTCTAAATTACTCCATGTCTATTATCTCCATCACCATGATGACCAGCATCATCAATAACATGACATTTAACAAAGAACAGAACCAGGATTCAAATTTAGATTGGTCATGTTCCATTCACTTCGCATTGCTTTAACTATAAGACTTAGGGGGTGCAGTCTAATCATCTTACCATTTCATTTTTTTTTTAAATTTATTTGTAAACCAAGAAAGAGAGAGACAGGATGGACCCACCAGGGCCTCTAGCCCTTGCAGATGAATTCCAGTTATATGTGCCACTTTGCACATCCGGCTTTATGTGGGTACTGGGGAACTGAACCCAGTTCATTAGGCCCTGCAGACAAGTGCCTTAACTGCTGAGCCATCTCTCTAGCCCCCTCTTTCCATTATTTTTAAAACAGGGTCTCATGTGGCTCAAGCTGGCCTCACACTCACTATGTATGAAGATGAGGATGACCTCGATTTCCTGATCCTCCTACCTCTGCCTCCCAGGCAACAGCAGTACAGGCATGGCAGGCACCGCCTCATCGTTTCTACAGAGCATCAACTAGCATAATGGTATGAAGCCCTTCTACTTTCATTCATTTCGTCCAGTAGTAGATAACTGTCTATTCTAGTACCTCTTATATCATCCACAAGTCATTCAGCACGCTTTTGTTCAACACATGTATGAATGACTTTAAGAAGCTGGAGAAAGTAAGTCATTTAGTTGCCAATACTTTGGGTTCTAATTTTAGCATCTGTATTTTAGGGTTATTTGTATATATTTTAGTGTTTAGATTCAGTCCCCCTATGAGAGCCTGGCTGGCCTGTAGCTCTTGGCAGTCCTGCTGCCTCTGTCTCCTCAGTACTGGGAATCACAGAAAAGCAACACCAGCCTGCTCAGCCTGAGCACTTTGCTGCTGAGCTGATTGTCCCAGGCTCGGTGACTGGCTTTGCTGCCTTCCTGCTCTAGCCACTGAGCGCTTCATGAGCGCCCTGTCCTCAATTCACAGCACTCACTGCTTCTATAACTTGCCTATAAAGAACCGGATTTTCTATTTATGTTCACTCAAACTGTCTACTGTGCCTAACTTCATTTTTACTTAAGCAAGTCTCACATTACAAGTAGAAGCTGGCATTCGAGTATTTGCTTGACGTTCAGGCAGGATACAAAGCCAGGAAAAAGTATGAACATGAGAAGGAAAAGAAGCGTCTCACCCAGAAACCTGGTTGAAACCTCTCACCAATGGAGAATCACAATTCCAGCACAATTAACATTTGCTTGAGACCTTCCCTTTCTCAGCTATGAACTTGCAGTTTGCTAGCAACCTCTTCAGAAACCCAATTTATAGCTAAAGGATGTGTCTTAAACCCCTGTGCAACCTCTATGACTCCTGATCTTTTTTTTTTTTTTTTTTTTAAGTTTTTCGAGGTAGGGTCTCACTCTAGCCCAGGCTGACCTGGAATTCACTATGGAGTCTCAGGGTAGCCTCAAACTCACGGCAATCCTCCTACCTCTGCCTCCCCAGTGCTGGGATTAAAGGCGTGTGCCACCACGACCGGCCTCCTGATCTTATCAGACTGGAATCTCATCCAACTTCAAAGCCACCGCATAATTTCACTTATCAAAAAAAGAGAAGAAGAAAAAGAGTTGTTTATTCATAGCAACCCTTTGACATGTAACTTGAGAACTATCAAGATGATAATATGTGGACTGGAGAAATGGCTAAGCAATTAAGGAGCTTGTTACAAAGCCTAATGACCAGGGTTCAATTCCCCAGTAAAGCAAGACACACAAAGTGCCTCAAGCATCTGGAGTTCATCTGCAGTGGTTAGAGGCCTTGGCATGCTCATTGTCTCCCTCTCCCCCCCTCCTGAAAATAAATATTTTTTAAAATTTTTTAAATGAGTATACATACACACACACACACACACACACACATATATATTATTCTAAGATACTTCAGTGCAACTCTTCTTTGAGAAGCCCACACACATGCTTTGTGTGTACACCCTTCATTCTGTATTGAATAAATGGCAACTCCACTTCATACTGGATTATCCAAACTGAGGTCTGTAATAGATTAAGGGAACTTACAGGGCACAGTGGCACAAGTCTTAAATCCAGCACTCTGCAGGCTGAGGTAGGAGGATCACTTCTGAGTTCAAGGCCAAGCTGAGACTACACAATGAATTGTAAATCAGCCTGGTCAAGAGCGAGACCTTACCTCAAAAAAAAAAAAGAAAGAAAGAAAAAGGAAAACAAAGGGCTAGAGAGATTGTTTAGCAGTTAAGTTGCTTGCCTGCCAAGCCTAAGGACCTAGGTTTGATTCCCCATTACCTACATTAAGCCAGGTGTACAAGGTGGCACATGTTTCTGGAGTTTGTTTGCAGAGGCTAGAAGCACTGGTGTACCCATTCCTTCTTTTTCTCTCTCTCACTCACTCTCTCTCTCATAAATAAATAATAAAATATTTTAAAATATGTGTACATAGATATTTTTTAAAAAAGATTAAGGGAACTCATTAGACTGCAGTGTGGACCTGTGCCTCTGTCCCTGCCCCTGCCAGGAATGCATACTCGTTTATATATTAATACACTTTATTAAAGAGAACTTAATGGTACATTTCACTTTTTTGATACTAAAATATACACATAATAGCTTTAGGGGAAAGTTATTTAAATCTCTAGATGTCTACTGGAATATAAACAAAATAAACAGCACATATGTATTTATATGGATAACACATTCAAAAATGAAGAATGGCAAAAAAAAAAAAAATAGGGGAGGGGTGAGACAGGGTCTTACATAATCCAGGATATCCTCAAATTTCTGGTCCTCCTGCCTCCACTCTGCAAATGTTGGGAGTTATAGGTATGTATCACTATGCCTAAATAAAAATTTTAAAAGTAAGCCAGGTGTGGTGGTGCACACCTTTAATCTCAGCATTTGGGAGGCAGAGATAGGAGGATCGCCATGTGTTCAAGGCCACCCTGAGACTACATAGTGAATTCCAGGACAGCCTGGGCTACAGTGAAATCCTACCTCGAGAAAAAAAAATTTTTTAAGTAACAAAACCTGGACACAATGAAAGGCTGTACCTTCGTACAGGTGAGTAAGATAATCCCTACATTATTTCTATTTGGATACTCTATTGTTACATACAAAATAGCGATTAAATAAGCGAACACAGACAAGATTTCATCTGTAAAGGAAAAGGAAATAGTAAATCAAACATTCATGTATTTCATGCTGATAAACATGAGTATTCTCTACTCTAATTAACTATTATTTATTTAAAACTCCATGAATTCTTCTATGGCCTGCAGACTTTTGATGTTATCTGTCAGATGAACTGAATTTTAAAAGGTGATTTAATATTCCTTAAGGCTTAAAAATGTTCATACTGTGAATCTCAATGACAACAGGGGAGACAAAAGTAAGGACAGGAATTTGTAGTTCCTGGCTCCCACAGCTACAGCAAACATTAAACATACTCTAGCCCTTGGCTTTATTGGCATAAAACCTCATACTAGAAGCCTAATTACCTAAGTTCTTATTTCTCTATACATCATGTCAAGCTCTTAACAAAAATTTACCAGGCATGCTAAAAAGCAAGAAAGCAAGAAAAAGAGCCCATGAGCCAGACGCAGATATGAAAGATTTCTGAATTATCATGAAGGGAAGTCAAAGTAACTGTGATTAATACACTAACTTCTCTAATGGAGAAAGCAGAAAAGATGCAAGCAAATGAATAATGAAAACTCTAAGAATTCAAAGGAAATGCTAGAAATTAAAAACACTGTAACAGAATGAAGAAAGGTTGCTTTCATGAGCGAAATAATAGACTACACATGACCATGGAAAGAAGCAGTGAGCTGAAAGGCATCCCAAACGATACTTTCCTAACTAAAATGAAAAGGGAAAAAAGAACTGAGAACCCAAAAACTGTGGGCCACTGACCAAAAAAAGTATAAATAAACATAATAGAAATAAAAATGGAAAAGGAAGACAAGAAAGGGGAGGAGAGAGGGAGGAGTAAGGGAAGGAGATGAGGAAGGGGAGGAGGGAAGAACACAGAAAGGAATAGGTGAGGCTATTGGTCATACCCAATTTAGTGACAAACATTAAAGTACAGACGGAGAAAGCTCACAGTATGTGACACAGAAACAATACCAAAAACTTTACTTCTAAGTGCAGCACAGTCAAACTTCAAGAAACCAAAGAAGGGCTGTATGTGACACCACAGAGGAACAAGAATAAGAATTCCATCCGCTTTCCCTTCACGTGAGCCCTGCACAAAACAAAGATCAACCCAAAATAGATAAATGAACATGAACTTCATGCTCAGAATGGGTCAATGGCTATCATGTAAGACCTACATCTTCAAGTCTAAGAAGAAAACATGAGAAAACACTTTGAATTACAGTCATAGGGGGCTGGGGAGATAACTTATTAAATAATGTGCGTGCCTTGCAAGCATAATGATGTATTTAATCCCCAGCACCCACATAAAAAATGCCAAGTATGGTGGCATATACTTGTAACCCATATTGGTGAGAAGAAAGAAGGATTCCTGGTACTCATGGCCAGCTAGTCTAACCTACAGCTAGAACTGGAACAAAATACACAGAATGTGAAAACAATATTTGTCAGCTTCTCATCGAATAAGTAATTAATATACAAAATATATAAAGAACTCAAAAAGTTAAGCAACCAAACAGCAAATAATCTAAACAAATAAATTTGCAAAAGGACTGAGCACTTTTCCAAACTACAGTTGGCTAATTCACATGTGGAAAAAATAATGTTAATCTTCAGCAAATCAATAAAATGGAAATTGAAGCTGCATTGATGGCTAGGACAACAGCTCAGTCAGCAAAGAGCTTTCCATGTAAGCCTGCAGACCTTAGTTCAAATGCCCAGCACCTCTTTAAAAGCTGGGCAGCAGTACATGCCTGTAATCTTAGCAGTAGGGATACAGAGACAGGAGCAGTTTTAAGGCTTGTTGGCTAGGCAGTCTAGCTGATTAGAAGAGCTCCGAGTTCAAGGAGAAACGCTGTCTCAAAAATGAAAAGAAAAAGAAAAAGGCTCAGAGCCAGGCATGGTGCCATATGCCTTTAATTACAGCACTCAGGAAGGAGGCTGAGATAGGAAGGATTGTCGTGAGTCTGAGGCCAGCCTAGGACTACAGAGTGAAACCCCTAGCCCAGGGAGGAAATAAACCATGACCTTAAAGAGCAGGCTTCTGGGCTCCTCTTTACTTCTCTTAATCTAATAAAATCTCTCTAAAACTTTTTTTAAAAATAGAGCAGGTTTCTTTTTTTCAGTCAGTTTCTTTTTTTCGAGTTTGTATATCTACCATTCAGACTTTCCTGGGCGGAATTTACTGCAGGCATCTTTTTCACTGTTTTAATGTAAAGTTGTTCGGCCATCCTGAATGGTAATAATCTGCTTGATAATAACAGCTTCAGTGGGCTAAAATCTGTCTCTGGGGCTGGAAAGATGGCTTAGTTGTTAAGGTGCTTGCCTGCGAAGCCCAAGGACCCAGGATCTATTCCCACATAAGCCATATGCACGTGGTGGCACATGCATCTGGAGTTTGTTTGCAATCGCTAGAGGCCCTGGCGTGTCCATTCTCTCTCTCTGTCTCTCTGTCTCTCTGTCTCTAATAAATAAATAAAAATAAGATTTATCTAAAAACCCTGTCTCTGTGCCAATAATTTTAAACTTCCTCGAATTTTTCCAACCTTAAACTGTTCATCTTTCAGTTCTGCACCTTCTGCCAAACACACCAGTCCATTACTTTCAAATTCAACCTTGACCAAACTCTCTGGACATGGTCAGTAGAATACAGCCAACCCTTATGCCAATAGCTCAGTTCCATCAAAGTTCTCTGCCATCTTCCCTTCCACTTTGAAAATTCGTAAGCCAACACTTAGCACTTTCAAACTCTCACCAGAATAACCCATAAAATTTTGGCTTACTGCTCTCGAAGGCATCATCAATCTAAAACACCAGCTCCTTCAAAATTCCTCCCGCACATAAATTCCAAAAGACCAAAATCCACATGGGCAGATTCATCATACAGTAACACCCCATCCTTGGTACCAAATTTCTGTAGTAGACAGCTCTACAATGCTGTGATGAGTATCTAACCAGATAGAGTTTATAGGAGGAATGAGATTCATTTCAAGCTTACAAATCCAGGGGAAGTTCCATCAATGGCAGAAGAAGCTAGCTCCCTTTCACAGATCCAAGCAGAGAAAAAACCACCACTAATCAACAAACACCAAAATGCAGAATGCAGGGACGCCCTCTCCACTGCCATAGCTCAAACCTCTCTGCATACCTTTAGGCTGAAATTCAGATCCTGCTCCAATGGCACGCCCCCTGTAGCAGGAGTATGCTTGCTAGGGTCTGAGGCTGCAAACTCAGTTTTAATAAAACACCTGGGTCTATGGGGTCATACATTCAAACTACTGCACACTATCTTCCTGACATGTACTCATGACCCCTCTGTAATTGTCATTACCTGTGCAAGACCTGCACAATACTAAGCCCATCAACATTTGATCATGGATTAGGGAGGAGCTCAGGAGGATCCCGTCCCTCCCTGAGGAGTTATTGGCTGTTAATGGTGTTAGGGGATGGGGATGACATTTTCTTCAGGATGTAGCCACTGATAAGTTACAATGCCCCAGTAAGTAACCCTCCATCCACCAATGCTCATGCAACCCACCATTAAGAGACATCAAAGTAGAAGAGGGACTAATTGGGATGTAGAAGGGGTTTAGTAGGAGAGGGACAGAGACATGAGAAGATAATAGAAAGCAAATATGATCAAAATACATTATATTCATGTATAAAAATATATAAAATTATCAATAAATAAAATTATTTTTTAAAACACGATGATGAGATTCCATCCCAATACAATCAGAATGGCTATCCTCAAGATAACAAAAAACCCACAAATGCTCATGGGGATGTAGAGAAAAAGGAATATATATATGTGTGTGTGTGTGTGTGTGTGTGTGTGTGTAGAGAGAGAGAGAAATTATCCCAGCCACTATGAAAATCAGCACGGAGTATCTTCAAAAAATGAAGTAGAACTACCACATGATCCAGCTATATCACTCCTGGACATAAGCCTGAAGAAATAAAAAGCAGTATAAACATACCTGCAAACCCGTGTTTACTATTCCCAATAGCCAAGTTAGGGAATCCACCTAGGTATCTGAGTCATATTGAAACTGTGTGGGCTAAGTGGCTAATTTTTTGTTATTGTTGTTGTTGTTAAAGAAACTTTAAAAACCTGTTAAATTGGGGTTGAGCATCTTGGTCAGTGGTTAAAGATGCTGGTTGGAAAAGCCTATCACCCTAAGATCAATTCTTCCAGATAGTCATGTAAAACTAGATGCAAAGTGATGCATGTGTCTATAATATCAATACAGGGAGGTCTCAGGAGTATTTGAAGCTTGCAGGCCAGATAGTCTGATGTTTGTTTGCAGTGGCTAGAGACCCTATCTCAAATAAGGTTGAAGAACACAAACACCTCAAGGGTGTCCTCTGACCTCCACACCTGTGCAATGACACACACATGCCCATACACACACACACACACATGAGCAAATAAATATTTTTAAATGTACAAAATTATTGAGCCTGAATGATAATTCATTATATTATTCTATGCTTGAGTGTTTTGAAAATGTCCAGGGCAAAAACAGTACAACCTTTTGTTTGTTTGTTTGTCTTGGGTTTGTTGTTGTTGTTGTTGTTGTTGTTCAAGATAGGGTCTCATTTTAGCCCAGGCTGACCTGAAATTCACTCTATAGTCTCAGAGTAGCCTCAAACTCATGGTAATCCTCCTACCTCAGCCTCCCAAGGGCTGGTAAAGGCATGTGCACCACACCCAGCTTTTTGTTGTTGTTGTTTTGTTTTCTTTTTGTTGTTTGAGGGAGGGTCTCACTCTAGCCCAGGCTAACCTGGAATTCCCTATGAATTCTCAGTGTGGCCTCAAACTCATGGAGATCCTCCTACCTCTGCCTCCCGAGCACTGGGATTAAAGGTGTGCACCACCACACCAGGCTTTTTTTTTTTTTTTTTCTTTTTTTGAGGTAGGGTCTCACTCTAGCTCTGGCTGACCTGGAATTCACTATATACTCTCAGGGTGGCCTCTAACTCACAGAGATCCTCCTACCTCTTCCTCCCAAGTGCTGGGATTAAAGGCATATGCCACCATACCCAGTTATATATGTACTTTAAATTTTTAAAAACCAATAATTCAATAAATATTACATATCAATATGTGGCATTAAAAATATTCCATAGCTTAGTCACTACAGCCAAATAAACTTAATATTAAAAGTTCTCATTTTAAGTTTTGTGGGAAATTGTTTTTTGTTTATCGTTTCCAAAACATTCCTCAAGATCTTTTGTTTGCCATGTTCACTTCATAAATCCGGCATTTTCATCTTGGAAGATTTTTATTCCCCATGAGTAAAAAACAGTTGCGTTATTACTAAAAATTACAATTATTGCATAAACAGTACTGAAATGTTAGAAAAAGTTTAGAAAACAGAACAAAAATTATATTCCCATCATCGGTGCAATTATCTGTATAAATCTCTTCCTATTTGTTTTCAGTGTTACTAACAATTACTAAATGGGAACGATTTAAACATGGAATCACTTGGAGGCTAATCATAAACCTATTTGTTTTACATTACAAAACAGTAATCCATTTCATCTTATCAAACCACCTGGTTTCTGAGCACTCAGTGAAAGCCTGAGGAACAGAATTAAGGGATGACATGTGGGATCTTCCATCTCATGTACACAGACCACCAAACTAGGTGGATGGCCACCATAGTGGGAATTCTAGGACACTAATGGAGTTCAGAGAAAAAAAGATGCACTCTGTCAAAACCAAACCCACGTCTCCCAGTTTCTCGGCATGCTCCGTGGATTGCTATCTCCTAGAAGAGAGACAGAACAGGAACAGAAATCTTGCTCTGAAACAGTAATCACTAAGGTTACAAATGCGGGCTGTGGTGCCCTGGCCAATGGGGCATGATGACTCAGCCAGCCGCAAGAATTTGCATGCAATAATGCCTGAGATTGAGAAGTAATAAATAGCTTTTCTCATAGGCCTTCTGCATTTTTCTCTGCTTGTCAAGCACCCCTTCTGTGAATGTGAACTAGCTTCATTTTTCTTTTGTGTAAAATAACAGAATTCGAGATGTGCAACACTTGAAAGGGAGTTAGAAGCTGGTGTTGCCAAGAGAATACCTTGCTACCAGTGGCGAGTTTTAGCACCTGTTACTGTGAGTTTATGTACCATAATACACTCACACACAGAGAAGAAAAGAGGTGAGAAAGACAAGAAATACACACGAGGCTACTTGTATTTGGAAGAACATACAGGTAAGACAATGTCATGGGCACAAATCTGAACTCCTAGGCAGGAGCAGAAGAAAAGGAAAAGGCTAAAGCGTGGCCCAGAGAGGGGAAGTTGCTGGTTTTCACTGGATTGAGCACTCAAGTTCTTCTGAATCCATATGTTTGTTTGCCTAGCTTTTTTTCCCACCTTGTTGTCATGAAAACTGATGTTAAATAATCATTGCAGCCAAGGTTTCTCATATAGTTCAAGGTGGACAATTCTGTAGCTACAGTCTTAAACTACATGAAATCTACACCCCAGAGAAAAGGTACAGAGTACCCGTATACCTCAACAAGGAGGGGCCAAGGGGAGGGGGTAGGTCACGGATGAGCCTAATAATGGTACCAAACTGACTGTATTTGCTGAATACAGAACTGACTAATAAAAAAATAAAATAAAATAAAATAAAAATAAAAAAAGGTACAGAGTAATAATCAATAGTTTTCTGATAATATTCCATTTTTCAGGTATTCAACAAAAAGATGGGTGAGTAATCTAGGAGGGAATAAAGAAATACTCTGTTCCTTGGCATTTTTTAGTTCACCCGGTAAACATATTTATCATTACTTTTTCAATTAGCCTAAACATTCTTCTAATATGATTTCTGCACTATGTACTCTATTTGAAATATGATTGTTTCCACCCATCTATGAAGGACTCACTGTGTTCAGTGAGTCATATAAATCAGGAGGGTCAAGTGAAGGGTCATTTCTCCTTACTCTCCATCACAAACACCACCCACTGAAAACTTTAAACTTAGAGACTTTATTAAATAGCATGGGCTCTACCAAGTTTTAATAAATGTTTTATGTAAAGTAAAAAACCATTTGCTGGGTAAAAAACTAATTTGTGTAACAATTTACTCAATACAGGACTCAGTTTATATGTTGTTTGATTTTGTGAAAGGAAATTATGTACTGTAGACTGGCCTCAATCTTACTATGCAGCTACGGCTATATATATATATATATATACATATATATACACATATATGTATATATATATACATATATATACACACACACACACACACACACACACACACACACACACATATATATATATATATATATATATATATATATATATATATATATACATATATGCTATGACCTTGAACTTCTGATCCTCCTGCCTCTGCTTCTTGAGTCACGAGATCCAGGGCTTCATGCATGCTGAACAAGCCTTCTACTCACTGAACTATATCCCCAACTCTAGTTCACATTTCTTAAAACTCTGCGTACTTGTATCTACAACTGTCCAAAATTGCAAAATAACTACGCATCATGTAGTAGATGATTCTAATTTAGTCAAATTCTTACCATTCAGAGACCTAATTTTATTTTCTCATTTGTAATCCTTTTTGTTGTTGTTGTTGTTGTTGTTGTTTTTAGTTGGAAGCAGAGAGGGAGAATGAGCACACCAGGTCCTTTTGCCACTACAAATGAACTCCAGATGCATGTCATTTTGTGTATCTGGCTTTATGTGGTTACTGGAGAAACAAATTCAGGCTGTCAGGCTTTGCAAGCAAGCATCTTTAACCCCTGAGCCATCTCTCCAGCCCCAATTCATTTTTAAATCCCCAACCTACCCATAATTTCAAGTTCTCACTCTTGAAGTGTTGGAAACTTTGTCCAGTTTATTTTCTGTCATCTTCAAAACTTAAGAGATGACCTTTGTTCTCTATTTCAAAGTTGGTTACTTGAGTAAATCTTCCCTCTTTTCCCATAGCCAGGCTATGCTTCTCCTACCATCTGAATATTCTCAGCAGAATGAAATACGAACACACAGCAGATTTCAAAGGCATACGTTTAAATAGAAAACATCTGCTTTCAAAATGTGGTCAATTTGCTTCCTGACCTTCATGTCAGTTGCTAGATACTACAGCCCTGACCACCTTCTAGATATGTTTAGCAGGGTTAGCAAGGTTCCGCTTTGAAGGGTCCATGGGACTCACAAGATGTGCCGCTTGCCTAGAGTGCTGTGACCTCCAAACCATCAAGGGGGCACAGCAGGCTTGCACACCTTCCTAAAGCTAATTAGTGTCACCACACATACATGCAAGAGAAACCACTTACCTCATGAAACATGCTGCATACATGCAAGAGAAACCACTTATCTCATGAAACATGGACCTCACGGTAATTTTTTCTTGTTTCTTAATTTTTGACCAGGATTACTTTAAAAACTATATCTTCTAATCCAATCCCTCTGTGTTTTATTCAGCAATATTTGCCTCTAATATATTTGATATACTATGGCATCTTATTTATTCTATTTTTCTGATACTAATTCACTTCACTAAATTGATTTTATCACATCCAGTTTGCAATCCATTGGGACATGTGTAAAGTTCCCATATGAGGAAACTCTCAGAGGCAGAATGGACACCCAAGACAGTTCATATGACAGTAAGTACTGAATCCACATGAAGCCCGAATTATCATCTCTTCCCACTTGCATGAAACAAAACTAGACTAGTACTCTAATTTCTTTTTATGAATTTGTCCTCTGAATAACCCAGAACTATCCACAGATGATGAATGGTTAGTGATATTTGTTATTCAACAGATATCTAGTATGCCAAAATCCCCCATGAGTACTTAATCCTGTAGCTGTAAGTACCTCAAAAAATTCATTCTGGAATTTTCCTCCCTGGCACTCTTTCAGTGAAGGACTCTGGACCAATACCCACTGTCTTTTCTAACTTTTTTTTTCCTCCCCTCAAAATAACCTGGAGACAATTGAAAAAGGAAAAGGGCAATGGAAAACTGAAAACGGCTTTTTTATCCTACTAGAAATTTCTCATAAGACTTATCTTACAAAAAAAAAGTAAATTATTTCTTTCTTCAGACAAATCTACCAACAAAATAAATCTATTTGCTAAATTTCTATTTTGAGTGCATTTTTAGGATGAAATACAGTTCACTTTCTAATAATATATTCCTCCTAAGGAAATGTTTCAGCCCCAAAGAATATAAAACCACAAAAACGCAAAGCCTTTAGTCCCAGTACTTGGGAGGCAGAGGTAGGAGGATGCTGTGAGTTCTAGGCCACTCTGAGACTACATAGGTCAGCCTGAGCTAGAGCAAAACACCACCTCAAAAAAATAAAAATGTAATTCCATTTCATATACTACAGAAGTGAAGAGAAAGGACAGACACTTCAGGAATCAACTAGTAATAGAGTCACTACCATTCACTTTTGTTCTCTTCATCAACTGCCTATAGCATTTATTTCATCCAGAATGAAAGAATTTCATTTACTCATAATTAAAGTCCCGTCTTCATTGTTAAAAATTTAAATATTCTGTACAGTGGCCCATAAGCAGTCATAACTACATGCCCTCACTGGTATGTGTGGGCCGTGGTTTACTGTGTTCAGCATGTAACGATCCTGGACCATCACTAGTCCAGCACAGTTCCAAATTTCAAAGGTATTCACAGTAACTCTTTGCCAAGTCTCCCCACATTTCTCACTAGCTATTAACTCAGTCGGTCAGCTCTATTACAGACATGATTCAGGAAGTCAAACAGGCTTCAGAATCAGTACTTGGCCCATATTGCCCTGTACTATTCTATCGTCCCTCCACACCAATCAGTGGACAAAGCACTCAATGAGTTTTATGCAAATCCCCACCTAAACCACTTACACTAGCTCCCTTCACCTATCTTCATTATGAAAAGTCTCTAAGTGATGCAGCATGTCATGCTTGGGTATGGAATGCAGTGAGCCAACCTCCAGGGAGGACTCAAAATGACTTATCAACATTTCACTTTTACCCCGGGCATGGTGGCGCACGCCTTTAATTCCAGCTCTTGGGAGGCAGAAGTAGGAGGATCATGCAAGTTCGAGGCCACCCTGAGACTAAACAATGAATTCCAGGTCAGCCTGGACTAGAGTGAAACCCTACCTTGAAAAACAAAAACAAGAACAAACAAACATTTCACTTTTGTCCAGCAGAAGATTTACACAAACTCCACTGGTACAGTGTAAGTCTGGTGAGACAGAAGAGCGAGCGCTCTGAAACAAAGAAAGCAAAGCAGCTTTATTATTCAGAGATAGGCGGCAAGAAGCAAAAATAGTGGTTTCCTAAGCCTGGAGAGCTGTCTGGTGGCTGGGGACAAGGCTCAGTGCACTACCTGGCAAGCTCTGCTTCTATAAAAACAAAACGGAGAGCAATCAAAAAAGACACTTGGCATTGGTCTCTGACCTCAATATGCTCACAAGTGCACCCACGTGCATACTAATGTGCACACACCACACCCACATACACATGTCAAGAGTACAAGCCAACAGATATGGAAGAGTGCTTTGGACTGCTGTCTTCCAGATACAAAGTGGCTGTTGCATTCATGACCTCACAACAGTTATCAATTACCTGCACAAGACCTGCATACTATCATGCCTTTGTTGTCACAGATGATGAAGGACAGCAAAAAAAGGAAAAAAAGAAAAAAGAAAAAAATGACATCAAAATAGAAGGAATAACTGGAAAGAAGGGGGTCCAGTAAAAGAGGGATGGGTAAGGGGGAGGGACAAAAGAACATAGTGGGAGGGGATTATGAACATACATTATGCACACATATGAAAACTGTTAATTGTCAAAAAGCTAAGTGGAGCCAGATGTGGTGGTACACGTCTTTAATCCCAGCACTTTGGAAGCTGAGGTAGGAGGATCACTGTGAGTTCTAGGCCAGCCTGAGACTACACAGTCAATTCCAGGTCAGCCTCGGCTAGAGCAAGATCCTGTCTTAGAAACCAAGAACAAAACAAACAAAGTCATCCTGGCTCAAGTAACAACTTGGGTCTATTTGCTATAATTCAACCTGACCCATTAGAAGAATCTGAAAAGCCTACCCAAGTATCTCTAACCAATGTCCACTATCGGCTGGTCAGGTTAGAGAAACCATCCCCAGTGGTTGTGCTGGATGGCCTAATCACTCAGCAAAATGCCTTTCACACTGGAATCATAGAGTTGTTTCCTAAAGAAGGTGGCAGAAAAGTGGAGTGCCCGTTAACTTTGGAAGCCAGGGTTAGAGGGAACGGCTGCTTCCAAAAACTTAAAGGATCACAGGTATACATACATGCACGCCCAATAACTGTGAGTTTTATATAAGTGAATTTAAAATTGAATTCACTGTTGATCCTCTAGAATGCTTATAAAGTTTAGTAGAAGTAGGAATTCAAAATGTCACTTATCTTTCCACCTTGCAGCATTGAAGAACTGACTTACGGGTGACTATATTTTACTTCTCTTTAGACAAATCCAAAGATCTGCTAAGAAGATTCTGCCTATTTTCACAGAAACAGGACTTCAGAAATCCCTGCATCACTCTGCCCACTGCAGTTACTCATGATGTAAATAACAGAAAGCCAGGCTACTGATCCCATATTACAAAACCATATCTGCTCAGAGTGGCCAAAGCCCACAGCCAAAATTCTTGCCTTAAATCATTATTTCTTTTTTATTATATAAAAGAGTAGATGAGACAACCAGTATAATATGGTGAAAAAGATGACTGATGAATAAAGTCAAAGCCACAAGAAAAACACAATACATGACCACGAAAACAAACAGAATAGAACAAATTTGTTCAAATGTAAGCTTGGCATACAAACCAAATGAATAAGGCAGACAAACTCGGGATAGTACTTGCAGAGGAACAAATTTTTGCAGATCCTCTCAAAAAAAAATAAATAAACTTCTAAAGCTGAGCCAATAAATAACTAATGTCTTGTTACAAAAAATTCCTCTTCTGCCAGGTAGAGTAGTAGTACAATGCCACAGCCCCAGCACTTGTTAGGCAGAGGTAGGAAGATCACCATGAGTTCGAGGCCAGCCTAGGGCTACACAGTGAGTTCCAGGTCAGCCTGGGCTGGAGTGGGGCCTTACCTCAAAAAACAATAAAAAATTCCTCAAGTCTAAATTCCTTAAAATTTCCATGTACTTTAGCAGAAATTAAGAGAGAGAAACCAGGGGCTGGAAAGATGGCTTAGTTGTTAAGGTGCTTGCCTGCGAAGCCCAAGGACCCAGGATCTATTCCCACATAAGCCATATGCACGTGGTGGCACATGCATCTGGAGTTTGTTTGCAATCGCTAGAGGCCCTGGCGTGTCCATTCTCTCTCTCTGTCTCTCTGTCTCTCTGTCTCTAATAAATAAATAAAAATAAGATTTATCTAAAAACCCTGTCTCTGTGCCAATAATTTTAAACTTCCTCGAATTTTTCCAACCTTAAACTGTTCATCTTTCAGTTCTGCACCTTCTGCCAAACACACCAGTCCATTACTTTCAAATTCAACCTTGACCAAACTCTCTGGACATGGTCAGTAAAATACAGCCAACCCTTATGCCAATAGCTCAGTTCCATCAAAGTTCTCTGCCATCTTCCCTTCCACTTTGAAAATTCGTAAGCCAACACTTAGCACTTTCAAACTCTCACCAGAATAACCCATAAAATTTTGGCTTACTGCTCTCGAAGGCATCATCAATCTAAAACACCAGCTCCTTCAAAATTCCTCCCGCACATAAATTCCAAAAGACCAAAATCCACATGGGCAGATTCATCATACAGTAACACCCCATCCTTGGTACCAAATTTCTGTAGTAGACAGCTCTACAATGCTGTGATGAGTATCTAACCAGATAGAGTTTATAGGAGGAATGAGATTCATTTCAAGCTTACAAATCCAGGGGAAGTTCCATCAATGGCAGAAGAAGCTAGCTCCCTTTCACAGATCCAAGCAGAGAAAAAACCACCACTAATCAACAAACACCAAAATGCAGAATGCAGGGACGCCCTCTCCACTGCCATAGCTCAAACCTCTCTGCATACCTTTAGGCTGAAATTCAGATCCTGCTCCAATGGCACGCCCCCTGTAGCAGGAGTATGCTTGCTAGGGTCTGAGGCTGCAAACTCAGTTTTAATAAAACACCTGGGTCTATGGGGTCATACATTCAAACTACTGCACACTATCTTCCTGACATGTACTCATGACCCCTCTGTAATTGTCATTACCTGTGCAAGACCTGCACAATACTAAGCCCATCAACATTTGATCATGGATTAGGGAGGAGCTCAGGAGGATCCCGTCCCTCCCTGAGGAGTTATTGGCTGTTAATGGTGTTAGGGGATGGGGATGACATTTTCTTCAGGATGTAGCCACTGATAAGTTACAATGCCCCAGTAAGTAACCCTCCATCCACCAATGCTCATGCAACCCACCATTAAGAGACATCAAAGTAGAAGAGGGACTAATTGGGATGTAGAAGGGGTTTAGTAGGAGAGGGACAGAGACATGAGAAGATAATAGAAAGCAAATATGATCAAAATACATTATATTCATGTATAAAAATATATAAAATTATCAATAAATAAAATTATTTTTTAAAACACGATGATGAGATTCCATCCCAATACAATCAGAATGGCTATCCTCAAGATAACAAAAAACCCACAAATGCTCATGGGGATGTAGAGAAAAAGGAATATATATATGTGTGTGTGTGTGTGTGTGTGTGTGTGTGTAGAGAGAGAGAGAAATTATCCCAGCCACTATGAAAATCAGCACGGAGTATCTTCAAAAAATGAAGTAGAACTACCACATGATCCAGCTATATCACTCCTGGACATAAGCCTGAAGAAATAAAAAGCAGTATAAACATACCTGCAAACCCGTGTTTACTATTCCCAATAGCCAAGTTAGGGAATCCACCTAGGTATCTGAGTCATATTGAAACTGTGTGGGCTAAGTGGCTAATTTTTTGTTATTGTTGTTGTTGTTAAAGAAACTTTAAAAACCTGTTAAATTGGGGTTGAGCATCTTGGTCAGTGGTTAAAGATGCTGGTTGGAAAAGCCTATCACCCTAAGATCAATTCTTCCAGATAGTCATGTAAAACTAGATGCAAAGTGATGCATGTGTCTATAATATCAATACAGGGAGGTCTCAGGAGTATTTGAAGCTTGCAGGCCAGATAGTCTGATGTTTGTTTGCAGTGGCTAGAGACCCTATCTCAAATAAGGTTGAAGAACACAAACACCTCAAGGGTGTCCTCTGACCTCCACACCTGTGCAATGACACACACATGCCCATACACACACACACACACATGAGCAAATAAATATTTTTAAATGTACAAAATTATTGAGCCTGAATGATAATTCATTATATTATTCTATGCTTGAGTGTTTTGAAAATGTCCAGGGCAAAAACAGTACAACCTTTTGTTTGTTTGTTTGTCTTGGGTTTGTTGTTGTTGTTGTTGTTGTTGTTCAAGATAGGGTCTCATTTTAGCCCAGGCTGACCTGAAATTCACTCTATAGTCTCAGAGTAGCCTCAAACTCATGGTAATCCTCCTACCTCAGCCTCCCAAGGGCTGGTAAAGGCATGTGCACCACACCCAGCTTTTTGTTGTTGTTGTTTTGTTTTCTTTTTGTTGTTTGAGGGAGGGTCTCACTCTAGCCCAGGCTAACCTGGAATTCCCTATGAATTCTCAGTGTGGCCTCAAACTCATGGAGATCCTCCTACCTCTGCCTCCCGAGCACTGGGATTAAAGGTGTGCACCACCACACCAGGCTTTTTTTTTTTTTTTTTTCTTTTTTTGAGGTAGGGTCTCACTCTAGCTCTGGCTGACCTGGAATTCACTATATACTCTCAGGGTGGCCTCTAACTCACAGAGATCCTCCTACCTCTTCCTCCCAAGTGCTGGGATTAAAGGCATATGCCACCATACCCAGTTATATATGTACTTTAAATTTTTAAAAACCAATAATTCAATAAATATTACATATCAATATGTGGCATTAAAAATATTCCATAGCTTAGTCACTACAGCCAAATAAACTTAATATTAAAAGTTCTCATTTTAAGTTTTGTGGGAAATTGTTTTTTGTTTATCGTTTCCAAAACATTCCTCAAGATCTTTTGTTTGCCATGTTCACTTCATAAATCCGGCATTTTCATCTTGGAAGATTTTTATTCCCCATGAGTAAAAAACAGTTGCGTTATTACTAAAAATTACAATTATTGCATAAACAGTACTGAAATGTTAGAAAAAGTTTAGAAAACAGAACAAAAATTATATTCCCATCATCGGTGCAATTATCTGTATAAATCTCTTCCTATTTGTTTTCAGTGTTACTAACAATTACTAAATGGGAACGATTTAAACATGGAATCACTTGGAGGCTAATCATAAACCTATTTGTTTTACATTACAAAACAGTAATCCATTTCATCTTATCAAACCACCTGGTTTCTGAGCACTCAGTGAAAGCCTGAGGAACAGAATTAAGGGATGACATGTGGGATCTTCCATCTCATGTACACAGACCACCAAACTAGGTGGATGGCCACCATAGTGGGAATTCTAGGACACTAATGGAGTTCAGAGAAAAAAAGATGCACTCTGTCAAAACCAAACCCACGTCTCCCAGTTTCTCGGCATGCTCCGTGGATTGCTATCTCCTAGAAGAGAGACAGAACAGGAACAGAAATCTTGCTCTGAAACAGTAATCACTAAGGTTACAAATGCGGGCTGTGGTGCCCTGGCCAATGGGGCATGATGACTCAGCCAGCCGCAAGAATTTGCATGCAATAATGCCTGAGATTGAGAAGTAATAAATAGCTTTTCTCATAGGCCTTCTGCATTTTTCTCTGCTTGTCAAGCACCCCTTCTGTGAATGTGAACTAGCTTCATTTTTCTTTTGTGTAAAATAACAGAATTCGAGATGTGCAACACTTGAAAGGGAGTTAGAAGCTGGTGTTGCCAAGAGAATACCTTGCTACCAGTGGCGAGTTTTAGCACCTGTTACTGTGAGTTTATGTACCATAATACACTCACACACAGAGAAGAAAAGAGGTGAGAAAGACAAGAAATACACACGAGGCTACTTGTATTTGGAAGAACATACAGGTAAGACAATGTCATGGGCACAAATCTGAACTCCTAGGCAGGAGCAGAAGAAAAGGAAAAGGCTAAAGCGTGGCCCAGAGAGGGGAAGTTGCTGGTTTTCACTGGATTGAGCACTCAAGTTCTTCTGAATCCATATGTTTGTTTGCCTAGCTTTTTTTCCCACCTTGTTGTCATGAAAACTGATGTTAAATAATCATTGCAGCCAAGGTTTCTCATATAGTTCAAGGTGGACAATTCTGTAGCTACAGTCTTAAACTACATGAAATCTACACCCCAGAGAAAAGGTACAGAGTACCCGTATACCTCAACAAGGAGGGGCCAAGGGGAGGGGGTAGGTCACGGATGAGCCTAATAATGGTACCAAACTGACTGTATTTGCTGAATACAGAACTGACTAATAAAAAATAAATAAAATAAAATAAAAATAAAAAAAGGTACAGAGTAATAATCAATAGTTTTCTGATAATATTCCATTTTTCAGGTATTCAACAAAAAGATGGGTGAGTAATCTAGGAGGGAATAAAGAAATACTCTGTTCCTTGGCATTTTTTAGTTCACCCGGTAAACATATTTATCATTACTTTTTCAATTAGCCTAAACATTCTTCTAATATGATTTCTGCACTATGTACTCTATTTGAAATATGATTGTTTCCACCCATCTATGAAGGACTCACTGTGTTCAGTGAGTCATATAAATCAGGAGGGTCAAGTGAAGGGTCATTTCTCCTTACTCTCCATCACAAACACCACCCACTGAAAACTTTAAACTTAGAGACTTTATTAAATAGCATGGGCTCTACCAAGTTTTAATAAATGTTTTATGTAAAGTAAAAAACCATTTGCTGGGTAAAAAACTAATTTGTGTAACAATTTACTCAATACAGGACTCAGTTTATATGTTGTTTGATTTTGTGAAAGGAAATTATGTACTGTAGACTGGCCTCAATCTTACTATGCAGCTACGGCTATATATATATATATATATACATATATATACACATATATGTATATATATATACATATATATACACACACACACACACACACACACACACACACACACACATATATATATATATATATATATATATATATATATATATATATACATATATGCTATGACCTTGAACTTCTGATCCTCCTGCCTCTGCTTCTTGAGTCACGAGATCCAGGGCTTCATGCATGCTGAACAAGCCTTCTACTCACTGAACTATATCCCCAACTCTAGTTCACATTTCTTAAAACTCTGCGTACTTGTATCTACAACTGTCCAAAATTGCAAAATAACTACGCATCATGTAGTAGATGATTCTAATTTAGTCAAATTCTTACCATTCAGAGACCTAATTTTATTTTCTCATTTGTAATCCTTTTTGTTGTTGTTGTTGTTGTTGTTGTTTTTAGTTGGAAGCAGAGAGGGAGAATGAGCACACCAGGTCCTTTTGCCACTACAAATGAACTCCAGATGCATGTCATTTTGTGTATCTGGCTTTATGTGGTTACTGGAGAAACAAATTCAGGCTGTCAGGCTTTGCAAGCAAGCATCTTTAACCCCTGAGCCATCTCTCCAGCCCCAATTCATTTTTAAATCCCCAACCTACCCATAATTTCAAGTTCTCACTCTTGAAGTGTTGGAAACTTTGTCCAGTTTATTTTCTGTCATCTTCAAAACTTAAGAGATGACCTTTGTTCTCTATTTCAAAGTTGGTTACTTGAGTAAATCTTCCCTCTTTTCCCATAGCCAGGCTATGCTTCTCCTACCATCTGAATATTCTCAGCAGAATGAAATACGAACACACAGCAGATTTCAAAGGCATACGTTTAAATAGAAAACATCTGCTTTCAAAATGTGGTCAATTTGCTTCCTGACCTTCATGTCAGTTGCTAGATACTACAGCCCTGACCACCTTCTAGATATGTTTAGCAGGGTTAGCAAGGTTCCGCTTTGAAGGGTCCATGGGACTCACAAGATGTGCCGCTTGCCTAGAGTGCTGTGACCTCCAAACCATCAAGGGGGCACAGCAGGCTTGCACACCTTCCTAAAGCTAATTAGTGTCACCACACATACATGCAAGAGAAACCACTTACCTCATGAAACATGCTGCATACATGCAAGAGAAACCACTTATCTCATGAAACATGGACCTCACGGTAATTTTTTCTTGTTTCTTAATTTTTGACCAGGATTACTTTAAAAACTATATCTTCTAATCCAATCCCTCTGTGTTTTATTCAGCAATATTTGCCTCTAATATATTTGATATACTATGGCATCTTATTTATTCTATTTTTCTGATACTAATTCACTTCACTAAATTGATTTTATCACATCCAGTTTGCAATCCATTGGGACATGTGTAAAGTTCCCATATGAGGAAACTCTCAGAGGCAGAATGGACACCCAAGACAGTTCATATGACAGTAAGTACTGAATCCACATGAAGCCCGAATTATCATCTCTTCCCACTTGCATGAAACAAAACTAGACTAGTACTCTAATTTCTTTTTATGAATTTGTCCTCTGAATAACCCAGAACTATCCACAGATGATGAATGGTTAGTGATATTTGTTATTCAACAGATATCTAGTATGCCAAAATCCCCCATGAGTACTTAATCCTGTAGCTGTAAGTACCTCAAAAAATTCATTCTGGAATTTTCCTCCCTGGCACTCTTTCAGTGAAGGACTCTGGACCAATACCCACTGTCTTTTCTAACTTTTTTTTTCCTCCCCTCAAAATAACCTGGAGACAATTGAAAAAGGAAAAGGGCAATGGAAAACTGAAAACGGCTTTTTTATCCTACTAGAAATTTCTCATAAGACTTATCTTACAAAAAAAAAGTAAATTATTTCTTTCTTCAGACAAATCTACCAACAAAATAAATCTATTTGCTAAATTTCTATTTTGAGTGCATTTTTAGGATGAAATACAGTTCACTTTCTAATAATATATTCCTCCTAAGGAAATGTTTCAGCCCCAAAGAATATAAAACCACAAAAACGCAAAGCCTTTAGTCCCAGTACTTGGGAGGCAGAGGTAGGAGGATGCTGTGAGTTCTAGGCCACTCTGAGACTACATAGGTCAGCCTGAGCTAGAGCAAAACACCACCTCAAAAAAATAAAAATGTAATTCCATTTCATATACTACAGAAGTGAAGAGAAAGGACAGACACTTCAGGAATCAACTAGTAATAGAGTCACTACCATTCACTTTTGTTCTCTTCATCAACTGCCTATAGCATTTATTTCATCCAGAATGAAAGAATTTCATTTACTCATAATTAAAGTCCCGTCTTCATTGTTAAAAATTTAAATATTCTGTACAGTGGCCCATAAGCAGTCATAACTACATGCCCTCACTGGTATGTGTGGGCCGTGGTTTACTGTGTTCAGCATGTAACGATCCTGGACCATCACTAGTCCAGCACAGTTCCAAATTTCAAAGGTATTCACAGTAACTCTTTGCCAAGTCTCCCCACATTTCTCACTAGCTATTAACTCAGTCGGTCAGCTCTATTACAGACATGATTCAGGAAGTCAAACAGGCTTCAGAATCAGTACTTGGCCCATATTGCCCTGTACTATTCTATCGTCCCTCCACACCAATCAGTGGACAAAGCACTCAATGAGTTTTATGCAAATCCCCACCTAAACCACTTACACTAGCTCCCTTCACCTATCTTCATTATGAAAAGTCTCTAAGTGATGCAGCATGTCATGCTTGGGTATGGAATGCAGTGAGCCAACCTCCAGGGAGGACTCAAAATGACTTATCAACATTTCACTTTTACCCCGGGCATGGTGGCGCACGCCTTTAATTCCAGCTCTTGGGAGGCAGAAGTAGGAGGATCATGCAAGTTCGAGGCCACCCTGAGACTAAACAATGAATTCCAGGTCAGCCTGGACTAGAGTGAAACCCTACCTTGAAAAACAAAAACAAGAACAAACAATTTCACTTTTGTCCAGCAGAAGATTTACACAAACTCCACTGGTACAGTGTAAGTCTGGTGAGACAGAAGAGCGAGCGCTCTGAAACAAAGAAAGCAAAGCAGCTTTATTATTCAGAGATAGGCGGCAAGAAGCAAAAATAGTGGTTTCCTAAGCCTGGAGAGCTGTCTGGTGGCTGGGGACAAGGCTCAGTGCACTACCTGGCAAGCTCTGCTTCTATAAAAACAAAACGGAGAGCAATCAAAAAAGACACTTGGCATTGGTCTCTGACCTCAATATGCTCACAAGTGCACCCACGTGCATACTAATGTGCACACACCACACCCACATACACATGTCAAGAGTACAAGCCAACAGATATGGAAGAGTGCTTTGGACTGCTGTCTTCCAGATACAAAGTGGCTGTTGCATTCATGACCTCACAACAGTTATCAATTACCTGCACAAGACCTGCATACTATCATGCCTTTGTTGTCACAGATGATGAAGGACAGCAAAAAAAGGAAAAAAAGAAAAAAGAAAAAAATGACATCAAAATAGAAGGAATAACTGGAAAGAAGGGGGTCCAGTAAAAGAGGGATGGGTAAGGGGGAGGGACAAAAGAACATAGTGGGAGGGGATTATGAACATACATTATGCACACATATGAAAACTGTTAATTGTCAAAAAGCTAAGTGGAGCCAGATGTGGTGGTACACGTCTTTAATCCCAGCACTTTGGAAGCTGAGGTAGGAGGATCACTGTGAGTTCTAGGCCAGCCTGAGACTACACAGTCAATTCCAGGTCAGCCTCGGCTAGAGCAAGATCCTGTCTTAGAAACCAAGAACAAAACAAACAAAGTCATCCTGGCTCAAGTAACAACTTGGGTCTATTTGCTATAATTCAACCTGACCCATTAGAAGAATCTGAAAAGCCTACCCAAGTATCTCTAACCAATGTCCACTATCGGCTGGTCAGGTTAGAGAAACCATCCCCAGTGGTTGTGCTGGATGGCCTAATCACTCAGCAAAATGCCTTTCACACTGGAATCATAGAGTTGTTTCCTAAAGAAGGTGGCAGAAAAGTGGAGTGCCCGTTAACTTTGGAAGCCAGGGTTAGAGGGAACGGCTGCTTCCAAAAACTTAAAGGATCACAGGTATACATACATGCACGCCCAATAACTGTGAGTTTTATATAAGTGAATTTAAAATTGAATTCACTGTTGATCCTCTAGAATGCTTATAAAGTTTAGTAGAAGTAGGAATTCAAAATGTCACTTATCTTTCCACCTTGCAGCATTGAAGAACTGACTTACGGGTGACTATATTTTACTTCTCTTTAGACAAATCCAAAGATCTGCTAAGAAGATTCTGCCTATTTTCACAGAAACAGGACTTCAGAAATCCCTGCATCACTCTGCCCACTGCAGTTACTCATGATGTAAATAACAGAAAGCCAGGCTACTGATCCCATATTACAAAACCATATCTGCTCAGAGTGGCCAAAGCCCACAGCCAAAATTCTTGCCTTAAATCATTATTTCTTTTTTATTATATAAAAGAGTAGATGAGACAACCAGTATAATATGGTGAAAAAGATGACTGATGAATAAAGTCAAAGCCACAAGAAAAACACAATACATGACCACGAAAACAAACAGAATAGAACAAATTTGTTCAAATGTAAGCTTGGCATACAAACCAAATGAATAAGGCAGACAAACTCGGGATAGTACTTGCAGAGGAACAAATTTTTGCAGATCCTCTCAAAAAAAAATAAATAAACTTCTAAAGCTGAGCCAATAAATAACTAATGTCTTGTTACAAAAAATTCCTCTTCTGCCAGGTAGAGTAGTAGTACAATGCCACAGCCCCAGCACTTGTTAGGCAGAGGTAGGAAGATCACCATGAGTTCGAGGCCAGCCTAGGGCTACACAGTGAGTTCCAGGTCAGCCTGGGCTGGAGTGGGGCCTTACCTCAAAAAACAATAAAAAATTCCTCAAGTCTAAATTCCTTAAAATTTCCATGTACTTTAGCAGAAATTAAGAGAGAGAAACCAGGGGCTGGAAAGATGACTTAGCGGTTAAGCACCTGCCTGTGAAGTCTAAGGACCCTGGTTCAAGGCTTGATTCCCCAGGACCCACATAAGCCAGATGCACAAGGGGGTGCATGCATCTGAAGTTCGTTTACAGTGGCTGGAGGCCCTGGCGTGCCCATTCTCTCTCTCTCTCTCTCTCTCTCCCTCCCTCCCTCCCTCTTTCTCTCTCTCTGTCTGTCGCTGTCAAATAAATAAATAAAAATTAACAAAAACAATTTTTAGAGAGAGAGAAACCAAATTATCCTTTTATTGAGTCATTTACTTGAGATTAGCCTCTGTCTCCTACACAATGCTTACTCTTAAGAGTAGGTGACTTGTGCAGCTTGAATCTTGAAGGCCTCTCCCTATGGTCATTGGGTGAAGGCCTGGCCTGCACTGGTGACACTGCTGGGAAGTGATGACACCTTAGGAGGTGTGGTCACTGTGGGTCTGTGCTTGGAAGAGATGGATATTAGGACCATGGACCTTCTGCTTCCCAGACAGTCTAAAATAAGCTGATTTTTCTCCCCACAAACTCCCCACCATGATGTCCTGTCTTGTTACAGGCCCCCAAAACAACAGTGCAAACTGACCACAGACTGAAATCATGAGCCAAAGGAAACTTCCTCTCCTTTGCAACTGATTTTCTTAGGCATTTTGTCACAGCAATGGAAAGCTGACTAACACATAACTAATAATGATACAGTAAAGGAATGGACTTAAGTTTTCAAAATACATCTGTGTAGCAAAGGCAGCTGTCCCAAATTTCAAGCAGCAAACAGCCTCAGATAGAGTTACACATTTGCCAGAGGTCCAGCACAGGGTCTAGGTCAAGGTCCACTCCCAAACTATGGGCAAAGTTTACTAGCCCGTAGAATTCCACCTAATGATCCCTCAGTCTCTAAATTCCTCATTTCAACTATGACCCAACCCCCTCACTATCAAAATCTGTCCCCTCAACAGTAAGGATGTCACATTTTCCGGGAAGGCACTTCTGCAGAAACCAGAACTACTTCCAGTAGTTTTTATTGTGTTACAAAAGAAATCATACTTGCTATAGGTTGTGTTTAAATCTTTGGCAAAACCGAATGCTCAACACGCTTAAGACCTAAATCTAAATTCCAGAAGAGCACTTATGGTTAGTAATACCAGCTGTATTTTAAGGGACCACCTGGGATAATTAATTGGCCCATAAAAACTGTATGCTTACCACAACCCAATAAAACGGCTCAGAACTGCACATACATACATATATATAATTTAGGATTGCCTTGATGTCATTCCTAAAGGACAAAAAGCACTCCTGAAAGAGAGCTGGATAAAAGAAGAGAAAGTGAAACTCCACAGTCAGAAATTGGAGGTAGGAAGGCAGGTAGGGAATGCTAAGGAAGAGAACAAGCTAGAAAGCTAGCAAGTAATTCACAGAGAATTGTTCATGAATTAAAAATAAATGACGTTAAACAACAAAGACTAGAAAAAATATACATTTATCCCAGTTTCTCCCTGACTAACTCTCAGTAATTTTCTGAGCTTTCATTACTCATGGTCCTCTGCTCCACCTACAGACACACACAAACTGACTATTAATGTGCATACACTCACACATACACATCTATAGTGATGGTTAATCCTGATTGTCAAGTTGATAGGACTTAGAATCCCTATGGAGACGCACCTGTGGGTGTGTCCATGAAGATGTTTGTACAGAGATTTAAGTGAGGTGCAAAGAACCATCCTGAATGCCATCAGCACCATCTATGGGCTTAGGCCATGGACTGGATAAAAGATGAAGGCTGGTGCCAGGTGTGGTGGCACACGCCTTTAATCCCAGCACTCGGGAGGCAGAGTTCGGAGGACTACCATGAGTTCAAGGCCACCCTGAGATACACAGTGAATTCCAGGTCAGCCTGAGCTACACTGAGACCCTACCTTGAAAAAACAAAAAAGGAAAAAAAGAAAAAAGAAAAAAAAGAAAGAAAGAAAGAAAAAGAAAAGAGGGCTGGAGAGAAGACTCAGAGGTTAAGCCACTTGCCTGCAAAACCTAACAACCTGGGTTCGAGTCCCCAGTACCCATGTAAACCAAGATACACAAATTGGTGCATGCATCTGGAGTTTGTTTGCAGCAGCTGGAGGCCCTGGCGCACCCATTCTCTCTGTCTCTCTTCTATCTCTCCCTCTGCTTGCAAATAAATAAAATAAAAAATATTTTTAAAAAATGGTCTGGAGAGATGGCCTAGATGGTTAAGGTGTTTACCTGTGAAGCCTAAAGACCCAGGTTCGATCCCCAGTACCCAAGTAAGCCAGATGCACAGGGTGACACATGTCATGTGTCTGGAGGTTTTTGCAGTGGCTGGAGGCCCTGGCAAGCACTTGTGCTCTCTCTCTCTCTCAAATAAATAAAATATAGATGGTCTAGGGTCCTAATATCCATCTCTTCCAAGCACAGGCCCATAGTGACCACACCTTCTTTATAGGAAAGTAAGAGACGAAAGCAAGAAGCAAGCTGGGCAGCAGCATTCACTTCCATATGCTGAACGATGTGTTCAGCAGCCTCACACTCCTGCCACACTTTCCCTGCCTGCATCCCTTCAAGCCATTAGTCAAAATCAACCTTCCTTCCTTAATTTGCTTTAGTGAGAAAGTTAGTGACAGCAAGAAGAAAAGTAGCTAATACACAGAGAAAAGCAGAACACATCCACAGAACTATTGTGCTCAAGCTCTGGTATCAAGGCAATGGGGCGGTTCTTCCAGCACCAGCCACTGTGTTCTCACTGACTCGACATCCCACCAGGTTTCCTGTAACTTCCTGCTGGGGGACTGAGATCTCCCTAACATCACTATCCTGGTACAGTTTCACATAGCATTTCTTTTGGGTATATTGCACTGTATTTTCACAATTTTTTTTTCTTCATACGATGGTAATAGCCTATAAACAACTATATTCCTTACTTTCTCTATGCTTCTATATTCTATGTTATTATAAACCTTATTTTAATTGGGTAGATGACTTAGCAAATTTTAATAGCAACTGCTTGTCATTTCTGATTTTCTTCTATTATAAGTAGATTTTCCAAACATACGTCAGGACCAGTTTCTAAATGGCAGGCAATATCTCAGGAGAATTGTGGGTATATATGGCTAAAATCTCTTACACCTCTTTGGTCAGAAATGTATTACTGCAAGGGCAAATGGATTATGGCAAGTGACTCAACTAATCAGAATTTGCCTCGGACCTAGGTATAAGTGTATTCCAGAATGAACACAAAGTTCAGAGCAAAATTGTAGCTTATTGGCAGGGTGCTTGCTACCATATACAAGTTGTATTCTTCCCCAGCAACACAAAAGAAGGGAACTGACGATGAAAAAGCAGGAGCATAAACGAGGAAGAGGAGGAGGAAAAGGGGGAAAGGAGGAAAAGGAGAAGAGGAAGGTGAGGCAGAGGACACTTAGTTCTTTCGAACAGGATGAAAGGATGAGGTTGAAATGGTAAGCAGTTACCACTGTGAAAGTATCCCTAATGTGACGTGAGTAAACCAAGCATAAACGCTGTAAGGCTTTTTTGTTGTTGTTTTTTGTTTGTTTATTTATTTATGAGAGGGAGGGGGAGAGAGAAAAAAAATGAGAGAATGGGCAAGCCAGGGCCTCTAGTCACTGCAAACAAACTCCACACACGTGTGCCACCATGTGCATCTGGCTTCCTATAAGGTTTTTTAATTGTAAATTACAAATTTACACTATCATTAGCATACAATGAAACTTACTACATATGCATAGCATACAATGAACTTACTACATACTTAATTAGCAAAAAAATTAAGATCTTTTAACTGAATATTCACAAACGGGTACCTTACTCACTCATCTGCATTTATTTGACTCCTGGTAGAGATTTTCTTCTCCTAAGGCAACAGCTGTTTTTATCCTTTGGCAAGTCAACTTCCCACTGTCTAGTACTCAGTTATCCACCTGCTTCCTACCTTCTGCCCACTTATTCATGGATATTACCCATCTGGTTTGTGAAAAACATTCATCAACTTCAGTATATAGAGAAAAGAGTCTCACTGGGTAATATAAACACTTACATCCAGGAAGAAGACAGAGGTACAGGCAATAGAAAAGAGACAAAATGTTGAAAAGCTGATGAAAATATTGGAATTGAATGGGACTCCACAGAGTCAAGGGCGACAAGAATTGCCAGCAGTGTCAAATAATGTAATCAAATATACAGTCCTGTCACATTACCACCACGTCCTTTGACTTTGAAAGTTGGTCATAAAAGTTCTAAGGTTTGAAATATCTGTGTTTTAGGTTCATAAACTCAACATAACCATTTATTCAATAGTTACAAGGAAACAAATGTGTGTACGTTGCAAAGTACAAGATATTTTTTAAAAAGAGACATAAGTCACAATTTAAGAGAAACCTAGGATATTGGCCTACACCCCTGTGAGCACACATACATTGGGAGCTGGGCAGAGCAGAGGGATAGACAACCAGATGAGGTGGTCAGAAAGCATCTGCATTAAAAGGTATGGTTACTCCTAGTTCTTGAGCTTTCTCTACTCATAACTGCAGTTCAACCAAGAATTTTTTTTTTTTTTTTGAGGTAGGGTCTCACTCTAGCCCAGGCTGACCTGGAATTCACTATGGAGTCTCAGGGTGGCCTCGAACTCACAGCAATCCTCCTACCTCTGCCTCCCGAGGGCTGGGATTAAAGGCGTGTGCCACCACGCCTGGCTGTTTTTTGTTTTTTATGAGGAAGGGTTTCACTGTAGCCCAGGCTGACCTGGAATTCATTATGTAGTATCAAGGTGCCTTCGAACGCTTTGTGATCCTCCTAATCTCTGCCTCCCTAGCACTGGGATTAAAAGTGTGCACCACCGTACCAGGCTAATCAATCAAGAATTTTTATGCAACCCCAGATATATAAGGTACATAAAAACAGTTAAACCAAAAATTTAGTAATAATAACCTTAAAACAATTCTTTGGTTAGCATATAATTTTCATCATTTATTAAAGATAACTGGGCTAGGGATACGGCTAAGTGGTTAAAGGCAGTAGCTCGCAAAGCCTGATGGCCCAGGTTCATTTCCCCAGTACCCACATAAAGCCAGATGTACAAAGCAGCACATGCATCTGGAGTTCATTTGCAGTGGAAAGATGCCCTGGCATACCCATGCACACTCTCTCTTTCTTTCTCTATCAAATATATAATTAAGTTAAAAATTTAAAAAAGTTAAAGTTAAGTCAATTTCACAGGACCTAGAATCACCTAGGAGACAAATCTCTGCTTGCAAATAAATAAACTATATTTTTCTTTTTTGTTTTTTTAAATAAGCTAATTTTTAAAGTATAATGTTTATAATATATTGCAGATAACATGGCATACAATTCCAGAATTTAACAATTTAGGACCTAAAAATAAATATGTAAGGACTGCTGATCTAGTTAAGAAAAAGAAGGTATCTCAACATGAGCCTAAGTAAGCACTGGCAGCAGTTGTTTCTGATTTCTAGTTCATTTCAACACATGCTGCAGTTTGCTCTCTGATGCCCAAGCACTCTGGGGCGTCCCAAGCTCCTAGTCACATTGTATACACCACAGGCTTCATTTAAAAAAAAATGAATACAGATTTTAGGCAGGAAGAATTCTTTAAAGATGAAAGTCTTATTCACTCGCATAGCTGATACATGATCCAATTTCCTTTTGGTGAACTGATGTATACTACAGATGTTTTTTCACATAAAATGTAACCCATGCTGGTTTCACTTACATTTCATATGTAGACTGTTTCAAATTACTTATGTGTAAATATCACCTTCAATCTGAGAACTTTTAGGTCTAAATATGCTAACAAAAATATGCAGATGCAATGAAAATCTTTAACATAATAATATAAATACCATATGTACTATCATTGTATTGACATCTTTAAAATGTGTTCATATGAACATGGAATGTTAAGTTAAAAGCAAATTAAAGTTTATCAGCATAGGAAGGCATAGAAAAGATTCCCTTTTGGGGCATTTTCAACAGTGCTGTTACTTTATTTGCTCTATTTTTTTAATTAATATCTGTCATTTACCAATGGTACATACCAAAAACTATGCTAGGTAAAATCTCACAAAAGACTTCATCTTCATGGGGAGAAGAAAGAATTTTCTTTCCCACTGCACAAATGAGGAGAACTAGGTGGGGAGGGTATGGTAGGGTTTTGTCTGTGTTTTAGTTTTTGAGACAGGGTCTTGTCTAACCCAGGATAGCCTTGAATTCACGATGTAGCCGAGGCTGGCTTTGAACTCCTGATCCACCTGACTCCATCTTCAAATTGCTGGGATTACAGGCAAATGCAATCACACCTGACTGAAAGCAACATTCAACAAGAAGATGACTTACTAGGGTAACACAGTGTGCACACAAGAGTATTCTTTAGTTCTCTCTAACATCCATCTCGGTATGTATCTTTGTATCTCCTACAGTGCTAGAGCACAGAAGGTGACCTTAAGTATCTCCTGAATGAATCTAGGGACTGAAGCATGGATATTCAGATTTCTATATGAAATCTCTATGCCATGCTGCCTGCTGCCATGGAAGGATGTCATTCCACCTGTGAAACAGATTCAAATAGAGGAGAAAAATGCAGATGAGACAAAAGCATGCAAGCAGGACCTACTAGCTCTCAACACAAAGAATAACAATGTACAGCCTCAAGATATCAGCAGCAGGCCCTCAGTCAATATGTCCAGGAGAGCAGAACCTTTGAACATTAGCTGGCATGCATCAAGTGCTAAGCACATTCAATGAAGATGTGAGTGCAAGTTACCTCTCCCAACTGCACTTCTCTTTCTACTGTAAAAGTTACCTTCATAAAAATTCAGGGTTCTGCCAGGTATGGTGATGCACATCTTTAATCCCAGCACTAAAGAGGCAGAGGTAGGTTTGCTGAGTGCTTGAAGCCTCCCTAAAACTACATAGTGAATTACAGGTCAGCCTGGGCTAGAGCAAGACCCTACCTTGAAAAAAAAAAAAAAAAAAAAAGGTAAATGAGTCACTATAAAATATTATCATTGAATAAGGATATCCTAATCAATCTTATAATGCTGAGCTTATATACTAGAAGGTTTTCCCCAGTGATTTTGTCTTCTCATAGTTTCAAAATTGGCTGTAGCATCAAATACTGCAATGGCAACCAGCAGACTTCAGCATCTCCAAATGTTAGCTGAACACAGTCCTTGTAAATTCAGTCATCTACTGAACATTGTCACTTCATAGTATCAACATCAGAGAAGTGAAAGGTAAGAAAATTAGCATTTAACATGAAGAACCATACATTGTGCTAGAAATTTTACAGATGTGTCTAACACAAAGAAAAGTGCATATGGAATATATACTATTTCCACAGTATATAGTTAGGAAACAGAAGAAGCCACGTGACCCACTTACAGTCACAGAGCTCTAAATGGCAGAGCCAGAATTAAAAAGGCATTTCTCTGATTCCAAAGCCCAGGCTCTGATACTAAAGTAGGCACACTACTGTGAATGTTACATCTTCAAGGAACCTAATTAGCATTGAAATGTTCTAACAGATAGGAGATGGAATGCTGTTAGCACTGCGCATGTGTGAGTGATGATACTAAGCTTAGCTGGAAAGCAACCCTTCTCTGTTACTTTTATCCAGAGTTAATGTTCTGATTATTTGGATAAATTAGGATTATCTTGAGTTAACATATGTCCTGGCTGAAGTTCACAGCATGATCCCAAACAAGAGGCAAAGTCAAAGTCATTAGCTAAAGACTTAATGTGAAGAGCATTTCTGTGACAAAAAATCTTGTTTCTGCATCCTTGTTCCAGCCTCTCTTATCAGTGGGTGTCACAAAATATCACATGCAGCCAGCCATGAATATACACAGATTGTAAGAGCCATTAAGGAATCAAGATGGTGTTTAGGGAGCTGGGCTACACTGTGGGCTATAGAATGAGACCCTGTGTTGATAGCAAGGGGGGTAGGAAGGAAGAGAAGGAGGGAGGGAAGGAGGAAAGGAAAAAAAAAGAAAAAAAAATTAAAACAAAGCAGTAATGCGAAGAAAAATCCCACACATAACAGAGTTTAAACTTGACCATCTGGGACAAAGGCCGTCTGTTACCTGGCCAGTTGCTAATTTTCCTTCTTCAGTATTATTCAGTATCTACATTCTTTCTTTACTTCCTGAAGGGCATCTCTTGGAGTCTGTGCTTCTCTCTGCACTGTCCAATAAGCCCAGCCTTCCTGCCCATCCTTCCCTCTTCTTTTTTTTTTTTGCGGTGGGGGTTCGAGGTAGGGTCTCACTCTAGCCCAGGCTGACCTGGAATTCACTATGGACTCTCAGGGTGGCCTCGAACTCACGGCGATCCTCCTACCTCTGCCTCCCGAGTGCTGGGATTAAAGGTGTGCGCCACCACGCCCGGCTTCATCCTTCCCTCTTCTTCCATCCTGTGCCTGACCTCATTTGAAACTACATTCATAAAGAAATATCTTGAGCTGGGCATGGTGGTGCATGCCTTTAATCCCAGCATGTGGGAGGCAGAGGCAGGATGATCACTGTGAGGTTGAGGCCACCCTGAGATTACCTAGTGAATTCCAGGTCAGCCTGCGCTACAGCAAGACCCTACCTCAAAAAAAAAATATATATATATATATATATATATATATATATATATACATATCTTTATGGCTGGAGAGATGGCTCAGCAATTAAGGCACTTGCCTGCAAAGCCTAACAAAAAACAAAAACTGGGTTTGATTCCCCAGTACCCATGTAAAGCCAGATGCACAGGGTGATACATGTATCTGGAGTTCATTTGCCATAGCAGCAGCTGGATGCCCTGGGGTGCCCATTCTGTTTCTCTGTACCTCCTTTCTTTCTCTCTCTCTCTCTCTCCTTGCAAATCAATAAATAAATAAAATATTTTAAGAATAGAGATACCTTTATAAAAATCTATAGTAACTATTTGTCTTTAAGTACCATCCAAATATTCTCTCCTGGAGACTCTGATGCAAAATCAATTACTCCCTCTTCCCTAGATCAACTTGCTGAATGGCTTAAGTCCAGCTGCTCGACTGCACCTTCCATTCCAGCATTACCCTACGTACCACAGTCTTTCTTACTAAAAACCACCAGGGTGATTTCACATTCAGCATCTCTGAATTTACAATACATCTGTAAAACCTAAGATTACCCTTCAAAATGTAGAAACCCAGGTGGAAAAATGTTTTCTTTTTTGTGTGTGTATATATGTACGGTGTGTGCTACTTTGTGTAAGCGCACCTGTGTGTGCGTTTATGTGGAGGCCAGAGACTGATGCTAAATTCTCTTCTCAATGCACTCCACCTTGTTCTTATTCGTATCAGGGACAATGACTTGGATAGACTAGCTATCCAGCAAGCCCCAGGGATCCTCCTATCTCAGTCTCTCCAGCACACCCAGCTTTTACGTGGATGCTAAGAACCCAAACTCAGGTCCCCATGCTTTCAGGCAAGCACTTTACCAACAGAGCTATTTTTTCCAACCCCATTTTTCTTATCTTCAGAATTTGGCCTGATACATTTTCAGAAAATCCTCAACTACCAGGTGTGACCATCATTTGAAAAATTGTTTACAAATACTGGCCTGAGCCAGCAAAATTGAAAATCTGTATGCGTGTTTATTAGACCAACTGAATGCTCCTTTGCTTCCAGATCAAGACATAGAACTATTTTTGGTTGTTTCTAAGAAAACATCAAATCAAAATCACACAAACCAGGCATGTTGGACATGCCTGTAATTGCAGTACCTGGGAGGCTGTAGCAGCCTGGGCTATATAGTGAGTTCAAGGCCAGGATGGGCTATATACTAACACTCTATCTCAAAATAAAAAAACAAAATTTAAAAAAAACACCATATTTTCCATCATTTCATACTAAATGCAGTATAATTTGAATTAAAGTATTCCATTCCAACAATTTTTCATCGATAAGGAATATATGATAATAAAATTCACCAGTTAAATTATGAGAAAACTAAAATGGTTAGGATTACACAGTCCTGCTTAAAGCAAATGAAAATACTGTCATATTTTATGTTTTTTTATGACTTCTTTCTATTGACCACCCCCCCACACACACACACAAAATGCAAGTGAATATAGGGCAAATGTTATTCCATTTTTGGATGAAAACAGAACCTGGGACCAGTGGCTTATACCCATGCCACTGCTTCATGGCCATGCCATGACTAATACCAAGTTCCAACTTCCTGGTACATCTTGTCTACAGTCCATGAATCTTCCAGCATGGAGAACTCAGCAACCCAGTGAAATCAGTGTCAAGAAGGATGCGGGCAGTCTCCATCCCAGCTTATTTCCTCCAGATACTTAAAAACGTCCTCTATACTGTGTTCTTCCTAGTGGATGTACATTACTGATTGCAGCAATTACTGGATATCAACAGTGTGGTAAGAACAGATTAGAAAACACAATATCCTTGGCACCTATATTCAAAACACTTTATAATATACAATAGGTACACACAGGGAGATTGGAGGGCTCTATCTACCCACCAAGCAAGACCATGCATGGCCAACAACAAGGTGGACGACAGGAGGAAGATTCTACACAGTCACCTGGAAGACAGTACTGACCTCAAGCATTACAGGGAGATAAACTTTTGTTATTTTTTTTAATATTTTCTTTATTTATGTATTTGAGAGACAGAGAGAGAGAATGGATGTGCCAGGGCCTCCAGCCACTGCAAACGAACTCCAGATGCATGTGCCACCTTGTGCGTTTGGCTTACATGGGTCCTGGGGAGTTGAACCAGGGTCATTTGGCTTTGCAGGCAACCCCTTACCCACTAAGCCATCTCTCCAGCCCAACTTTCATTATTTTAAGGTCTGAAAAAATATACAAGTAGGGGCTAGGGAAATGGCTCAGCAGTTAAAGGCACTTGCTTGCAAAGTCTTTCAGCCTGAATTCAATTCCCCAATATCCATGTAAACGTAGATGCACAAAGTAGCACATGCATCCAGAGGTCACAGTAGCAAAAGGCCCTAGTGTGCTCATTTCTCTCTCCTTGCAAATATATAAATTGTGTGTGTGTGTGTGTGTGTGTGTGTGTGTGTGTGTGTACACATATACGCATGTGTGTTTATCTGAATTCAGCAGAAAACATCAAATTTCAGATATCTGGGGTATGGAAGTACTTGGTTAACCAACTGGAAGCTGGGGGGATAAGTGAGGACAGACAGAAGGTCTCAGTATTTCTCAATAAAGAGGATGACATAGGTGAACAAAAGAGGAGAAGCCTGCAGGCACACAAGAGGTTTGTTGGTTTCTTTTCTTTTTTTTTTTTTCCAGGTTGAATTTGCCTGAGGCACATCTGGTAGCTATGTCTCATGATGATAAAAAATGTGGCCAGAGCAGAAAAATGAGGTCAGGCTGGAATTCTGGAAGCAAATGTTGACACACAAGGAAAACAAACAGTGAAGGAAGAGTTCCTTACGCACCACCCACACTGAAGACAAGGACAGAGGTAAAGGGACTTCACATCCTGCAAATGTGAAGCTCTAGGCATTTTCCTTCCCACACAGAGAAAGCTGTACCAAGGAAGCTGGGGCTAGAGGAATGCATAAGGTCAGAAAAGGGGTTAAGAGAAACCAGGATCACCTTTTTAAACGTCTCTTCCTTGCCTGGCGTGGTGGTGCAAGCCTTTATTCCCAGCACTCACAAGGCCAATGTAGGAGAATCAGTGTGAGTTCAAGGCTTCCCCGGACTACATAGTAAATTCCAGGTCAGCCTGGGCTAGAGTGAGACTCTACCTCATAAAATCAAAAAAAAAAAAGGGATGGGGGCAGCTCTTCCTCCTCCTCCTATGTTGTCAACATTTTCCCAAATAGTGTATCCTTTAAAAAGTCAACTCTAGCCGGGCGTGGTGGTGCACACCTTTAATCCCAGCACTCGGGAGGCAGAGGTAGGAGGATTGCTGTGAGTTCGAGGCCACCCTGACACTCCATAGTGAATTCCTGGTCAGCCTGGACTAGAGTGAGACCCTACCTCGAAAAACCAAAAAAAAAAAAAAAAAAAAAGTCAACTCTATAAAGACAGGTTTTGTTCACTGGCTGAGTGCCTGCCTAGCATAAAAGAGGTGCTGAGGTTCAATCCCCAGCAATACAAAGAGTAAATCAAATAAATAAAAAGTTACTTCATCACTTCCATACCTCTATTATCTATTGAGTTCACAATTCTTTTGTTTTTATTTATTTGCATGTGTGTGTGTTCATGCACACACATGCACAACGGTCCTCTTGCTACTATCAATGGATGCCAAATGCTTGTGCCAGCCTTTACATGGGTGTCTTGGGAATTGAACCCAGGCTATCAGGCCTTTGTAAGCAAGTGCCTTTTAGCCACTGAGCCATCTTCCCAGTCCCCATCTCCTTTGAGGTTGCCAATTCTTAATGGGAACCATTGCCTCAAAATTTTCTACATCCAACTTCTTTGTTTTTGTTTAATTTTTGAGGCAAGATCTCACTCTAGCCCAGGCTGACCTGGAACTCATTCTGTAGCCCAAGCTGGTCTTGAACTCATGGTGATCTAACCTCAGCCTCCTGAATATTGTGATTAAAGCCATATGCTATGACACCTGGCTTCACAACTAGCTTTTAAAACAATTACAATGCTATGACACCTGGCTTCACAACTAGCTTTTAAAACAATTACAAGGCTAGTCTCAATGTCTTGGGATTTTCTGGTGTCACACAGTAACTTTTTCACAGATGAAACAAAAAGTATGAATCTCAAAACTGTACTACTGAAGTTGTTTTCACAATGAATTTTAATTGTTTGACCTTGCTACCACTGCCCACCACTTCCATGACACACATCCGCTTTGGCAAGATCCTTAATGGCTCCTTTGTTTTTTTTAAATTTGGGATATGTAAAGCAATGAGAAAATTAACTAAATGAAGAAGAGATCATTGTAACAGCAATTATAATGAATCTAGTACACAGCTCTGATCAGGAAACACACACCACACCGAATACTCGTTCTGGTGTGGTCTTGGTGGTACCGTGGTAAGCACAGGAGCCTTCCACAACACTCATTTCTACCAGCGGCTTAGGACACCCATCCACAGGCAAATACACACAGCCTTCCTACACCAAGCCACCTTTCCTGTGTACTGGAGAGAACACAAAGCTGGGTCTTTCACTGTGCTAAATCCAAGAATAGTATTTGGCATGTCTTTCATAAACTAGCAGGCCATATTCCTTGTTGGATTTTCAAAATATCAGACCCATTACTAAGGAATAAATTTGCTTGCCAAATAAAGAGATGACATCCTGTGTCTACCTACTCTTTCCCAGTGTAAAGTCAAAGTGTAGGGAGAGTAACATCACTGTCTCAAGGTTACTCATGACACCGAGAGCCTTCCCAGGATGCTTCTGTGCCCTTCACCACATGATAGCAGATACCAAATCAGATAAGCCAGCAGTGTAAAAATGTCAAGTTTTAGCATTTTAAAAAGTACCTTACAGAGCCGGACGTGGTGACACATGCCTTTAATCCCAGCACTCAGGAGGTAGAGGTAGGAAGATCACCATGAGTTCAAGGCCACCCTGAGACTACAGAGATAATTCCAGGTCAGCCTGGACCAGAGTGAGACCCTACCTCGAAAAACAAAACAAAAACAACAACAACAACAACAACACCTTACAGGAATGAGAGATGGCTTAGCCATTAAGGATCTTGCCTAAAAAACCTAAGGACCCAGGTTCTACCTGTGTAAGGCAAATGCACAAGGTGGCATATGTGTCTGGAGTTCATTTGCAGTGGCTAGAGTCTCTGGCATGCCATTGCTCTCTCTATCTGCCTCTTCCTCTCTCCCTCTCTCTAATAAATAAATAAATAAAATATTTCAGAAGAAAAGAAATACCAGCCTTTTAACATATAATGTGATAACTGAACCAAAAAAAAAAAAAAATTCTAAAATTGCAGGGCATGGTGGTTCACACATCCCAGCATTTGAGAGACAGAGGTAGGAGGATCTCTGAATTCAAGACCAGTCTGAGACTACACAGTGAATTCCAGGTCAGCCTGGGCTAGAGTGAGACCCTACTCAAAATAATAAAAAATTTAAAATTTAAAAGTCTAAGAATCAAAAAAAAGGCTAGGAATCATTCAAACATTTTATGAAGTGTTAGTTATTGGGCTTATTCTTGCCTATCCCTACCATGTCCCAGTATAATCTGAAAAATAATTCTCAAACAGAAACTCCAGATCCTACAAAAATTAGGGCTCACTAAGCTTCTTTGCATTCATATCTCTACAAAGGGGAAAAAATTTGAAACCAGCAGATTATGAGTCTGTAAGGTAACATACTGTGCCATGTTTTATTTTCCCCAATGCATATCGTATTTTTCACATAGTGTTCTACATGTGAGTTCCACCATAACTTTTCCTTCACCATTACAAGTGGATTTAATTTTTTCTAGTCAGTCTGGTTATATAGGCCAGGGTGGTCTGGAATTTACAATCCTGCCTCCCTTTTCTGAAGTGCTGGCATTAAAGAGGTGTGGCCACAGGCATAGCTTAGGTGGTGATTTGAATCAGATGTACCCCAGAATGCTCTGAATACTTGGTCCCCAGCTGATGGCAATTTGGGAGGTAGAATCTTGCTGGAGGAGGTGTGTTGTTAGGATGAGCTTAGAGATGTTATAGCCAGGTTCTCCTTGTCAGAGTTCAACTCACTCTCCTGCTGCAGTTTTCCAGCTGCTGTGGCAGAGGTGATGTCCAGCCTCTGCTCATGCCATGCTGTCCCATGCCATCATGAAGCTTCCCTCAAGACTGTAAGCCAGAATAAAAAAACTTTAGCTATTCAGGTATTTTATCCCGGCAATGAGGAGGTAACTACAACAGTCTCTATAACTGAATTTTGTTCATTTGTTTGTTTGTTTGTTTCAAGGTACAGCCTAGCCTGACCTGGAACTCACTCTGTAGTCCCAGATTGGCCTCAAACTCACAGTGATCATCCTACCCCTGCCTCCCAAGTGCTGGGATTAAAGGCATGCACCACCACAACTGGCTAGCATCTTCTTTTTTTAATATGTTTACTTATTTATTTGAGACAGAGGAAGAGAGAAAAAGGCATAGTCTAGAGAGTATGGGTACACTAGGACCTCCTGCCACTGCAAAGGATCTCCAGACACATTCACCACTTTGTGCATCTGGCTTTGCGTGGGTACTGGAGAATGGAACACAGGTCTTCAGGCTTCACAAGCAAGCTCCTTTAACTGCTGAGCCACCTCTCCCTCCAGTCCCCTTACAAATGAATTCTTAATAATGAACTCAGAATACTATAAATATAAAGAATGGAGTATTAATCAGCCAAGTAATTCAATCAGATATTATCCTAGAGAGATGGGTCCACATGACCAGAAATATACAAATTTGAGTTTAAATTGATCTAGACAAAGATAAACTTAAAATGTTACACGTTTTTAATTTTTTTGATTTCTTTATTTGAGATAGGGTCTCACATAGCCCAGGCTGGCCTTAAACTCACTAGGTAAGCCAGGATGACCTTGAACTTTTGATCCTCCTGCTTCTGCCTCCCAAGTGCTGGAATTGCAGTACTGAGACATCACAAAATAATTACATTTCTATCAGCTGTCCTGTTATTTAAACAAATACTATACAAATTGTTTTACTTATACAGAAGCAAGCCATTATAACTCAAAAACAAAAAAGATGAAACACAGGTTTCAAAACCTATAAAGGCAGGTGCTTGGCAAACAGCTTTAATTTTCAGTACAAAAAGCAGCAAGAAGCAGTCTTTGGTTGGTGTGGCCTAGTGCTATATTATAAGGACTATTAGGTCCTTGGCTGAGGTCCAGCAAGTTGGAAGAAAAGGGAGAAATGGCAGAGTCACAAGCTGCAAGTGGACAGTGGGACGTGAGCATTCAGGTGCCACCACCTGTCTAGAAGGCAAAAATGAGCAGAAAGTACCAATCCAACAGCAGGAATAGCTGGGGCCAGAACAGATGACAGTGAGAGCTCTGTCAAGAAATGACAGACATGGAGATTCAAGAGTATATAGCTGGGTGTGGTGGCACACACCTTTAATACCAGTCCTCAGGAGGCAGAGGTAGGAGGATGGCTGTGAGTTTGAGATCAGCCTGAGACCACATAGTGAATTCCAGGTCAGCTTGGGCTAGAGTGAGACCCTATCTCAAAAAAAAAAACAAACAAACAAAAAAAGAGGGCTGGAGAAATGGAGCCAAGGACCCAGGTTTAATTCCCCAGGCACCCACATAAACCAGATGTACAAGGTGGTACATGCATCTGTAGTTCGTTTGCAGTGGCTGGAGGCCCTGGTCTGCCCAATCTCTCTATATATATTTGCCTCTCTCTCTCAAATAAATAAGTTTTTTAGAATGAATATTTTTTAAAGTTTTTTTTTTAAAAGTGTATATAACCTCACTTCCCTCCAGCCTTTCCTATGTGTCTAGAATAAGCATGTCATTGTCAGTGAAGTTTAATATTCTGATTTGATTCAATTACATTTTTATGCATCTGTGTATGGAGAAAATATTTGCCACTATAGATATATAATAGACAAATAGAACAATAAATGTTAATAGACTTGACCTCAAAACAACATTAGATGTAAATTTTATTCTTCTGCTCTTACATAATCTCAAGTATCATCAACACAATTAACACTGTACTCCAAGAATGTTAATGATTGACAGGATTTTTTAAAATTTTTTTTCTTTATTAGTTAGTTTTGTATTCAGCAAATACAGTCAGTTTGGTACCATTATTAGGCTCATCCGTGACCTACCCCCTCCCCTTGGCCCCTCCTTGAGGTATATGGATCATGCATTGTGGAGTTAGCCCACAGTTATGGGTAAGCTAAATGTCTCTGCATATCATGACCCAACATGTGGCTCTGACATTCTTTCCGCCCCCTCTTCCGCAAAATTTCCCTGAGCCATGTTGGGTTCATTTTTGGTCTGCTTCAGTGATGAGGTGTTGGGGGCCTCTGAGGCTCTGGCTCACTGATTTGGTAGGAGTTGATTATTTTTTAAAGCAGTTTTTCAATGGCTTACAGGTTAGAGGTTACCTAGTGTGATGGGAGGCAGTGTAGTGGAAAGCTGCCTTCTCCTCTTTGCTGTTTCTGCAGCAACCCATTTCCTAACTCTCCTGCCCATGGGAACCCTCCAATTACTACCCACTGAAAAGGAAATCTGGTAGAAATGAAGACACTATTAAGGAGCACCTCTTGGGCTCACGTAGAGCATGCAACGTGGTAGAGTGAACTAACCACCCAGACGGATTTAGTTCCACTCTGATGAGCACCCAGGCTCCCATTTAAATTAACACAAGTGTAACTGCTCTAATGCATAATGTCCCCGAACAGAATCTTCAAGCACCACATTCCAAATCCGCCAGTTCCTAAAATTAATTACAGCTCATTTAAAAGATGCAGTTACTTTTCCTCATTTAACCCAGCCTAATGACTATATGAACCAAATGAATGGCTGAAGTAATTACATACACTCTCCTTGATTGGGCTGCCCGACCAAACAAGGGAAAGCACCTCAGTAGAATACAAGCACTGAAGAGCATTCAAGAGTAAGCATGCATCTGCATGGAGTACCAGTTAAGTTAAAGAAAACCTGGGTGCATATTTCAATATGAGAAATAGACTAAAATAATGCTTCCCACTACATCTGAAGTGCAACTAGGTAGATAGCATAAAACAATGGGAGGTCTTCCCCTTTTTATTTAATTCTTTCCCTGTGTCACCAAAAATTCTGGCAACAAAGCAGGCCCTGGACATACCCAGAGATTAGCGGAAAGTAAAATTCCATGTGCAAAACAAGGCCGAGTTTATGGAGACAACTCTATTCTTTTTGAGAAACAGGATTTCACGTAGCCCAGGCTGGCTGTAAACTTGCTATAGCAGCCAAAGATGGCCTTGAACTCCTGTCTCCAAATCCCAAGTGCTGGGATAATGGGCATGTGCCCCTGTGGCAGGAGAACAGGGATGTAGAGAGAGAGAGAGGCATCAAGATTAATATATAAGGGCTGGAGAGATAGCCTAGGGGTTAAAGCATTTGCCTGCAAAGCCTAAGGACCCAGGTTTGATTCCCCAGGACCCACATAAGCCAGACAAATGCACAAGGTGGCACATGCGTCTGGAGTTTGTTTGCAGCGGCTAAAAGCCCTGGCAAGCACATTCTCTCCCTACCTCCCTCCCTTTCTCTCTCCCCCTCTTTCTCTCTTAAATAAATTTTAAAAATATATTAACATATAAAAGCCAATTGGCAAAGCACTAGAAACCATTCCTTAACCAGGATGCATGCAGCAAATAGAGCATTCTCTAAAAAAAAAAAAAAAAAGACCATGATATACAAGGGTGGTAGAGGCGGTAGAGATGGGCACAGTCTAAACGGCCTATGAAGGGTCTTGAAGCTTGTAGCCTGGTGCTTGTAAGTGTGTGAATTTCCTCCAGCTCACTCCCATTCCCAGGAACACTTTGTTTTTTTGTTTTTTAGTTTGTTTTGTTTTTTGTTTGTTTTGTTTGTTTGCTTGTTTGTTTTTCTTAGTAAACTGTCTCTATCTCTATTACGTAAACATGCGGAAATCTTTGTCCTGGGATGGAACAACCTGGAAATGCCAATGAGTGTCCCCTGCTCCATTCTGTACCATTCTGTACCTCCAACACCATCACTTCCAGCTCCCTTTCTTCATTTTTTTAAATATTGTATTTTTATTTATTTATGAGAGAAAGAGACAGAGAGACACACATAGAAATAGAGAATGGGCACACCAGGGCCTCTAACCACTGCAAACAAACTCCAGGTACATATGCCACCTTGTGCACTGGCTTACGTGGATACTGAGGAATCAAACCTGGGTCCTTAGGCTTCATAGACAAGTGCCTTAACTGCTAAGCCATCTCTCTAGCCCCCAACCCCCTTTCTGAACTGCCTTAGAAAGGGGGTCGGGGGCTAGAGAGATGGCTTAGCGGTTAAGGTACATGCCTACGAAGCCTAAGGACCCAGGTTTGATTCTCTAGGTCCCACGTAAGCCAGATGCACATGGTGGCACATGCTTCTGGAGTTCATTTGCAGTAGCTTGAGGCCCTAGTGAGCCCATTCTACCTCTCTCTCTGTCTCTCTTCCCCCTCCCTCTCTCTGCCTCTAATAAATAAACATAAATTTAAAAAAAAAAAAAAACCTATCTAATTCTAGTTCACAAGTACATTCTTAGTATCCTTCACAGACTGTGACACGGATCTCTTCACAGTGTGAGGTGGAGATCTACAAGGCCCTCATTAAAGATATTCTATGACACCAACTATGTTCCCCTCCAACCACTGGGATAATTGCCATGTGTCATCTGTAATGTATTACTAATACTAGGAACTTCTGCTTCAAGAACACAGGCATTATGAATAGTAATTAAATCAGCCTATGATGGAAGGCCATCAAGGCAAGTAGATGCTGAGGTAGTATCCACTGGGAAGAACAGAGAGAAAATGGATCATCCACAGCACACCAGATATTATCAGCAGTCTCTGCATGAAAGGAAAATTAATCTCAGCAAAACAACAACATCCATTAGAGTAAATGTGGTCGACAAGTTTTGTATTGGCTTCACAGTAATGTTTACATTAAAATAGCAAACTGAGCCAGGAGTGGTGGTACACACCTTTAATTCCAGCACTCGGGAGGCAAAGGTAGGAGTATCTACCTCTGTGAGTTCAAGGCTAGCCTGAGTGTACATAGTGAATTCCAGGTCAGCCTGGACTAGAGCGAGACCCTACCTCACAAAACCAAACAATAGAAAATAAAATAAAATAGGAAACATATATGCTTCTAACACAGTATGAATGTTATATCAGAATTACTTTCATCTTTGCATAAAATTGACTATCAATCATAATAAATAATTAAATCTATGTGAAAGTCCATTAAGGGTTTGGTTTTGGGATTTCCCCCCTTTGAAAGAATCCTAAACACACAGGTTTGAGAAGCTATTATCTCAACGGCAGACAAAACAGCTGGCCAATCCCAGCATAAGGCCATGAGAGGAAGGTTACAACCAGGAGGGCTAGCCCAGATTCTGTACGAAGGGCAGGGAAAAGAATGTTGACAGGGGCTGGAGAGATGGCTTAGCGGTTAAGCGCTTGCCTATGAAGCCTAAGGACCCTGGTTAGAGGCTGGATTCCCCAGGACCCACGTAAACCAGATGCACAAGGTAGGACATGCATCTGGAGTTCATTTGCAGTGGCTGGAGGCCCTGGTGAGCCCATGAGCCCATTCTCTCTCTCTCTCTCTCTCTCTTTGCCTGTCACTCTCAAATAAATAAATACAAATTTAAAAAAACCAAAAAATTTAAAAAAGAATGTTGATAAAGCTTTACTTCTGGCCAATCAATTCAGCTTATAGTCTTATTTCAGTATTTTATGATCATTTCTGAGATGTAAATGAACATCTAGTCACCTTAGGTACTTAGGTAGGGCACCAATGACAGAAAAAAAAAAAAAAAACTGATGCCAGGCAAATGCAGATCAGTGAACCAATGAGTTAACTGGACTTACAGAAACAATGAAGGGCAACTCAGAAGTGGCTGCCCTGCTGAAGAAAATGTCTTTCTCAACAACAGTTTAACGACTCAAACATCCTCAGGGAGGAGCCTTGTGAGTCTCTCTCCCTCTACCTCTCCACAGACATCAGAACAGTCTCTAAATCCTTGGGGAGGAGTAGGACCCAGTGAGTCCTCCCCGTGAGAAAAGGCTGATAGACTTAACTTTGTGCAGGTCACCTTCAGGTAATCCCAGCTGCTGACAATTCAAGAAGGCCATGGCCACTGGGTGACTGGATCTAAGACCCACATTGATACCAAAATTCAAAATGCAAAGATGTCATCATGTAAAATGGCATAGTACTTACATATAATTTATACATATTTCATGTGGCCCAAGGCATGTCTTCATCTAGTGTGGCTCAGAGAATCCAAAAGGTTGGGCCTTCCCAGATTGCTTGCAATACTTAATGCAATATAAATGCTGTGTAAATAGCTAGTATACCATACTTCTGATGGGGAAAATGAGGGGGAAAGCCTGAATATGTACTCTTGTACCTCTTTCTTTCACTTTTTGCTGAATATTTTCAGAAAACAGTTGACTGAACCCACATATGGGAGAACCACAGATACAGAGAACTGTGTGTATTTTGGGTTCTTTTTTTTTGGGGGGGGGGAGGGTGGTTCAAGGGAGGGTATCACACTAGTCTAGGCTGACCTGGAATTCACTATGGAGTCTCAGGGTGGCCTTGGACTCCTGGCAATCCTCCTACCTCTGCCTCCCAAGTGCTGGGATTCAAGGCGTGCGCCACCACATCTGGCACTGTGTCTAATTTTTATTGACTGATAAGAGTTTTTGTTGGTCTATGTCTGAGTAAGGCAAAGGAGATTTACTGAGGAAAAATAAAGGTGGAAAAGTTCCAAAGTGTCAGAGCAAGCACGCTTGTGATTTCAGCTGGCATCCAAAGAAGAGAAAGAAAGTGGGGAACAGTTAGACTTTTAGAGTAAGAATGCTGAAAAGTGGGCAGGCTCAGCGATGAGAGTCTATGAGCAACTGCTGACTGACTGCTTATAACTGACAGACTCAATGTGTATGCATGGTACATAAAACCATGTCCTGAAATATGCAGACATTGTGGAATGGATAAATCAAGTTAATATATGCAGGACCTCATACATTTATCTTCTTGTAGTTAGGACACCTATAATCTCAATTATTTTCAATACTATTCATGTTTTCTGTGCATTTTTGTGAGAACAAATTCTGTTCTACTTTCAGGGATTCCTTAAATTAAAAAATACAGACAAGCCGGACATGGTGGCACACACCTTCAATCCCAGCACTGGGAGGCAGAAGTAGATGGATCACCATGAGTTTGAGGCCATTCTGAGACTACATATTGAATCCCAGGTCAGCCTGGGCTAAAGTGAGACCCAACCTCAAAAAAACATATATATATATATAGATAGATAGATAGATAGATAGATAGATAGATAGATATGAATGAAGATGTATAGGGCTATGGAACACTATCTTTGGGACATGACATGGCCCTTGCATATTCATGGCCTTACAGTGACTGCCATTACCTGCACAAGCTCTGCACAAGAAAGGGCCCAGCAGCACTCTGTCCTGGATGCTAGAGGAAAGCATGATGCATCCAACTAGAAGAGGAACTAGTTGGAAGAAAGAAGTGTTCATGGGCTGGAGAGATGGCTTAGCGGTTAAGCGCTTGCCTGTGAAGCCTAAGGACCCCAGTTTGAGGCTTGATTCCCCAGGACCCACGTTAGCCAGATGCACAAGGGGGCGCACGCGTCTGGAGTTCGTTTGCAGTGGCTGGAAGCCCTGGCGCGCCCATTCTCTCTCTTTCTCTATCTGCCTCTTTCTCTCTCTGTCACTTTCAAATAAATAAAAAAATAAACAAAAAAAAAAGAAAGAAAGAAAGAAGTGTTCAGTGGAAGGAGGACAGACAGGAATGTCAAGAGAAGGTAACTGGGGTAAAGGGAGGCAGGGAGACATTTCAGACATGAAAGGAACTCGCTTACAAAACCTGCTGGCCCAGGTTCAGTACCCAAGCCACCCATCCCATATAAAGTGGGGTGCAAAAAGTGGTGCAAGGGCTGGAGAGATTCCCCAGTAACCACATAAAGGCAGATGCGCAAAGTGGGACTTGCATCTGGAGTTCGACTGCAGTGACTAGAGGATCTGGCGCCCACACACTGTCTCTCACTCTCACTGTCTCTCTCTCTCTGCTTGCAAATAAATAAATAAAATATTTCTTAAAAGTGGCACAAGCATCTGTTGGTTTGCAGTGGCAAGAGACCTTGATGCACCCATACACACAAAAAAATACACACTACACACATATTCACATGAATATAAATAAAAATAATTCAAAATTAAAGAAAAAGCTAATGGAAGATAATTAAGACAAAATGCATAATACACATATGTAAAAATTAACAATGAAAGACATGAAACAAGGAGCTAAGGAGATGGCTCAGCTGTCAAAGGTGCACACAACAGCGGGAGACCTTTGTCAAGCAAGGTGGAAAGAGAGGACAAACACCCTAAAGTTGGCCTCCACACATACACATGGCACACGTACTTCATACACATCCACACACACGCACATACACATATAATTTAAAACATGTAAAAGTTAAAAGGAAAAAAAAGTAAAAGGGAAATGATGTATGAGAATAATTTTGAAATATTTCATTAGATGATTCTTACAGGAAGAAAGTTGTGAAGTTGAAATAACCCATGATTTCACAGGTCAGATTTTTAGAGTGGTGCCTGATAAAGGAATAAAGTTCACAGAATAATATTTGATAAGGGTGGAGATTTTGACTCACACAGCATTAACTAAACTCGAGTCACTGATATCAAGAACAGTGTCAACTATCACTCACCAAATGTCTATATGACATATAACAAAATGAACACATAATGTTTGCAGTAAGAAATTTACAGAAGACTTCCTTATTTTACAGGAAGGGTGACACTTGGTTGTATTTACTTGCAAACGGACACACTTGGAGGGCCTCAGAATTTGAAGTCAAGGTCCACACACTAAACCATCATGCTTTTTCCAGAACGGATCCAAACATGAACTACAAGCATTCATTTTCAGTGATTCTCATTTGTTTTTGAGACAGGGACTTATGGAGCCCAGGCTTGCCTCCAACCTGCTATGTAGTTGAGGATGGCCTTCAACTTCTGATCTTAACTCATGTCCAAGCGCCGTGGTTGCTGGTGTCAGCCATCAATGCCAAGTTTACACAGTTCTGGGGATGGAACCCAGGGCTTTTGTGCATGCTAGGAAAGCACTCTACCAACTGAGCTATAACCCCAGCTCCAATGACTCATTTTTAATCGTTTATTTTGTAAAATGTTATATGTGTTATATAAAATGGAGCCATGTAAGCCTGGCATGGCAGTGTGAACCTGTCATATCAAGCCCTGTGGAGACCTGAGGACAGGAGGATCTCATTGAGTTGAGGTGACAGGACTGGTCTGGACAATCTAGTATGATGCTGTCTCAAACAGGAAAAGGAAATAAAAATGAAATCAAGTAATTTAATTCAAAATATCTACTTCAGCCATGTATGGTATCGTGTCTTATAATCCCAGCATTCAACAGGCTGAGACAGGAGGATTATAAATTTGAAGGCAGCTTGAGCTATTTAGAGAGAGCTTGTCCCCAACAATGACAATGACAAAATAAAAACATAACTTATCTAGTTCATCCAGGTGTGGTGGTGCACACCTTTAATCCTAGCACTTGGGAGGCTGAAGTAGGAGAATAACCATAAACTTGAGGTCACCCTGAGACTACAGAGCAAATTCCAGGTCAGTCTAGGCTAGAGTGAGATCTTACCTCGAAAAAAAAAAAAAATTACCTAGTTCACGTTGGAAAGCTGGCTAAGCGGTTAAGGCACTTGCCTGAAAAGCCTGATGACCTAGGTTTGATTCACGAGTACCGACTTAAGCCAGATGCACCAGGTGGCACCTGCATCTGGAGTTCATTTGCAACTGCTAGAGACCCTGGAGCACACATTCTCTCATTCATTCTCTCTCTCTACTGTGTGGTGGTTCACACCTTTAATGCCAGCATTTGGGAATTCAAGAGGCGGAGGGTAGAAGGATCACTGTGGTTCAAGACGAGCCCGAAACTACATAATAAATTCCAGGTCAGCCTGGGCAAGAGCGAGACCCTACCTCAAAAAAAAAAAATTAATTAATTAATTAATTACTTGGTTCAATTTATAAGCACCCTTCCAAATAGTCAACTAAAGAAATAAAATCCTGAAACATAGATCAAGAGGGAGATGTGGCTTTTACTTAGACAACTGTGTATGCATTAATCAAAAGAATTGACATGACAAGCTGGACGTAGCACCCTGGGCCTATAGTCTACACATTCTGGAGGTGGAGGCAGGAGGATCAGAAGTTCAAGGTCAGCTCTGGTTAAATAGTAAGTTGGAAGCCATTCTAGACTACATGAGATGGTGTCTCAAAAAAACAAACAAAATGTTAAGAATAGAGGGGAATGGTGAGATAGCCCAATGGTTAAAAGTGATAGCTTGCAAAGCCTGATGACCAAAGTTCAATTCTCCAGTTCGCACATAAAGCCAGATGCACAACGTGGCACATACATCTGAGTTCCTTTGCAGTGGCAGGAATCCCTGACCGCCCATACTCACTCCTTCTCTCTCTGTCTGCTTTTCATTCTATCTCTCTCTCAAAAGAAAAATTAAAAAAACAAACAAACAGGGCTGGAGAGTTAGCTTAGCAGTTAAGGCATTTGCCTACAAAGCCAAAGGACCTCAGTTTGATTCCCCAGGACCCAAGTAAGCCAGATGCACAAGGGAGCACATGCATGTGGAGTTCATTCGCAGTGGCTGGAGCCCCTAGTGCGCCCATTTTCTCTCTCTCTCTCTCTTGCTCTATCTATCTATCTATCTATCTATCTATCTCTAACACTCACTCTCAGAAAGGAAGGAAGGAAGGAAGGAAGGAAGGAAGGAAGGAAGGAAGGAAGGATTGAAACAAAGGTTGAGGAAATGGCTCAGGAATTAAAGGCATGTGCTCCACAAGTCTGCAGATGAGAATTGTATCCCAGCACTCACATAAAGTTCTTAGAAAAAGTGGTGCAAATGTCCGTAATCTTAATGAGCCCATGGCAATTGAAAGTGGAAGCAGGAGAACCCTGAAGCTTGCTCCAGGGCTAGCTATTCTGGCTTTGCTAGGGGCAGAAAAACAGATCCAGCATCAAAAACAAGGTGGAAGCCAGGAAGCCAGGTGTGGTACCCATGCCTTTGATCCCAGCACTCTGAGGCAGAGGTAAGAAGATCACTGTGAGTTTGAGTCCACCCTGAGACTACAGTGAAATTCAGACCAGCCTGGGCTAGAATGAGACCCTACCTCATGGGGGAAAAAAACAAGGTGGAAGGAAAGGACCAATACTCCTTTGAGGTTGTACTCTGACGTCCACCTATAAGACATAAAATGTGTGTGCCTACACACACACACACACACACACACGCACACACAAATATATATAAGAATAGAAATAAGAAATTTAGTCAAGTGTTGCTATGCGTGCCTTTAATCCCAGCACTCAAAGAGACTAAGGTAGGAGAATCATCATGAGTATGAAGCCAGCCTGGACTACAGAATGAGTTCCAAGTAGCCTAGGCTAGAATGATACACTACCACAAAAAAAGAAAAAAGACATTTATAATTTTAGCTTAAGAAGTTTATATTGGGAGCCCGGCGTGGTGGCACACACCTTTAATCCCAGCACTCGCGAGGCAGAGGTAGAAGGATAGCCATGAGTTCGAGGCCACCCTGAGACTACATAGTGAATTGCAGGTCAGCCTGGGCTATAGAGAGACTTACCTCGGGGGGGGAAAAAAAGTTTATATTGGGGAATCATCAATTATCAATGAAACATCAGGTGCTTAAAAAAAAAAAATCAAGACCTCCTCAGGTAGATGGGAACGTCAGAAAGGAGGGGCTTAGAGGAGCCAGGGGACTAAGCAGCCATCAAAGCCCTTCAACACACTTCTGTCCTGTCAAGTTCAGAGATCAGGCATTATCAGCTGCAGGCTGCCTCCCAGCATCCTCGCCAAGGAACAGAAATGGACTGGTGGCTACAAAGCAGTGTACTGAGACGGAAGAGCAGTACAGAGAGAGAAGTTTGAGAGGCATCAGGAATAGCCAATGTCAGAGAAAAAGACTAGAGGCCCCCGCTATCCTCCCCAGGCAAGGGCTACATGTAAAGGGCAGAGCAGGGGTGAGAAAAGCCAGAAACATATAAACGCAGGGCACAAGCACTAAGTAAATGACCCATAAAAATGTCACAACTCTCACTGAGCATCTAATCTTGCCCAGCTCTCTGGCATTTCTTTCCTCAGAAGTGCTCTCTTTCATAATAAACTGTCTCAGTTTCTACCATTATCTACATATTCTGGTCCAATTACTTATTCTGACACACAAGAACTTTAAAACATAACCAGGTGATCTCCAAATTCTAATATCCACCTAGACATTACTATGTAACTTCAGGGTCTTCTGCTTTAAACAATTCCATTCAGGGGGCTGGAGAGATGGCTTAGTAGTTAAGACATTTGTCTGCAAAGCCAAAAGGACCCAGGTTCAATTCCCTAAGACCCATGTAAGCCAGATGCACAATGTGGTTAATGTGTCTGGAGTTTGTTTGCTGTGCCTAGAGGCCCTGGAATGCTCATTCTTTCTCTCTCTACCTGCCTCTTCCATTCTCTCTCTCTCTCTCTCTCTCAAATAAATAAGTAAAAATTTAAAATTCCATTTGGACCTGGCATGGTGATACACACCTGTAATCCTAGGACTCAGGAGGCAGGGGTATGGGATCGCTGTGAATTCAAGACCAGCCTGGGCTACAGAGTAAGTTTCAGGTCATCCTGGGCTTGAGTGAGACTCTACCTCGAAAAAAAAAAAAAAAATTAAGAAAGGGCTAGGGATTGGCTCAATGGTTAAAGGTGCTTGCTTGTGCAAAGCCTATCAGCCTGGATTCAATTCCCTAGTACCCACGTAAAGCCAAATGCACAAAATGGTACATGCATCTGGAGTTCATTTGCAATGGCAGGAGAACCTGGAATACCCATACACACACACACTTTCCCTCCCTCCCTCTCTCTCTCTCTCTCTCTCCTCATCCTCCTCCTCCTTCTTCTTCTCTTCTCTCCTTGCAAATTGATTTAATTTTTTTTTTGTTTTTTTCAAGGTAGGGTCTCACTCTAGCCCAGACGGACCTGGAATTCACTATGTCATCTCAGGTTAGCCTCAAACTCATGGTGAACCTCCTACCTCTGCCTCCCAAGTACTAGGATTAAAGGCCTGTGCTACCACATCTGGCTAAATAAAATATTTTTTTAATAATGTTTTGTTGTTGTTTTGAGGCAGGGTCTCACTCTAGCTCAGGCTGATCTGGAATTCATTCTCAGGGTGGCCTCGAACTCATGGCAATCCTCCTACCTCTGCCTCCCGAGTGCTGAAATTAAAGGCATGTGCCACCATGCCCGGCCTTAAATAAAATATCTTTTAATATCTCCATTTGGCCTAATAATGGTACCAAATTGACTGTATTCGCTGAGTACAAAACTAATTAATAAAAAAATTAAAATTAAAAAAAATCTCCATTTGGGGGCTGTTTGGAGCAGTTAAAGGTGCTTGCTTGCAAAGCCTTATAGCCCTGGGTTCAATTCCCCACTACCCACATAAGAGCCTGATGAACAAAATGACACATGTGTCTGAAGTTCATTTGCAGAAGCACGAGTCCCTGACACACCTATACTCTCGGTCCTCTCCCTCTCTCTCACTCTGTGTCTCAAATAACTAAATATTTCAAATTAGAATATCTCCAAAAATAAAAAATAAAGCCAGGGCATGGTGGTACACACTTTTAATCCTTGCACTTGAAAAGCTGAGGTAGGATCACTAAGAGTTCAAGGTTAACCTGGGACTACACAGTGAGTTCCAGGTCACCCTGGAATAGACCCAGCCTCAGAAAAAAATAAACAAACTAAATAAATAAATAAAATGTCCACTTGGCAATGGATGCTGGGAATTATTTTAACAACAGTAAAATATTTTCCTTTCACAATGAAAAAATAATGACCAAATGTTAGTTATAATAATACATTCTCACAAATCTAAGGTTGTAGAAAGAAAACAGTTTCTGTATTTAAAGAGCCTAAGGCCAAATTGATAAGACAGCATCTATACCCTTAAGGAGATTACACTCTCATACCCTATAAGGGCTGTTTTTTGGTTTGTTTGGTTTTTGTAATTTATTTATTTGCAAGCACAGACAGAAAGTCAGACAGAATGGGCACACCAGGCAGGGCCTCTAGCCACTTCAAAGGAACTTCAGATGCATGTGCCACTTTGTACATCTGGCTTCACATAAGTACTAAGGAATCAAGCTCAGGTCACTAGGCTTTGCAGGCACTTAACCACAAAGCCATCTCTCCAACCCAGGGCTGAATTTTACAAGACTAGATAGAAGAACCCTAAGAAGGGATGTAATATTACTAGTAAAATAATGTACATGTCAGAACATTTATCATAGATATGCAAGTATTTTCAGCTGTTTGAAACACCAAATGTAGAACATATGGCGTCTGCAGGGAGAGTGGGCCTGGCATTTAGCATTCCGAAATGGGGAAAGCCTCTTTGAAGAGACACCAGGCCCTCTAACATAAGGTTCCTTCAGAGACCTCAGCCAGGAAGTGCAAACCAGATAGGAGAATCCACATCTGTGTAGACAACAGAGCACAAAGAGTTACAGATAGGCTGCATTTTTCACAAATCACAATAAGCACCATTATCAACAGTAGCCTCAGATTCAGAATAGAAAAAGTTTCTTTATCCTGATTAAGTGGTGAATACATATTTTAGCATTTGGGATGGAATACACTGATCCACAGACGTCTTTCTAAGTTTCACCCCTCCTAACAATCCATTCTGCAAAAGACTGACCACACATGCTAAGTGTGGTCTCAGTTTCAAACACACACACACCCCTGCCATGTAGTTGGCATCACATTTGACGTATCGAGAGATACTACTGGTCTGTAAGTCGTGGGGACTGCTAGCTCACCCAGGACTCACTCCGTCCTCTGGACATGGCAGAGGCCAGAGACTCCAGGGTATCATTTCAGAAGCTGCAGCACTCAGAAGCTTCTATGAGGATGCAAATATGTTCTGGAGAAAGTGGCTAGTTCGGTTTTATCATTTGGTCTCAGAAAGCCTGGGTTCAGAAACTCCTTAAAGTCTCAGTAACTGAAACTTCCAGAGAGTGAAAGGAGAAAAGAGCTTCCCGTTTGGAGGTGTATGGGAAAGGAGGTGGACGAAGACTTAGGGCAGTGACATTCAGCAGCAGCTCTGTTTGCCCAGGAACCTCCTCTCTTCACCCAACCAACAAACACCCCATATGATGCAAACCAAAAACATAAAGAAGACAGAAAACTTGCAGAGTTAAAACCCACTGGTGCCACTACGTTCAATCATCTTACTAAACGGCAAAACTGCAAGTGTATTTTTTTTTTCAAGTCAACCAAGAATCACTGGTTTATGTAAGAAATTATTTTCTTTGAATATTACTAAAAGACTTGATTCTCTCCCAGGAGTTTTTGGTTTGTGTTTGAGTTTTGTGAGGATTGTTTGTCTGACTGTTTTGCACACGAGGTCTTCTCTGTAGCCCTGGCTGGCTTAATACTCCATTTGTAACTCGGGCTGGCCTAGAATTCGCAGCAATCCCTCTGTCTCAGCTTCTGGAGTGCCAGGATTACAGACAGACGTGCGCCAGGCCACCACGCCTGGCTCTCTCCAGCATTTTTATTTTAAGTGTTCAAACTAGCCACCAAAAACTTTACACGCTCCCTCCCCCCCCCCAAAAAAAAAGTGAAGTCCCCAACATCTTCCCAGCGGCTTGACTCCAAAGATGACTTGGCAGGACTTGCTTCAGGACATACCCAGTCCCCTGGAAAACTTTCCCCTCTCAGAAGCTACGGAAGTAAATCAGGACACCTAAGAACAAACTTTTTGTGGCCACCAGCAGGGGAGCTCTTCAGCTTTTGTCCCCAAATCCATTCAAACAAAAGAAGCTGGGTCTCCGGGCATCCCACCCCGTGGGACCCCGGCCCTCCGCGGGCAAGCGGGTGTCCTGCAGCCCGGGCGGGCCCCGAGCCCCCGCGCGCAGCCCCACTCACTCCTCAGCGCCCCGATCAGCAGCGAGCCGTCCTTGATGAGCTCTTTGATGAACTTGTTGGTCCGCTCCAGCTCGATCTCGTGACACTGCAGTCGCTCCCTGAAATCCGGGCTGTCCAAGTACGAATCGCTGAACTCCAGAGTGGGCAGCCCCATGGCACAGGCAAGGGCGGCCGGCCCGGGACACCGGGCACCGGGCACGGGGCGCGCGGCGGGCGACAGACCGCGGGGACGGCGGAGGACGGGCCCCGCCGGCGCCGGGCTCAGTCCTGCTCCCGCGAGGAGGAGAAGGAGGAGGAGGAGGAGACGGCGCGGAGGCAGGCGCGGGCGGCGGGCCGAGGCGCGGGGAGGCTCAGGTCGGCGGCATCGCCGAGCATCGTCGCTCCGAGCCCCGCGCTGGAAAGGCTCCGGCCGCGGCCGCGGCTGCACAGCGCTCCGTCCCCGGGCGCGCGGACACTTCCGGCAGCGCCACTCTCCGGCGCTCGGGACCGTCGCGGGCGCGGCGAAGCCTCCGGAGCCCCGCCGCCGCTCCCGGCAGGGAAACCCGCCCCCTCGCCCGAGCGGACGCAGCCTCAGAGCCGGCACCGCCGCGGGCCCGGACCCTCCTCCGGCCGCGCCCTCCCCGCCCCCGCGCCCCGTCCCGTCCCCTCCCGCCCCACCCGCGGGCCCGCACCGCGCTCCACGCGCCGGCCGGGGGGCCCCCTCGCCCCGTCCCCTCCCGGCGCCTGCGGGGTGCTCTGCGTCCCCAAACCAAATCTCCGACTCCCGGCGCACCTCCCTGGTACTCCCCAGAATCGCTTGCGGGTAAGCCATGGGGAGCCAAAGTTTCCCCGAAAGTTTGTGCATTGACGACTTGCAAGGGTTAGTTCATTCAGGTCTTAACTTTACACTCCCTCCACTGATGCACAGAGATCCAAGGCTGAAAAGTTGTCCAGAGTCTTTGTGTCTTTCCCACGCCTTCCTTTCATTGATCCCATCTTGAAGTGTGTTGGAAGTTTTTCCCCAGTTGCTTAAGTCATGCCGTGGATTTTTAGGAGCTTCCATGGTTAGAATGCCCATTTGCATCACAATTTTAGTGTCTGGTTTTGGTACTGGTATTGGCATCTGGGTGGGATGAATTGTTACATCCAGCTGGTCAAGCTTGGTGGCTCCTATCTGTAAACCCAGCATTCAGGAATCTGAAGCAGGAGGATTGCAGAGAGTTTGAAGCCAGTCTGAACTATAAAGACGGAGATCCTGTCTCAGAGGAAAATATTAAAAATTTCTACGAAAAGGCAGCTACTTCTGTGGTAGAAGGTCACCTAATAAATTTCTGTTCTTTTGAAATCTTGACAGTAAGAGAAACTGCTGTGTTACATCTCATGCCGCCATCATCTATAGGATTTGTTGAGAACTCGGTTAGTTTCTTAAAAATCTGCTTTTAATTTCTACATTTTTATTGCTTCATCCATTTAAACCATCTGTTTAAAAGAAGAAAAAAAAATACAGATCATGGGAAAAATTCCATTAAAGTGCTGTACATTTTTCCCAATTAAATTTCAGGAACTTTTAGGTTCAGTTTTTTTGAGTATACATGAGCATTAAAAATAGCATGTAAACCTTAAAATAGATAAGATCTCATAAACTGTAGGATGACTTGATTTAAATTCTGTTGGGCTAGGGAAAGCACGTTTTAAAACCTTGCATAGGGCTACAGGAATGGCTTCGTGGCCACAGGAGGTACTTGCTACAAAATCTGATGGCCTGGGTTTGATTCTCTAGTACGCAAGTAAAGCCAGATACACAAAATGTCATCTGCATCCACAGTTTATTCTGTCGTGTGTCCTCCCACCCCTGCAAATAAATTAAAAACTGACAAAACAAAAATTGAATCTTACATCCATATTTTCGTAAGTCCTCAACGTATTTGCAAGATGGCCCATCATAGTTACAGTCATTGTAATTCCCAAGTATGGGCCTTGTGTGACAATTAAATAGGCCTCATTTGTGATGTAAATGCGCATTCTAACCAGGGGAGCTCCTAAATGCCATGGCATGACTTATGTAACTGGGGAAAAACTACCAACGCAAGGTGGAATCAATGAATGGAAGGCATGGGAAAGACACAAGACACTGGCCAACGTTTCAACCTTGGATTTTTGTGCATTAGTGACGGGACTGTCAAGTTAAGACCTGAATGAATTAATGCTTGAAAGTAATCAATACACACACACACACACACACACACACACACACAATGTAAGCAGCTTCACACCTGAGGTGATTGTACATCTATTCATCACACAAACAGAAAGACAAAAAGCCAAAAAAAATAAAATAAAATAAGAGGCAGTCAGGCCTACAAATACTGCCCTTACAACATATGCCATGTTGCTGTTCCAGACAACTAATTCTGATACCAACTGGACCAAATCGTAACAATCTCTTCATGTTTTTCATTACATCAAAGCCTGACAACTGATTCTTTAAAGTGCATCAACAGTCTTTGATAAGTGTATTGAATATGTTGGGTGTCAATTTTCAGTTCTCTGTAACAGTCTTACATGCTAGGGCAGATTTGATCTAGATTCTAAGATACTGGTTATCATTAGTGGTTTATGTGTGAGTGTCTGTTTTATGTTTACTGTCTACCTTATCAGGTTCCAGGTGATGTTATTGCTATAGAAAAGTAATTAAAGCTAGGCATCATGCCTGACCCTGAGCAATTGTCAGAAAAGAAAATTTGGAGAACAAGTCCTCCTAGATCCTGAAACAGAAACATGTATTCCAGAGCCCCACACAGGTGCTGTGAATATGTTTCAGTGCATTTGGATGGAACTAGAACTTTGCCTCCTACCCTTCACCCATTAGTATCTATAAAGTGGTGTGTGATAAGTGCCATTTTCTCGTAGGTGCTTTTGGGGTTACTTATGATTTAGTCTATGATTCATGCTTTAATTATACCTGTTAGTCTAGCTTACCTTTGTGCCACATTAACCCAGCTACCTGAGAGACACCAGAAGTTGTTTGGCTTTCGGGTGGATTTACTGTCAGTTTTGAAGTATTGTTTTCATGTATTATTCTCCCACCATAGTAAAGAAACCAGGTTTCCATACCTGTGAGCTTTCTTTCATGTGAAATTTTACTAGGTTGAAAGGGAACGTCTCCACAGCTTTCCAATTTGCAGGACGTGGCACTGTTGGCAGCTTGGTGAGCTTCACACTCGCTGGCATGATTTTTAGCCCAGAGAAATGTTTCTGTTTATTTTTGTAATTCAAAATATGAATGTGTGGGGCTTTGTCTATTTGTGCATAACAGCAAATAGGTAGTAAGGGATGGTGAACCCACATAAAGTGTTTATAAATGTGCCTGGAACTTTCTTATTGACCTAGGATCAGGCCTGGCCCTTAGCATGGACTGTGAAGTTACTCAAGCCTTGGAGAAGCAGATCTTCTGAGGCTGCACTGAAGCAGGGAATGACATAACTCAAGCATGAACAATGGTCTGCCCGTCCTCTGCCCTCCTGGATGAGGAGACAGGGACATTGTCACTGTTTGCATTCCCAGCTCTGCATTGTCTTTTCACAAAGGAATTCTCCAAGAAAGTTACATATCACATCGTAATAGTTCATCTTACATCATGTCTAGAAAAACAAGACTGTACCCAAATGAAAGAACATGATTATTAAAATATATCTTGTAGCTAAATATACATAAAATTTACCATCTTAACCATACAGAAGTGTGAGTTCAGTGTCACAAAGTACACTCCCATGGCTGTTCAGTCATCACCACCGTTCATTTCCAGGACATTTTCTTCACCAACTTTGTACCCATGAAACTGTCCGTCCTACTGCAGTACCTCCCAGCCCTGGTCATGGTCATTCTGATTTCTGTCTGTGAATCTGATAACAGGACTTCCTCCTAAACGTAAAGCATATGTTGCCCCTTTGTGTCTTTTTCTCCTTAGATGGGCCAGTCACTAATGACAGAAGACATAACAATCAGCTATGTGGTTTTTTAAATCTATTTGTACATGTGTACATGTGTGTATGAGTGTGCAAGGGATTTTCGCTGCTGCAAACAAATGACCTTCCAGCTTTACATAGATGCTGGGGAATTGAACCTGGGCTGGCAGGCTTATGCCAACAAGTACTGTTAGTTATTGAGCCATCTCCCAGCTTCTGTACTTTTTGAGAAAGTTTGGGTACAACAGGGGTCTCCTACCACTGCAAATGGATTCCAAATACATGCACTACTTTGTGCGTCTGGCTTTATGTGGCTACTGAGGAATTGAACCTAGGTCATCGGGCTTTGCAAACAAGTGGTTTTAACTGCTGATGCATCTTGCCTGCCAGTACTGATTTCTGTGTTTGTTCTTGAGGAAGGGTCTCTCTCTAGCTCAGGCTGACTCATGGCCATCCTCCTACCTCAATCCCATCGTGCTGGGATTATAAGTATGAGCAGCCATGCCCAGCAAGGTGTAGTTTTTTCTTGATTTTTATTGATTGATTGATTGATTAATTGATATTTTTATGACACTCAGACTGCGTGTGCTCCCTCCATCTTCTCCAAGGAGAGCAGGAATGATCATCAATGGCAAGTAGCAGTTGTAGCAAAGCAACACCAAGAGCAGGCTTCACACTCAGGAGAGAATGCTACGCCTCCTCCTCATGGTTTCCTGTACTCTACACAGTCAGAGAAACTTCTCTACTAATGAACTACAGAAATGATCCCTGAAAGTATAGTCTTAAGAGGTATTTTTAAAGTCATTTGAATCTACATAAAGTTTTGAATCAATAGTTTCTTTTTAAATATTTTTATTTATTTACAAGCAGAGAGAGAGGTAGATAGAAGAGAGACAGACAGAATGGGTGTGCCAGGGCCTCCAGCCACTGCAAATGAACCCCAGATGCATAGGCCACTTTATGCATCTGGCTGTACATGGGTGCTGTGGAATTTAACCCAGGTTGTTAGGGTTTGCAGGCAAGCGCCTGAACAGCTGAGCCATCTCTCCAGCAGCTGAATCAATAGTTTCTAAGACTTCTACCAATAGTAAAAGGAAGTTCAGCTTAGGCCCTTAGATAGATCTTGTTTATTCAACCTTATCACAAAACATGGCCATCTTTGCTTTTGCTGCACAGGAAGCTCCAGCCCCACCATTCCTCACAAAGTTGGTTGATGAATGACACTGTGTACTTCAGTGGGCAAGTCCCCACATCATTGACAGCAGTCTCTGGGACTTAGTAACACAGACCTTTGTAGCTAGAGAATGTTCTCACAGACTGTCTCCCTTTGCCTTGCTACCACTGTCATGAAACACTGACGAATGCTAAATAAAACTTTGTTCTGTCTGGGGAAAGAAATGGGAGTGCTTCACAGGAAAAGTGCAGAACATAGACTACACTGTATGAGACCATGCCTTCTGTGTGCTCATTATCCAATAAATGGACTAGAAAACCATGGTTGGAAGACTAAAAAGCTGCAGCCAAGCATTTTGAAAGCTGTGAAAGAAGATTGGATGTGGTGGACACGAATAAGACTGGGGAAGAAAGAGATGAGCAGAGGCAAGTTAAAGAAAGGGAGGAAGTAAGTATACTAAGCGGGAATTCAAATACATTCTCAGATTTAAGCCCATAACTCAGAAGTGTTATTTATTTATTAATTTATTTATCTATTTGTTTATTTATTTGACACAGGGTGTCTGTAATCCAGGCTGGCCTCTTACTTGCTATGTAGCTGAGGATGACCTTGAACTCTTGATCCTGTTGCCCCATCCTTTCTAGTATTGGATTACGTACCACCCACCACACCTCATTTTATGCAGTGCTGGGAATCAAACCCAGGGCACTGCCCATGCTAGACATGCACTGTACCAGCTGAGCTACATCCCCAGCCTCGGGCCATAATTTTAGAAGATAAAATAAGTCTGGTTTTCCATGTTGAATTTGAGATATCAGTTTAATGAAGAGGTGTTGTTGGGGAAAAGGTAGCACTGATGCTTGAGATGTGATGTTGGCTTGATGTGAGGCTGGAAATATAGGGTTGGAGACTGTAAGGTTGGGGGAACTGGGTTTGGGGATGTGGAGGTGGGGGTTATGAGCTTGGGAGATGTGGCATTGGGTTAACAGAGGCCCATGCCAGCAGCAAGTACAAACCACCAACCAAATAAGCAGAAGTAACTGCAAAGTGTGGGTGTGTTCCAAGTGAAAACACAGCTGCTAAAATCTGCAAATCTAAGATTTCTGTTCTGATTACCTGTTTCTGAATGTCAGATAGGGGCAGGGGACATAGCTCAGTAGGCAGAGTGCTTGACCAAGCGTAAGCATAGGAAGCTGAGTTCGATACACAGCACTGCATAAAAAGTGGACATGGTGGCACACACCTATAATCCCAGCACTCAAAAGGTAGAGGCAGGAAGCTCACAAATTCAATGTCATCCTCAACTACATAGCTAGCCTAGGCTACATAAGATCCTATCTCAAAAGAAGAGAGAAAGAGAAAGGCCTAGGCATGAGACCCCCATCAACCAAATATATAACTCTGAGCTAGGGAAAGGAGAAGAGAGAGGAAGAGGGAGTGGAGAGAGAGAGAGGGAGAAAGAGAGAGAAAGAGAGAGAGAGAGTTACTGAATTAATTTGGGAAAGACTTAAGGCATAAATTTTTGATTTCCATCTAGTAGTGCCCCCTTGTGGTGAATCATGTTTGTTAACTGACAATATCAGAGTGCAAGAGGTCTAAACAGAAGATACTTCTGTGTGTGGCACTGAGTTCATACTACCACATCAGGAGACCTTTTTATTTTAGAGAAACTAATGCACTTTTTTCAGGAATGGCTGTGGTACTTTACATGTTTACCAACCATGTCTAAAAGTGACCTCTACTGCTCTTTTGACTTATTTCCCTGAGACAGAGTCTCTCATTGAACTAGATCATTTTGTTTTTCTTCAGTTGCAGTAGTTAACCAAGGAGCCCCAGCAAGTCTCTTATCTCCACCATGCTTAGCCAGGCCGGGCTTTTTAAATGGTTGGTGGAGATTGAACTCAGATCCTTAGGTTTGGACATAAGCACTCTTACCCACAGAGTCATCTTCCCAGCCCTGCATTAGACCTTTTAAATTTTTGCGCTGGTGAACCCAGGACACTGTGCATACTCTACCCCTGAATGATACTCCCAACCCCAATCCTGTTTATAACGGCTGGGAAAGTTGTGACTTAAAATGATTTACTTGGAGATGGGTATATATGTCAGTTGATAGAGTACTTACCTAGAATTTGCAAAGCTCTGGGTTCAACTCCCGCACTGTGTAAACTGGTTTTGGTGGTGTACACCTATAACCCCAGCACTTAGAAGGTAAAGGCAGGATGACCAGAAGTTCAAGGTCATCCTTTAGTACGTAGCTGTAAGACAGCCTGGACTACATGAGACCCTACCTCATAAACAACAACAGGGGCTGCAGAGACAGTTCAGCAGTTGAGGCACTTGCCTGCAAAGTCTAAGGACCAGGCTTTGATTCTACAGGACCCACGTAAAGCCATGTGCACAAGGTGACACATGCATCTGGAGTTTGTTTGCAGTGGCTGGAGGCCCTACCATGACCATTCTCTCCCCTTCTCTATATGTTTCTTTCTCTTTTATAAATTAATAAAATACCTAAAAAGCAACATCAATACATCCCGCCTAAGTTTACAAAGCCAGGAAGTTCTGAAATTGAGATTTCTGCCTGAGTCTATGTATATATCTAAAAAGGTCATCCTAAACACACACACACAAAGTTAATACTTGCTGTACCTACAGGCCTTTGGTGCTGCAGAAGCTATAAATCCAAGGGTTCGCAAAAACTCCCCTCAATGCTATGTTAATTAAAATTTCAATCCAGCCAGGCATGGTGATGCATGTCCTTAATCCCAGCACTCAGGAAACAGAAGTAGGAAGATCACTATGAGTTTGAGGGAAGCCTGAGACTATATAGTGAATTGTAGGTCCACCTGTACTAGAGTGACACCCTACCTCAAAAAACCAAAACATAAAATAAAAAAAAAAATTCAATCCAATGGGGAATAACAGAGGCATTGCAAAAAGGCCATGTATAGCTGTGTGCTTCAGAGATTTACCTTTCAGGCTGAAGGGTTTCCACAAGTAAACAATCAGGGATGATCGTGGTAATGATAGCCATTCATTCCATGCTTACACTGTGCCAGTCACTGTTTTGAGCTAATGGTGAGAGCACATTCATTTTACTGTGGTCATTTTTAGCTCTAGACCTCTGAGCTTCTAAATCTCAAAGTTAGGATGAAGGAGCTCCACAATCGTGAGAATGAATCACAGGTAGAGTGGTAGACATTCCACCCCAGTGTGCTTTGAGACCTGGAGCTAGGTTCAGAGAGGAAGTGTACCCTCACCTCTCACTGCAACTCTGATGGGTGGGGCCTCTGCCGGGTTCCATAGCAACCACTGAGCTGGCGGGAAGGAAACCAGCTTTTGTTGAATAAGGACAAGGTCCATGCTTATGATGGCACTGGGCCTAAAAATCCTCTCTGAAAGATGAATTCTCCTTTTCCCTTTCTTTCTTTCCTTCTCCTCCTTCTTTCTTTTGGTTTTAAAGCAGAGACTCACTCCAGCCCTAGCTGATCTGAAGCTGACTCTGTAGCCCAAGCTGGTCTCAAACTCATGCCAATACTACCATAGCCTCCTGACTGTTGGGATTAAAGTTGTAAACCACCATGCTGAACCTTTCTCTCTCTCTCTCTCTTTCTTTCCTTTTTTTAAAATTTGTTTTGGTTTTGCTTTTTCTTTTCAACTTTATTTTTATTTATTTAGTTGAGAGAGACAGAGGCAGAGAGAGGGAGAGAGAGAATGGGCGCACCAGGGCCTCCAGCCACTGCAAACGAATTCCAGTCACATGTGCCCTCTTGTGCATCTGGCTTATGTGGGTTCTGGGGAATAGAACCCAGGTCCTTTGGCTTTGCAAGCAAATGCCTTAAGCGCTAAGCCATCTCTTCAGCCCCTTTCTTTCCTTTTAAGAATTATTTTATTTATTTATTTGAGAGGAAGAGAGAAAGAGGTAGACACAGAGAGAGAATGGGCACACCGGGACCTCCAGCCTCTGCAAACAAACTAGACACATGTGCCACTGTGTGCATCTGGCTTACACGGGCACTGGGGAATCAAACCTGGGTCCCTTGGCTTTGCAGGCAAGTGCCTTAACTGCTAAGCCATCTCTCCAGCCTCCTGTTGTCTTTTTTTTTTTTTTTTTTTTTTGAGGTAGGGTATCACTCTAGAACAGACTGACCTGAAACTTACTCTGTATTGCCATGCTGGCCTCAAATTCACACTGATCTTCCTACCTCTGCTTCCTGCTGAGATTAAAGGCATGGGCCATCACATTAGGTTCAAGCCTCTTTCTTTTCTCTCGTTCTTTTCTTTCTTCTTCCTTTTTCCCCTTCATTACTTTCTTTCTCCCTTTTTCTTTAATCTTTTTTCTTTTCCTTTTTCCTTCCTTCTCCTCCCCCTTCCTCCATTTCTTCCTTTTCTTCTCTTTTTTAAATTATTTTTTATTTTTATTTATTTATTTAATTAAGAGAGAGAGAAAGCAAGACAGAGAGAGAAAGAGAGAATGGGTTGCCAGGGCCTCTAGCCACTGCAAACAAACTCCAGATGCATGGCCACCATGTACATATGGCTTATGTGGCTATTGAGGAATTGAACCTGGTTTCCTTTGGCTTCTTGGGCAAGCACCTTAACTGCTAAGTCAGCTCTCCAGCTCTAAAGTATTTTTATTTATTCATCTCTTAGAGAAAGACAAACAGAAAGAGTAAGAGAGAAAGAGAGAGTGAGTATAGGGCATACCAGAGCCCCCAGAGACTGCAAATGAATTCCATGTGCATGTGCCACTTTGTGCACCTCTCTTTACGTGGGCACTGTGGAATTGAACCTCAGCCATCAGGCTTTGCAGGCAAGCACCTTTAATGTTGAGCCATCTCTCCAGTTCTTCTTTCTCATCTGAGACAAGGTCCTTACCATACTGCCTAGGATGACCTTGAATTTGTGATCCTCCTGCCTCAGCCTCAGTCTCAGAAATTCTGGGATCTCAGGCCTGTACCATCACACCCACCAGAAAGGAGGAATTTCCTAATGAGAATGAGAACATAAGAACACTAAGGCAACAAAGACTAAATGGACGAGCTAAATTACCCAGGACAAATGGGTTGTCTCTAACTTTGGAGCCCACACAATAGTGAAAACCTCTGGGAGCACACTGACCATGCATATTAATAGCTTATTTTTTAAATATATTTTATTTATTTGAGAGTGAGAAAGAGGGAGAGAGAGAGGGAGGGAGAGAATGGGTGTGCCAGGGCCTCCAGCCACTGCAAAAGAACTCCAGACATGTGCACTCCCTTGTGCATCTGGCTTACGTGGGTCCTGGAAAGTCGAACCAGGATCCTTTGGCTTTGCAGGCAGCTGCAGCCGCTACGCCATCTCTGCACATCTAGCAGCTCCTTTGCATTTAGGCACCAAGGCCTGCCAGCTGTGTTTTGTTGTCTCCTGCACCTCCATGGATGACACGTAACAAATATTGTGAATGCAGAATGCCTTAAAGAGCTCCAAAAATCATTCCCTGCTTATTTTCTGGGAGCAGTGCTGAGCAGACATGTAGGGATACACAAAATGGCTTCCCCTATTTGGTAAGGAGCCCTCTACTGGCTTGAGCCTCACTGAGTATAAAGGGGATAGGTCTCCTTGGTGGTGTTTCCAGGCCCAGGGAGCATCTGCGTCAAGCAGCTGTCATCCAGTGCATTGCCCCGGGCCCTGGCAAAGGCAGTGAGAAATGCGTTGAGGAAAATAACAAGCCCAGATGGGGCTTACGGAAGCTAACTCAAATGAATGGCTCTACACCCAGCAAAGAGAAACCATAACTCAATCAGAGTGGATCACACTAACGAATGTGATAAGCCTGATTGAGAAAGAACAGACCCACAGCCTCTGTGGGTTGAGCATTTCAGAAGGGAAAAAGAATGGATCCAAGCAAGCATCTGCAACCAGCAGTCACAGGGGCCACTTCCTTCAGACAAACAGCTTTGTCCCTCCACATGTGTGTTCACTAGCTGTCAGTGTAGACCCAATCTGATAGAAAGTTTTCCAAAGTCATATATAAGAATGACAAAGCAATTTGTTCAGAAAGGAAGAGCTCTTATTTTTAGTTTTTTATATATTATTTTTTTTCCATCTGCCAGTTTATAAGTCTTTCATTGTGAGACAGGTGTGCATTACTGATGTCACCTTAGTATCCATTACTGTTAATGCTCTGGCTTCATTCTCATCACCTACAGCTTCGCTTTTCTAATTTGTTGGGGGCGGGGTTGTTTGTTTTTCCTTGAGAAAAGGTCTCACTCTGTATCCCAGGTTGGCTTCCAAGCGGTGGCACTCCTCCTGTCTCAGCCTCTTGAGTGCTAGGATGAGAGATGTGAGGCATCTCGTTCACTTTTCTAATTTTCATGACCTTTCAAAGGAAGCTTTGAAGAGGTGTGGGCCTTTCTGCATTATGTTGCATTATGGTGTCAACTAGAACACCATTTATCTTCTAATGGAGACCTTTTGCTTTTTAATGGAGACCTTTTTGATATGGAAGATGAATACTTGCTGAGTCTGTTTGTTTTAGATATCTTATTATGCAAATTTTCAAACATGTACAAAATTTTTTAAGACAAATAACTCTCTAGACACCCACATGTTCTCTACCTTCAATCACCTAATGCCAACATTTTGTCACATTTGTTTTTCTCTCTTATTATGTGCATGTGTAACATGTTTAAAGGAAATTTTAGATTTCTTGTTTTAGCTCCCTAAATATTTCAACATGTATCACCAAAGAATAAGGAAGTTTTTCAACATAACTACAACTTTAAGAAAATTAATCTATAATTAAAACATCAAATATCCAATCATTAAAAAAACTTCAATATCTTAAAGAAAAACAAAGAGAAAAAGAAAAGGAAAGAAAAAAGAAACAGCACCTAACCAAGGTTCCACATTGAATCTTAGTTGCCTTTATGGCTACCAAAATAGGCAAAAGCCTTTTCTCCTTGGTACTATCCTGACGAAAATATTGGCTGCTCAAATCAGCAGAAGACTAGTTTATGATGAGAAGAACCCAAACCACTAAATATTTGAAATTATCATTGGCAGCTTCTAGAAGCCTACTCTAGAAAAAGGGAATACTGTGCAAAGCATGCTTCTGAAATGACAAGCCATGTGTGTATAAATACATATAACATTAATGTGCAGAAAATATATACATATTTGTGATATTGGAGGCACTACACATGTTAGCCAAGTGCTCTACCAGTGAGTCACCACCCCCAGCAGTTGATATATTTTTTGAATAAATTAATGAAAGAGATTCTAGATACCGAAAGATAAAACGCCATCGACCTCTCTGGGAAATGATTAGAATTGCCAAATCATGGACTGTACTCCCTCAGAATGAAACCCTCTGCAGGTGTGGCCTGGCACTGTGTGTCCCTAAGATCCCGACACTGCCTACTGTTGGTGTAGAGCAGTAGGTGCCAAAACAAGAAGGCAGGACAGTGTTGGCAAAGGAAGTGGAGGACACAGCTTTGAGATTGGGTAAGGGGGAGGAGGGAGGTAGAACAGAGGCTGGGTGAGGTACGGGCGCAAGCATGGGAGCCAGCCTACCGTGAGAGTCTCAGCTAGAGTGCTGACAGGACAAACATCACCCCCAGCTGCAGTGATCATATGCCTAATACTCTTCCTTTCGTACTCATTGTATAGGTGAGACTTTGGTTCACTTGAACATGAATGCTGTAATTATTCGAAAGAGAAAAAGAGACAATCAGAATTTTATTTTTATTTTTGAGACAAGGTCTCCCATAACCCAGTCTGTCTTCAAACTCAGTATGTAATCAAGGATAACCTTGAACTCTTGATCCTCCTGACTCCACCTCCTCCTGAGTGCTATAATTATAGATGTGTACACCACACCCCATTTATGTGGTTCTGGGAATAATAAAACCCAGGACTTTGTGCATATTATGCAAGCACTATATCAATGGGCTCTTAAAAGTATAATTATTAACAACACAATCTTGGCTTCATTCTAGACCTCAGGCTTCTACTCGTGGAGAGAAAGGGACAGATGTGGCAGGTAAAGTTGAGTGACCAAGGCAGGTCCTTTTCCTGACTTGGGTGCCTCTCTTGGGAGGGGGACAGGTAAGGCAGGAAAGAAGATTTGTGAGTACAGTGGCTCCCTAGGGCTAGGGTTTGAGGTCAGTGTCACCAGGAGCAGGTGTGTTGAGAACTTGTCTTACAGGTTCTTCTCTCAGAAGACTGAAGGATGACTCACCACCTGAATGACTTTTTCTTTCTTGTTGTGGATAGAGAAAAATGGAGAGGAGGTCAAAAAAATAGTGACAGGCCTTGTTTGGTAGGGAGACAGAGAGAGGGAGGTGGGATTTCCAGGTTCTTCCTCCACCACTGGTTGGCTCCACACCACTCATGCCATACCATCATGCCTCCTGCCCAAACATCACTGCTGGGATTTCCTTCCTGGTAATGGTTTCTTTCTATCATTCCAGAAGCTGAGACGTGGTGAAGAAGTTACACATGAATAGGTGGCTGCTATAGACGAGTCTTCTCTAAAATATGATGAAGTGTTCATATTAGAGTATTTTCTGGGCTGGGGAGATGGCCCAGCAGTTAACAAAGTTCAATTCCAGAACCCATGTAAAAGCTGGGGGCACTAAGTGGTGCATGCAACCGGAGTTCATTTGCAGATGCTAGTGGCCCTAGCTCATTCTGTCTCTTTTTCTCTCTCTCTCCCTGTAAATAAATATTTATATTTAAAAAAAATTTCTTCTCAGCCTGGTGTGGTTGTGCATGTCTGTAATCCCCACATTAGGAAAGTGGAGACAAGAGGACTGTTCAAGGTCATCCAGGGCTACATAGTGAAACCCTATCTCAAAACAACTTTTTTTCCCTCAATTAAGAAAAAGAGAGAGCTGGGTGTGACGGTGCACACCTTTAATCCCAGCACTTGGGAGTCAGAGGTAGGTCAATAACCATGAGTTCGAGGCCACCCTGAGATTACATAGTGAATTCCAGGTCAGCCTGGGCTAGAGTGAGACCGTACCTTGAAAAAAAGGGGGGGGGGGCTAGGGAGGTGGCTAAGCAGTTAAAGGTGCTTGCTTGGCAAATCTGCAAGCCCAGAGTTTGATTTCCCAATACCCACATGGGGCCAGATAAACAAAGTAGTGCATGCATCTGGAGTTTGTTTGCAGTGGCAAGAAGCCCTGGTGTGCTCTTACTTGTGTTCTCTCTCTCTTTCTCTCTCTCTCTCTCTCTCTCTCTCTCTCTCACACACACACACACACACACACACTCCCAAATGAATAAAAATATTTTAAAAGAAAAAGTATCAAAAGACATGGTCCTCTTCTGAGCTGTTTCAGGGTATCTTCAGAAACAAGGAAAACATTTAGTAGCACCATCATTTTCGCTCCACAATGGACATTCCCAAGGAACCAGAGCCTGAACAGGACTCTTGAGTCCACCTCAGCCTCTCTTTAACCTGCTGTTCATATTGCAATCCCCCTGCTTAGTGGGCTGAGGAGGGAACCTGACATGCAGTTAGTCACCAAACCACCGTGATATCTCTGGAGTCGTCCTTCTCCTGTCCAGCCCCAGCGCCAGTGCTCGCTCACCCTTCACTGCTCTGACAATTAAGCCCTTCACTGTCTCCATGGCTCCAGCCAGCCGCACTCCAAGCTGAGATTGCAGCCGCACTAATCGTTCTCAAGAAGCGAATCTCATTCTCCCCAGGGTTTAAAATCCTTCAGTGGCTCCTCACTGATTGATGGAGCAAATCCAAACTCCTTGGTGTGCCAGCGCAGTCTGTTATCTCTCCAACCTTATTGATTGCCTTATCTTTTACCTCTAGAGTTATGCTTCCCTTCAGCTGCTGTTCTTGAAATTCCCCTTAGGTAGAGAGAGGGATCATCAGAAGTTCAACACGTCTCTGTAAAAAGTTGTCAGCCAGGCACACTGTTGCATACCTATAATCCCAGCACTCAGTCAGGAGAATAAGAACTTCAAGACCAACCTTCCCTGCAGAGTGAGGTCAAAGCTAAGCTGAGCTGTAAGACCCTGTCTCATAAAAACACAAACCCAAAACAAGAACTTTTCTTCTCATGTTTGAAACTAAAAATTATCTTTAAAAATAATAAAAACATATTTGGAACCATCAACACTGGTGTTTTAAAAAACAAAAATAAATAAAGCGTAAATGTTTTTCCTATATTAATGTCCATAGGAACTACTGGAGATTTTGTTAAGGAGCCAACTCTACTTAGTAGATCGTTGTTTGCCTAATGGAGCTCCAAAGAGATCTCAGGTAATGGCAATGCTGCTATTCTGTGAACCACATTTTGAGGAAGAAGGATCTAGAATGAAGACTATTTTTAAACACTACCACAAAATCATCTCATTATTATGGACTAATGAATAAAGAAAAGAAGCAGTCAATATTTAATTTTAAATACAACTTTACTTATTAGAGAGACAGAGAGGCAGAGGAAGATAGTGACAGTGTATATGGATGTGCTGCTAGGGCCTCCTGCCACTGCAAACAAACTCCAGATGTATGTGCCCCTTTGTGCATCTGGCTTTATATGGGTACTGGGGAATCAAATGCAGGTCATCAGGCTTTGGAAGCAAGCACCTTTAACCACTGAGCTATTTTGCTAGTCTGGCAGTCAATACTTTCAATGATACATTCATTCCAGATGAAGACTGTGATTTTACAACTTGCTGTATGAATACATATCTGGCAGGAGTCCTAGTATTTTTTGAGAAAGCAATGAAAGAATTGAATCATCATTTAGAATAGAGTAGTATGGTCATACCAACTTCAAAAATCACACCATTAAATTAATATTATTTGAATGATAGTGACTCAGGATTTTGGGATTCAGAAGGGCTCCCCCAGTATATGAAAAAAGTTTGTGTTCTGCCCTACATTTAATAAAGACAGACTCAGGAAAGACAAATTATGGATTATATTATTAAGTTTATTCAGGGGAAATCACAAATTGTGGGGTTTATTTAAGAGAAATTGGGATTTAAGAGAAACAGACTTTTACGGAGAGATCAGAGAAAAACCACGAATGTGTGGGAAGTAGAACCTAGGAGCTTGTGAAGGGAGGCTTAAGGGGAGCTGGCATGGCATCTGCCATATGCTTTTCCATGTAGGGAAGTTAAGAGGGTAAATAGTGAGGCTGAAGGAAAAATGAGAGGGCAGATATCAAAGCAGAGACCAAGAGATTCAGAGGAGAAATGAATAATGAAGAAAGTTACACCAAATGGTTACCCAAAATTTAAAGAAATTAGACAGGTATCAGGCCTCAAGTTAGTGAAAGCACCCATGTGATAGAACTGGGGTATAAGGAAAATATGCAGATGGTAGATTCAGAAACCAGAGGAAAATCATGCATGTAATCAAAGTGAGAAGTTACCCCACCAAACTATAAAAAAAAGAGGCAAGCAGAAAAGTTCCCCCAGACCAAGAAACAGTTTTATGTTCTCCCCTCCACCCAGCCAGACTGGGTGATGGGGAACTCACATGTGTACCTGTGGCCCAAACTAAAGAGAGGCAGAGCCCAGCTGCAGAGCCAGAAAAGAAAGAATGGAGCAAGGTAAAGTTGGGTGGAGTTTGCAGCAGGAAGAAGACAGAAGCCTTTATAGGCAAGGGGAAGACCTGATTGGTTGGTGGGTTTGGAGGGTAGATTCCAGAGCCATCTGTCTAGGTAGCATGCTAGACTATAGGATTCGTCAGGCACTGTAGATAAGTCTCAATCAGACACTAGTTCCATTTCTGCCAAGAGTTCTGTTCTTGTGTGAGGGTGAGATGCCATGTGGGGTCATACCTCCTGGTTCTCTTTGGAATTCATTCTCTAAAACTGCCTAAAAAAGCTAGCTTTCTCCTATCCTCCTTCAATAGTATTTTATATTTCTTCGAAAACATTTTGTCCTTTTATTTTATAGTTATATAATTTATACAGTTTAAGTTCAATGTTATATTCTACACAATTGAAAAAAAATTAGATTGACTATACAGTACATAAAAAATTTATTCCTAAGGCCAGGTATGGTGGTGCAGGCCTTTAATCCCAGCACTTGGAAAGCCGAGGTAAGAGAATCACTGTGAGTGCCATGCCACCCTGAGACTACATAATGAATTCCAGGTCAGCCTGGGCTAGAGCGAGACCCTACCTCAAAACAACAAGAACAAAACACGGAAATTTATTCCTTAATAAAGGTACAGACACTACACCAGTCTTAAAGCTATTGTGTAAGTCTCCTGGAGTCTCTGCCTTTGCTTGTCAGCCTCTATATGACCCTTGCCACTGTTACCATCATGCCCAGTGCATTTCCCAGCAACTACTCTTCCTGGTAGCTCCTTTCCTGAGATCCATCATCAAATTCCTCTCATAATATCCATGTTTCTCCTTCCTTTTATTTATTTATGTATTTATTTATTTTATTTGCAAGTAGAGAGCAAAAGAGAAAGACTATGGGAATATCAAGGCCAACCTCTCCAAACTCCAGGTGCATGTGCCATTTTGTATATCTGGCTTTATGTGGGTACTGCGGAATTGAATCTGATCCAGCAGGCTTTGCAAGCAAATTCCTTTAACCAATGAGCCATTTTCTGAGCACCTTGTTTATTCTTGTTGCTTTTTTTTTTTTTTTTTTTTTCTTCTGAGGTAGGGTCTCACTCTAGCCCAGGCTGACCTGGAATTCACTATGTAGTCTCAGTGAAGCCTTAAATTCACTGCAATCCTCCTATCTCTGCCTCCTGTGTGCTGGGATTAAAGGTGTGCACCACCACATCTAGCTCTTGTTTTTATTTTTTTTTTAAGTTTTTTAAAATTTTTATTTATTTATTTTCCAGCAGAAAGAAAGAGAGAGAGAGAGAGAATGGGTACACCAGGGTCTCTAGCCACTGGAAACGAACTCCAGACACTTGTGCATCTGGCTTATGTGGGTCCTGGGGAATCAAACCTAGGTCCTGTGGCTTCGCAGGCAAATGCCTTAACCACTAAGCCATCTCTCAGGGCTTGTTTTTAGTTTTTGAGAAAAGATCTCACTCACTCTTTAACTTAGGCTCACCTGAAACACACCATGTAGCCCAGACTGGCCTGGAACTCTAAGTAATCCTTCCACTTCAGCCTATCCAGTGCTAGAATTTTTTTTTTTTTTTTTTGGTTTTTCGAGGTAGGGTCTCACTCTGGCCCAGGCTGACCTGGAATTAACTATGTAGTCTCAGGGTGGCCTCGAACTCATGGAGAGCCTCCTACCTCTGCCTCCCAAGTGCTGGGATTAAAGGCGTGCGCCACCACGCCTGGCTAGAATTTTAAGCATAAACCACAACTCTTGGCTATGATGTTTTCTATACACTTGAATGCATATAAGATACAGTGTTTTGACTGTCTCTTAAATGTCAAGACAAAGACCTTGTCTTATTCATAATATTGCACACCACACATGCTTACTAAATATTATCTGAAAGAATAAATAGAAGTAAAATTTGGTTTGCTACTTCCTGAGGGAGAAAGAAACCTACTGTTTTCACATTGATGAGTTAAAGAAGAGTTAAGAGTATAAACTAAGCTGGGTGTAGTGGCCCATGTCTTTAATTCCAGCACTTAGGAGGTAGAGGTAGAATGATCACTATGAGTTAGAGGCCAGCCTGGAAATGGAGTGCGTTCCAGGTTAGCATGGGCTAGAACAAGACCCTACCTGAAAAACAAACAAACAAAAACAACAATGAGAAAACAAATAAAGAGTATAAACTGATATAATATTCTTCCCCATGTAATTTGATTCTAATATTGTAACTTGAAAGCCTTACTCATGTCCTAGAGAATCTGCTGAAAAGTCTGCATTTACCCTAATTTTCCAGAGGTCTGACTCCTGAGGTTAAAGCTTAGAGACTTTTCAAATAATTCACAAAGTACATGGTGATTACACTTTGGTTGATGCATCACCAGAACTAAAAATAGATTGGAAGGATGCTAAATCTTTGCTTGAACCTCCAGCCAAAGGATGGTTAAACACAAGAATGAGCTCAAATGTGGCTAGCATTCACCTTTCTACTACCAAGGGCAAATTCTGCAGTGTGTAGAGTGTCCTGGCCTCAATTTTCTGGTTTTGACTTTGCCCTTCAGGTTTTCTGTTATTTTTTATTTTTTACTTGCTTTTTAGACAAGTTGGTTTTCTCTCTATGTAGCTGATGATGACCGTGAACTCCTGATCCTCCTGCCTCTATTTCCCAAGTCCTGCCACTAGAGGTGTGTGTCACCATACCTGGCTCTACCACTCAGTTTTGACTAACACTTTCCCTGGGACTGGAAGGCAGAGTGATGCTCAGATTTTTTTTTGGGGGGGGGGTGGGGGGAGCAGGACAAAACCTGAAATACAACATTTAACTTTATTTGGTGGGACAAATTTTCTGGTCTAGATACAGAAGGAACTATAAGACCCTGGCTGAATTAACCAGGAGATGGTATAGGGTTGAAGTACAGGTTGGGCTTGGAAAAAAATGTGGTAGATATAAATGTCTTCCATGTGACTTCATCCCTAACATACAAATATAACTGAAGAGTGGACAAGTGCGGTTTTGGAGAATGACTTTGAGGGAACAAAGCCAACTGGTGAAATAGGCATCTAGACTTTTATTTTATGTTCTTAACTAGCTACTTAATTTATTATTAGAACAAGATGTTCTTACCCTAGAAGCCATAGGACCTTGTAGAGCTCAGTGGTTTTGGAAGATAAGCCATTCATGGCAGAGCTTTAACCAAGCATCCCCCGACTTTAAAGAGAGTAAACATTTGGAGAAGGGGATCTCTCTTCTAGTTCCTGCAGGCTCCTTACTTGATTCTCTAGAAGCACAATCTATACTCCAGGAGCAACATGATATTCTTATCTCTGGATCCTTCCTGGAATATCCATTCCAATAGAAATGAATCATTTCTTGAATTCTCATGCAGATAATAATTTTGAAAGAAACCTTCCCAGTCATTTCCAATGAGAGTGGCTGCCCACCCCCACCGTTCTCCTCTAGACTCACTTTATGTCTCCTTCAGGCTTGATGGGAAACTCCATCCACATTCTCTTAGTTGATCATATCCCAGTGAGGATGGATGTAGAAATGTGGAATCTTAAACCTATAAAACAGTGGCTGAACAGAACCCCAGTTGTGTGGTTTTAACTATAGACACTTCTCCTTTGTACATTTTGTAGACTTAGTATCCACATTATACTCTTCTACTTGGAGATAGAACATTAATAGTCTGTATATCTGTTCTCTTGCCCTGTCTCATACAGTATGTGCTCCAATAGTCACTACACTCAGCTCATTAAAAATGGCATTCTGATGTAAGAGCCAAAGGAAGGGTAGGACTCCTTACAACGTGCTCCCCCCAGACACAAAATGACCTGGATATCCATGACCTCACAGTGCCTGACACTACCTACACAAGACCATCATAATAGAGGAAAAGATCACGACATCAAAATAAAAGAGAGACTGATTGAAAGGGAGAGAATGGAGTTTCAAAGGGGAAAGTGTGGGCGGGGAGTGAGGGTATTACCATTGGATACTTCTTTTTATAATCATGGAAGTTGTTAATAAAAAAAATTTTGGAAAGGAAAATAAATGGCATTCTCAGTAGGCTATGATGGCACAGGATTGTAACCCCAGCACTTGGGAGAGAGAGACAGTAAGATCATAAATTCAAAGCCAGATTTGTTAAATAAGATTCTGTCTCAAAAACAACAACAAAAGGGCAGGGTGGGGTGAGCTGGAGAAATAGCTCAGTTTATAAAGCACTTGCTAAGTACCTGAGTTTGGATCCCCAGAACCCATGTAGAAGCTCAGCTCAGTAGTAGCTGTC